>OX453290.1:21700451-22900451 GCA_949710015.1 Crataerina pallida
AACACAATTGGAGTTGCTGTCGTGGAAAAGTCATTATATAAATAAGCCAAAGCGGGTGACATATCGTTAAATATGCTGTAGCTTAAGAAATTTCCGAGCAGCTGAAAGTTATTATAATAGGCAGCCATACCACTGCTATCATTCACACCACCACCACCACCACTACCACCGTCATCATCAGCATCATCATACGTCCTATCAACGGTATGGCCTTTAATGTTGGTGGCATTGTTGCCGTGATGGCTGTGCAATTTATCTTGTTTGGCATTCTGCACAATAAGACGACATAGACATTTGGCAGCTTGTTCTCTAACGCGAACATCATCGTCGCCAATCAATTGCAAAAGTTCCGTCATAAAAGAAGTCTAAAAATGAAGCGTAACAAGTGAAAAAATATATTGCTTGGATATAACTTTGGATAAAATATACATAAGCATACAGTTTTAACAACTCGGATATTAACAGGGACGGATATTACTGTTATTTAAATAAAGTTTCCTGTATTGCTTTGCTAAAGAAGACGCTCTTCTTTTTCATCTACTTGTCTACCTATTTATTTATCCGCACTGTATATGTGTAAATGTAAAAGTAAACATTTCCTTAACGCCTCCTACAATTCTTAACCACTCACAATGAAGCTTTTTAGAAAGACACTACACCACACCCAAGGGTCCCTTAGAAATCGTCAAGTTCATTTCAAGAATCATCATTTGTACTTCAAATAAATATTATCACCTGTTATTATTACTAATTATTTGAAGTACAATTGATATAATCATAGTCATCGTAGTCATTGATGAAGGGCGTGGCAGTACCTACCAGTAAGCATACATTTCTCAATGAATCTAAAAAAACTTTCCACGGAAATGTTTCTTACCTAATAAATGAATTGGCAAAATCGGACAAAAGCCACGCCCACATTCGATTAAAACCTATTTATCGCTTAAATTATAGCTATGAAGTTTGAATTAGTTCATATTGAGCTTATTTGCAAACTACATTTCGACATGCGAATTCGACAAGAATTATGTTAACTGTGTAAAGCAACTCCCAATTTCTTCCATTTCTGTATGAAGAATGAATATAATTAAATTCTACATTTATTAACAAAATAGTGGTAAAAACTATTTTCAAATAAATTGATTAATTCATGAATATCTTACATGCATATTAATGTTTATTTAGGTGTAATCTTAATATTAAATAAAATTTAAAAGTATTTTAACATTTCAACATAATGTATAACGAATAACCGACATGCTCCCAATTGAAGCATATTTTTACCCTCCACATAAGATGCCCCCCATACTAAGTTTGTCCTTCCGTTTGCAATAATTAATCAGCATTAAAAACTGATCTAACGAATTCAACATACATTTTTTTGTCCGTTCGTCTGTCCGTCCATTATTAACATTCCGACAAGCGTAAATTTTAAAATAACGAGTTGACATTTTGTACAGATATTTTGAGTTTTTCCAAGTAGATTGCTATTTAAAATTAACAAAATCGGTCAAGAGCCACGCCCACAATCAACCAAAATCTATTTATCTTCCACAAAAATTTAGCTATGAACTTGAACTTCGGTACGCATATCTATAGTTATCTCATTCATCGATGTGCCAAAAATAGGCGCGGTAGAATAACAGACGCGCTCAAAATTTACGAAAAAATCCATATTCCACGTAAAACTCGACTTACAAGCTGATACGTGATACATATACGTTAAGAAGACTCCTGCCACGGCCACTATTGTATATATGGAGGGTATTTCCTACTTGTTTGATTAATATTTTATAATACAAAACTAACCTTTAAATCATTGATGGTATCAATAGCATTGCTGTCACTACTTATAAACTGATAACAGCAGAAAGTGTTGTGGCAGCATTTGTGGCTGCTATTGCTATAGTATGTTAGTAGTGGAGCAAAATTTAAATTGGATATCACTTCGGCATATTTATTTTGGACCAACCAATATTTGTTATAATAACATAGACGAAGTTTATTTAATAGAAGTTGCGGTGTTATAAAATATAAGCTACAACAACAAACGGATGGTGGCGATGGTAATGATGATGATGGTATTGATCCAACGAACAATTTTTGCTCGCCTTTGAATTTATCAAAATTGTTGTGGTTCGTGTTGTTTGTATCAAGTAGGATATCATCATCACCATACGCGGCAGAAACTGTTGCCCGCTGCCGTTTTTCATCGTTATTGTCGTCGTTGTTATTATTGTTATTGTGGAGTTTCGATTGCAGTTGAAAAGCACTCAAAAGGTTTGCTATAATCTCATCATTATCGACAAAATGCCTGCAAGCTGTACTAATAGTTTTTTGCCTTGGTTCTACGGGAGCATCAGATGGAGAAGAAAATGTAGAGGCATCAGGAAGCAGCATTGTTTCTGACGATATACCCCGAAAGAAAACACTGTGGCACCTGCCGCAACAATAACTATTTGCCATTTCTTCTCGATGATTATTTGTTATTAATGTTGTTGGTGGTGATGTTGGTGATGTTGGTGTTTGCATTTTTGTTGTTGCATTTGGATTTTCACAACCGGCACTGTGGCTGGCAACTTTTTCTCGATTTTGTTTGTCATTTGATTGTTGTTTTTGTTGTTCTTTGATTGAATTTTCGTTTTTACCCTCTGATGGCTGGCCATGTATATAAGGGGAGGGTAGTTTGGATGTTGTTGTTGTTGAATATTTAACCAGCACATACGGAAATATCTTATCGAACGTGTTTAAGGCTTGTATAACCACCGTATGAATTTCATCTTCCAGACCCTAAACAATAAACATAAAATAAAAAGAAGAGAACATTAAAAGAAAATTGAACAGTGACTAAAACAAAACCAATAATTTGATATACTTAAAACTAAGAACTATACTCTAATGTAATATGTCAATTTTTACGAATCTGGACGTTCAATAGAGACACGCAGGAGGGTTTAAATCAACCCAATCTATGATGCTAATCAAGGATATATATACTTCGTCTTCCTTAAGCCTCCTTTTTCTAATTGTTCTTTTACCGACATTTCTCAAAGGGCGTTCTGAAAGCTTCCTGTGAGATGACAAACTTAGTACACACTCATCTTATGTGGACATACTTATATTTTAAGAGTGCATACTCGAAGTTGACAGATGGATATTATGCTCATTCGCGCCACTGGAATGGAATTACTTTTTCCATAAAATATTGAAATCAGAATTTGATTGAGTTAAAATGAAATGAAATCACAGCAAATATTCTCTTAAATGCACATAAATAACGAATTGTAGGAAGAATTAATTGATTTCAACAACATTAAGAAAAATCTTGTACAAAGACGACACGAAAATGCTACCGAACCTATCTTCAAATTGTGAATTCTGATTGGAAGTTCATTTTTTCAAATGCTAATTGAATCGGAGCTTTTTAGTTTATTGAACTCAAATTCGGATCTGTTTCTTTATTAGGCAGTAATTAAACTGAAACTTGCTACCACTTACCACGCAAACAATGGCCAAGAGATGTTGTAAATTGATTTGCAAGTCCAAGGCCAAGCCAGCTTGGCAGGCATATAGAAAATTGCCGATAATGTTTTGTACGCTTGCCCTTAAAATGGGATCCTCGTGATTATAATAAAGCAAAACATCGGTTAGCACTTGAGAATTGTCTGGCAATACTTTACAGACGTCTGACTTTTCTTTCGTCGTTTTAGTACTTTTTAATATTCTAGCTTTCCTTAAAGATTTCATTCTTTTTGGCGGCTTCGGTGGTGGTGTACTGGTTTCCGAAAGAGACAACAGGTTCGAATGTTTGCTTAGATGAGGTGACTCTTCGGTTGCATTTAACAGTACTGTATCAGCACTTTGTGTCATTAGATTGCATGTAAAATTAAAATCAGTTGAACTTTTGCCAAAGTGATCGTCTTTTATTTCTAATAAAGGTTCTTCCAGCACTTCCATCTTTCCCAATTCACTTAATTGTGAAGAAATTGAGGATTTTCTTATAAAATCGAAAATATTTATAGAATTCTTATTGTTATTATTGGCCTTTGCAACACTATCCGAACTCAGCTCTACATCCTCAAATTCTTGACTCAATGACAAATTTTCATCTTTTTTCATTAGAGGATTTTCTAGTTTTGTATTCGGCATGAACTTTAACGGCATTTGTAATATCTCTGGAGCTAGACGAGCACACTGTGCTAACACACTTAAACTGATACTTTTAATGGATACTCTTATTGCAGAATCATTAGATAGGCCGCTCTGATAACCCGTCAATAAGAAACGCCTCGATATTAAGCGGGCCGCGTAATATAACAAAGACTGATCGTAAGGTGTGCCAATATCCGTGGGCAGTTCTGCTTCACGAAACATGTACGACTCTTTTACAGGCGATCCACTCATTAGAAAAGGATTTCCTGAGAAAGTAAAATCAAAGTTGACTGAAATATAGTTTATACTGCGAATAAATGTTTTTATTTATAAGAAATGTTTAAATAAAATTTGTGAAGATTACGAATTAGGGAAACGGTTGCAATAAAAATTGTGAATATGTGAATACTTACTAATCGATCTTCTAAACGGATCAATTTCCCTTTTATCTCCTTCAACACCCTTTTTATTAATGGATTCATCTATGGAAATACGGTCGATAGAACAAATATCTCCAAGAAAGCCTGGTGAAGATGGGGTGACAACATCTACTATTTCAATATCGAAGTCTATCTGTTTCAAGTCGCCAATATTTGAATTTAGCATGCTGTTATCCGAAGTAGCATTGGAAGTGACAGATTTCTTACTTTGAGCCGATGATGCGCGAAAAAGTTTCGAAACTGATTCAGTAGCTAAAAATTATTTAAGAAACAAATGTTTTAATGCGCGGCTGATTTTGTAAATAACAAGCAAATAAGCAAATTTGTAAAGAATAGGGAAAAAATGTTCATGTGGCCTGAACGAAACCCTACTACATTTATGCGTATACAATGGCCATGGCGTGTATACAATTGCACCCTCTTTTCATGATCACTGAAACATGTGTTATGCCACTCATATTTGAATGACAAAATACTATGTTCCAATATAATGTTGACTACAATAGTAGCCTGCGGTACTATTCATTGTAAAAGCTCACAATTGTACACAGCCATGTAACGCGAAGATGAAGAGGTTCATTTTTCAGCACTAGAATGCTTTGTAGGCACGCATCGTTGTAATAGAATGCAACCTTTGACCTCTTTAAAATTCCAACTTCATTCAATGTGTTACTACGTAAAGCATACACGGTAATAAAAATTATAGTTATTCGTACGAATTGTTTGTTTCATTTCTAAAGGAGTGACATTGTCGTAACCCTAGACATACATATAAACATAAACTGCTCATAAAAAGTTTACTAACATACATATACCATATTTATAATCTATAATAACAATGGCAAATACGAAAACTACTCCATCACTTCATAAAAATGTAACTTTGCAAAGCAAGGTGTGCAAGGTGGGGAACAACAAGACAAGAGACAAGAGACTTCCACTCATCAATTGTGTTTTGGTTGCCAATAAATCACTTTTTAATGAATAGAATTTGTGACACATTTTCGACACACCCTTTAATCGTAAAGCTGAATATGCAAAATGCTACAACGCACACCTTTGTGGCTAAGTCAGTCGATTTTCATTTACCTGCCATATTGATGTTACTAAAGAATGTTGAAAAAGCATCACTCGTACCATTATTGTTATTGCCTTTGCTGTCGGCTTTCCTATCATGACCACTACCCTCCGTTGTAGTAGCAGACAGTTTGCCATTACTGTTGTCGTCAACGACAGCAGCAGAAGTACCCGAAGAGATAACAGCTGTAGCAACAGTTATAGTCTCTGGCATACCATCTACCACCAAACCCCTTGAGATTTCAGTCTTAACTTCAATACTATTGACGGATTCATTGTCGATGTTAGTCAATTGATTTGATTTTTCAGTTTCATTGGAAAAGTTAACAAATAGAAAATTTTGTGAGTGTGTTTCCTCCTCAAGTTCGGAAACCGTGGTGGTGGTGTTGCTGATACTAGCACATGTAGTTGTTGATGCTGCTAACATGTGACTGTTGCTGTTGACATTACAAACGGCGGCAGTTGTTGTGATTGAATCTATGTTTGTCAATAATGATAAATACGTGCATTGTGATGTTTCATTCGTTTCAGACAGTCTGCTAAAATGATCATCGCCATAATCATCATCACCATTATCAATGTCAGTTTGTTGTTGTTGTTGTACTTCTATACAATTGCTAGTAACACATTCACCCAAACTGCATGTAGCGCCCATTTTAACAGAATGCTGCACACGTACGGGTTGTTGTTTTCCTTCCGTTTCTTCTCGTATTTGCGGTTGCCGTGTTTGATTGCAAGCCGGTGTGATGGAATCACTTAAGTTTTGTTCCCTTGGTCTACCTATTTTGAGGTTTGGCCCGTTTATAAAGTGCTCTTTAAAACAAGCAAATTAACTACATAGTTTCTCTTACTTCTAAGGTTAATTTAATAATTATTAAATGCAATTTATTATGTTGATTTGGATTTTATGACAACTTGAATATAAAAAAGGCGCATTTCTTTGTAATGTTTCAATTTTTTTTGTATGTTTTTAGAAAAGTGATATTGCACCAACTTTACGATTCAAATTTCTTTAAAATGTGGATAAAATTTTTTGAAAAAAGCACAACTTCAATAATTATTATTGGTACATGGTATGGGGACACAATGACACATATAAAAGTAGTTTTTTTATGGCTTAATAAATACGTCTAAGTTATAAAATGAAAAAATTTATTTTGTTACAACACTTACCACCTTCACTGTTGTTCTGTCCTGTTGCTTTGACCGTTGAATCGCAAATCTCTAATTCTTCTTCTTCTGCGTAGTACAATTGTAAATTTAATATTTGATTTTTTAGAGATTTTTTATCCTTCAAATAAACGACGTGTTGTAAATGATGGTTGGTAAATAATTCTTTTAAATGGAAGCTTAAATTTTCTGATTGATTATAGACACCAGCGTCCATGCCATTCAAACTTTGAAGTATAACATTGATTGTTTCCAATGATACGTTAATAATGGAGTGATTATACAAAGGTGTACAACTTATGCAATGTAAACAATAATCAAAAATTTCTAATATTTGAATTAATTGCAAAGAATGCATGTTTTTTTTAGAATTGTTGATGGATCTTGTATCTTCGCAATTAACATCATTCTGATCAAGTAAAATTTTTAACGCAAATGGAACTAATTGGCGTACAAAACCCAAGGCACCAATTATAGTATTATTTTGTTGATCACTTAAAAGGATTTCTAAAAACAATGCAATTATTTAATGTGTAGAAACGATTATAGTGGTGGACAAAAATTTACCGTGTGCTTTATTTAAAGCATATTTCGCCATTAAATCTTTATTACAGGAATTTTCAATCAAACTAATGCAGTTTTGAGCTGAGCACCGCCTTTTTACCGCACAATCGGAGCTGATGTTATTTGCAAAGGTCTGAAATATAATTTAAAACAAGTAAAAAAACACTAAGTTGGGCTTAGGCAAACCCTTAAATACCCTCCACAAATATACATAGAGTGTCATGGTCACACTGAAGATACTGATTCATGTATAGCAGATATATTTGAACCGAGTTTCAGTGTCACAAAATTTACGGCCATCAGTGTTTCAACACACACACAGACACACGGACGCATATAAACTTTGTGGGGTCTCCAATGCCATCTCCTCTTAATTTATGTGGAAGGTATTGTGAAAATTACATATTCTTTGAAAATATATTTGATATTTCGAAATAAGCAATACCTCAAACAATTTACACGTTTCACTGTCCGTTAAACCTTGCTGTACATTATTGCCATATGTAACCATAAATTCCATTAAAGTTTCTTGTAATGGTGCCTCCGAACGTTTAGCTATCGCCTGCAAACACGGCAATAAGTGCTCAGCGTACCAACGTAAATGATGTTCACGTATTTGAGGTGTGTAATGGGCAAAAATTCTTAAGCATACGCGTAAGGACCTTTTGTACCGACACGAAAAACAAACGAAACAAACATAACGATAAATAATCATATATGTGTAATCTTTTTACTAATCACCTTTGATTTCCATTTCTTTTAATTTCACCGTATAAATCCATTAAAATTCGACTAACCCTGGAACGTTCCAATACTCGAAATATTTTATTTAAATTTTCTTCTGCACTCATACGCACCACCGGATCCAAATCTTCGCAAAATAATAACAAAACATTGGTAGCTCTACTAATGTGATTGGCATAATTTAATTGGGCGGCCATTGCTGGTGATACTATGCAATCATGAATACGTTGAAAACAAGCAATTTTCTCTTTTTGACTGCAATTGAAAGTGATTAAACATAGAAAAGAATCAACTTTGCCTTATGCATGCATTTCTTGCAGTACCTGCACTCTGTATTCCTTAAGTGATTTACCACTTCGGTGTAAATATTTACAATATTAGCTTTATCCATGTTGTAGGTTGTAATTTATTTTTATTAAATTATTGCATTCGCTTACAATGCAACTACATTTTTTACTTATTTTCATTCACTGAACAATTTTATATTCGCTGTTGTTGCACTTGTATCAGCTGATGGGTAAATATTATTTAATGATTCAAGGATGCCACATTGTTTTTTTTGCCACCTATTTCATATGGGCTGCTCCATTCCCTTATCTAATATTTCTCAGGCTGTATTCAATAACTAGTATACACTGTTTTCTCTTTACTAATTTTCTAGGTGTGAGTAGAAGTTTTGTTACTTGATGCCGCTGTTCAATGCAATAAACACATGCGTATGCATTGAACTAATTAATAATTATAGAAAGTAATAAATCTATATACTAAGTAATGATATGGAAATTGTTTATAGATCTGTGCACCCCAGAGACGGAGAGTCATGCCCTTAATTTTTATTCTACCTACAAGTTGTGCCTTGAGATTCCAGGCTCTCAACAAAAAATAAACTTTATATGAAATTTATAAGGCTTTCGACAACATCGTTGTTATAAACAAAAATATTTCAAATTATCGAGAAATACGCGAATTTCAAAATATATCATTTGAACACCTAGATTTTTATTATGTTTATTTTAACTCTCGGCGCACACAAGGAAGAACATCAAATATATACAAAAAGGAATTCAATTTTGAATGCTTTCCCATTCCTAAAAACATCAAAAATAAAAATGCTTGCAAATTTGGGGATTTATTTATAAATTTATTTTCCCTTTACGTAGAAAATATTTTAGTAGTATACATACATAAATATTTAACGGAATGAAATGTGTAATGTGTATAATGTGTAATTTATAACTAAATCCAAAGGGCAGAGTGTAGAAGAACATTTCTAAAACATAATCACAGTCCAATGGAAAGTATGAAGGAAGTCAAAATAACCTATGAAAGCAAAATCTTACCTATCAATCCTTACATATAATTGTGGTTATGTTTGTAAGCACATTAATACTAAATTACGTAAAAATGCTAATGAGCTAATATAAAGGACAATTTGAACGTATGTGCATGTGTGTGTTTTGTGAGACAGAAACCAATCCTTTACGTTTTTAAAAATATGTCTACGCGTATAAAAATGTATATACAAATAAAAAGTCTACTACCTACAACACCCTAATCTAAATACATATATATGTATATATATACAAAACACTTTTGGTTACTTAACTTAATGCAAAATTAATGCTAAACAACATTCACACTAAATATATATACAACCCCATACCGCGTAACTGTTGTTCGTCTTATCGAAACACCTTATCGTAGAGGACAAATTTTACAATACTTGGACAAACACACAAACATGGAGTTATGATTAGAGACAAGTATATTTAGAATAAGTTAAGTCGAAAAGAAAACGGCGAAACGTGATTCAACCCCGTTTCATGCGCATCACCACCATAGTCAATATCAGGAAGCCTAAAATCCAGGATATTGTACTTAAGTAACCCACATAGACGTCAAACTGGAATAGATCCCAACCGCGCGTTAATACGGAACGTAAGGATGACGTGGCCAGGGTCAGCGGTAACAACAATGATATGTATCTGTGGGATAGAAATATTTTCCAGGTACATAATAAATTATATTCTACGTCGCACGCAAATTTCACAAACCTTAAAAACCAGGGCATTCCCTCGATGGGCCATATAACACCTGACAAGAGTAACATGGGATAAAACGATCCTAAAGCCAGTTGTATAGCATTGCGTTCCAGATCACATATTGATGATATCAGAAAGCCGAAGCACATGCCACACAGACCTTGCAGCAGTGTCAGCAAAATAACAAAAATCAAATTGCCGTTGTTGGTGACACCAAAGACCAGCAGCATGAAAACCAAAACCAAAATTGTCTGCCCGGTCATTACTACGAATTGTGTGGCCACGTGGGAGAAAAGAACTTCACTGGGTGTTACGCCGGCCACCCATGAACGATCCAACAAACCCTAAAAAAGATATAAAATATTACGGGATGCCTTCTGCACTTTCGTTTTTCCATTTCCTCTCACCTCTGTACGTTCAATAATTAAAGCTGAAGAAGTCAATGCTACGGCCAAAAAGAAAACGATTCTAAAAAAAACATATAATCAATAAATGTCCTTTTTCGGTATATTATCTGGCAAACGGTACTACTTACGTTAATATAACGCCTGGGGCTACGAAATCGGTGAATGTGGGATTCATGGTCCCATAAATGGGCTCCTTGAACTGTATCGGCACATCCCCCAATTTGGGATTTTGTTCGCATTGCTCCAATAGACCCATGACAAAGTCGCGATAGGCAAGCATTATGTCCCGATTTAACATGACGCCAATTTGTTGATTCGACATGTCCAGCCACACCTTAATTTCCGATTGATCGATTGTTTCATCATCGGCCAGTTTACCCAAGTTTGCTCGAGCGGTAAAGGCATCCGTAAAATTATCTGATATATAAATAGCACCCCAAGCCCGCCCAGTCCGCACTGCGTTTTGGGCTTCTTCAATATTCGGGTAATATGTTTTCACTACCACACTATCGTTCAACTGGTGCAAGTAGCGACAACTTAGGTTCCTAAAGTGACAGCCATCCTGCCATTGGCACAACTCCTATGTTGGAACGAAGTCAATCAATATTGAGAAACAGCGACAAATATAAAATTTGTAATATTTTACCGGATTTGCGTCATCATTGACAATGGCTAAGTTCAAACCAGTAGGATCCCGCCCTATGGCCAAACAGAACAATATCACCTGTATGACGGGCAAGGCAAATATGAACAGCATCACACCTACATTACGCCACATGCGCAACATATTTTTTGTTAACAAAGCTCTAGTTTTGCCCTTTGTCCACATCTGAAAGAAAAATTATGTATACTACTAGACGAGCTGCTACTTTGGCTTTGGCTTTGACTTTGCCTACCGCGATTTCAAATCCAGCTAAAGAGCATAGTAAAATATGTTCAGGTGGAATTTGAATTCGCCTGTCCCATTGGATTGTAATGGTAATGGTTGTAAAAAGCCATTTGTCTTTGTTTGTTATATGTATACACAATAAATACTTACCTTGCACGGATTGGTGCAATACTCTTGATGATCGTTCGGACTTTTCAAACTTTTACGCTTAGCCGTGGGTGGCTGGTAAGGTTCTTGGTTTAACTGGAAGGTATGAAAGCAAATGATTACAAAATGAACAAAAATCAGTGCTATAGTCGGTCAAACCTGACTATTTATTACCCTAAATCACAATCAAACAAATGTGACATTTTTTCGTATAAAAACTTTTACTAGGTAGTTAGGTGGAAAGCAATCCCAAAAAATGAAGAAAAAAGAGGTCATTATATGTGAAGGGATCCCAAAAATTGAAAATCCAGGTCCCCTTTTAATAGTGAGCCTCCTCGTTACGAAATTCTCCAATGAATATCAAAAATTGCTAAGTGTGGGTTGATTAGAAAAAATGAACGGATGGACATGATTGAGTCGATTCAGATTTTGAGATTCTGACATGGGTCTGACATTTCCAATTAGATGCTATAAATATCCGCACATACATATATGTATGAAATGTACCTCTTCGAGGCGAATTTTTAATATAAAAAGAACAACGATTGAGTGGACATAACTTATTCATGGAAAGTTCAACACATGTAGATTTTTCGATATTAAACTTCTCAAAAAAAATATTTGTTTTCATACTCATTGATTCATTATTCTAATGAATTTTTGATCGCCAACAACAATTTCATAATCACTTTTTAAAAGTTACTTTCGGTCCCTAATTAAAATTGATTTCTATTATAGAAAATGGGCTTTGAAACAATAGAGCACAAATATATAGAACTAACCGTATAAATTGATCCATTTGTGTCGGGGATTAAGATTTCCTTGCTTTGATGGAAATTTAAACCCACAACGCCGCCGTCCTGACTGGAACTGGGCTTATCGATTTTACTGCCAAACCCAATGCCATGTAATGAATAAATATTATTACTGACAATCGGTTTATCTCTATTCAAGTTTTATTAAATGCATGTAAGGCACACAAAAAACAAGGCGTTAAAGTGGAGGCATCAGTCAAACGGACCGATGCATGATGGGAGGGATGTCGATGTATAAAATTGTGGTGATAGTGATAATGATGTATGCACGCACACAACACAACAAATTATGAGGAGGAAATATCACATTACGTACGATAGGCATTTACAATATGTTGAGATAATTCCAATGTACATAATTCGATCAATTTTGCAATAGTTAGTATTTATGTTGATGATGACGATAATTTGAGTTCCAGTTTTGTTGGTTTTGTGTGTGCAAATGTTATTAAAATAAAATAAAAAGTTAAGAAAAATAATTGAGAAATAAGAAAACGAAATCATGCAATGGTAGAGAAATAATGGCAGACAAGTACGACTCGACTCACCCGAAATTGAGCATTGAGGTGTCACCGTTTTGGACCTGCAGACGTGATAGTTTTAGAAACACCTCCTCCAAACTTACGCATTTATACATAGACAATAGAACGCTGGGTGATTCTTCAGCTAACAACAGCCCCGAACGCATTAAGCCAATCTACAAACGTTCCCATATACATACAAGTGCATACAAATCATTATCATTCCGCTTCAGTACTTACCGTATGCGCCTGCCGTGCCTCTTCTATATAATGTGTTGTAATTATGACCGTTTTCTGTCCAGATTTGGTTATGTGTATCAAATGATTCCATATACTTTTGCGCAGTAGGGGATCTACTCCAACCGTGGGCTCATCTAATATCAATAGCTCAGGATCATGCATTAAAGCTACAGCAAATGATACTCGTCTCTGTTGGCCACCACTTAGATTCTTAACTAGGCGATTTTCTGATGGCAAATCCAAAAAATTCAGTAAAAATCTTAAACGTTCGATAATCTCTTTAGTTTCCATGCCAAAAATCCAACCAAAATATAGCATGGTCTCCTGGATGGAGAACTCTCCGTACAGAGCAATTTCTTGGGGCATATAACCAACACGTTTGCCCGGAACACCAGAGTCTGGAGCGCCTGGTTTCCCACCCAACACAAATATGTCGCCACAATCTAAACGTCTGCGCCCCACAATACATGACAGCAACGTGGTTTTTCCACACCCTGACGCACCCAGCAACCCATAACTGTAGACGTAAATAAAAAAACTAAACATAATTTTATGAAAACAACATAATTTTTTTTGTGTCAGTATCATCATCACCGAAATGATTAATCAGCTACACAATCATGGTTCAGCTGATGAAAGTACAAGTTAGACAGAGTTTAAACATTTTATTAATTTAATTTTAATTATATCAGCATTTTCACACAGATCGATTAAATGATGGTTGTCATTAAGCAATCAGAAACACCTCCACCACGCCTATTCATCCGGTCACATCTGAATACATTGTAATTCGGACAAAAAGTTTCTGAATTCAATACAGATGATGATAGCCAAGTTTCAGTAAAGATTATAATGTCATTAAATGAGTATAATAAACGTAACGTACGATAAGAGAACGACAATAATTTTATAAATCTGTTGCTAATGGGTTTAAAGAATGAAAAGAAGTCTTTGACTTGTATGCTGATCAAAAAATATGGATCAACTGTTCAATGCCCGCAGGGATAGCTCTACATCTCAGTGTTGAGCTTTGCTCCGCAGGGATAGAACGGCTCATGGGAAGCAAAACAATCACCTTTGGATATAATGAATGAATGCTTGCTTTATTCATATAAGCAGTTGCCGTCTGTGCTTGTACTAACTTGAAAATATTATACTAATCATTATTATCTTTCTTATTGCCATTAATTTTATTAAGAACAGCACATGGGTGCATCCACTACAACACTCGGAAAGAAGGAACTTGTTCTCATGTAGATTCTAATGAAATAGATAGAGCAGCGGTGTGCTCATAAAATGGAGAGCACAAGAAATTTGCAATTCCGTTGCATACACTGGCATAATAAGATAACTGCGTTAAGACAAGTTCTATGTGTGTTTACCCATTTATTAAAGTTTAAAGTTAAACTTTAGTTTCATAAAAATTTTTTTTATCCCAATCATCCCAATCATTTGTTAGTATTTTGCATGGTTCAACGGTATTTAGTACTTTCTTCTCTCTCAACTATCGTGGTATAAAACCGAAAATTTTCGGCAAACAAGATCGTTTGTTTGAAGCCTTGGGTTCTTTAAAGCCGCACATGGTTGCAATAAACATCTCACTACATAAAAATCATTTATGATTCGTTTTAGGGTATATTTATATATACATATACGTATGGTACACACATTATATTATCAATTATAATTAATTTTAAAAGCTTTGTATTCAAGTACGACATTTATTTCAAAATAAATAACCTGTTCAATTATAATTAGTGTTATTATTTCAATGTAATGTTAGTTAGTTGTTATATCCCTTACTACCAGGTACACAGTACACAAAATTATGCACAAATATTTGCAACTATTGGTCATATAACCAATTGTAACTTACAAGTAATTTGAATGAAATCAATGAGGAGAACGCAACATTTAAGGAAGATTAAAAAGGTTTGATTAAAACTACATTTAGTTTTCCTTCCTTCTTATACTTACCACGTGTGGTAAGAGGGTCGATTCAAAATCAAAATCGGAATCGATATAAATATGTCCGTCTATCTGTCGATGTAAATTTGTGCGCAAATTTGTAAATTTGTAAATTTGTGATGAAATTTGGTAAAAGACATGTGTTGGCTCGAAAAGGGACTCTATTGAAAATGGACTGAAGGGGAGAGATGGCACATAATAACAATCTTTAATATTTTTAGGCCAAACTTTTAGTTAATTAGCTTCATATTTGGAACCGATCGCACCCTATTTTGAACTTATTTCCATATAATAGTTTAAGGAGTTAAGTGGTGTAGGGTATTAAATGGGCGGGCTTGCCCGACATATAACATTTTCATTTGATTTTGTTTTAAAATTGTTGTGTTGTCCTGATGCAACTGTTTTTTTTTTTTTTTTCAAAAAGTAGATATAATCGCTCTAATTACAATTGCATGTCGATCCGCCTTTGCTTAAAATTTTATAATCTATAAAATACACATTGACGCACTCATTTAATATAATTACATTCTCAATAAACCCAAAAGTATTGGCGTTGCATATACATATTAAATAACAATTTAATAATCGTTTACTCCCATTAACTATTCTTGAATATATTACGAGAATATATTCTACAATACATTACACTTTGATCTCTTTACGTACAATAACAATGTAAAAGTGGTCTTTTGCCTTTTTCTCGAGTAATGTTAGTTTTGATTTTATAACGTATATTTACATGTAATATAATTTATTTGTTGTACGCCCGTTCTACGGAAATGAATGTTAACGACAGTTAATGACGGCAAATATTTGTACTTTTACTACTACTCTATAATGCAGCTTTATGAGAGGGAGATAAAAGGGCATTTTTTTTGTTTTTTTAATTAACCGAATAAAATTTTAATTACACTTTATCTAAGTGTACACATTTTTAAAATTCTTCTTCGATAAGTAAAAGTTAAGGAAAATTAAAAGCCTTCAAGGATGCAATTGACATTTTATATAAAATGAAATAGAAATCTCAGGAATATTAGCGTTGCCTAAGCTACCATCAACTACTATTGTTTACCAGTGTCGTGCGGGAATATTTTATGAAGTATTTTTCACAAGAAAAGTACACTGATGAGCTAAAAATGCAATGTTGCTGTTATTTTCAACATTGTACTCATTCTTATCTGTGTTTGGTTTCGTGTTACCTCCACCTACACATATTATGTACAAAATGTTACGGGGAAGCATATAGCGGAAATAAGTCAACAGTCATTTTATGCAATTGTTAGTCCCCCAAAACCTGTATAAGGTTGAGCAAATATTTTATTATTTGAGACTTTCTGGTTCCGCCTAAACAAGACAAAAGGCGCTTGCCGTAAAATTATTTTGAAAATGTTTATCAAGGAAGAACAAGACATCTGTCAGACATTGGTTTTCGCTTCACTCTTTACGACCAAAAACCACGGAGGTTGTCTCCGTCGTCTTGAATGCCTTTACATTTTATGCGATGCCGAGTTGAGAAGTGTTGTAGCAATTATTTATTATGTGCATACATCTAGTTATATAGCTGTAATAAACTGCATACCAGTGCATTTATACACTAGTGAAGCCAGGGAGTTTTCCATTCTGCGCTAAAGGAAGATAAATTATGCACTATAATTAAACACAAACTGGTTTTTCCATTAACATTTAACAATAACAGAACAACATAAATAGCATTCAATTCTAGAACTCAATGTGAGATTAGTATGAATATAAAATAAAATAAAATAAAACTAGAACTTGTGTTTAATAAAAAAAAATAATGGAGTTTAATGGAAAACTACCAAACAACACTTACATTGTGCCCTTTGCCACATTCATACTGAGATTATTTAAAACTTGATTTAAATTCTTCTTCTTGCCGTATGCTTTAAAGGCATGACACACCGAAACGGCGGCCTCTGAATTGCCCAGCGGTGGTGATGACATTGCTGCTGCTGTACTGTCGTTGTTGGTCGTTGCCATCTGTGAGCCAGACCTGCAACATATATAAAGCGGCATAACGCGTCACAAAGTTAATGTTTAATGTATAAGAAAAATATTTATCAACATAATTATTTTTTATATTAATGATGAATTTATCAAATTGGGTACTATTCGGTAAAAGGTACATAATTTCCATCGGTTGTGTACACACAAACTTTATGTGGTACAGTTCGTTATCACATGAAGTAAAAATTATTTAAAACCACATACGATGTGCAATTATATATTCATATACATGCATACATGTATGTAAGTATGTGTGCTTAAAAAATCATTGAACTAAGACGAGTTTGGAAAGTAGTTCAAGGTCACAGCTATAATGCGATATAAGTATGTATGTATTGTACATAATGAAAAAAGTCAACACACCTATACAAACGTATGCAGAAAGCCAACCATTAATGTTTAACAATAAAGCCGATGCCAAAAGGTACACATAAATATTGTATGTATGTAAGTACGTACGTACACACCAACCAACCTACATGAGCTCATGAATATTTACCAATAATAATAACGTATTAATATTAACTATTAAGTTGATACACACTTTATTAGACGTTTTACATTTGTTGGGTAATTCCTTTAATTGTTATTGTTGTTATTGGATTTAGAAAAACCTTGGTACACACTTCTTCCATTTCCATGCTGCCCTTGAGAACATGCAAGAAATCAAACCGTCTTCTCCACGTACGTGATCGAAACGTAAAGCTTCACTTTCCGTTACCCTACCACCATACATACATTGAGCGTCGGAACCGTACGATTATTCAGCAAACAAAACGGAAAGCTATATACATCGTTTGTTTATTGACTTTATTTAGACTTGAAGAGTAAATAACTCATAAATAAAATGCAAAGCTGGGCTGTTGGTATTGCCCAAACGCACATTAATGCATCGCTTTAAAAGTTGTGTTTGACTTTTTGTTTGTTTTTGTTTTGCTGTTCGTTGTTTTCCTAATAATGATGAATAAATATTCTACAGTTAAGTTTTCCATCAAATTAGCATAAGCACATAACATATGGGCATATGCGTAAACGTACTTATCATTGCACATCATTTCAATGCTCTTTGAATTCTATTCAAGTGTGACGCTTGCATTCAATAAACTCACAAATATTTTTATTTTATCCGCTTCACCACGTACATGGTTTGCATTTCTAGTCATATTCATATTCATTAAATTATAATACATTTGCTTAAGTGTTGCCTTTTATACCTTCTGTGTGAGATGGCAGTTAAAATTGAGACATTGCGCGCGAACAGTTTTTGCGAACAAGTGGGTATTGTTTTATTGACAATGCATTGTAGTACAATCACCAAAACCGTACAAATGACTGTTGGGACGTACATGCAATTCAACAATCTAATCAAAACTCGGTCTACTATGGAACATTAGAACCGAGCTTCGATGAGAATAAAGTTGTTGCTCTAGACATCTAAATCATTTGACTGTTTGTGTGTACATATATTTAAGATAAATTTAATTTTTCTACTTGTTTATACTCATACTTGTACTGTTGAGTTCTCTGTTGAAGTCTTTATATGAGTGCATTCATTTTGCATAACATAGAGTTTCGTTCATTTACAATATTATATAAAAATAGAAGAAAATACGTGAAATGAAAAAGAATATTAGGCGTATGCCAAATCTGCGAACCCAACCTCGTTAACCTCTTTCAAATCGTAAGGAAATAATATCTTAAATTTATTTGAAAAAATACGTCATTTTAGGCCACACCGATGCGAAAGTTGAAAACTACCTTTTTGGAAACAGTTCTTTACTGATTTATGGGATCCCTTAATATTAATAGGTAATAATTCGTTAATGTTGTGGCAAAATTTAATTTTTTTCACTCCTAAGGTTTGTCTGTAATCAAGAAAATATGTTTTGAAAAGTTTTACGAACGTCCATGGACATATTTAACCCATTTTCAATATCAAGGTACATAAAGGAATTATTTTTCGAAATTTATTTATTTATTTATTTAAGTCTACAGAATTTAACCTTACAGACTAAGAGTGTAAATGAAAATAAAGCTCTTCATATATAAATATACAAATATATAAATTCAATTAAAATATTTAAATGGATTTAATTTAAATGCTTCAAGCGTACTATTAAAATCTATATTGATAGCTCTCATAAGGCTATTGCAAAGATTCACTGATCTAGCAATTGGTTCATTTTGTGCATAATTAGTTCTTTGGAACCCCCGAAGAACATCCGATTCAAGCGCAAGTTGCGAGGTGGGTTATATAAACGTATTAATGATAATAGTTCACTACAGTTTATTTTTCCATTCATAATATTAAAGATTGTTGTTAGTGAAAACAGGATCTTCTATTTCAGGCGTTTATGTAGATCTTATGGTTCAAGAATAATAAGAAATTAACTTTAAAATGGAACTTAAAGCACTCAGAAGAGGTGCGGTCAATGTAAAGACACTTTTAAGTACAAAGGCTACTAATATGAGCAGACCCTTAATAGTTCAGGATTGATGCGAATTTTTAAAAAAGGATGCATATTTGTATAAAAACAATCATCATGCATTGTGAAATCATTCCATGAGACCATCTTTTTTTTTTATATATCTTCCACCTTTGACTCAATTTTTGCGGCTGTGACAGTTTCAACAAAAATGTATACAATTTTGCACGGACTTTCGGATGAACAGATGAGCTAAATCGATATATATTTATTATACTTATAAATATATATTCAAGAATGTGGCTTGCTCCCTTTCAGTACTTACGTTTGAACAGCAACAATTTACTCACATTTCGTTACGATGATGGATATAAAAGTGAAGGTACATTTGTGCGTGTATGTTGTTACAAATTATTAATTTATTGCTTTTAAATGCTTCATAAATGCGTCTGTAAACACTTACGGACATTACTTACTTCAAATTTGTATTTTACATGTATAAATAAATAAATTTTTCAAAAATTTTTTTTTTAATTATATATGAAAAGGGTTCATACCTGTTTATTATTTATATATGCGCCAATACACGTAGAGTAAAGCTCAATGAGTTGTATTGAGATGCGTGTATATGCACTTAAAAATTGCAATGTTGACTTATGATCATGATACAAGGTCATAATCATAATGTATAAGCGCTAACTGAAATTTTGCGTATCAAATTGTTTTTGCGCAAATCTTTCTTAAGTGGGTTAAAAAGTACAAAAACATAACACCTAAATTATGGTTCTCTCTTTCTATTTTCAAATGAACGAAATATGTTAAAAAACTTTTATAAATAAAATGTACAAAAATGGAAAAAGACCCATGTGTGCATAAATTCGAAGATGAAGCATGTTAACCATATTCGCGCATGAAAAAGATATGGTGTAAAGTTGATAAAAGTTTCTCAAAATCCATTTAAATTATTTTACAATAAGAACATAACAATTATGTGTTTAAATAAAACACAGAATAATTGAAATTTTGGGCTGAAGTTTATTTCAAGTCCAGTACACATGTTACATTTAATTATTCGATCCCGTTCATATGATTACCGCGAGAACCGCGGTTCTTTGGGGCCAACGTTCCATCACTTTTTCACACATATCGGTTGACTTGTTGGTGTAAACCAAAGAACCCCATAAAAACAAATCCAACGGCGTTGAATCGCATGAGCGAGAAGATGATTTTTCGACAAAATTCAAGGTTTTCTTAAAACTGTACCCTTGGAGAAGTTTTGGCAGTTTCAATTGATCAAGACGCTTCAGTTCTTGAGTTAATTTGATCTTGTAAGGGTGTAAACCAGAATTTTTATGCAGAAGCATAGGTTGTCTGGTAAGTCGATTATGAAGACCGAAAAGCGGAATAGAAACAACGGAAACAACGGAACACATTTCTAGTTTGTGAATTTCATCATGATAAAAATGTTAACCTTGCCTGATATTTTGGTTTTGACAGATAACCAGATTGTTATGTCCTTATTGAAAATCCCTTTCAAATATATGTATAGAAAAATTATATTAATCTATAACTATTGATTTGATGAATTATTTGCTACCGATAAATAGATTTTTGTTATTTTAAAAGTGGCGCAACTTTCCATACAAATTTCAAAATAACTCATTCGTATGTACATTCCTATGTATTTAAATTGAATTACTCTCTGAAAAGCGATTGATATCCACTTCACATATAACTATTTACTACTTTGCAACGGTTAGTGGAAAACTTTTCAGTATATTTCTTATGACGTTTGTTTCAGCGCACATTTAAAGTTACGCGGGAATGTAATTCATTAATAATCATGCAATTTTAATTTCTTTGTTGTTTTTGTGCCACAAAAACTTGTTTCAAATGTACAAAATCAGTCCAGAAAAATTATTAAATTTTTTGTTCAATCACTGAGAAGGTCTTGGAATTATTTTACATTTGTTTGAAAGCTTTTTCGGTATATAAACCAATGACAAAGAGAATGAAAACTTTCCACGATCAAAATTACTCATTAAGATAAATTAATAATTTCTGAATATTGAATATGATTATAAATAATATACAACAAGTATGGATTATTCAAGTCTCTCTTACCAAATTACTCACGTTGTTTATTATTTTGTTTAAGCATTTCAAAAATGCTTCTTATTTTATGCACGTTTATTAAACAAGTTAAAACAACAACAACAACTAATACTACTACTATTATGTACTTGCTAATTTTCCTTTACAAAAGTGACGTGTTGATAGGATGACGCAAATAACTAACCTAACCAAGAATAGCTTTAGGTAGTCATTGGCCACATTTTTAAAATCATTAAACGTCTTATATTGTATTTCAGGAAAGAACAACTTAAAGGAGCCTTTTTATACCCTACACCACCATGTCGTAAAAGTATATATTAAGTTTGTGCGAATGTTCGTAACTCCTAAACGGCGAATGCATTCAATTACACCGAATCGATTTAACCATGTCCATCTGTCCATGTAAGGTTGTGTACAAAGTACACATCAAATTTTATTTAGATACTTTGATGACATTAAGGACAAAGTGTTATATTGGCACGAAGAGGAACCGTATTGAAAATAAAATGAATCGAACCATTTTTAAAACCCCTCCTCATGTGGGGTCCTATTATAATGGAAGTGTTTATAGGGCAAAAAAATTTCAATTCTTAATATTTTTTTGACAAAAATGGGTAAATTTAAAAGTTAATAGTTGATTGATTTAATTGATCAAATTTGGATCCAATCGGTCATTTTTAGAACCCCTTTCCTTAATGATTTCACGAAGTAACTTATATGTGCCTCGGAGCATAATTTAAACAAGTAGGTGGTGTAATGATTAGACTTGACGGACTGTTGTACCCTAAACAGCCATTTGCTTAAAACTTTATTGCATAAAATATGGGACGATCCGCTACTTTAGTACGCGCATGCTAATAGTTCTGGTTTTCATTTCACTTCATCATAGACAAAAAATATTTACCATGTTCTCTTCATGTGCAGGTTTTTATTCCCTTCCATGGAGGGTATGCTAACATTGTCATCTATTTACAACCCGCAGAAGGAAGTTTCAGAGACCCTACAAAGCATAAACAATATATTCTTGATCAGCATCAAAAACTGAGTTGATATGAATAAGTATGTCTCTTGTAGGCATTGTCATGGTCCTAAAATTTGCGATATTAAGCTGAAATGTTGTACGGACACTTCTGGTTTCTATACTCAGAATGCTCTCGTTCAAGAGCCACACAAAAAAAAAACTGTACTCAGCATAAAACTCGACTTGCGTGGTGTCACTCACACATGCAGTAATCATGCACCTGCCACGCCCAGGGTATTTAAGGTTTAGCCTCAGCCCAATCTAGTTTTTTTTTTTACTTGTTTTATATACAATGGCACAGGTACGTAAAGATACATAGATTTTATTGTATGTTAATGTATACACGTCTATACATTATAGGAGAGTTATTGTACAATGAAACCACAAAATTCTTTGAACGAATTTTATTGCTTTTATTGTGTTAAGCGCTTGTGAAAAGATATTTTGCCATTTCCAGTACACCTATGAATAAAGAAAAGAAGAATGTGGTTTCTTTTTTGTCATATTTCCGCCTTGGATGAAATGCTCAAAACTATTCAAATCCTCAACCGTAATTACTTTACTATTATTTTCAGTTGTTATTGAAGAGAAAACAAAGAAAACTTTTCAAAATGGATAAAGCAATAACAGTGCCCGCTATGAGAAGAATTTATGGAAACCATTTTGCACCACATTTCGTCTAACTATATAACTTTTGAAATTAAAAGTTAAAAAAATGTACAACACGCACCCTTCAGAAAGTCATTTCTGTAGTGAACTTTGCCCTAGTTTAATCGAACAACTATCGTATAATAAATGTACGGAACAACTTCTACTGCTATATTCATATAATTAAGCAAATATGCAATGAATAATTAAGTGATTAAGTAGCACCTAAGTATTTAAGCACAGTTAATAAGAAAATGATATTATCATAGAATTATCATTACAGCGCGCATGTCGGTATTATTAACTATGTTTATATAGCAATCGACCTTTGTCTCGTATTAACGTATTCATTACTAACTTTCCATCATTGTAGGTACTTTAGTTATGTTAGAGCGTTTGCAACAGTCACAATAAATCGTTGGAAATTCTACTAAGTAGATAAAGAGTAAAAAGTCAAATATTCTTAACTAAAAATAATGTTATGCCGATTTGCCGATTTGCCGATTTGCCGATTTGAGTTGATGAGTTCACGAAGTTGAGGAAGTTGACGATAGAAGGTTGATTTTACCAAATCCATTTGTCCACATATTGGAAAATTTAGTACTTTTAAGATATTTTTTCCTTCTTTGAAAAGTGAGATCTTTAATCTTTCACCTTGATTATGTGGATATTTAGATTAGTATAGTATTGAAAGAAATGAGCAATTTTCTGTAGAAAGAAATGATTTAGATTTAAAAGATGATGGGTATCCAAATACTGGCTAAAGCCAAACATCACTTTTTACTAATAAGTTTTTTCTAGTTTTTACTAACATCGGGGTACATACTACATTGATATGTAGGATAAGAAGACTTGGAAATATCCATATATATTGGGTTTAGCGCGAATTTATCTTCCACGTGATACTTTTCTTATTCCATTTGCAACACCTGAAAGGTGGCGTCAGAGATCCTAAAAATATATATATATCTGCTTAGCATTAAAAACTGAATCGATCTAGACTTATATTCTATCCGTCTGTCTATTGCTGGCATTTTCAATTCAATAAAAATCGTACATTTTGTGATATTCAGTTGAAATTGTATACAAATACTATTACGCCCACAAAATATTATACGGACTCAAGGCCAGGCAATTAATTCCTAATTTGTTTGATTCAATGCATGGTCGTGTAATTCCCGATGCATTGCATTGATCTGCAATTAAAATGTGGGATAAGTAAAAGATTAAGCAATTGTCTCAATATTGCCGCGTTTTCGATGAACTAGAATTTGTATATAATTTCACTAATAAGTTCAACATAGGTTATACAAGCAGACTTCAGACATGAATATATTAATTCTACGTCAATCAGTTTTTTTGTTTGTTATCTTATTTATATGGGAGGTAAAGTGTGATATAAAAGAATTTGAAGCAAATATTATACTTACATATTTAAAATCATTTCAGAGAGATTTTTGTGCTTAAAGGAGGTAGAAGGGACACGACGAATCCTCGTACATAGAATGCACCAAAGAAGAAGAGGATAATTTTAAATTATTTTCAAAAATCCTTTTATTCACTTTTCATAAAAGAACAATAATTTATTTAACAAAACACATTATTTAAAATCTGTAGCGAACTGCAAAAAAAAACAAAAATACAATTAATCACAATTTATTTTAAACGAAAACTCCAAAGAATCACAGCCGCCAGACATATATATACTTCACCTGAATAAGAACAAGTTAATTCAAACGTCATCAAGGTGCAGATTACTTCTATGCACCATTGTACGCTTAAATCTCAAAGTTATTACGTACTGTAAATATATAGTATATATATATTTGTTGTAAGTTTAATAATGAAGTGAAATGTAAGCACATTTTGATTGTAATTTGTTTTTGGACCTTAACCTTAACCTGACTTTCTTATTTATTATGCCCTCTACTTAAAATGGTGGTTTTCTAAATTTATCATTCCATTTGCAACACCCAGAAAAAGCCGCCAGAGACCCTACAAAGTATTTTTGATCAACATGAAAAACTGAGTCTATCTACACATGTATTAGACAAAATCGGTCAAGAGTCATGCGCACAATTAACAAAACTCTATTTACCTGCCACACGTATTTTTAATTACCCCATCCATGGATTTACCAAAATAGGCGTGATCGGACAATAGACACGTTCTCAACGGAAAAGCACGACTTACAAGCTTATACGTAATGCATTCAAGCACATTTGCTATTTAAGGGCGTAATAATGTACCTGCCTCGCCCATCGCTTAAGTTCAACATAGAACATCTCAAATTTAGTTTTTTTGATTAATTCTTCTTTAACATTAACTTTTATGAAATTGTAATCAAAAATGCAAAAATGCAATCATTTTACATGCCTGCTTAGAGTAAATTAAGGATACCCTCCATGTCTATGCGGAACTGCGAGCGTGGTATGTATACAATAATGCCTTCTTTTAACGACCACGTTACCTCGTCTGTTGTGCGACTAGATACATACATATATATGTTCAAAGTTAATGACATAATTATCAACTACTCTAAAAATAGCAAGTTCATAAGCAAAGCAACATTCCCCGTCTTATGTAGAGGGCATGTTTTGACATACATGTCGTAATGCCCTGTAGCCCAGTTATGGTAATTTCACTTTAAATTGCATTTTCATTACTTTATTAAGGAAATAACATATATTATGAAACTATTGTAGTGATTTTTTTGTATGTAGGTATGTTCACGCAAAAGTATAGTGCGGAACATCATTTAATTTCATAATGAGTTAATATACATTTTTACATATTTTAGGTTATATCGACATAACGTATATGGATTGGCATTGAAAATTGCATGTCATGCTGAATACAACAAAAATCGAAATCGCGAGACGAAATAACTGTAATGAATAACGTACGTGCTGAACAGATTGTGTGCGGAGCAGTAACTGAAGGTTTGGGGTTTGCTCAACATCAGGGCCATTCTTCTCTAACTAGAATCCAACATTGTTCACATATCAAATATACATTTATAGCCTACTCAGTTAGTGTTATAGTGACGCCGTGACGACACCAATATACACTTTTTCACACTTACTACAGAAACAATGAGAAAATCAAAGTTCAAATCAAATACAGTCGAATAAATTATTGAAACACCGTTAATGTACATATGTATGTAACTAAATGATAACGGAATGCGTTTTTCTAATGCAGAACAATTTTAAGAATGCTCGTAATAATAACAAACTCCGCAAATGTCATCGACATGGATACAAATTAAGGAAATTTGTTACAAAAATATAATATTGATACTGCTTCTTCTGCTTCGATTTCTGATAATTTATCAGTTTAGCGGCTCTACTGAACCGTAAGACATTAAAAAACCCTTAAACTACTTTTACAAATAAAATGCACTATAAAGTATGAAATGAAGCTAACTTAGGATAACGATTAATCAAATCTTCTTTTCATAGTTGTGACCACCATCTAAAAACTATCTCTATAGAAAAGTTCATTACGTTACATGGGTTCGTTTGTGGTGTGTCTGTTTTTATTCATATGACAATGTACCAAATTCTGCCTTCTAGGCAGAATTCAACAAAAGTTATATTAATTTTATTTAAAACATTAACAAAAGTGTAGTGCCCTACAGTGCGTATTTACAACATCAATGGAATCACTCTTTCAAGTATCATAATCCTTTCTAAGTCTGTTATATGAAAAACCTTGATTATTAGAAAAAATAGAGGCCGTGCCAGATTTTTGTCAATTGTGGTCACAGCTACTAAACGATTTAAGAGATTATTTTAAATAATAAATTGCGTGCGCATGCTTAAGCTTGTAGCAAATTTCAGCTCAATACCTAAATTTTTGCGACCGTCACATGAGTAAATCGACTCAGATTTGAATGCTGATCAGGAATGTATATACGAGTAATTTGTGAGTCCGTGACGCGATGCGTAAATGATTGCAACATGTTGTTATATGTGTTATACACCAATCAAGAAATCGACACTCAAGTTTGTACCAAAGAAAATTACTAAATTCAGCACATACATGCGGTAAACGTAGTAGCATAATAAAAATAATAAATAATATTTTTCATCATCAACGTTTTATAAAGCGCTAATAAATACAATTACCAAAGCTACCCAACAAATAACTTGGTTTGTGCAAGATATTATTGTACTGTTAATAAAAGCAATATTTACATTATGCTTTTGAGTGTGTGTGTGTATGCGTCTATTGTTCGCAGTATCTTTAACACACTCGTAAAATCATCAAAGCACAAACAGTTGATGGCAACCTATGAAGCATAACTTTGCACAAATTCGCACAAAAACAAAACATATCGATTCTTATTATGTGCATATTATTTAAGTTTATTTTTCCAAAAACACGTAGAGTACTATCCGCCGCAAAAAGTTTTGTGTAATAGCAAACATTTCTTATTTTGTCACTATACACCAACCAGACATGTGAGTCTAGCGCATGTGTGAAAAACACAACAACAATAACAACAACAAGCAATGTGTTACAACACAAGTTGCTTCTACCGCTTGTAATCATCTGTACGCGGTATCAGATGATGTATTAATAAATATTGTACATGTGAACGCGAAAGTGCAATTGCACCCTAAGCGTCTATACATAAATTGAGGTTTGTTTATTTACGTTGAGCATGCATCGATTGAATGAAAAAAATCTGTGCAACAGGTTTTTTAAATTTGCCGGATGCTCTCTGCATTGGCGTAGAGTATTTTCACATATTTTCTAGGGAGTAATGCTGCCTTTTTTCCGCATGTATGTATATTCGTCAAGATTTAAAAACACATCATAGCCGGTTATTTTTATTATCTAGTAAATTTTCATGTTTTCCATTATTTTGGCCAGTATGTCGCGGCATAATTCAATAAAACGTACACTTATACTTTTGTATTATACACATATCCATGCGCACAAACATCATACAACATATTCTCTATAGTACTCCAGTCCCACTATATGTGTATGTGTAATTACTTAGACTCACGCACACATTTGAGGAATTATGTCATCGAAAGAAACCAAATCAACAAAATATCAGATTTCAATGTATGGGTAAATATACAAACATATGCTTATACGTATATAAACGTATTCAATTGATGCGATAGATGAGCTGAGTTGCATTCAGGTGGGTCGAGCGAGTGGAAAAACTTGTATTAAAATACATGCACGAACGTACACAGTCCGTCCCAGATACATTGAAACTGAGCATGTCAGCCATTGCAACGAGCCGAAAGCGAAACGACAGAGTGCGGAATGGAAGTTATCAGAAGAGCCAAAAGGGAAAAATTACATTAAGAGCAAAATCCAGGCAATGCTGACCGTTTTTTCGATTCAAAGGAAATTGTTCAAAGTAAATTCATCCCAGAAGGTCAGACGGTGAACGCAGAATATTATCAAGAAGTTTTACAACGATTATGGGCCAGAATTCGACGAGCTCGACTGAAGTATCGGGAGCCAGGCAGTTGGTGTTTATTGCACGAGAATGCACCATCGCACAAAGCAATCAAGCAAATTGAAATTTGCGATGAAAGGAAATCGTTTGGACAATATTTCGGTCATGCAAAAACCTTCGACCGCCGTACTAAAGGCGATTCCAGCCGATAAGGATAAAAAATATTTCGAAATATTTGTTGAACGTTAAACAAGTATAAAACAAACAAATTAATAAACGCTTTGTATTTTTTTAAATTAGTCTCATTGGATCTTGGACACACTGTGTACAATATGAAATTTTTATTTTATCAACTGGCAAAAAAGTGTTTTAACCGTTTTAGATATGCAATCGAGACCATCGAGAGAGTAATTTTACATTTTTTTACTTTTTCATTGCATTCGTGAGTTTGTGTCATTTAAGGCAAATAATCGCAATTCTTAATATTTTTTGACAACATTTGGTGAAGGATAGTTAATTAGCTTAATATTTGTATCGGATCGAGCCATTTTTAGAAACCCTTTCCATATAATGAACCAAGTGGTGTGGTGTATTAAATGGTCGGGCTTCACCGACCATAACATTTTTACTTATTTTCAAGTTTAAATTATTTAAAAACTGCAGTTTAACTGAGACATAGCAGCTTTTCAAATATTCTATTTGACGATACCTCGACTCTGCCTCCAAAACAAATATTTATAAATTACTCATAACACTAGAGAATAGGGAATAAAGCAATTCTAAACATTTACTTTCACACCAACAACTACAATTAAGTGCATAAATCGTATAAATTACAAAATCACTATTACAACAACATACTAATAATTTGAACACTTTTTTTATTGAATATCTAGTAACATTAGTCAGTGATTGAAAATACTAGGAAATTACCACAAATACGTTAACACTTTACTTTTTCCGAGTTTCAATAATACTTTTATTTAATAAGTAACTTGAGTAACTTACACAAGTTCTCTCTTTGTGGACAATGTTATTTTCAATAACACATACTTTTCCAATCTTCAATAAGATTACGTCTTAAACTATATGTTAATTCTGATATAAGCACAACATGTAAAAACTTTTGATATCATAATGACAGTAAATTTGGCCAATATCCTCCGTACGCAACTCCACACACATACAGTGTGCGTGGCAAATATCTGATTACGCCCTGTACTATGTATCAACTTGCGCATCGGATTGTGCACATACAAAAAAATTTACTACTGATCAAATTTGGGGTCTCTGACGCCTCCTTACGGATGTTACAAACGGCAAATCAATACGAATACGATAGGAAGAAGGAAACGTAGCTATATATAATCATTTAGGGACCTAAGTCTTGGCGTTGGGATATTTTAAAAGAAAAATCCGACACTAAGGTGACGCCCCGGATAAGAGTAGTGTTTATAATTGAAGTGAGTTGATAAATAATCATGAAATTATGGATATTTTTGATGACAACGTTACACATTTTGCAAATACGCTCTTTCGTACAGGTTTATACTATAGAAAAATACAAATACAAGTTGTAAAAATTCTACCATGAAGTACTTTAGAATATATTGTACTATACCCTCTTCAATTATCCATTTCCTCTGAAACACTTTGATTCTTTCCACCACTTGTGCTGCACAAATGTAGTTAACTCCTAAATACCTCTATACGAAGAACCACTTAGGACTCCTATTACACCGATCGATGTTCCACACATGTAAAACTCAACCTTATATCTTATTACTGCACAAAAATCATATTTACAAAATTATTGGTTTTTATTCAAATGGTTTAAAAACATCATTTTCAAATGTTGTTAAACCATAATTGCGGCAATCGAGAGTTTACTGTAACATCAGAAATACATATAAAAATGTATATTTTGAGTGTAGAATATAGTTAAAGCAAAACAAGTTTTAATCCATTGTCGTTTATAAAATTTGAATCAAAACTGTTCAAACTAGTCGTGGATACAGTTTCATTTCTCTCTTAACTACGCATTAACTCTTTTTGTTGTACTGCATTTTGTTAACTTTATGTATATTTCTTGGGGCTCGCAATTAATGTCTACTGAAAGAAAAATCGGTTATTCGAATACCTTTATCGCACTTGAAACATTTCGAATTTCATTCCAAATTTTTGAATGTTCGATCAAATCAAAACAAATACTTTTCATGTAATAAAAATTTGAGATAAAATTAAAAGTCATTGAATGGAATTACCGAATAAGGAAGTGTTTCTTCACGAAACTAATCGGAAAGTTTTGCCGATCTTAACAGTTGATAATCAATCAACTGGACAAACATGAAGCACATTCAATATGAATCCATTCGATTAAATGTTTATCTATTTATATGAATGGATTTTTAAATTTAACAGTTAACCTTAACCTTGCATATATTTAAACTTATTTAATTTGTTTGATTTTATGATCTTTTTAATCGTAACAATTAAAAACGAACCTTATGAACCGTGCATAATATTAGTTTAATTCAGCTGCTTCAATAATAATAGGGAGACACGGGGGGCTGGCTATTTAAATAATTGAATGATGTTGTATATACATTAATAGCATTGACGTCAACATTCTACATCTTGCAAATAATTCTCAGAACTCACGTTTCATGAAATACGGAATACGTTTAAACAACGATTAATAATAACGAAAACAAGCGAAAACAAGCCTAATCCAAATCTTGGATGATCCCCACTTTGGGGCATTTAAGTAAAAGGTATTACCAGCCATGATGTTTAGGTTTGTGAGGGGGTTCTTAATGCAATTTTTGAATGAAAATCTACTTAAAAGGTTCTAAAAATTTATCTTTAGCTTTTGTTTAATTGTGGGTTTGTGCCCTTTGACCGATTTTCTCTAATTCAATACCAACCAGCGTATGGGAACAAACAATATTTTGGCAATATTTGGAGTCGATAATGTTTACTTCAGACGGGTGGCATTGACATATCGATTCCGGATTTTTATTCCAGCTGGGTCTCATCTCAGGATATCTGATGTGATTTGATTTATAATAACGTACATTATTCTAAGATTACTAATAACATTCCGAGTAAGGAATATTTCCAATAAATTTAACTTGCAGTTGCACTGCAACTCAACGAGAGGGTCTGTTAGGAACTTCTCCAATTAATTTTGAAGTGACGACCAAACAAACGCACACACACATGGTGACATTCCGAAATTAAAAACTTATATAATTTTTTAATTAATTTCGTTAAAGTTTGTGAAAACTTTTTTCCAGTTAGTTTTGCATGCAAGTTGTGATTGGAAATAATCAAAATTAATTAAAAAATACTCTAATTCCTACATTAAGTTGGCGGCTGTGATGTTCTTTTTATTGTGAAAAAATTTAATTTTTATACAATATTACATAACACATAATAAACACTTACCTTCTTTTCTTTTTTATTCTTTGGCTTTTTGTCACCTTCCAACTTAATTTAGATCTTTTTATTTTTGTAGTTATTTCATAAAAATTCAAAATTAAAAGCTTAGACACTGTTTAGCTTTCCACTCAATGGTTGCACACACATGAGCACATAAATTTATGTATTGTTTGTACAAAGTATTCTTCTTTTACTTTCGTGTTTGTGTATGGAAGGAAAATGGCATGGACTTCCTAAAAAACAACGCCAACCAATATTTTTGTTGTTAAGTTAAACAATTTTATGTAACAATAATTTTCTTAGTTGTGCAGTTGTTGAGGTATTTGCGGGTGCAATTTTTCCTCTTTAGTTTCTTGTCGTCTTACAAAAGACTTGAACAGCAAACTTGTGCAAAGTAACGAAAATTTCTTTAAAAAAAGCTTCACGTCAGAAACGACCGCACAAATGAAATTCTTTCGTAGACTTTTGTTAAACTCTATTTTTAACTTATATACATGCACCGTATATACGCAATAATATATATACACAATAAATTTGGATTAGCATTAAGCTCTGTGATACATTTAGCACTTTTGTATATTTTTTTTTTTTTATTATTTACGCTAATTTGTTAACAAAACACAATTGAGGCGGTTTAGAAATGCGAAACAAGCGTTTTGACTCGGCGACAATTTGGTACTAAATCTTACCAGCTGGTTGAGAGCTATATGAACACGAACTCAGTAAAATTGCTGTGTAAAATTTCTTAATATTGTATGGTTGAATTCGCACACATGCATACTAATGTGAACATATGTATGTTGAAAAAATCACTGTACAACTACTGCAGTGGGAAGCTTTGCACACTGACACAGTATACCCGACAACAATTATAACGAAAGCGACGCAAGCTTAAATGCCATAAACAACAACAAAAAACATGAGCACAACCATATAGTGTAAGTAAAATATACACATATCCGCACACACAGACACTAAGCCAAGAGAGCTTCGATTTTCGTCAAATGCGTTATATTGTAAGTGGTTAAAACTCTCATTTATCTGTTTTCCTGTACATGACTGCTGCTACTGTATTCGTAAAGAGCAGGCTCACTACTGCGAGTACACATAAATGGTTTTCTTTTACCACGTTATTAACACTTTCAGTTTTGTTTTTAGATAACGAATAAAAACAATAAGTATGCAGCGAGTGGATTTTTCCCAAATTAAGTGTGGTTTTCATTCTATCCAAAAACGAAATCCAAAAAAAAAACGCTTACAGCATAACGACTTTTTAACTCAACAGCACAAGTACAACTGACCAATGCTGAAACCTTCATGAAACTTTAATACAGAAAACAATGCAAAGGAAAAAAGAAGAAACGAAATTTCAAGAAATCCAGTTACCGCTCACCAGAAGTATCGTTATCATTAAAAATTGTAAATGACGAAAAAACAAGAACTGAACGTCCTTCAAATATTTGTTTTACTTATGTTTAGAGTGTGTTTACAAAAATTTACCTATTTCTTGTTGCTGACTTAAACGACCCTAGGTACACTTATGTTACACTTCCACTATAATTATAAGAAAAATTCCCAAGGCTTGCACACGCACTCACCTGTAAACATGTTGTATGTTGATATATTCAACGAATATATATTTACGAGTGTTCAAAAGTTTTGGTTTTTCATGGAAACACTCTTGCTTTTATTATTCAGCATTGCTTGCGTAGATACTCTACTCTGCTTCTCTCATATGATGTAAAAATAAAATCTCCAAATTTAGCTGACTGTACGTACGTATCCCCACATACCTACGCAGCTCTTATCACATTCATAGGCATCCATAGTGTGGTGAATATTTTGATAATCCATTCGATTTTTTACAACATGAAAACGCATGTGTAATAACCGTTTATCCATTAAATTATGTTTAATTTTATTCTACCTTGCACGAAATTACTTAATAATGAATAAATTAAATTTTGGAGTTATTCGTAAGGCGTGAGCTTGAACAGTTTGTTTGTCCCATTTTCGCTTTCAGATGCAAAAGATTCTTTTTTTGAGGCATGCTGCATACTGTGGTCGGTTAAGCGTGACCCTATACCAATTATACTTCAATTTTAAGCTAATCAAGTGATATTATTGCGAATCGCGACTTTTTTTATATACATATATGTAGTAAGTGATATTAAGATATGGTCCCATCAATATGGTCGCATTTATTTAATACGCCAAACAACTATACTTCACAAATTTTTGAAAAAAAATATTATAAACGATAAAGTTTTGAGGGTCAACTTATCAGCGAACTAATGATAGGGTAAGAGAACTTATAGTATAATTTAACATTAAATTTTTTGTTAAAATAATCTGTAGTTATGTGTATCTGCATACTTCAACAAACATTTCCGGTTGTTGTTAATTTCACAGCCTGCATCAAGAGCAAATATTTTCATTCTATTTTTATTCTAAGAGTGAAAGCTCACTTTTGTCATGTTTACAAAATAAATTTTTTTGTTTTTGAAGAAATATGCACGAATGTGTTTGAAAATAAGTTCGTGATAGTTATCTTGGCCGATTTTGCAGAATAGAAGTGAATGCACAAAATTTCAGCTTAATTTCTAAAATTTCACGACTGGGAGAGTGCCAACTGCAGACGGACACAAAGGCATGTAGCGGACAGCGCCTCCGATATAAAAAACTCTAAATTATGAAATAGAAAATCCAAAACTATAATCTCTTTTAATCAGAATTCCAAGCTTTAGACCTTACCACCTCGTCTCGCGGTTGACGCCCGTAGACAAACATTTAGGCATAATTCGCCTCAAGGCAAAGTTTTTCTACATTAATCTAATATGTGCACAAGCACCAACAAAAAATCGCAACAGAACAGAAGAAGCTGATAATAACGTAGACCTGATGGCCCGCTTTGCATGCTTCAACTCATAAGCAAAAGTTGGTCGTAAAAACACAGTAATTGGGACCTTAGCGCACTGTGTGTCACTGCACTGTGGGTCTGCCTTACATAATAAGGCCATTTGAGCCAATTATAGTGGTATTAGTCTTTTGAGTCGCATAAAAAATTCTCTCTGGCGTAATATGTGATATATAGCTATCAATGCATATCCAAGTCTGGCCGATCCACCAAAACCCAGATCTTTACATTACACCAGATCCTGAAAAAGACCCTTGGTACTCCTCCGAACTCTTTGTCGAAATTGTGGAAATACCGGCATTATATTATATATCATATGGCGATCAGATCGACCGTCTAAATCGGAATTTCCTCTCCGAACCCTTCGAAACTAAACGAGATTTTACACAACCTTGAATCATTTGCATTTTGTGGTCGATATAACTTCGTGGTAGAACAAAGTAAAGCCGGAGAAATGGAGATAATTTGTTCAATAAAAAAAACTTAAATTTTAACCACTATCAATTTTAGAGAAAAGCGGTACAACTAAAAGTTATAAATTGTTACGTATCCACCACCTTGGATTATGTGACTGGCAAAGATGCTTAGAAATTCTTACGCGTTCCTTGAATATTACATCAAATTCTGAACGATCTCGATTTCAAAGAGCTCTTGTACCGTTCGCTTATGCACACATATATAGTGGTACATATTGAATGGTGTAGTTTTTAATGATGAATTATGTTTGTAAAATAAACTGGAAAATTCCAATATCTGCAAAAATTTTATTAGTGTTTGACAAAAAGTTTAAATTTTTTTATTATAGTTGTGCTTGTTATTGTTGTGTAATAACTATTGATCCACTTGTTTATTAAGACTCTTAACCGAAGCTTTTTATACCCTCCACTTTAGGAAAGAGAGTATATTCATTTTGAACATCCGTTTACAACACATCGAAGGAAGCCTCGGAGACCCCACAAACCATTAGAGGGTTAGAGGGTTAGAGGGTATTTAAGCTTCGGTCTTAACCGAACTTTTCTATCTTGTTATATTTTGTTTCTTCTGTTTCTTCCAAAATGAATTTATTTGTAATTTTTATAGCGGATTTTTATGCAATAAATATAATTTATACTAGAGTGTGGAGGTTATTGATTTCCATGTCATTAACGTGAAATACATATGTGAGTATGTATTCTTTTTGCGAAATTTTGCAATATTTCGTAATTAACATTTATATCTATATACACAATTTAATTCGAACATTTATTTAATAGAATTAAAATCGTTGTTCGTTTAATGCAGGGACACGTCAAGCGAGTAATGATGAGAGAATATACTAAATATGGTATTCCGCTTGGAAGACGCAGAAGGAAGCATCAAAGTCTGAAATTATCTAGATGTCCGTCCGTATATGTGCTTGGGGCTATTGTTAGAACACTCACAAGATTTACAATTTAGGAGATATCGAGCTAATATTAACAAATATTTCTATTGTTATTATTATTATTCTCATATTTGGTTTTTAGTATAATTGCAGATACCATGTATGAAGGCAATTTTACTTTTAATTCGTTCGTGCAAATTATCATTCATTCAAATTGAGCTCTTTCTCCCAGAAAACGCCTAGTTGCTCTTGTTGTGGAAGGTACTTAAGATTTGGCCTAAGCCCCAAATTTAGTTTTCTTACTTGTTGTGCCCTCCATCCTGATGGTGGGTGTGGTGGTATTTTTTCCCTTACTTTTCGAAATGTTTCCAACAACAGCTTCAACAACTCTTGAAAAGTTAGTAAATTGTTTGTTCGCTTATTCATATTAATTGAAAGAAATTAATTTCATAATTTATGTGACCTTTACTATATTTAAACATTGCTTAACTGAGGAAAAGTAAACAGGAATTACTTAGTATTAAAAGATTCAATAACTGTTTGGCCTATAGATTCGTCATTATCAAAACGTAGTAAATATTTTTAATAATCATATTAATTATATATTAGTTGTAAGCATAACTACAACTTGTACACATACACTTATTCAAATATTGTGTAAACGTGTGCGTAAATGTTAGTAATTTGCACTTAGCGATTATACCTTTTACATTATAATGGAGGCATACTCAGTTCCTCAATTCGTTTGCAAATAAAGGTCAGGTGAGTTCCCATTTAGAACATATATTTAGGATTAGTCCACGTATCGATGTAACTGTTATGGACGAGATCGGCAAAACAGACACGCCCACAATTTATATGAACTCTTTTTGGCGCAGCATCTGGGGTGTCATTTGATACGCAATACGTACATTATTCTATAAAGAGGGTAATTACTTGCTGCCAACACCCATTGCAAGTATAGAGGTGTTTATAAGTTAGCTTTTTACTTGTTTTTAATTGTTATTTTCCTTATTTTAATATTTTACATACTACGCGTACATACGAGTATGTACCCTCACCATACGCATAAGTAGTTAAACTTACTTGTTTGTAAAGGTTTTCAACAAGGTATGAAAACTAAATTTTGGCTTAGACCATATCCATAAATACCCTCCACATCCACAACGGTGGGCGTGACGATTATATATCATTTTGCGCCCTCTAATAGTGTATCAGCTTGCAAGTCTAGTTTTATGGTGTATATCGTTTTTAGTAAATTGTGGTCGTGTCTGTTATTCGATTACACCTATTTTTATCACATCGATGGAGGGGGAATTATATATATAAAATCCAAAATTTTAAGTTCATAGGCTACTTTTTGCGTTAGATGTCAATGGTTAGATGGATTAGATGTATTTTATAACCCGCGGAATGGTAAATCGTATGCGGCCTATCGGAGTATTGGGGAGACTTAATTTAAATCAACTTATTAAGTACGAGTAAATGAATTAATTGTTCTAAAATTAAAGCTGATTGAACACCTTTTATTTTATAGATATTCTGGTTTAAAAAACTAATTAATTGTAAATAATGTACGGACCATACATATTATAATTGTAAATATATATGTATATTATATCATTATAATCAATTTATATATAAACAAGCTACTTATTGGTTGGATTATAAAATAAAATAAAAAATCATATGCACTCAAAGTCTTGGAAGCCTTTCTCATTAGATGGAACTTCCACATTTAAATTCAGTGCAATAACTTGTAAATTTTGATCAATAATGTTATTTCAAGTGAAGCCGGAATATAAATTTAATGAATTAAACAAAATCCAGTTTTACACAAATGGCGTCTTAGGGATATATTGTATTGTATAGCCAATAAATTTTTTTTGTTCACCACCTTAAAGATTATGACAAACAAAAGCGAATTTAGAACGGAAGGACCTCCTTGTCCAAACTGTGGACGTGGCAAGTAGACGGTTGGCAATACGTATTACATAACAACTTTATGGACAGGGAGAGGCATGGTCCATCCAAAGATAATTTTAAATAAAAAGGTTACTCATATGAACAGATCTTCCAAATTTCAGAACATTCGTAATATAGTAATGAAAACCACTGGTGCAAGGTTTATGACGTCCTTAGTCTTGGACGTTTGGGGCGTCCTTGGTTCGATTTTACCTATATAACATGCAATAGAAAAGCATAGAAAAATTCAAAGATTGCGTATGCTAAATATCATGCACAGAAGGGTTGAATCGAGCCTTCTATTGGTGCTGATTAAGAATGTATATTCTTATGGGTGTTTTTGCTCCCTTCTGATCCATAATATATATTCTGTCCCATTCATTCTTCTGAATGCTGCAAACAAAAAGCAAACTTACTATAACAGTCGTATTATGTGGGTAGTTTTCTTAGGAGGGCTAGTGATTTTCTGACTTGCATACACTAAAGCCACCTCGAACGTTTGACTACCGTAAAGTATTACGCCAACAGAAAGGGTATAGCATGCGTTCAAATTGTCTCAACCTTTTGCTTTTTATTCTTCTCAGTTCCTTAGTTTTAAAAATATAATTGGTTCAATAATATATAGGTCCGAATTACTCAATATTTAAAATGTAGGAAGATAGTATTATTAAGTTTGAAAATGCTGCAATAATGTCGCGCTTAATCAACCTATACTGTAATATACGAGTATGTAAAAATATAAATATATACTTACGTAATATATTTATATAGATATATTTATAGATATCGAGGTGTCAAATCTAATTTAACCTTACTTTTCTCATTTGTAACATGTCAAACATTTTTCACTCATGTATTAGCTTAATATATGTAAGCGCAAAGCGTGCATGGTCAGCGCATAAAGTGAGGTTCAATCAACTTACATTGACTCCGACCAGCTAAAATGGCATTTAATTTTCTCCATATCTAAAGAGTTTTGCTGTGTGTTGGCTAAAGACACCTTCTTCGGGGCCATATTCTTCACAACTACGATTCAGACACGTAAATATTTAATCAGCGCACACAACCACTGTTACACATGACACTTTAATTTATTATTCACTGTTACAATATTTACATTCAATCATTCATTCATTTGATCCACACATTAGTGAAATTCTTTTTAACCACGCAACTAAATGAATATTTTTATAAATAATATTTCGTTACTATTAAATTTATGCTTTTATATTTAAATTTCTTGCTAAACAGAAGAGAGTACTGCTTACAGAGGAGCAACGTAATCGTTTATATGCAATTGGCACCCTGTTGCAGTAGAAAATGAAACTGAAAACATTTTAACTCAACCAGCGACCATATCTATAGCTTCAAAATGAAAACAACTTGTGGCAGACCTAAGAGATTCACTCAAAATACCTTAATGCCATGAAAAAGAGATTTCCGAGTAAACGCAATCGCCACCTGTGTATGTTTTATAAGAGAAGTGTGCACACGCTTACATTACTTGATTACAACCTCCATAGTATTCCCTTTACAACACCCAGACGTAGGCATCAGCGACCCAATAAAGTATACATTTCTGTTTCTAACAGCAGCGAAAATAAAAATTGAACTATAATTTTGTAAAAGTGTTTCTAACTTCAGCACTCAGGGTCCCATCATAATGGGCAAAATCGGTTGGCAGCCATGCCCGCGATCTAAATGTTTATTAGTCACAAAAATTGATGCTATACGTTGATAGTCATAAATACACAAAGACCATATCCCCAGGATAAGTATAATTGTACAACTAATTCAAGATTTTGCCTTAGATTTCTCTCGTTCATTTGTATTATTAATAATTAAGTTTTCAATGAATCGATGAACGATTCAGAAACTCATTCGAATCGATTTACTTATATACATACAGGAGTTCATTTATCCTGTAAAGTGTAAGCAGGAATGTTGAACATGCAAGCATTTTACCAGAACCAAAATCTGGTGAAATTACTTGAGGAGTTTAATGGTTGTTCAAAAAATCATTGAAAACGAAAATACCATCAACCAAGGTATTCAGGTTGTATATACTAATTATGAAAATAATACTTACTGTGCTTACAATGAGCTTATTGCCCTACTCGAATTCTATTCTCTCCTCGCGACACTCTGTTGCTAAGTATACGGTGTATAAATTATATCAATATTGCACAAAAGATTAGCAAATGTGACAACAGTTTTAAAGCGTCGTTGTAACGTTGTAACGTTGTGTCCAGCGCAGAATGGATGAAAATGGCAATTCCAAAGTGTCACGTTCCGATGATGAACCTTTAATCCCCGATACTATTGATGAACAATTTTTTAAACAATTATTAGAGAAAATTCCGCAAGTACGTAAAGTATTCAATAAGTCCGCATCTGTTCAAAAAAATTCATTTAAATATTTTTCTTACATTTCTTGTTATATATAGATTATCAAATTTATAAAACAAAAGGATAATCAAGTTAATGCCGATCATGTTCAACGGCTACTGCTATGCGCCAATCGATTTAAATCCCAATACAATGCGGAGCGGAAAAAACGTGAGGAATTGGAAGAGGAAATAAATCATTTGAACGTTAATCTAAAAGACGCAGAAACGACGAATCAATTAAATCAGGCAATAATAAGTGAGCTCAGAAGTGTTATAGGTATGATGTGATTGGGTTAAAATGCCACTTAATGCAGTATCTTACAAAAAAGCAACAAAATTGTTTTAGAAAATGCTTGGTGTCAAAAAGACGCTGCACATATTAGGGAGCAAGCAGCTATGGGTGAACTGGCTCAAGCCAAAGAGTTAATTGAACAATTGCAGGACAACATAAAAAGTTTAAGCGACCCTAGAACTACCTTCAGACCGTAAGGAGTAATAAAATATGCTGAAAATAAAATTTCAAATCATTTTCTAGAAAACAAGAAGACAGCAAGGACCGCGAAAGACTGCAAAATGAATTGAATGATCAAAAGAAACGTCTACAAATGCAACGGAATTACGCTAGTGAACTGGAAGACAACATTAAAAAACTGGATGAAAAAAATAAAAACTTAATTAAATCGTTGGATGTAAGAATAATAATAGAAATAATTTGTATCATATATGTCCATCTGAGCCTAAGGCGGAGCCTATAAAACTTTGTCACAATGTTTTCAACATCAAAAAGAAAGCGTCGGAGATCCAAGCCGATCAGAATTAACAGCAAATTTCAATTTAAAACGAAAAATCCAAATTTTAAATTCATTCATTTAAAACTTAGATAAATTTATTTTAAATTAGCATTTTAAATTTAATATAGAGTAATGATGTCCATTTATGTGAACATTATTCTCCTCATTTCGAAACTTTGACACAACAACTGACTTCAACTTAACCAAAGTTTATGCCTTCGGTTAGCCTTTGCAAGAAGGTTTGAAAAAATCATTGAGACGACAGCGCACCAGCCCACAAAAACCTGAAAAGCGAAGACTATTGTCGAATTTCGCATTACGTATATAAGATAGAAAGTAAAAAATTAACACATAGAGTCCTTTGCTACATCTCTGCTGAGTATTCTAAATGTGGCCCAAGCTAAATTTAACCCTTTGATTTATATTTACATTTATACTTTTAAGGAAACTTCAACAGAACTTCATCATAGTAAAAAAAGCATTGATGAGTTGAATAAGGAAGAAGAACAATTCAGACTAGAAGTTATCAATTATACTGAGCAGACAACTACGTTAAAGCAACAAACAGAAAAATTAACTAAAATGAAAGTTAGGCAAAATCTTCAAATATTATCACTCAAGACGAATATGGAACATTTAAGTACCCAATATAATGCTGTATGTAATAAATTGGCCAAATTAACGGTAGACTTGGAATATGCCATTCAAGAGAGAAACAAATGTAAACGAGGCTTGGCTCAAAAAACCGCGTTACTTAAGGTAAACTATCGATTGTATATAATATGTAGTTTTAATGTTGGATAATACCAAATGTATGCTTGACCACTGTCCACGTGACACTGACAAAAGACGACACGTAAACTTTTTCTCTTAAAACTTTATTTTCAAACTGTAGAAACTCTACTTAAAGAATCCTCGTAAAATGTATATATTTAAACCCTCCACCTACGTGAAAGGGTATACCAAGTTTGCTATTCCATTTGCCGAAAGGAGGCGCAGGGCACCCTACAAAGTTCATTCATTCATAGAATGCTGTATCTGAGTCGATCTAGACATGTATGTCCGTAAGTCCGACAGTTTTTAGCACTTTCATGGTCACAAACTTTGAGGTATTGATCTGCAAATTTGTACAAACACTTCTAGTTTCTGCACGGACAGCACTATTTGAATTAAGCAAAATTAGTTAAGAACTGCGTCCACAATAGACAAAAATCCACCTATTAGCCACAAAAATGAAACTTATAAGACACAGAAAAGATTTTGGAGCCTAATTTAGTTTTTTACTTCTTTTTAATTAGATGCGGCAGGAAGAAATCATTAAGTATAGACAAGAGAATTCCAAACTTAATAAACTGCAAGATAGTGCATCCAGAAAGTATACAAATATCGAAGAGGCAAAAAAGTCATATGAAGAAGAAAATCTTAGGCTCAAGTAAATAATTATGTAAATATGTAATTCGGAACGTATTATTAATTTTCAATTCCACCAGAACTCAACTAAACACCCAAGAAAAGGAGTATGACGCCATAAGACGTTTATTGCAGCAAATTGAATGTAAAAATAATCAACTGGTTCAGGAAAGGGATAGCCTTAAAAGAGACCTACTACTAGAGCATAATATTTGCGGCGAGTCTCAGCAATTGTTGCAGGAATCTCATTATGAAATACGTTCTCTTAAAGATTCATTGGTATTGCAGGATCGAAAATATAAAAAACTTTTGGCCGAAATAATGCAATTGAACGCCGAGAAGAATAAAAAAGTGGAAGAAATTCAGGCTCTATTCGATAAAATCGACACCATGCAAGGTAAATAACAACTAAATGAAACTTTTATTCTTTATTTCTTAAATGTGTTCTAAATTGCTTTCTTTACTTAAATTATTGATTTGATTGTGCTTTTAAAGTCGAATGTAACTAGTTGATTAAATTTATGGCGACTGTACTCCTTGGGTAGAATTTTCATTTTAAAAATATGGTCCCTAAGATGTAATGTTAAAGCATTTTTATACTCTGCATTTTATAGTTGTTAAGTTTATCAACTAATTTCATCAGCATCAACATCTTTGTCAGTCTAATCATGTGAGTTCCTGCCTCTTGCTTACATGCTCGCGATCGCAAGAATTAACAAAAGCAGTATATTCAGTTGATAGTTGAAATTTTATTTATTTATCAATTGATTTATGCAGCGAATAAAAGATATGTCCACAAATTACAAAAAATTCCTACACGTTAAAAGACGCACACCCTAGCCCGTAATGTGAGGGATTACGTATATATATTGAGGTTATCTATCTACAGGCGCTTTTAGTTTTTCCATGTAGATCACTATTCAAAATGGGCAAAATCGGTCAAGAGCCACGCCCACAATCGACAAAAATCTATGTATCTGCCACAAAAATTTACCTATGAACTTGAAATTTGGTGCAGAGTTATCCCCACCAACGATATGCCAAAAATTTGCGTGGTCGGATAACAGGCACGTCCACAATTCACCAAAAACTATACTCCACGTAAAACTCCACTTTCAAGCTTATACGTAAAACACACACTATTAGAGGGCACAACCACATACCCGCCAAACCTACCATTGCATTTCGTTTTCTTATTTGTTTGTTAACGTACAAAACTCACCAACATCTGGCGTTTGCCTTTTATCTCCACTTTTAATTACAGATAAGATACACCTTAAAGAATCCTATGAAGCAGAATTAAAAAGAACTATTAGTGATGTCGAGGCAGATATTACCAAACTTCAGGCACAGCACAATAATTTAATTAACGAACACAACACTTTGCTGCGCAGCAATCATTCTCTCTCTGAAGAAGTATCCAAATGCAATAGCAATTTAGATAAGAAACAAAATGCTATTGAGAATCTTAAGAATAAACTCAGTCTTAGAGATTCTGATATTAGCAAATTTCAATTGCAAATCGATAAAATGGAAAAGGAGAGGCGTTTGTTAAAAAACGAATTACGTTATACCCAATTACAACATCAGCACATTAAAGTTGAACTTCTGGAGAAGAAAAAATGTTATGACACATTGTCAAAGTCACTTGTGGAGGATCAAAAAACTATAACGCGTCTTAAAAGGGATCTGGATAATTTAATCAATGAGAAAAATTCATTGTTTTCGAGCTTGAGTAAGAAAGATGAGGAATTGCAACAACTGCAAAAGGAATTTGATAATTTACACAAGTCTCATGATCTGTTGCAAAGTGAAGCAGAAAAACGTAACGATGATTTGAATTTAATGATAATCGAAATAAAAAATCTTACTGCCGAAAGGGACGTACTGCGTAAAGATCGCGAAAGCGCTGCCGACTTAAGGCACGAATTACTCCAAATGCATAGAAGATTGAATCAGGAGCGTATTAAAGCTAGAGCTTTACAAGATGAAATGCTGACGCCTATGAACGTGCACAGGTGGCGCACTTTAAAAGGAAAAGATCCCGAAAAAATGGACTTAATACAAAAATTACAAGTGCTAAGAAAGTACGGGAAAGCAAAACAAGTAAAAAAAACTAAGCTCACCTCAGCCCACATTCGAAATAACCTCCACATCTATATAAATTGCGGACGGGAAGGTTCTGTTATTCGACTTTTTGTGAATTGAGCTCCTTATAAATGTAGTTCAATTTTTCCAGCTAGTAGATCAGTAGTCATTTTAAATAGGAAGGAACACAGACATCCACACACACGGACTAACATATCAAAATTGAATCCTAATCAAGATTGTTTATACTTTTAGCGTCATTTGCATCTTTACCAAATACCAAATTTAGTGATGGGGGTATACACAGATGTGGAGGGTTAAAAATCTGTTGTTTGGCTTGGGCCAAATCTAAGATATCCAGCAAATGTGTACCTAAACTATTGGTGTGAGTTGTATACAATTAGAATACGGTGTCTTTTAAAGACTAATAAAGTAGGTATTAAAAGGTTGAATTCTTTTTATAGACAACTTCTAAACTACAATGTAGCCGCGCTAGAGCAAGATAGAGCACTTAGAGAATCCCAAAGCCTGTACGTTGCCTTAAAAGAGTTCATGGCCAAATTGCCAAGTATCAAAATTAAAGCCGAACTCAATGAAGTTAAGGTTAGATTCTGGTTCTATTTATTGTATAATAATTTAATCCAAATAACTACATATATGTTATATTTATATATTTGATAGGCTTCGCTTACGCGAAAAAATAAAAGACTGAAATCTCTAATGGCTGAATTAAACACAAAATCTCTAGATGAGAAAATCACTATACTGGAAGTGGAAGGTTTAAAAAGCAATTTGAATAAAACCAAAGAGCAACTACTAGAAGAGCGAAAGATGAAGGAACGTCTATTAGTTGAACGTCAAGTCCTTCTGCAAATGCATATTCAAACTGAATGTTTATCCGCTTCACCTTATCTCGAAAGGCACGCAATGGTAACTAATTGAAAGCGAGTACCACAATAAATCTGATGGGGGGTACATCAGTCATATGAATTTTTACAAGATTTACTTAAGCGTATGTGTGTGTATCAATACATGTTTTTATATTTCATTTAATAGCAATTTAACTATATATACAAAAGAGATTACACATAAATTCTTTAAAACTTTATCAAATATTTTACATACAATCGAATTTGAGAAGTTCATGTAGAACAGAATACAATGCATTACCAAAGTGAATGTGTACCGTATATGTATCAAGAAATATGCATATGCCTGCATAAGTATTGAAAATAACAATAATGTATTTCACCACTGGAATGATAATTATTGTTATCTTCAACAATATTGCAATGAGAGCATATGTATACTTTTTGTATATGTGCATGTACATGTGATGTTTTCTATTCCCTTGAAAGCTCCGATAAGCTCCGATCTTCAATTTAACACAAGCCACCTTAGGAGGGGATAAAAATAATATTGATTAAGAAACAATAAAACAAAAGTGTTTATCAAATTATGTTTGCTCGATTGGGGAAAATACACAATCAAAATTATGCCCTCCGACAAACTTGGTGCCGCTGTCGTCTATTAAAGATATTTCCGATAGTATGTGTGATCCATCACCACCTCCCTCACGACACTGTTGTTTCGTTAATTTAAGCGTTGTCTTAAATTCTTCTATTATGCATTCACGAGCTTTCAATTCAATTTTATCTATAAACAGTTCCGCATTAAGAGCTTTCAGTTTCTTCAATTGTTGCTTGTTGGTGCGCTTGATTTGTAAATTTTCAATGAATAACACTTGAATAAATGAACATCCTGTATGAACATACCTGTGTCTCCACCAATTTTTGTTTGACATTGTTCGAGGGCAAATTTTCAATTACACGCTTAAGAGAGTCGCACACTTTGTGCGATTCCTCCAGGCGTTGTTGCAAGTTGACCTTTTCAATTTCTTGTTTCAGATTCCGCCTACAATTTCATAGATATGTAAAAAGTCTCTTACCACAATTTTAGCTTTTCGAAAGCGATACGTACCGCTGCAGCATTTGAACTTTAGCCAACAATTGGAATTTATTGGGATCTTCCCCTTTAAGTATACGCCAGCGATGTACACCGGTTGGTGTTTTGGCATCTTCGGTCAGAGAGCGAACCTTAACTCGTTCTTGATTTAATAAACGCTGCAAACGTATTATCTCCTCACGCATGTCAGCTGTACTTTTTAAAGCTCGCGACAAACACTCACGCTCGGTTTGTAAATTAATTAACTCCATTTTCAAAAGCCGTATATCTTCCACTCTCTGGTTATACTGAGTTTGGCCTTGATTAATACAAAAATGTTAAAGTGTACAATGTTTTCTATGTAATGAGAAGATAACCAAACCTTGATCCAAAGCCGTCTGAGTGATAGATAATTTCTCCTTTAGCAATATAATTTCATCGTTTCGGCGCACCATTTGTAAACCAATTAAATTCTTTTCCTTTCGAGTCTCATCCAACTCAGTGGACAACTTCATAAATTTCAATTCATCGTCCGATATGGTCTTCAGAAGTGACTCATTTTTAGCCTTCATTTCCTTCAAATCTTTTCTCACATTCGTTAACATATTCTCCTTATTCTTCAAATCGGTTTGTAGATCTTTTTTGTCGTTGTTTAAACGTTCAATGCGAAGATTTAAGGAATTGATTTTATTTTGATTCGCTGATATTTCATTGGTGAGTTGGGTAATTTGATGGGAGGTTTTCTACATGATTGATTTCAAAATGATTTCAGCAAATTATTAAAAATGGATATGAAAACATATTTAGATAAAGCTATATATGAACTATGCAGAAGATTTAAAATCTGTGAGAACGTATGAGATGTGTACGCATAAATTTCACATTTAGCAACATGAAGATATTAAAGACATATTTTTTGCTACAGACTGGTCCCTAACAGTGGTTCAGGATCCCAATTACTTTTAATACGAGTGCAATAAATTAGAAAATCATTCCTTACCGTTTGTAATACTCTAAAGTTGTCTCGTTCCTGCGTGCAAGTCTCCAGATTCCGTTGTAAAATCATTTTTTCGGAATGCACAGATTCTAATTGTTTTTTCATATTGATTAAAGCAAATTGTTTTTGTTGCAACTTCTCCGTTAAATCCGTAACCTGGTTGGTTTTCAATTGAATTTGCTCTAAAAAACAGAACAGAACAGACAAACAATATATCCGACTTTAAGATTACTTGGTAGCGATTTTTACCCTGATTGTATTCGATTTTTTCATGTAAAGTTTCCATTTCTTGGGCCATTTCTCCCCGTTCTTTCTCCGCTTTCGAGACACTAACTTTGGCTTCGTCCAATTTCACATTTAATTTATTCATGTCCAAATGTAAGCTATCGATGGTGTTACTATTCATGACAATCGTGTGCTTCAAGTCGGCTATCTGATTATTCAATTTCACTATGTCGCTGCGTAAATTGTCACGTTCTCGTGTAACATTATCTTTCATGCGTCGCAATTCATCATAGCGTTGTCCTTCAATCATAATGCCCTTCTCCAATGAATTCACTTGATTTCTTTGCAAGTAAAAGAAAAAATTTTAAGAAATGTTTTCCATTTCTAAGCGAAATTTCGCGACATAAATTGTACACGTACTTTAAACGTACCACCTCTTCATTTAAGGAATTATTGGCTCGATTTAGTTTGTAAAATTTAGATGAAACGGCACTGTGATCTTGGACAGCTTTTTTGTATTTATTGTGTATTTGTGTAATTGTATGAGCTTTCGCTTTATCCTCCAATCTCATAGTTTTGATCACCTCATCGAAATTTTTGGCTTCTTTATGTAACTCATTTATATCGTCTTCATATTTGCTAATCTGCTTAGATTGAAATGAATTATCGCTGCGTAGTTTCTCAACAACAATTTTTAATCGGTCGAAATCAGCGGATTTCCTTTGCAATTTGCCATGACAATCATTCATCTACAATGTGAATAATTTTTTATTTATTGATTTTTTAATCTTAGGTATGTGGTTCCTTGTAATTGTTGTCCTTACCTCTCTTACAGCAGACTCAACTTTAGTGACTAATTTATTATTAGCTTCGTGTTGTTCTTCCAAGTTACTCATATATATTCGTATTTTCAGATCCAGGCTTTGCTTTTCTGATTCTAAAACTCGCGTATGTGTGGCCATTTTAGTGATATTGTCCTCATTATTGCGTATAATATATTCAAGGGATTCGGAATAATAGCGCTGCATTTGTAAGCGTTTTTCTAGATCAATAACTTCGCCATTGATGCGATCGCGTTCACGTAAAATAATATTTTTATATTTCGACAAATGACCAAATCTAAACATCATATTTACGTATTAATATCAAATCGAATAATTATGAAAAAAGTTCATTTACTCAGCACTGTCGTCTTGTTTTTCCGCCTCTTTACTCTCAAAATGTTCACATTTCAATAAAACCTCCTGTAGTTTTTCTTGAATTTCTTCCTCACGAAATAAAGATGCGTCCGATTCACGCCAAGCATCGCCTAATAAATAAAAAATATATATAAAACATTAAATTCAATTTCGTTTACTGAACAAAATTCATTCTAACCTAGAGTGTCTTTTAAATGTTGCATCGCTTCTTCGGAATGAGCCGTTAATTCCAGAGCTAAGCGTAATTTTGCTTCGGCTCTCCCTATTAAAGGTTGTAATTCTTCATTTTTCTTCACTTCTTCGGCATATCTACGATGAACCTTGTACAGAATATCTGAATATTTTTTAATCTTAGAAGCTTCAAAGATGCGGCCTTTTTCCATTAGCGCTTGTATAATCTTGATTGAGGGGTTATATTGTTTAATTAGGTTATATTTTATATACGAGTAAATAGCGTATAGAACATATTTTACCTTGCTGGCCTTAGAAAAAAACTCATCGTTTAAGTCTGTAAGAAGATCCATTTCTCTCTCTTGGATTGATGCTTCCGAATCCTGAACGGGCAAGCTATCTCGTGCATCGACCTGACCCTTTTTCTTTTTCTTCTCTTTAGATTTTGGCGGCATTTTCGTTCTCTGTTATTTGCAGTTTTTTTTATAGAAGCGTAAATATTTTCCAAAAATAAAATATAAAATTTCCCCAAAATATATTTTTATTGTATGTATGTATGAATATATGAGTAATCATAATACGATACATAACTGAAATATGTCACTTTGCTTGAATGTGTCCGTAAGTTCCTTTGGCATTGTTTTTTTGGCTTTAAATTCTTCTCTAAACCCTCGTAAACGTGTAATGTTAAAGATATGACATGACAGCGTCCCTTCTGCAAAGAGATGTCTTTTCAATATAACTGATGGTTAAGTACCTTCACAAGATTAATTTCATAAACTAGAACACGTACCACGGAGCAATTATCCATCCGAAATTCCTATCAAGGCATAGTAACTGTGAAAGACTTTCCTCAGAAAACTGCATGCACCATTCCAATCTCATCAATGGATGGATTATTTTTAAAGGAGCACCGTACATCGTTATATGGAACCTATGTGGACTCTAAGGAACGGGTTATTTCACAAGAAAGTCCTGTTGCTTGGGCCCAGCTTAGCTTTTATGTTCTAAAAAATGACAACGCCTTTAAAACGGCCCCTTCTATATTCAAAATACTTCCCTAAATACGGATATCATTTGGCTTAAAATATGTTGTAAAAAATTTACCATATTTTATTGGATCAAATATTTATTATATACGCATCCAGAAACCAAAAATTTTTACTTGTGCAAAATTTCAGTTTAATAACCTTTTTTCACGAGCATACAGGTTCCAAGGACGGACGGACAGAACTGCATACAGATTTTATTACTGATCAAATCTCAAACCAAAATTAATTCCTTCCAAATCCAATCTTATTAGCATAATTATCAAAATATATTTCGATGCTAAGACTTTTTCATCAAAACAAACGGAAAGTTTCATAACTTTACTTTCATGACAAATTTTTATTCGTTATTGTCTACAGAATTGGTATTCCTACCAAAATATACATACGTCATATATGTGTAAACATTATATAAAATAAGAACTAATGTTATATACAAATTTATTCAATCATATTTACGATATTCACACAATCGGTTTTCATAATGGTAATGTATGGTATACAGTGAAAAATAGAGAAATAGAAACGAAAAACAATTCAATATTTCTCCTTGGAATTTAGTACATACATAGACTCTATTTAGCTTTTGTCAAATATTGAACGCACTCCACTTTATTACAACTTGAACACTCTGAATGTGTCGCGCCGATTAAAGGTACATCCGCAGTATATATATTTGTTCATTTTTAAATATATATAAAAGATGTTTTAACAACATACACAAGGGTGCGACCGCATGACTAGTTCGACCAAAATATATACATAAATTCTTTATGGTAGATCCCGATAGCTTGAGCGTTGTAACGTGGAGCATATAAAAACATTCAAAACTCTAAATATTGATGCAGTTGTTGTATATAACGCGTACATACCTATGTATTACTCAAAGAGACCTTATTTTAAAAAGTGTAATTGATCACATCATTGAATTTAAAAAAAACAGCAAATTAATATTAAAATATTAATTAGTTGATAAAGTTAAAAGTATCCCGAAACCCAAATTTATGTAATAGATAAACGATTAACAAAATAACAATATTAGTAATAGGCACGTCGTTCATATAATATTTTTACAAACATGCTTGATAAAAATTACAACAAATTGTTTAAAAAATATAGACAAATATATTTAATTCACTATTAATTGGGAGCTGCAGCAGTGGTCAAATGACGGGTAAGGTGACTGTTTTCGTTGGGGACGCCATTATTCACAACCAAACCCACGTTAGGGTGAACATCTGATATATTCTGTGTACTTAGTTCATGAATATAACAAGACCGACATACGCGAACAGCTTTCGTGAGACCATACTTGGGCAGTGGAGCTGAAGTGTTTGAACACGCTCCACAGAAAACTCCACCACAATTACGGCAGTGATGACGGCGTCTAAATGCTGTAAACGGAGTGTTGCAAGACATACAACGTGGAGCCTTTTGATCTGGTATCCACGCTGGCGGTGTCAAGTGCACTGTAGATGTGCCAGAACCATTATTTGTGTCAAGTCTATGTAAACCATTCGACGAACGGTCATAAACAGGTGAACTGTTCTCTGACGATGATGATGTTGTATTACTACCAATGGAATGATATCGGCTTCGATGCGCTTGACGTACATCATTCGCCTGGCCGGAAATTGTATAATTAACATTGGATGTAACATCATCCCGATTATCCAGACTATGACTTCGTTCAATTTGTTGTCGCATCATTGTTGATTCGTCATATTTTTGCAGACCGTGTGTGGCACTTGTAGGTGTTGTGTTATTAGCGGTTGAATGTTGGTATGAGGATACCTCATTACTACTGCCATTACTACTACTCTGCGAATCACCCTCTGGATTAACCTCTTCCGCTGAATAAATGCTTTGGCTGGAGCCAGCACTTTCCTGTACTACGTCATTTTCTGAAGCACGAAATTCAAAGAGCTGGTTATCTTTGGATTTCTCTGTTATGTTCACGGCAGTGTCTTCTTGATTCGGAGTCATATTCATTAGGAAAACGCTGCGTAAAATTTGCCGAAGATCAAACGCAAAATTCGTTTGCAATTGATCGGCTACACCAGCTATACAAACAAATAGGCGATGCAGTAGGACGTCCGTGTGCCTGGAAGAAGTCCAACTTTAAAATATATATACAATTAAACGAATTAGAAAAACAAGCTGTTATCTTCAATACTGAAATATGATTTTTCTTTTTACACCCTGCACCACTTGCGGCAAATTGTGCATTTCGCTTATACGGATGATTATAACTACTAAGCGGCAAATGTAGCACCCAATTCAATTCAATTATACCGATCAATTCAGAATTAAAATATGAATTGAAATTATGTCAAATTCGGGCCTGATTATGTAGACAGAGGGACGTGGTTAAATCAATTCAGGTTTTAATTCTGTATTGATCGGTACAGTTGAAGGTGTGTCTGGCATTTGCAGCTGACGTCCTGCGGGTGTTCCAAATGTAATAGCAAACTTAGTATAACCCCAATTGTACGTTAGAAAATTAATGCTCCGATGTTCCCTGCTTAGATTACCTGAATTTTAAACGTGCCACACGTTTTAAGATGATCGTGTTGGGATCGTTCTCCTCAGCTACCACAGATGTGGAAGGGCAATCAATATCTAAATTTAACGCAGCCGCAACCGCATCATTTCCAATTATTGTAGAATTCTCCTTTAAATTGTTAACACCCCTACAAGCGCATTTCTTACATTCCATGTTATCACATTTAATGCCCGCATTTCGTGATCGGCGGTGGTGGTGGTGACGGTAATGGTGACAGTGGTATGTCTGGCAATCACCATTACTACTGGGACAGTGGTTATTAGTCGTGTGCTGTTTATACCTCGGATGTCGCAGATTCCGATGTTGTTGATGTTGATTTTGATGATGATGATGATGGTGGTGATGATGATGATGATGAGTGTAATGCTCATGTTGGCCTTGGTGGTGATGGTAACGATGCCTGTGCGCCCGGGGATGTTCTTTATTATAAGCTGACTGGATGCAGTAATCATGATGATGTTTCTGGCATCTACATTGAGGTAACGATTTGCCATTTGAATTGGATTGAGTGATATCAGAGGCTGTTGTGGCGCCATCTGAGTCCTGAGATGTACCAGATGCTGTGACAATTGTATTGGATGTAGTTGTTTTTGGAGTACTGGTAGGCGATGAAGCAGAGGAAGCATTATTATCTACATTTTGCAACGCCATGGCACTAGTGGTGGGCAAATCATCGGTGCGGGCTACATCTTCATCCCCACCATCGTTTATTTCGTTTAGCACAAACTCAGTATCACAGCCCAGCAAAGGTTGTAATAGAACGGAACCCGTACTAATACTAAAAGGTATTTCCAGATTTTTTATCAGCTCCACTACATTATCGAGTTCTTGAAGATCGGAATCTTCTTCATCATCCACTCCTGCATACTTTTTGGTTTGATTAAACTTGCTTTCAGTAACATCTTCATCATCATTATCGTGCCCATCTGTGTCATCGTCATCAGCATCATTGTCAAGTTCATCATGTAACTCAACTTTACTAATCTGATTAGCCTCACTTTCCTTTATATTATTCACTTCTTCCAATGATCCCCCTCCAATCGCCCATTTATCGGAGTCATCCACATCCGTCCATTGGTATAATGATGAGTGACTATGAAGCTCATTCGAAGAAGATGCTAACGATTGCGTATCTCTGGGAGTAGACGAAGGCGTTGTTAAGGGCGTTGTGTACCGAGAGTGCGAATCTGAATCCTCCGATGAGCTACTTGTGGACGGCGCTGGCGATGGACTATCCACCCTTCTATATAATTTTTTCGCATTAACTACTTTATTGGGGCTTTTTGGTAGCAATTTGGAATTGGAATTGTTGTTGTTACCAGTGTTACATTCATTGATCTGAGGTAGTGTTTCGGTCAAATTGTTACCATTTGTGCTATCGTTTTTATGTGCATTTTTACTGTTATTATTATTATTATTATTGTTACTATTATTATTGTTAGGTTCTTTAGCAGACGCTAGAGTATCCTGCAAAGAAAATGTGAAACAATATTCCATTCGTGTGTTGACAAGTTTTTTTTTGTATCTTACCTTGAGACTGATATTTTCATTAGTGCATAGTAAACGTTCCAAATGGTACAACTCCTTTTCGTTGAGTTCCCATAGAAATTCGCGCACTTTGATTAAAATGCTTCGAAATGGTCGAAACATTTCCGACAATTCTTCAGCGGGCATATTCATATTCAGGGGGCCTTCGGGATAAATGATTAAACCAGCTACAATGGCTAGGCGTGGTATGGAAAACATTAGAGCGGGATCAAATGTATCCACCTGATCTTGCTCCAACAGACCGATCTTCAGAGCTCTATGTAAGGTTTCCGAGCATAAAACGCATATGAGCTCTTGCGTTTCATATTCATCTTTGGATTTCACTTGAACCATGGCGCTCACGTAGCGCCACTCAAATTCAGCAAAGAGACGATCAAAGATTTTTAAACTTTCACACAACTGCTCGGTTGAAGCATCATTTTTATCCAAATGCAAGCGTTCGCTATTCGGAACGTTGTTTCGCAAGCACTGATCCCTTAAGAGGTGCCGCACATTATTTAAACTACGTGTTACAGCCTCGGCTAATGGACGCATTTCTTTACTCTCTTGTTCGCGATTCATGATCGATGAGCCTGCGGCAAGACATTCTGCCCCGAACCACAATTGACCTGCCAAATTCTCTTGCAACACTTCTTCAGGAAACTTGCCTCGAAAGGCACGAGACTCACGTTCGTCGCCCAATAACTCTTCAATTATCAAATCCGTAATTGCTAAGACTTTATCCTTTAACAAAAGATCATCATTCATATAACTTTACACACGGGGACGGGAAGGTTACTTACCTGACCCTGACGTAAACGAGATACCAACCGAGAACAACGGTCCGGTTCCGTGCGGCCATCGAAGCTGTCCAACTCATTTGCTACTTGGGCTAGAGCTCTGTCTGCATGGAAAAAACGCGCCAATAACGATTTATCATCTGCCTGAATATGTAAGAAAAGCAAGTGACAATAATAGAAGTAGTAAAGGCCGACAATTAATGCTTTAATTTATTTAGTTGTATACATGAGTCATTGTAATATAACAGTGTCGTGTCTACCTCAACGTACAGGTTCTAAAAATGATACGATTCTTTCCAACATCAAAATACTCAGAGTAGTAAACGACATCTACCCCTTTTTACTTCTCTAATAGATAATTAATTAGATAATGCTTTCTGAAACGTTGGTACACTGTGCATCATTGCAGCATTCAAGATCTGAAGATCTTCTTGTGCTCTTGAGGTCTTTTCGGCAGTGGGAAATAACATTTGCCTAGTAGATCTAAATAAACAACCCGACCCGCTTGAGATAACGAATTGAAAACGGAGAACATAAAGACATTGCTTTCACTCTTGTATTTCCTGCTGGATAAATAATGTGGCGAACGAAGGAAAAATATAAGGATTATTTTCGAGATAAGCGTACCCATCAATTTGACGGATCCGGTAGAGATAGGTATACCACATAAATATTTCAAAATTTAGAAAGCTTAAAAAAATAATAATTGTGCATATAACCTCTTTTAATGAAATTATAAATTTACGATACAAATTAGTTAAGATTAAGCCTATGGTTTTTTGCGTGTTCCATTTCGAAGTCAAATTGACGGGTTTCGTAAATCTAGTGTTAAAGATGTTGTGCACTTTTTATGCAACAAATGGTTGCAAGGTAAATACTGGTACTAGGGCGGTTCAGCTACGTCCTACTTGTAGGGGACCGAATGTGCATCTTATAGGTGTAATAAGTTCATGTGGTGTTATCCACTTTGAAAGGCGGCGAGATGCATTTCGGTCGGAACAGGCAAATGAGTGGGTAAAGTGGACTGACATGAGAAATGCATTAGACGAACTTTTAGTTATTTGTGATAATGCCCCATGTCACTCCACTTTGGAACAAGTCTTGAAAGCACTGGGGCAAAGCTTCTACGTCCAAGCCCTTACTCGCCCATGTTGAACCCTATAGAAGGTGTGTGGTCCAAAATTAAACAGTACGCCAAAGTGAATATGGGGCTCCCAACGCCAGTACCACCTCGTGTTAGCCAACAAAGGTTGGCCCATTTAGAACATATTATAGCGCAAGCCATAGAGACGGTGACAACTTTGGATTGTGCCAGATTTGTACAGCACAACCACCACCTTCTATGAAAAGGCGATCAATATGGAGGATATGCCTGTTGGGGTCTAGCTGTACCGCCCAATTATTTTTTTTTTTTATTTTTACAAAATAAGAATGTTGTAATTTTATAATATTAAAAATGTTATAAAAAATGTTATAAAGACCATTAAAAATGAAATACACTTATAGCTTTGTGGCTAATAAAATTTTCTCCCAATTTCAATTGCGATTTCTCAATTTCAATTGCCTTCCTACCAATTTCAATTGAAAATGGTGTAGATCGACTCAGTTTTCGATGCTGATCAAGAATATTTATACTTTGGGTGTCTGACACCTTATTCTCGGTGTTGCAAACGGCGAACAAACTTAGTACACCCGCATCACTAAGGTGGAGGGTGTAAACAAATTAATAAATAGCAACAATAACTAAAACTGATATTACAACACATAAATAAACACGGAACAGATGCCGTCATATTACAGCGGGCGCATTACTCATATGAATGATGACGAAACAAAAACGTTTAAAATCATTTAAAACAGTTCTTAATGTTTGGCATATTAGAATTAAGAGAAATCTGCTTTTAATTTCAAAATCCGTTCATTAACTGATAAGGTGCATTCTTAATGATAACAAAATACAAACAGAAAATATCACAAACGTCAATCAAAAAACATTTAATCTTATTGTGCATATGTATCGGAATTATAAGCTGCATTCAGAATTATTGAAAATTCTCAATGGTATCACATGACAGATATTGACACCCTAATAAGATTTCAAATTGTTATCTATTATGTATAGGGAAATACATTCTACCAAATCGTTAGTAGGATTTCAATCGAATTCTTCACTAAAAACAAAAATTATTTTATATTATATTATATTAACCTTATTGGAAAAAATGGAGCAACATTAACTGGTTTATTAATTACCTGGCAACATAATTAAATAACTGTTACCAGTCATTATATCGACAATTATTCTGTATCTGTATCTGTTTTTAACTTTAATGAAAGCGCAGTTATGAAATGAAAACTGGAATAAATGACTTAAAAACAACAAATCTACTCTAATGATTAATTAAAAATAAAGTCACATCTCTCAATAAAATCAAATACGCAATTACTCGTATATTGTAGCACAAAGAATAACAATACATTGAAATAATGGTTGAGTTGGTTAACTGCCGATTTAATGCAAATTGGCAATAGGCGGAATAATGTAACAGAGTTGTGAGAGTAAGTTCATGACGTCTGTCATAATACATGCATACAGTGCAGTAAGAATTTTACAAAACAAAACAAAAAACAACAACAATACACTTGCACTTGTATTATCAGAAATAATTATTAATCATATTGCAGGTATACTGAGCCACACAGAACTGTCAATTACACCTTCGCTAGATAGTGTATGTTAGGTGTATATACGTAGGGTAAAGTATAATGGGTACTATATATTTTTAATCAAATAGCTTACCTTGGGCTTATTTAACCATTTCAGTAATGTCTCCATTATAATGAAAGTTGACAAAGTTACGAATACAACGTGACCACTCCGCAACTATTATACACATACAATTGCTGTTAATAGCAGAGCTGTATTAACATAAGATAATAAATAGTAAATTTCGTGGTCACTTATTTTCTGGATACTGGGTCACTTATTTTCAGTCCACACGAAAGACATAAAGAGAGCACAGTCCTATTTATTAAAGTTTTTTATTTTTAACACTCCCTCGCTAAAGTAACATAGCCACATAACTTAACTGTCCGAACGAAAGTTTTTATATTTGAACAATGAATCGGTTGTTCATTCACTTACATTTTAGACAGTCATATAATTCACTTATTAATTATGTACTGCATATATTACAAAAACCAAATAACAATACACCAGTACACCGTATTAGTGTACAGTTGATAAATGAACGAACCACTGCAGAGTTTACAACTCTCTCTTACGTTCCAAGGAGCCTCTGTTAACTGCACAAGCAACACAATGTTGCGAAGTATGCGAATAAGCCAAACGTAAATTTATAATAACATTCTCACTAGTCTTCTATTGCATTTGCTTTCATAAAATGTTTGCTGCTTACGTTGGGGTGTGTGTGCATGTGTATATCGAGTGTACCCTTCTTATCTTCTTTCTTAAGCGAACGCAGAAAATTCCTCCCAGCACTTTTTCCGATTCAATTCATCTACTAAATTTCATTTAATTATATTCTCAAGTAAATTCAAATTGTACTTTTAGCACTTTGAATTGATAATAAAGAAATTTTCGCAATTTTATTAGGGTGTAAAAGTGAATTTGAAGCAAATAAAAGCACAATTGCTGAAATAGAACACACACAACACGTAGTACAACGTAATTCGAGGCCGTAAACAGTATGTTCAGTGTATCAGTTATCGCCATTTTGGCCAGGGTATAGGGATGCCACGTAATTAGTTTTAACTTGCATGCTACGTTTCTTTTTACGCACATTAATGAAAACACTGCTCAAGTTCAATAATTCATTTATATTCCTCGCCGGTCACAATGTTAATTATCCTGTCTTAGCATTTGCTAATTATTTCGTTTAACAACACTATAACTTTAGCAAGAAAACGAACAATGCATTCATGTTCAAATAAAGAAAATGAACAAAAACCGCTGTTATTAAAAATAATTGAAAAACTCTATTTATTTGCAATATAAAGAGAAAGAGAATTTAACACATGTATTATATATTATGTAAAGTCCATCATATGTGTGCAGACATAAAATTTTATAATTTCAATAGAATCGATTCAAACAAATTGACAATTGACACACTGAAAATAACTCTCATACATATCCTATACAATACATACAAATATTAGACGGGCTAAGGTATATAAAATTGATATAAATTTTTTTACAACTTAACACAATTGTTGTCCTTCACTTTTAATAACTTTAGAACTTTGGACAAATTATACTTACATCACTAAATGTTTTTTATAATATAATATTTATATGAGTGGTAAACTATACCGTTGATTTTTTGGTTTCATATACTATATTAAGCTTATTGTACTCTCCACATAGGTTGCGGGTATACTAAGTTTGTCATTCGGTTGCAAACACCCAGAAGGAACCCCACGGAACTCTACAAAGTTCTCTTGATCAACATCAAAAACTAAATCGATCTAGCCGTAACTTGTCCGTAACGTGTTGGCTCGCTTACTTTTGCAAAAATTGTGATATTGAGTTGTTTCTATACGTATACTAGAGTTGCTCTGATCGATGCTCTGAGAATGCAATACAATTTGCCTCCGTTGTAAGGTTTCCCTTTCCACACATATCTTAATTGGCTTTAAAAGAGCTATTCTACGCCCACAGTTTATTTGTAAATGTGAAGAGTACCCAGAATTTGGCATGAGCCAAACGTATTTTTTTAATTGTAGAAGGAACAAGCTTTATATTTTCTGGTTTTTGAAACACTGTTAATGCGGCGGACCACCAACCAACAATATTCAGTGGTTACAATAATGGTTTTAATTATTCGCTCATTACTCTTATCCAGTTAAAAAAGTCGGCAGACGGTAAGAACTGCATTATACCTATGAAAAGAAAACATATCATATTATCTGTTGAGGCAGGAATAACAATAACTTCGTGGTTTCTACATGGTTACGCGAGTCTTATACCCTACACCAAAGCGTACAAAAATCGACACATTTTCTAAGAAACATATGAAATAACATGACTTGATCTCGTTCGACCAACACATTTGCAGACAATTTTAACCGATTACAAAAACACTACAATTTAGCTGCAAAATCATTTTTATTTACCTTATTATCTGATTTTTTAGAGACTTCTGCACTAGGATAAATTATTTGGAGCCGGAACAGTTACTACAGCCGGTGATTTGTTTGCTGCACCAACACCATTGTATATCGCCATTTTGGAATGTGAAAATAACAAAGTGTCCACCGAGGGCAATGCTTGATTTGATTTTATTGTGGCACCTGCTGGTGCACCTGAGCTGGCAGTCATTGCCGCCAGGGGCACATACAATTGATTGATGACAGTTTGCTTTGGTGTTGAAATCATGGTGCTCTGGCCGTTGGAACGTTGCTGTTGTTGGCTACCAGGAGCATTGCTGGTAATTTGTATTAGTTCGGGCACTAAAACATTTGTCGCCACTAGTTGCGGTAATTCTGTGGTTATACTAATACGTGGCATATGCTCCGTATTTCTGGCACCACCTGCACTATTATTTACCATTTGATTGCTGAGGGTGAATGTGGTAGGCAAATAGAAATTATTGGTGATAAAATCTGTACTGGTGCTGGAAGCGTTTAATGGGTTGCCTGTGCCGAACTCTATCAAGGAGGCGGGCGATGAGAAGGGTGATGACTCCAAAGATGAGCATATGGTTTTTTTAAGAGCTTCTAATAATAAATAAACACGGGTTTGTTAATGTAATATCAGAACTGATCGATGATGTCTCTGTAAGCTGTACATTGACTTTACAAAACTTACCTGCTTCTTCTGATTTCAATTTCATTTCCATGTCATGTTCTTGTTTGATTTTAAAATGTAAATCGGCCATTACGTCGGATGATAGAGCGTTATCTGTATCCACAAAGCTGGGCACCATTTCATCGTCCACACCATTTCGTTTCATACATTCCTCCCACTCTAACGCCTCCTCCATAAGCAGTTCTTCAGCGGACGTTATGCTCAGGCAATGTAATTCGGGAAAATTATTTTTCGTTTGCTGTTGAGGCTGCTGTTGTGCATGAAGGTTGTTCTGCGATAAATTACTTAGTCTCTCCTCGTTAAGTGCCGGCTCAATATATTCCTTTTTGATTAAGAGAGGCGGTGGCGTGGGTTGCTGTGGTTTCTTCTGCAGTTGTTTTGGCATGGACTGCTTCCGCTCACGTTTAGTTTTCGTTAATTGTGGAATATTTTTAGTGGTCTTACCTACCACAACTGCCGGCGCCGTAGTGCTGGTATTAAAAACCAACGCTAGCGGTGGTGGTCCTCCACCACTATTCATATTAAGCTTTACTTTGGTTTGCAGTGGGCTTGTTGCATCTTTCGTAATCGTATTTAATTTCTCCATGAGCGTAACATGATGTGGTTGTAGTTGGATTGTTTCACTATTACTTATAACCGGGATTGGTTTCTTTTTCCGTTTGGTTGGCATTTTTGCTAGAGGCGGTGGACCGTTCATATTCACTGTAGTGGCTGCAGTATTTAACTTCATCAGTGCAGGAGCTGGATTTGCATTGGATATAACGCTACTTAAACATGGAATTAATTTAATGTCTGACTTTTCTTTCTTCATGAGATCGGTATTATTTTGAACGATATTTCCACTGATTGTATTACTATTATTCCCTGAAGCTAACGTGCAAGCGTTTACAAGATTACTTGATGCCATCAATACTGCTGTTGTAGACGCCGGCGTGGTTGTTTTATCCGTACTGGCACTGGTCTCATTGTTTTTCTTCTCCTTTGCAGTGCGGCTGGACTTTTTCGAACAATACGACGGCATGTTCTCCAATATTTCACCAGTTTTATGATCCACCTTATGTCGCCGCCTGGTGTGTTTTAACCAATTCGGAAAATTGGTGAAATCCCGTGTACAATAATTACATTTAAATGGCCGTTCACCGGTATGAATGTTCGAGTGTTGTTTCAATTTAGAATTAGATATGAATGATTTGTCACATCGATCGCAGGCGAACGGCCGTTTCTCTAGGTGCACGAGATTGTGAACCTTTAAGCACCGTTCCGTTTTGTACATTTTGCCACATTTCTCACACCGATACGATCGCGTTTGGGCATGATACTTTTGATGACGCTGTAAATGGCTGCGTTCCTGAAAACGCTTGTGACACTCGGAACATTCGTACGGTTTTTCAGCGGTATGTATGCGAATGTGTTGGGTTAAATTAATTTTTTGAACAAATTTTTGACCACATATGTCGCAACCATATTTCTTATTATCGGCATGAATTTTACGATGCATCCACATGCTGCCCAGTTTAAGACTGAATATACAAAAAAGTAAAAACTTTGGTCTCAATTCTTTATATCCTTCTAAATATAAAGCAAATCTTACCATTTTCCACAATCCGGACACTTCTTCCAAGCGTCTTTGCGGGCATCTATGGGCCTATGTGTCTTTAAATGTTTTTTCAATGACGTCTCTAAATCATATTCTTTTTCACATTCCGAGCATTTGTACTGTATGCGGTGACTCCTGTGATGGATTAGTTCATCAGGTTCTTGAAATTGCTTCCCATTACAATCTAAACATTTATACATTAACTCTGCCTTTGCTTTTGGTGGTACGTCCTGCTTTAAACCATCTAAACCCACCAGAGGTGGAGGTGTATTCGTTGTAGGATCGTGCACGTTGTGTATCTCCTTCTTAATATTCATCACTATTATATTACGAGAATCATTTGGACTTTTTGTTACCACACTCTCCGCCGCAGTTGTAGAAATCTTTGGTGACGTTGGTTGGTGTATGCGTATAGGTGCTAACCATGGTATACCTTCTAATTTGATGGATGTACCTGAGTAGGTAGGCGACTTATCCCTGAGTTGTTTAATATCAATTTTAACAACTTTGTCGTTCGGTGATGGTAACGGTTTGACCCCACGCTTAAGTGGACTAAATGTCGGGCCATTGGCCAAAGGTACTTCGGGCCTTAAAAACGTACCAGTAAAATCGGTTTGTAGTTTTTTTATAGCGGAAGGTTTAGTGTTGTCGTCAGCGGATAAAATGTTCGACGTCGATGATGGTGATAGTGAGATATCCTTACTGCTACAATTACTTGCATTGTCCAATTGCAGCTGCATAGTCTGTGTGCTATCATCTAACATGCGCCAAAAATCTGAAGATGACAAACTATTGCTGCCTATACTCCCGGATGGATCACCCGTTATTGTCACGCAGGCAGACAAGTCAATATCTAAGGATTCATCCTTTATGCTGGATATGGAATCGAAATTATGCATTCTCAGCAGAGCACTTAAAATTTCATCATTTTGTTGTTTGCTAGGAGCATTTGTGGTGGTGCTACATGACGGGGCTCCTCCACCGTTTACGCCACCACCACCCATTAATTTAGGCGGCAATTTTCTACTCATTTCTGCTTCTTCTTTCATGTCTTGTTTCTTTATCTTTAATATCACCTATTTTATTCTTATAGGTTATGCCGTTAAATAAACAATTTAATCTTTTGTTCTCTTTACAAAATATTATCTATTACTTCAGCCAAACACTTTGTTACACTTTAGCTTGTATAGTTTTTTATTGAGACATGGAAATTTTATTAATAATTACACAATAGGACATATAACTATAGTTAAAGAAAAGACGCTTTGTTTTTGACACGCCATTTTTATTTTTACTTTTCTCTTCCTTTTCTACATTGTTTTTCAACATACGAATCTATTACAACCGTGCCAATCATACCAAGTTTATCATAAGGAAAAAAGAAACACATATAAATCTGTTTGGAAAATAGCGTACTCTTCGTATACCTATCTAGAATACATACTTGAATTAAATTGCTGCAGTAAAATCATTTGATTGCTTTGTAATGTAAACAAATCAATCATATATTGCATTAGCAATGCAATTAAACTAAGTTATAAATTTTGTAAGCGATATTTGGCTGGGATAAAGTTTACTACTCAAAATATATTTACCCCTGGTCATTCACGTTATTCACCACTGCATCACTTACGGCAAATCATTTATATAGATGTTTGTAACTAGTAAACTGCAAAAGCCACACCCACCTTCAGTTAATAGGTTCAGAATTTAAATCTGAATTTAACCATGTCCGTCTGTTTATTCATGTGAATTTGTGCATATGGTCGCACTTTTTAAGATATTTCGATAACATTTGGTACAAGGATATGTATTGGCCCAAAGAGAAATCCTAAAACCCCTCCTTTTAATAATGGAGGTCTTTGTACAGCAAAAATTCAAATTCCTTATATTTTTGCATAATATTTGGTGAAGAATCGTTAAGAATCATTTGGCTGCGCCTAATGGACCTGATCGAATCAATTTTAGAACTCCTGACTGACTATATAATATTCACTTGTTTTATTTAAATTATAAAATCGTTGACAAGTCTTGGATGCAACTTATTCCAGTTCGTTTATTAAAACTGGTCTTCTTATAACAAAAATTCTACAAGCATATGTAATAATATCCACATTTTAAAAACTTAAAATCTTTATATATGCAAACAGATGCTGTTTAACAGAGAATGCTTCATGTATACTGCTGGAATTCTCAATCGAATTTACAAATTTTCCAAAATGGTTGCTTCTCAACTAATGATGATTTAATTTATTGTAATCATTTATAATAATTATTATTTAATTATTTTCACAGGTGGCAACTCCCCAAATTACTGGGCAAAAATCGTTAAATTATGTAAAATCGTAAAGTTCGTTGATTTTTGGCGTACGTAGAAATTCATTGTATATACTTGAGTCCATAGACCATAAGCCATTATGAGTTTAATTTTCCTCTCTATTTAACTAACGAATATAACGATGCGTCAATGTCTCAACAAATGCTTAAAATTTGAAAAAACTCATTATTGAAGTGATAAGAAAAGAGCTTATTGCATGATTATTGTCACACAAGCACATATGGTATTCATGGTTTTAATACTTAATAGATTAGTGTGATAAATACGATAAAGCGCAGTGTTTGTATGCATAATTCGAGAAGTTTTAATTTTGTTGCATGTACATTTGTTTTAATACCTAAAGCAATCAAACATATATATATCGTTTTTGGGAAAATCATGTTTGTGAAAAAACGTGTTAATTGGGACTAATATACAATTTCTCTCTCTATTACAATTATAGCGGAATTTTTTCTAGAGTTTTTAACAACTTATAAATATGTGTAAAAAATATATAACAAATATGAGAAAAATAAGACGAATGGAGTCTTTTTAAGTTACAATAGAAAATGGCGTCGATTTTTTATTTGATGGAAAAGGAGTTTAATAAGAAAATATATACTGTAGGATGAAATATGCAAAATGGATTTTAATATAGATTTTCTAAATCAGTTAAACTATGAACGATCTAAAAAATGGGCTACATTTTTAGAGGTATAATTAAATCTCCTTAAGAAATAAGAGATATTCAATTATTATTGTTTTAGATGGTAAGTGCTGGTACAGATAACGAAATTATTAACTTGTATGACGGGACGTGTGAAGAAGTTTTCGGAAATGATGAAACAGATGACAGCAATGACTTAGTTTCAATGGAAGATAACGATGCAAGTATTGATAATGCCATAGCACCGGATGTATTGGAAGATATAACAAATTGCAGTCGAACATTAAAGGGACGACGCAAATTAGAAATTACTCTTAATAATGATTCAAATGAAGCCAAACATGAACTGGTAGATTTATTAAATCATACAATGCCAATTATCAACAAACACAATCGGCAAATGAAAGAGTCTGGCCTAGAGAGTGTGTTAAATACATTTAATAAACAAGAAATTGAGGAGAAAGTGGGTGACTGGTTAAAAAGCAACCCTCAACTACGTCATAATGGTAAAGAGTATGCAAGACCGAATTGTATAGTACGAAAAACTGCCACCGATATGACTGAAAGCGATTCCGATACATCCTTTCACTCTGGTGATTTGGCGCGTTACGTGCGCTCCAGTCGCTTGAACTCGAGTAAGAATACTTCCACTTCGACTAGAAAGATAAAAACATTTTGCACTGTGAGAGGCAAACGCGAAGAATTAAGACAAAAATATGGTTGCCAACCAAATCATGATGAAACATATTTAAAGGCCGTAAGACATAGACGCAAATGTAACAATTTTGAGGATATTGGTCACAATGATTTTCATTCAAATAAACATAGTAACATAGTACAAAGGCGCAAAGTTTTGCGTAAACGTATATTGACTTGTAAGAGCTCAAGCACACAATCCGATGATTCTGAATCAGATGAACATACGCCGTATCAACATTTCGATAAACGCCATAAAATATTAATGGACAAAAAATGCTGCTGTCGTTTCCAAATTTGTGATTGTAAATATTGTAAAACAACCCATAGTTGTGCAGATAAATCTTATCGTATCACAAAAAGAGGGAGCATTGGAGCAAAGTGTCTGCGTAAAAGTTATTGCGGTGAGCAATGCTTTGCAGCGCATTTACACTCCTCTTCATCCTCGTCTAATAATTCTCATACTCAAAAATGTCGTCCCAAAGTGAACAAAAGATTTTACATGGATCCCAGACCATGTAAGCGGGAATCTGAATGCCAATGTTACCCTGGCGATAAATTATGCCCCAACTACAAGTAAGTTATTATTATTGTATACCCTAGGTATAGGGAAGAATAAGATTAAGATCTCGTCTTAAATTTGGGGATATTTAGCTAAAATATGGTAAAAGCGCTCCTATATAGATTACTACTATACTATACTATATACCACTATATACCACTATACTACCACAGATACTATACCACTATTGCAATGTTGCATTTGCTTATACCCAAAACAAGAATATTGCGTCCTTAATGGTGTTCCTAGGATATAATTCATGACCGACATATTCTTGAGGTGTAGCTAAAAAGCATAAATTTGTTAAGGAAAAGAAAGGAAACTTTCTCTATATGTATATGTGTTGTTACTCTCTTTAAAGGCATTTGGCTGAAACATCTAATAAAGAGTGGTTTGTGGAAAATTATTACACACCCTCAAAAATTACAATCGATAGTCCTGTTAATGGAGATAAAAAAATACGTTCAGATGATGGAGTTTCAATAAAAACTTTAACGACGGAAAGCAGTAAAAGTGAGGACGAGTATGAGAAGCAGCTACAATTGGTGATTGAAGAGTCATTAAAATTATTTGAAGAGGAACGATCTCGTCTTTCCCTTTCATCATTGAAGAAATCTTGCAGCAAAACTAAAAAGAGTACAAGCAAAGGCGCAAAAGTGCGAAAACGTCAATCCCTCACAGCCACTCCAGGTGATGATGACGAAACTGCGTTGAAATTATCAAAAGTATGTCCCAGAGATAAGGAAAATTCGCTCAACCACAAGAGTGATTTATCAAATGAAATCGTCCATCAAATGGATTTTAGTGCAAATGCATTTTGCAACGATGCTTCTTCGAATATTTACCATTCTACAATTCTCTCGTCCAAAAGACCATTGAACCGAGTTGAGTTGGCAAGCGAAAATATGAACGGCAGCAAACAAGCAACGCCAATGGTATCTTCAACTTCAGTATGCAACATGAAACACAAGGGATGTCAACGGTCTCTGACGTTTGAGAGAAGAACAGATGTTATTACTGAGGATTTAAGTGATTGCACTGTGGTGTCATCCACAACATCTACCTTGCAATATAACTCACCTTTACATTGTTCACAAAAAATTAAGGAGCATGGATCTATAACAAGATCTAAACAAGAACCTCAAACTAACCACACAAGGAGAGGCAAGGAGAGGAGAATTTTGATTTACGCTCCAGACAACGAAAGCTCATTAGCACCCAATGGATTTTTTGAAGTGACCCAAGAACATTTAAGTACAATAATTGGTGAAAAGGCAGCAAAAAATTTTTTTAAATTCTACGTTGGCCGACGCCGCTTCAGTAACAAGTCCACCATCTACTTCAGACCGCCATCGTCAATTCATGTGTTAGATCGTATTAATGAAATCGAGAGCGAGTCAGAGGGTGATAATGATATTTTGGACTATTTCGGTAAATTTGGAGATTTGTATGAATCTCTGAATCTCTAACTGTAATAACTTCACTAGAAACGTTCCTCACTACTTCTATAATAAAAAAAAAAAAAACTAAAAAAACTGGCTATTTCTACAAAGTAATAATAATATAAGTCACAATAATTTTCCACTTTACGTATTAAAGAATTTATTTTTTATATTAAGAAAAAGAAAAATATTTAACACAACACAAAAGTTTGTAATATAAAAAACAATATAAAATTAGACAAGTTTACATGTGGATTAAAAAATTATGTTTTAATTATTTTCAAAGTAATAAAAAATACGATAAATACCGAAAAATTAATAAAATAACTTTTTGTTACATAATAATTTAACAGCAAAAAACAAAGCGAATGACAAAATAAAATATTTGAATAAACAGAATGCAAAGATGTGTCTTCAATACAACGTGTTTGGGTAGTAATCAGAAGCTCAGATGAAGAGTTTTCCGTTTTATGAGCATCCATTTTATTAAACCGAATATTAAGCGCTCTTCAGGGGAAGGCCCGTCCGCCGCAAATAGTGAACTTATTTTATTTAGACGTCAATTTGGAAAGGTGAGCCGGGTATGTGCTCATCACCCCATCTGACAAATAGTATATATTGACCGCGATCGCGCACAACATAGCTAACATTATAATTATTGCGCCCAGTGTGCTTGATTGTAAACTCTTCGCATGGTCCCTTCGGTCCATACATACCCACAAATAGGATGTTGTTACCTGCAGTAGAGACATGAATGTTCATTTTGTATATTTTTGCATCGGCATAATTCCCATTTGCAATACTCACCGGCATCTGTAGCACTAACAGTGAATGTGTTTTGTTTGCCAATGAAGGCTTTTTTCAGGCCCATTCCTTTGGAAGTGCATTGCGAGGCATCCGATTTAAAGGTGGGCAAGTGAACGCCAGCATTTTTGCCACTCTTACTGAACTTAGCAACCGTATCCACAACTACACTGGACGTTTCTTGAGCACCTACATCAGCCAATTTTTCCCCTAAATACAACGTATTTAAAACCAGTATTAAGACCATATTCCTCGTTTAGCTTGGCTTATATACTACAATTTACCTTCACAGCTGACCCTAAACGGAGAGCCGACAATATGCATATTATTGTATTTAATAGAAACGTAATGATCGCCTGGCAGTAGGGGGGTGTAGCGTACTTTATAGCCCTCCTCAACTTCTGTGCAATCCATGGCTACCTTGGAGGGGCCATCGATAGTAACGGACAAAGTGCCAATACCAGCGTTGCAAGTGTTAATAATAAAATCAGCCTTGTGTCCGGTCTTAACATTTTCTAGGCCAGAGCCCGTGGCAGAAACGGCAGCCGGATCGGCTACATCCTTACCGACCTTAATGCGGAACGGTGACCCCGGTATATGAACACCGTTGAACTTTACATGTATGCCATGTATGCCGTTTTCACGCGGGTAAAAACGCACCGAATACATTTCCGCATCGATTGACTGAATAAAGCAATCATCATCGGTGCCCGAAGGTGCCACAATTTTAGCATCCAATTCACCTCTAGCACCATTCTTTCGGACCATAAACTGATATGGAGCATCAGCCTGAATATTACCCTCAGGGAATTGTTGCACCTCCAATTTGTGAGCATCACCAGCATCAGGGGAAATGTATACTTTAAAGGGGGAGTCTGGAATATGTCGGTCATTAAACTTCAAACCCACTCGATATTCTCCAGGCTCGGTAACCTTATAAGAAACATCGCATGATCCGTCCTTACGATCTTTGAATTCGATCTCGGCTTTGCTGGGACCCTCAACCGATATAGCAAGTGAACCGCCACCAGCTTCACGCGTCCATACATTGAATTCACAGGGTAATCCAACAATACCGCGTTCTAAGCCTCGACCGCCAGCCTTAACTAAATGACTGCCAAAGTCATGTAGTGGACCCACCGTGAATTGGAAGGGGGAACCGGGGATGTGCATATCCTTATAGCGTACCGACACAGTATGTACGCCTAACTCTTTAGGTATAAAGTGCACCGAGTAGAGACCGTCTTCAACCTCTTGTATTTCAGCGTCTTCTGTCACATTGCTGGGAGACGTGACGCGAGCAGCCAAATCAAATGAGGTAATTCCGGGCATTTTAAATGTCAGTTTACATTTGCTACCAATTTCGGTGAGGGGTACAGCATCGCGTTCACGTTGGATTTTTTCACGTTTGCGATTGCTGCCTTCGCCGGCCACTTTAACGGTGAATGGGGACCCCTCTACATGATGATCTGCAAACTTTAAATTGACAATATAGTACCCGGGTTCAGTTGGCTTGTAGGAAATGTTTAGCGTTCCATCATCTTTGTCCTTGCATTGGATTTCCGCTTTGCTGGGGCCCTCAATCGAAACGGACAAGCCACCGTAGCCAGCATTGCGGGTATCAACAGAGAATGTATTCTCCGTGTGGGTTTTACCTTCTTTCAGGCCGGCCCCGGATACATTAACTTTTTTGGAATCGCCCACTTCTCGCTCCATAACGGTGACCTTGAAGGGTGAGTTCGGTATATGTTTACCCAAACGTTTTACAGATACCATGTGTTCACCCGTCTCACGAGGTGTAAAAGATATGCCAATGTTACCAGTTGGCATACGTTTCAAAAAGCACGGTTCCTCCAAACCACTCGGTGCTTGAATTGAAGCATTTAACGCACGCAAATCATCGTCAGTTATCGCTCCGGGCATAGTTACCTCTGAGCAGGAGCCTACGGAAATTTGATTACGTTTACGTCCTTCGCCCGTCACTTTAGCAACATACGGTGAACCCTTAATATGCTTATCACCGAAGCGCACTGATACATGGTATTCACCTGGTGCAGTAGGTAAATACTGCACGGAGACCGTGCCGTCCTTATTATCGTGATAATTTATCTATGCAATGGATGGAACAGATTAATAACAGTTTACGTTATAAATACGATTTCTGTAAATTAAATTTCATCAAGTCAAAACTTACATCCACTTTACTAGGTCCTTCGACGGCCATGGTCAGACCAGCAGCATTTGCCCCCTTGGTTGAAATGGTAAAATTGCAAGGCTCACCAGTAACGCCATGCGTTAAGCCAGGTCCATAAGCCGTAACATATCCGGAAGTAATCGAATCAACGTGAAATTTAAACGGTGATCCTAAATATGAGCAAGCGTTTGAAAATAAACTTTTTCGGACTATTGTACCTAGAATGTAATGTAATACCTTGTACGGGTTCGCCATTATATTTTACAACCAACTCATGTGTGCCCTCCTCCTTCGGTTCATATTTAACCGAAACAGTGCCATCGCGATTATCCTGAATTATAGGTTTATCGACCTTGCCACTCGGCATTTTCACTTCAGCTAAAATTACGCGATGTATAATAATAAAAAAATAATGGTTAGGACATATTGTGGAGAGGACGATTTGTCACGTAAAGTTGTAGTTTTTTTTTTGTAAAACCATTGTATGGAAAGAGATCGCATTAATGATTCTATTGGGTCTAACTTTAGGACAGTCGAACCACCTTTGCCAAAAATTATAAAAATTGTGTGAATTTTTGTCAGGTGAATTAATTAACGTGGAAGAGATCCTAAAAATGGTTTCAATAGTTTTATTAAAATTTTTAGTGCGTCTAATTTCAAATACTTAATTTGTACATCTTTAAGAGGTACTATGTCCTTAGCGAATTAGAAACAATTTTGTGCCCCCTTCTCTCTAAAATTTTAAAAACGAGCTGCGTGCTTCATCATAAATTACACATGTTGTTGATCGCTTATATGATGTAAGCAAACCAAATCAAACCAACAAGCAAATAAAAATACTCTGGGGTCTGTTCTTCCTCATTTTTATTCATAACCATCATAAAAAAAAGGAGATGAATGCTTTGCATAAACGCGTGCCAACTGCACAACCGTAACGCCACCGTACACCATCCGAAAAATTGTTGAGGGAATAAGTTTGTTTGGCATGTTTGCCCCACATAGAGGAGAGCTCAACCAAATTGGAATAATTTATAGTAAAAACGAATTAAAATTTAATGGAAATATATATGTAGTAGATATGAATCGATTCAAGTTAGAGGCGCAACCACAATTGTGTGAAGAGCATACACATTTGATTTTTGAAGGGGAGTGCATGAAAAATAGCGAGCTATTAAGCAATGTGTGTGCGGGGCGACATACTTGTCGCCACACACATATAATTTTGGCCCTTTTTCCTTGAAAACTTATTATAAGCAGAGATGGGATATTTATTAATTTACTATTAGTTCCAAATAAGTCAAAACACTAAATTTGGCTTCGGCCATTAGGTATAAGGATACGAACAGTGGGTGTGGCAAGTAGCTGATTTCACTCTGTACCAGAGTGAATAAGACTTTTCAACTTACACGCCAGATTGTGCTCCAAATAAGGCTTAACTGGATGAACTAATTTCAAATATGTATACTTCGGTCCTTTTTGTGTGGGTGGAAGAGATTTTTCTTGATTGTGGACGTGTCACTTGACCGATTTTGCCCATTCTAAGTGGTATTAATGTATAACTATAAACACATGTTGCATGTACAGACGTCAGTATAGGTGCTCGAATGTATCCAATACCTATAGATGTCAAGCGTTTTCACAATTTTGATCGGTGCTAATTTGAATTTGTGTTCATGTTGTCAGTCTTTTATCACTTAAAATGACACGATTCGTTGTCTCAACTTGTCATTCGGCTTGTCTCAGCTGGATATGTGAGAATTTATAGAAGCGAGCATATAGCATAGAACATAAAATAGAGTATTTTTTTTTTGAAAATTCTTAAAAATGTGTGTGCGGCTGGCATCATGTCAAAACTATTTTAAACGCACTATCTGAGCTTGGCGGTATATTAACTTTATGAAAATGCTTGCATCTTCTAAGTGAAAGGGTCTTCAGACACCCCGCAAAGTAGTGAGGACTGAGTACACATCTAAGGTTCTCCTTTAAAACCACCCTTTACATGACAAAAACGAAAACGAAACAATTAGTTAAAAAGCTTTCACGTTTCTCTAAACTTCATGTTTCACAATGAAAGTGCTACAAGGATTCGCCTTTTTGCAAATGTTTATAGCCCCTAACGGCAAGTTTCAGACCCACCTCTAATTATGCCTATCGGGTCAGAATCTCAAAATCTGAACGGTTTTAATATTTTACGTACTTGAGTAAATAATATTGGTTCTGCCTTCAGAAGTGCGTAATACGTGCAGTGTTGTGTGGAGTGCTTGATTTAATGGCTTAAGGTACCCAAATTAACCATTTAATCTGTTCCGACACTCGTTCATATATGTGTTATATGTTTGCTTAGTTAGGACGAAAAAGTAAAGGTGGAAAACCAGTATAAGATAAATGTTGGTACAGATTGAACATTTATGTATATGGTAAACACTGTTTACCGAAACTGAATCTGTTTCCATTTTATTCTATGAAGAGTTCTTTCACATAGACATATATGGAGAAAAGAAGCAGCCACCGCCCACATCACTTCAAAGTCAATGTTAGAATTAGTTTATACTTCAGACAGATCCGTCAATTTTAAATATTTGTGTACATTTATTTATACTTGAGACAATGGTTTGTAAGGAATAGTCAAATGGATTGAATTCATTTTTTGAATCGAGTTTACTATTCCTGTAAATTAATTTTCAACCTACAGATGTGTTGATGAAAATTGATGTAAAGAATATGGCGAAATGGACCAAATATTGCGTATATTTGTAATTCTTAATATTTATATGATACATTAACTGTAGTACAGACCACCCTTCTTTAATAACTTTCCAAAAATAGTTAATTGCATCTAGCTGTACATTCACCGCTTTTGAGACATTTCGAAGGCGGGTTCTAGAGAAAATAGTTTAAATTAAACCGATTTTATGATCCCTTTTTATGTAAACCCTATTTTGCAAAAGTTACAAGCCTCTATATATAATATATCAACGAATATTAGTATATTCCATTCATTTGGCTTAAGCTTCGAAAATGCTAAACTTTTTTATAGGGAAAGCTAGCCTATTGCTTCCAGTTATTGACTCTACTAATTTGCATAAATAGTGTTATTTGCATTACTCTAAAGTTATTTATACTGTACATGCTGAGGAACGTGAATTCAAATCAACCAGAAGAGTAAAGAAGGAAAGGTATTACTTTTAGGTTTAAAAATATCAAATGAATTTCTTTAGATTCGTATTCCTGTGGTAATTGTTTATACAAGTACATAATAAAATATATATGCGAATGGCCCGTTGAAAGGGAATAAAGTTAAGAAATGGTTAGTAGTTAACTTTGAGGTGAAAATGTTGTCGGCAATATATTGAAATAGGAACTTTCCTTTCGTACTAATCGCTTAAATGTTAATTTCATTAAAAACAACTAAATTTGGTTTAGACCAAATTTCTAAAACCCTCCACAAACTGTGGGTAGTACTATAAGTCGGTCAAGTGACGTATTCTACACAAAAAAAAACATCTTTTATAAATCGAGTCTGTTATCCGGTCACACCCATTTTCGCCACTTTGATGGAAGGACACAATTCAAATTTCACAATTTTGTAGCTGATGAAAATATTTTTGTTAATAGCGAATATAGGTCCATTAAAATTTTGATGCTCAATAACAATAAATATTCTTTGTAGAGTATCCAAAGCTTTCTTCTAGGTGTGGTAAATGAAATAACAGACTTAGCACACCCATCCTAAGTGGAGGGTAAAAAACATGTAAACTGTTTTGCTATCAATCGTTGTGGTGTGCACTGATATGGGAGCGTGTTGTAGAATTAAAATACATATTTTGTGTCATTACCTTGATGTGTAACAATACTAAAGGCTGTCTTGAAATTTAATGGTAAAAAGTCGCAACCATTTAAGCCCTCATTTTCCGGTATAAGGGTTTCGTTATAATAGATTTGTGTCTTTTCGACGTGATCACGATCCGATACTGTGAAATGGTAAAATTTCGAACGATAGAAATATGTGAAATCTTCCCAGGTGGCTGGAGGTGCTTCCGCTTTTTCACTTAACCAGCAAAAATTCATGACGATTTAAAATTTTTATATTGTAAATTTTTTTGTGTCGGTTTTAACAAGTATTGATTTATTTATAATTATTATTGCCAGAATCAGTTCGCATAAGCAAATATTAAACAGATACGCATACACATACGCACACACACACGTTACATTGATCGTGAAATAAAGACACTTTAGAAAGTTAGGATACATAGAATACTTTTGAGATTAATTGTTGGAAGATGAAGGGACACTATTCAGCTTCCCTTTTATATAAGTAGATGCGTAAGAATGGGGTCAATGGAAAGAGAAAAAAGTTTGTAAAAGCATCAACAAAACGTTTAATTAAGTAATGAATTGAGGTGCAAAAAAATAATATTTCCAGAGGAGCTCAGAAGGATAACTCTTTCAACTCACATTATGTAAATATTTTCAATTTTCTATTTGTGTTTTGTAAGATTTACTTTTTTCTTCTCTAAATTAAATTATTAAGCCTAAAATGACTAAATTATAATTTCAGTAGAATTTTTTTATTTTATTTTTAATTTTTGTTACTGGGATGAATGTTGGGCTTTCTCTGATAATGTTATCCTTTAAGATATTTTTTAGGTAATTTAGGTATTTGGGTGTGTTTCGCTCTCTCTTTTTTAAACTGTCATCACCAATTATTTTTTTTAAGTAATTATGTGAACGTTATTAGATAATTAAGAGGCCGAAACTTGTCTATACGTTTCTACGTCCCGAATTCAAGTGAGCTTTTGTAATTCCAAATCGAAATAAAGGTCCAACCAATAACGAAATTCCAATGAGTGCGGGAGTGTCGTCTACACATACATAGTAGAGCGATAGAGGAGATTAATAATCGCAATCGCGTTGCCACCAACATTGTTGCAAACATTTCACGTTCTTTGGCTGTGTTGGTGATGTCCGTGATCGGTCATTATGATCATAATGATCCGTTGTTAACTCATTTAACCCATACACTCTTGTAGGCGAATATTGGAAGAGGCAATAATTTGTATAATGCACCACATACATACGCACACATTTCATAATTTATTCATAATAGACAAGGAGAGTGGTGTGGTGTGGTGCGGTGTGATTTGATGGCCAGAAAAGCATTCGCGGTAAACACTCACACATTCAGCTTGCTCATGTGCCTGTATGTACATACTAGCACTATATCCATACGCATGATAAGTACTTTTATGAGATACCACAAAAAAGCTTTCAATTGGAAATCATCTTTTCCTCAACATCTCCCTGCCCCCATACCGCAAAGAAACAAAATTCCCATTTCATCAAACGTTAATATATGTATTATGTATGCATGTATGTATGTATCTAAAACTTATTGCGTAAGTGTGTTAAAATGTTTTTTATTCGTTTTAGAATAAAAAGTTGTCGTTTTTATTAAGAAAAAATATTTATAGTTTGTTTAGTTCTTACTAAGCACATAATTATTTGGATTGACGTTGTAAGAAATGATTTGGAATGTGATGAATCACAACACAACTGATTAGTTTTCATATTAAGCGGGATCAATTGCCCCACGCAACATGTATTTAGTTGTTGTTATGGACTTTTGAGTCCAACCGACATATTTAAAAAAAATATTGAAAACAACAAACCTTAGCGAATTACTATTAGACCAGGTCCTGCATTACACTATCTTTGAGAATAAATTTTTATACGATGAAAATTTGCAGATTTTAATGCCTTTCAATGACATTTATAGTGAAATATTTTCAATTAGACCTGGGGGCGAATCCCCGCATTTGATGGCTCTAGAAACTATTATGAAACGAAGAAAAGAGTTATGTGGTGGCTTTATCAAAATTTTGGAGGCTTCATTTGAAATGTAACCTATGAGCTTAGCGTTTTAGTATGTAGACGCGAATATCGACTTCAGGTTTCTTCAGTCATCACCAAAAGCCCAACCTGGCCGAATATATAATATTCACTACAATGTCATACATGGACCGATTCAATTTGACAATTAATGAAACAAATAAAATATTTTTATTTCCGGGTATAAAATTTAAATAGAATTATTCTCTAAATTCTTTATGTTTTACTAGGTTCCCAAAACCACGTATTTTATTTTATTATAAAAAAAATGTGAAATGCAAACGGTATGAGAGTGTCCAAATCAATAGAGCCGACGCATTATAAGCACACAATTGGCGCATATCAATCAAAAGCAAAAATCACAATTTCAGAAACCAACGCACACACCGCTACCGTCACCATCACATGAATTGAACGTTTATTCAAAATACTATAGGCGACAATTCTCGTTCGTAGTTCGATTTTGAAAATTTGCCGAGGGAATGCATGAAATGCACCATAAAATTTAGATCAACATGTATTGAAGAAGAGTATTTGCAAATATGCAATTATTAACGTAGAAATCGAATTCCAGGGGTCTTCTGCAGATATGTACTGGCGAGCAACCAAAACTATATTTGCACAAATTCATTTTTTAAATTACTAAATTTCACCAAGTATACCACATAAAATTGAGACATTGCCGCATAATGTGAAATGTGAAAAAGTGAAGGGCATAAAAAGTTGCTATGAATACATTCAAAACAATGTACAATGTATGTGCTTGCCTATGTATGTAACAGAATGATATTTATTTGACCAGAAATGAAAAATCAATGCAACAAATGTGCAACATGTAGTCATCATGAGGGCGGCGTTGGGGAGCGACACATCATTAAATTGGAATACATATTATCATATGATATTGACCATATCATAATTTATAGGTGTGTGTGTGTATCCAAAAGTGAAGAACAGCAGTATTAAAAGATTGCTAAGAATGTGAATGTGTGCTTGCGTATATTTTGCGTACAATTCCCATTACTCGTCAGCATTCTGTTTTTATGGACATTTTGATAATTTGTCTCGGTCACCAAACCCTCCCTCATTAAATACACACATACACACATACGTTCATATAAGTATTGTATGAATGTTAGTGTTTACAAGCCATTGTGTTGTTGTCTCATCGACATCGACATCGACACATCTGTTCAATCTGTCAGTCTTAATAATAATTATTTTCTTTTTGGATGGAAGGCCTTATTTCAATCTCCTCGAATGGTGCCAGCATTTTTGTACATTAATCTTAAGGTAAATTAATTAAGAGGCACCACCTCTGACTTGTAGTTTTTCTCACTGCCTCTTATTGACAGGAAGAAATCACATATACACACACACTCACATATATGTGATATTTATAAAGTGCATCACTTGTGGTAAATTAAGTTTGTGCGGATGTTTTTAACTCCCAAAGAAGAAAATCTGAATCGAATTAAAAGTGTCCCTCTGTCGGTTGTGTGTCTACGTAAACGTTTTGGCCACAGTTTTTCTATATATCTGAAACATGTCTTGACCTTTGAAAATAATTCCAATTGGCCTGATGGGCAATAGTGCCACATTTGGGCCTGATCGGACTCTTTCTTTATAATGATATTTAACAAAGTGTAGTGCGTCTTGTGTATGGAAACTATGAAGATTATTGTACCATTACGTTTACGGATGCAAGTGGGGCAGGGTGGCTAATGCAAGTGATAACATTCACAGCGACAGTTTGTATACGTACGTACGTACGTACGTACAGAAACTTTTAAATTTATTCAAATTCTTTTTGTTGATCTAAAATTAAATTCTACAACAGGTGTTATGTTGGTGTATGCCCACCTCCAAGCGGCATAACTCAACACAATACATTCTACACCAAGAATTATTTATTTTCGTAAATTAGACAAACACATGTATAATGTATGTGTGTGTATTTATATTCATATGACATTTGCAATATTTTTTTATCAAGTAAAAAAAAGGCAAATTCAAGAAAATTTATAACCAGCAAGAGGTGCAGGCGCAGTCTTAATGGAAATTTTGAGCGAAAATCGTCCTTTAGTACTCTTTGCTAAATGATGGATCTGTCTGTCATATGTACCTAATTTCAACTCTAACTATCAATACATCCGCAAAGCTTGAACGCGATATCTTGATTTTTGCGACCAGCAGACCATTAGATTGACCTTGAGTTGAACTTATACTTTTTATTATAGTGATAAATATATTTCTTTAAGCATGACATGGAATTTCTTAGTTTAATTGCCAGTGAGGGCAGGTACTTCCCTATTTAAGATGTTTAACGGATTTAAATTTTGTCAAAAATCTTTTGCGGTAAAAAAATACATGTAAATAGTTAGTATGTGTGTTTATATTTGTATTTCTCAAGAGATATGCGGATAACAGACGCACTTGAGCAAATATAAGTAAAAACTGAATTTGCCACATTTCTTAAAAATCACTTCTTTCAAAACTAAATCCAAACAGTGTACGTGACAGATACATAAATAACACCTCTCAACAGTGTATGTAATACGTGACAACTTACACGTTACACTCTAGAAATGTAAAAATGACCAAGAATCTATATACATTGCGGGGTCTCTGACGCGTCCTTCTGTCGCGGCGTTCTAACAAACGTCTTATGTCGAGGATATAAAATCCAATACTTATAGCTTTTTACGTAAACTTTGGGTGTGGCATGTATATTATTACAACTATTAAAGCATGTTTGAACTCACGGTTTAAAGTCAGCATAAGGCATAAAAGACTTACAGATATGCACGACCCAACAAATCGATTCAGATTGATGCTGACTTTTCGCGGTGTTTCAAATTTAGTATAACCCTCTAGCTATATAATATTTGATTTCGGAATTGCAGATCTCTTTATACATATGTATAGAACACTTACCAACAACAACACCACCAGTGGTAGGTAGAGGAAACTTTTCAAATGCGACCGCTCTGTATAGGGCCTCAGATTTGCCGTTAACCAAATGCCCGGTAGTCTGTTGAGAACAATGCACATAAAGGTCAACATTCGTATTCAAAGATATATTACTTATCATAATATCAAGATAGATTCTTTTGCTATTTACCTCAGTTGTAGATTTGGTAACTTTCGTATGCTCTTCAATATATTCACTGTAATCCTCGTTACTGTCGACTGCCTGCAATTGTACGTTCAATAGCATTTATTTATACATATTATAAAAAAAATACTATTTTGCAAATCTTATTATTGCTCAATTAAATTATTTGTTGTTTATTTGATCTGTTTGGCTGATCTGGTCTGTTTCATATTGGCGTTTTCTACTCATAGGTTTCCTCATTCATTTCGAATTTGGTGCATTGTTAATTTGAAATGTATGTTTCAAATTGGATTGATAGCTTTTCAAAATAAAAGCTGGTTTATATAAAACCCATAATGGTTGAACACCTAGTTACTTTATGGTGAATTCATTATTCTGAGGTTCTGAAATACATATTTTTAAAAGTTATCCATCCGTTATCCAATCACGCCCATTTTAAGTATCAATTTGTATGCAGAAAAAACTAGAAGTGTGTACAAAATTTCAGCTCAATATTTCAAAATAGACAATCGTTAGACGGTTGCCAACAACAGACGGACACATGGACATGCGTGTGCAGATGGACTCAGTTTTTAATGCTCTCTTGCACCTCCTTGGAGTTACAAACTTATGTAGAGGGTATACAAATATAATTATTAACATGGAATCCCACAAACACATACATATGCTAGGGATCGTTTTTACCTTAAGCTATAAACTTTATATTCTTTTGAAAATGGTGAAAACGATTTTCTTATAATAAATAAATACTTTATTGAACTATATATATATGTATTCCCTTTTTGTCCTTTTCACCATCTTACCGGCACTAGCATAAAATTTCTGATAAAAAAACTGCTCTAAGTCACCTTTGTTGCCTCATTTGAAGCAGAAGGTTTGGCTGTCTAAACAAGTAATAATCCAAAGATGCCTAATCTAGGGTATATATTGATCAATTCTGGCCTCTTCTGCTTAATGAATAATTTTATTTGTAAAGGTCACGCTATTGTCTTGAAATCCAACCAAACAGAGTGAACCATCTTTTTGTACTGAATGTCGATTCTTCAAGATGCATCTTTTTTCCCCCGACCTCTTCGATCATTATTTTGAAGTTTGAAAAGCAGATCACAGGAGTTAGTTAAGAACATAAGGAAGCCATAAGTCATTTCATTGTCTTTTCTTTGTCTTCATCAGCTCTTACTTTAAACTGAATTACGTCCCAAGCAGCCCAACGTAAAAAAAAATTAAAAATTTGCTCAGTTTTGTTGCACTGTGGATTTGTGTAATTTTTTAGGACCCTGGGAACGTTTTCGTAAATTGGATTAGACCAAATATGAATCCTTTTCACTCTTAAAAGTAAACCATGTGCTAGGGCACAGCTTAATAAGTCAAATTCAATAAAGGGCAGACAGACATATATATTGTATTATAAATCAAGACCACTATTATATAACATCATAATTAGCGAACAATTAAAAAAAAATTTTTTTAAATGTAAAACACGGTTAAGTTTTGTGGTTCGGGTGATTGTGCACATATTTGTGACTAATCTTTGATTCCTACACATATTTGATTTTATTTTCAATAAATATTTGTAACGAACAGTCAACCACTTCCTCTACTCATCTATTTAGCCCATGTAGATAGGTCTGCAATAAGTATGCGAGACAGTTGAACATTATTTTAAGAAAATTATCAATAAAATTTTTAATAAAACCATAATGTGTACGTATGTGTACACATTCGTCAGAAAAAGTTAATTAATCAAAACCTGTTGCACACATTTATGCACATGCTGCAAATTACAAATGTAGAGAAAAGACGATAAGTCACACCTTTATTAAAACACCTCCAGGGTAGACCAAAGCGTAAAAACGGAGGTTGGTAGCTGCTGTTAGTTATAAATCGAGAACGATCACTACAAAAATTCAATAGTACGAAACGCGACAAGTCTGACAACAGGACAAATGTTGACTGAATGGCGAACACGGCCGATTGAGTTGAGTGATCTGTAGCAATTACGCATACGTGTACACAATTGCATCTGTGTGTATTCTGTGTTATACACACTTGTAATAATAATAATAATTTTTCACCGAGTCTTTGTTCTTGCTTCTTGTAGAAGAATTATTTTGAGAAGGAATGCTTGCACTATGTGAAAGCGTTGAACAGGAGAATATTTGCACCACCACCCATCATCATTTCAAGTACACGTATGTACATGCCACGAATGCGTATCATACAGCATGTTTTTGGTATATTTTGAAAAACGAGCAAATTTTCACAATCGTCTACATATAAGTATATTTATCCACTTAATTATATAGAAAAACTCAGAGGTGACATTTACTTTTGAGTTAATTTTCGTACACAAATGAAAGGAAAAAATGTATGAAAATCGTGTTTCTGCCTATTTGTAGAAGATGCATTTGTATTTGTGATTATTCACACACTTTTTCTTATGTATTATAAATACCATATGCTTATACTGTTGTGACATGAAATTATAATTATGAGCACACAAACACCCACATTTATTTCCAAATTGCAAAAAAATGTATTTCGATGAAATTGTTTTGTCAAAAATCTCATTCCACGCACCGTTAACTAAAATTTTCGTATCGGTTATATATATATATATAATTATTATTATATATACACATACATTTAATACATTACGTGCAATGCCGCTTATTTGAATAAATAATCAGTTTCATTGCGTCGCTAACTTCTTTGAGGTGGCCTTGGTGGGTAATATTGAATATTAGTATGTAAGGCGTACTTTTTAGTCCTGTAATGTGGAATGCATTTGGTGTTAAGATATAAAAATCAATGTAAACAGAATTATTTGACCAGGAGTAATCGAATCATCAACGTTTCATTGAAAAAATTCTCAGCTTTTTTTTTTTCTGATATCTACTCATACAAACTGGAATTATCTACCAAGAGAGATAAACTTTCCAGATAATTGCAGTTATCCAAAATAATAACAGAGATAAAGGTTTTGTAGGAAATTAATTGTAATAAAAATTCCGTTTATCAAAAAATTTAAATTTTGATCAACAGGCGTTCAAACTACGAACATGTAGGCATCGATCGGATCATTTTTAGAACCTTTTCCATTTTTCCATGGAACTTTACCAATCACGTAATATGAGAAATTCTCCCAAGGCGCAGTTCTATTGTTCAAAATTAAAAAGCAGAACCAGTAGCACCCACAACAAAATGTGGTATGAGTAAATTTGATGAAGTTTTGTTGCAAAAAATATTAAATGACTAGCCCCATAAAGGTGCTTTAAGGCCAGGCCCTACACCAGTACATATTCTTGGTATTTATTTTTTGGCAGTGAGTGTTCACATCATTTAACCTCAGCCGCATATAATTTTTCTACTTGTTAGTGTTTAGCAATAGGTGTCACTTTATGCAATCTAGGCCCAGGAATGTACGTGAGGTATCTCCGATGTTTGCTTCTAGATGTTGCAAACTCAATATGTGTCATACTTTTGCTAAGAGTACAAGATTCTTACATAAGTTAGTCCTACAATCTTTATATTAAAATCAGTGAAAGCGTATAAATTTTAATAAAGGGCATAAGCATGTAACAATGCAAAAACTAAAAATATCGAAACAATTATTATTTAAAATAAAAATTTGTAAATAGTTTAATCTTACTCATACAACGGAAGGTATACTAAATTCATCTCTCGGTTTGTACCACCCAGAAGGAAATAATATATACTTCATTAGCATTAAAAAAGGCATGTCCGTATGTCTGTCTCTCTTTCATTCTTGCAGTCTCGTAAGTTTTGAGAGGTTGAGCTGAATTTTGTACAAACATATCTAGTTTCCGCACGCAGGTCGCTATTTAAATTTATTGACAGCCACGCCCACAATCGACAAAAAAACTATCTATCAGTTACAAAAATGTACAATTATTAATAAATATAAATTTAGAGGGTATTTAAAATTGGTCCTACGTCAAATTTTTTTTTTTACTTTTTTTCACTTTGCCATCTGAAATGTGTGTGTGTCCTATACAGTTTTTGAAAAATGGTTCTCTTTTTGAATATTTGATATTGCAATAAAGCCAAAAAATTTTATGCACCAATGTCGTAAATTAATTGTCCGTTGTAGATGTGTGTGTGTGTATTATTATTCACTATATTACTTGAAAATGATTTCCGCATAGATTTTAATTAATTTGAATTCTTTTGGTGAGCATTTTTAAAACTTAAACAAAATAAATTTAAAAAGTAGATGAATGGGTCCTCAACTATATGACATGTGATGAATAGTGGAGCGTTTTTCAATTTGTTTAAACTCATGATATTAAACGTTATTGTATCAAAACTGCGAAAAGTTTCAAAATTTGGTTTAAGACAAATACATTGACACCCTCCACACAAGTGGGTAGTATAGTTCACCATTTCGTTTGTAACACCCAGAGAGTATATTTTTTTCATCAGCATCAAAATCGCTGTAATTTTATGCAGATAGTCTTTTCAAGCGGTTGCTATTTTAATTGGGCGTAATAGGTCGAGAGACATGCGCGTAATCGACACTATATATAATTGCTTCTCCCTCTTTGGTGTTGCATCGGAATGACAAACCTAGTATACCCATATCTTCTGTAGTTTTTTTTCTTTAAAAAAAATTGCCAATAGTTCGCTCTTCACAAGTTTATGCTTCTTATACTTATATGTGTGAATATAGTATAAAAATTAATATTTCTGGATTTCTAAACTCATGGAATTCATTAATATGTATTTTGTTGTCATGTACGTTCGGTGTGTTTCTTTTAAAGTGGTATTATTGGTGACATAAAAATGAAGATGCCGACAACACATCCCCTTTAAATAGACTTATTTTGAATGTAGAATGTACAAACTCATAAAGGGCTTACCCATTTTCAATAGTTTGAGCAACGGTTTCTTTCTGATGCATTCGCGCGTCACTTGTATGAAACAGCGCAAATTTTAGTTATTGTTTTGGCCAATAGTATAAAAATTAAGCATTATGTGTAAAAGAAAGCCATTATAGTGCCAAAGAAATTATTATGTAGCAAGCGCATGTGTTGTGTTAAATAAGTCGTGAAAATTTCGAATAAAGTATAAGTAGGATTAAAAAGCTGCACTTTTTGAAGCGAATCATAATTTGGTGCCGCTGTCGCTTGTACGCGATTAACTTTGTGCTTAGTGTTACATAAAGAAATTTTGTTTCCTTACTTTCCTTTTTCATTTGAATTGTTTCCTTTTTGCTCTTATTAATTGTTTATTTTTGTTTACAATTTTTTATTACATCAAATAAAAAATAGTTGCACTTTCATTTCTTCGCCATAATGCTTAATTTTTATAAATTGTATCTTAAGGTCAATAGTGTTTTCGTGATTACAAGTCAATGTAAAAATAAATATTATTGAAGTACCTTGACGGAGAAACTACCATTTGGTATATCTTTGCCACCGAACTTTACATTGATATCATAATCTCCGGGATCATTTAAAGCATAAAGTATATCAAAGAAACCATCCTTTTCGATTACATCTATATCCACAATTTCTCTGTAATGAAGACACATTTCGAAGAGGGTCTAAGCAAACGAGTCTAGTGTCATAGCTGACGGTTTTACTCACTTTCCCGTCTTAGAGGTTATCTTACAAGTAACAGCCCCATCGCCAGCCTCTCGAGCATCTACTGTTAAATGGCTCTTGCTACCAGACGGTTGCACTTTAGGTGCCTGTTCGATAAATTTACATTTTTTGGCTTCACCCGTGGGAAACGCTTCGAGCTTGAAAGGTGATCCCTCAACATCTTTACCACCATATTTAACGTTTACATAGTATGTTCCACATTCATCGGGTGTGAATGAGACGACATAAGTACCATTGTCAGATTCTTTAAGACGTGGTACTATGGGTTTTCCTTTGGGATTCTTTATGTTTACGTGTAAATCTGCTTGGCCTGCTTTCTTAGTATCCAGTTCAAATTCTGCCACTTTGGATGCCGGGGTCTTTTTCTTTTCATTTACACCCTTCACCTTAACTTTGGCAGGTTCAGATTGCGGGAATACGGTCATAACAAAGGGACTTTATGGAATTAATGCAATACTTAATTATTAGAAAGGAAATTTTAATATCCGTGGATGAATAATATTATACCTGCATGGCACTGCGACATCAGAAAAAGTAACAGCCGCCCTCAACACAGAACCCTCTTTGGGAGGCATATAGTGCACGCAATATAGACCAGGCGCCTGTTCATCCACTCGCAAATCATCAATAGTATGGCCTTCGGAATTTTGAATTTTCACCGCAATTCGGCCCGGCCCAGCTTCCGTTACATCTATGAAAAAGTGAGTTGGTATGTTTTCGCGAACCTCGCCATGCTCAATGCCGGGCCCATACACCTTGACTTTAGAAGGATGTGAGTGTTCATTAATCACCACCGAAAATGGTGAACCGGGTATGTGCTTCTCGGCAAACCGTATGGACACATCATATTCGCCGACCTCTGTTGGCAAATATTCTACATCGCAGCTACCATCACGATTATCTACACAAGTCATTTTAGCCTCGGATGGACCCTCAATGGCAACCGAGAGGCCGCCTTTGCCAGCTCCTTTTGTTTCTACACGAAATTTGTTCTTTTCATTAATGAAACCCTGCTTCAGACCTGGTCCATCTGCCTTACAACGGGATGGATCACATGCACTATTTACATTTACAATGAATGGTGAGCCAGGCACTGGAATATTGTCATACATCAATTCAATAGTATGACGACCCGGCTCAAAAGGTGTGTACGTTATGCTAAACTCATCATTCGAAGTACAGGGACTAATTTTACTAGGCAAGAGCTGTCCATGTGGATCAAATACAGCACATGACAATTTCTTGCCATCTGTATTGCTGCCGACTTTGCTTAAATCAACTAAAAACTCCGTTGGCTTATTCATGACGACACCTAGTGAAACATCGAAATTAAATAAATGGTTAAAAGTTGAAGTGTTATGAATATTTAAAGTAAATTTATGAAAACTAAACATTCCAATTACATGCTTTGGGGTTAGATATTCTAGTCAAGGGCAAACAAAAACTCTGCCAAAAATACTAGAAGCGGATTTTTAGCAATTAGTAGTGATTCAACAATAATCCATCAGAAGGTGGTAGTGAAACAATTATTAATGCGAACGCAATTATGAAAGCAGACGCAGGCTTTCACTTTTAAAACGCTTTATTAACGAAACGCCTGGGCAGCTACACATATTTGGAGATTATTTAAAACAGAAATATCATTGTGGGTGGCTATGGAATTATAGCCTACCATGTGGCTGTATGCCGATCCCGCTAACTCGTGTATTCTTAAGGTTCGGGAATGGCAGAATGACTGGTTGAAATGGAGATCCATTAATGTGGCAGTCGTTGAAGGTTATATTTACAGTGTACTCGCCGGTCTCGGTAGGTAAATAAGCGACATTGCAAGTGCCGTCACCATTGTCGCGGCAATTAATAGCCGCCTCACAGGGTCCCTCTACGGTGACACCTAAGCCTCCTTGCCCCGCACCGCGTGTATCAATTATAAATTCTGCAGGTTGTCCAACAATACCTCCATTCAAACCTGGTCCAACAGCATACACTTTATTCGAATCGCTGATATTTAAGCATTGAAGGCGAAATGGCTTAGGCGTTATAGGCGAACCGTCGAAACAGATGCTTAGAAGAAATTCACCCAACTGCGTGGGCGTAAAATTTACCAAAAAGCCTTCCGCGGTGGGTATAATATGAGCCTTAACTCTATTACCGGAAGGACTTGTAATGGTTACAGCTAAATCCGCTTTGGGCAACCCTCGCGTTATCACACGGAACTGCTGGAGACTATTCAACGGTGCAGCTTGTACGTGAATGAGTTTGTAAGGAAAGTTTTTGCACTTAGATGATGACCTTGTATATAATATTTGCATGTAATTGTATGCAAATCGCTCAAAAAACATTAGGCGTATGGTTTTTTTCAAAGATTTTGTAATATGGGTTTTGGTTATATGAAAGAATAGAATGCGTGGAGAAGCTTCTTGAATAGGGATACTTACTTGGTTCTAGACCATCGACCTTAACTTTTGACACATCTACATGAGGTTCAACCACAACTTTATCCCGTAAGGGAACGGATTGGCCACCATATGACATAATGGTGGTGTAGGCTCCTTTAGTGGGTGGTATTACCTCTACCACATATGTTGAATCTTCGTTATCGATAATGCGACAGGGTACTTCTGCTTTAGTATCCTCATGCGTTATTGTGACTTTTAGATCTGCATTACCCGCATCATGGCAATCCACATTAAAATGAGTAGCAACATTAGGTCGTACACCTGCTTGGAGCCAAGGACCGAAAACTTGCACTTTTGTAGCATCCACAGGACTATCCACATAAACTCTAAAGGGCGAATCGGGTATAGCTACACCACCGTAATTCACTAAAAGAAATTATTTATATTATAATAATTTAAATTAGTTTAGAATTTTATGTGCATTTACCTTCTAAACTAAGAGGAGCTGCGCTTGAAGGGGTATATGAACATTTATATACATTATCTGATTGTTTCTGAATCTCAATAGGTGTTTTGTGGCCGTAATTATCATGAATGACAATGTCCAGTGGAGCTGATCCAGCCTTGCTGGCATCAACTGTAAAGTTAGTTGGTTGCCCGACTGTAACACCATTCTTATCTAGGCCTTCACCAATTGCTTTAACCAATTCAGGATGGTAATCTGTTCGTGGTAAGATATGAGCAATATAAGGTGATTTGGGTATATTTTCTTCATCACATAAAATGTGGACTGAGTAATCTCCGGGGGCTGTTGGAAGATATTTTACTAAAGCAGATCCATCACCATTATCGTGGCATTCAATCTCCGCCTGAGATGGACCAGCCACAGTAAAACTCAGGGCACCAGTCTCCTCATTCGTTTCAACAACAAAAGCTGCAGGATATCCTACAACACCACCACGCAAACCCGGACCAAAAGCAACAATGTTTGAGTCTTTTTTGGGACCAACTTTTACTTCAAAAGGAGATTTATTAATTTCTTGTCCCGCAAAACTAACAACTGCTAAGTAACGGCCTTCTTTGGTGGGGTAATAATGACACTCATACGTATGAGGATCTAATTTAAGTAATGTTACATTTTCGTTCGACCCTCCTGGTCCCAAGACGCGTGCTTCGGGTGCACCCTCTCCAGCCCCATCGGTGTATATTTTGAAGTCGGCGTCATCACCTACTCGGAGACCAACCGGCTGAAGGCCTCTACCAAATGCCCGAACCTTTTGAACATCCGAAATGGGCGCGACTTTAACGGGGAAAGGACTTTTCGGAATAGGGGTGCCAGCATAGAAAATATTAATAGAATGAAGACCTGTTACAGGAGTCACATATTCACAACGCCATACATCCTTTTCAATTTGGCGCAATTTGGCGGCCACTGATGTCTTATGATTCGCAGGATCAATAATAATAACTTCCGGTACACCGTGTCCAGCATCTGTTGTGAAGATTTCAAAGAATGTGGGCTTACCAACCACCACACCCGAAGGTTGAATTCCAGGTCCCTTAACTTTAACTTTAGATGCATCCCCAGCATGACCTTCCACTTTAACTCCAAAAGGACTCTTAGGTATATCACGTCCAGCGAATTTCACAAACACTTTATATTCGCCCTCCATTTTGGGAATGTAAGATACAGAATGGGTAAGATTTTTATCATTATTAAAACGTACGTTGGCCTTTTCTGCACTACCATCAGGTGAAACCAGTTCAACATCAACAGTGCCTTTGTCATAATAATTAGCAAAAATCATTATAGGTACGTTTGTTAAAACGTTAACAACATTTACCTTTGCCCGCCGAAAAAGTTTCCACTGTAAAATTAGCAGGAGCTCCTACAACAGGTCCATAAGGTTCAATACCAGGACCATAAGCGCGTACCCTATATTGGGTAATTGACGGGATTTAAAATTTTGTAAGTTATAAGTAAATACAAACACATTGCTCATTAAATGTAACACTAAGTGTAATTCAAACAAGTCCTCCACCTTCATATGTAAATAGTGGCCGTGGCAAGTTGCTGATTACACTCTTACCGTTTACCGGGTAAGCAAAGTTAATACACCCTCCTTACTGAGATGGAGAGTATAAACATATAACGGACTGTATATCTGTTGTTGGATTATTATTTTAATTAGACAAAATCGACCAAGTGCCACACCCACAATCGACAAAAATGTACTTATCCGACACAAAAATGTACTTATCCGACACAAAAATGAGCAATGAAGTAAAAATTTGGTGCACATAATAACATATAGCCCTTTCAAAAGGAACGCCAAAAATAGACGCGATCCGATACAAAACGCCAAAAATTCATAAAAAAGAAAAATTTTACTTGTATGTTAACGCATACACCACTACCGGGCGTAATCAGGTATATGTCACGACCAATATTGAGAAGATGGTGGTTTTCTCAAACGATCATTAAAAAACACGACATTTTCATATTTAACGAGCAATACGTAGTGTAAGTAGATAAATAAATACTCAGCGCACATTATAGTTGCTTCCATTTGAAACAAGTTATGAAAATTGTAATGTGATTTTAATAAAGCCATGAAGTGCAACGTTTTCATATCCTCCACATAAAATGGGAGTTATACTTGGTTTGTTATTCCATTTACAATACCCAGAAGGAGTTGTCAGAGACCCTACAAAGTAGTGATCAGCATCAAAAACTGGGTCCATCATGTACGTCCATGTGTCTAAATGTTGGTATTCTCACGATCGCAAATTTTAATAATTATGATAAACGTATTAATTTATTTAGTGTCTGCACGCAGGTCGCTATTTAAAAGGGGGGCAAGAGCTATTTCAAGTCAAGAGCCACACCCCCAATAGAAGAAATTATCTTTATCTCCCACAAAAATTGATTTATTAAGTTGAAATTTAGTGCACGTATTTATAATTATCCCACTCATTGCCAAATGTGGATAACGGACACGCCTAAAGTTTACAAAAAACATACTCAGCGTGAAACTCGACTTGCAAGCTGATATATGACCTTAAGTGGGCGTTAGTGAGTACGTAGATGTGGAGGGTATTTAAGATTTGGCCTAAGCCAAATTAATTTCAGTTAATTTCTGTTTCGATTTTAAGGACAAGTACATTCTAACCTTACAATAAAATAAAAAAATCATTTTAGTAGAAGTGATTGGTCCAAATAAAGCTACAATCTGGATGTGACACATTGTATCAAGTTCGATAATAGTTTACTAAATTATTTTAGAATGTTGATTAGAAAGAATCAAACATCAAGTACAAATCGACTAAAATATAACTAAGTTAGATCGCTCCACAAAATTTGTGGAACCACTGCAGTAGTAGCATTTTTTGAATGAACTCTTTCGATTTTTGTTGAAGAGTAATTCAATGCAAGTTCAAACACATACGATTATATATTAATGTATAATATTTTTAGTTCAGTGTCCAAAATGATATTAGTGCTTAAGATATCTTTTAAAAAGCTAATCAAGTCACTTAATAATTATGCTCATGTATGATTTATATATGTGATCAAAAAAATCATTGTCTCTTATCGAAAGTGGTAAAACATTCCAAACTTACCGCGGTGGCGGAATGCTAAAGTTGTTTTGTGTTTGTATTTTTTAATATGTGCGGAATTTTTAACAATTTATTGATGTATTGGAGACAAAAGTTATTATTCATAATTATGGTAAAAGTCGGGCCGTAAACGTATTATTCGGTTGAGAGTTGCAGGATATACAACATGTAAAATCAAAATCACATTACAAAAAGGAAAAAAGAGAGAGAACAAGAAAATCACACATACACATACGACAGTATGTGTTATTATCTAGACTAAGAATGTAAAATTTCATTTGATCGTGTGGTTTCTCGGAGACATTTGATCGTTACCTATTCGGATTGGTTTTAGGTCTGAGTGGTGCACCCGATTTCAATCTGGCATTCGGATATTGTGACAAATATGTCATCATTGATTGTTCATCCACATTGGGATTCACCAGTTCTTCTGGTCTAATGAGTTGGCGGACATTCAACCAATCATCAGCTAAGCCCATAGCTTCAGAAGCATTTTGTACAGCATCTTTTGCATCCCACACTTCCCAATCTGGACATAAACCGGGTGCACAAGCATCCACCAAAGCACCAACAGCCTTCCCGGTTGTCCAATCATTAGTGAAATTATTAATTGGCAAATCTGGTATTTTTGCGTGGATCCAGTTGAGCAACCTTGAACGTTAAATAAATAATTAATATACATTTTATAAGTATTAATAGTGTTAATGGGAAACTGCAATACACACAACCAACCTTTGTTTTGGTGTAGATCCGCTGCCATTTATTTGGTTTTCGTCTTCGCCATCCCACATCGGCATCGAAATGGAGTAATGCAGAATTAATGTCCATATGAGACCCAAAATTAGTTTCAACTTGCAATCAACAATATCGGAAGAGTCTAAAACAAGTGAAAAATGGCTGTATTAGGCGTGTGCTAAATGTAGGGTACCCATCATCAATAATCTCTTACAAATAGTAAGGAATTAATGAATAATAAAATCTTCCGATTCGGTCCATTTTCAGTAGGGTTCTTTTCAGAGCTGCAACATGTCTTTATGCCAAATTTGATCAAAATATTTCAAACAAGTAAGAAAACTAAATTTGGCTTAGGCCAAATCTTAAATACCCTCCAAATTGTAAGCCAAATTTAGTTTTCTTACATGTTTTCACTTGAGTTTGTTGTAACAATTATTTAACGCTTCTATATTGTATACACACTTGTAAGTTTGAATAAAAGACATAAGAAGAAAATGAATAAAAACTTGTTCTAACACATCTTGTGACAAATAAAAACTTGTTTTTTAAACAACTAAACGAGTCACGTTCGATTCAAACAAATTTCGGTCATTCTCTAATTATGTGTCGAAAAACTTACACGCCCACAATTTACGAAAAACCTCGTTTGAGCCTTACTACGATTTGTTAGGAGAAACAAATAACGTACGCTTTAAAAGTCTTTAAGTAAGGGAAGGGTGTAAAAATCTTAAAAATCTGAACGTTAAGATTGCTTAAGCTTCCGTAAGGTAGGCAACTCCAGCTTCGTCCAGGTGATTCTAGGCGAGGCTATGAACTGCTTTCGCCTAATTAAAAAACCTTCAGCTAAATATGGCAAATTTTAGACTGCTGAACGTTTTAGAAGAAAACAGACGCATGGACGAACTTGGAGAAACTATTGAATCTATTCAGACTGATGTTATTATTAAGAATATATAAATTTTGTACGGAAAAAGTATACGTATAAACAAAAGTTACTTTAACCCCACTTAACGATATATTTGTAGTTATATAAGCTTGCCAATACAAATCCCACAATGATCCAAATAAATTCAGTTTTATTAATAAAGTAAGTAAGCACAAAGTTATATTTGTTTTTAGCCAGATATAGAACATAAACTGTCAAGCTTAAGCTAAATTTTCGAATCATATTATTTCCACTACAGTCAGATATATATAAATTCGCCCAGGTATGTATATTGATTCGAAGAAGAAGTACGCAAGCACTTCATCTTCATTGAGTGATTCTGAATCTTACTTCTTTAGAATAACAAACATATTATACCCTCGCTACTGAAGTGAAAAATATTTTATAAAAACTGTTTGTCACTAATTCATATATAGCAGTCAAGTTCATGGTAAATATTAAACTTGAATTGTACACAGGAAACATTTTTAATTAAATTAAAAACTTGAATTCCATATATTAAGGCAGTCCGCAGTAATAAGTAAACGTTTACAATTCGTCTGGTTTCGGTGTGGTTTAGGTTCCACAAGCGAGCAAAGTAGTTAAAGAATGAACAATTTCGGTAATATGTTGTACGGTAAACATTTCCGTGACAAATGGGTGTAATCGCTGAGAAAGCTGTGTAGTCCTATTAAAACATATGAGCGGAGGACACATTTCTTTTGCCTTTGTAGAACATTTGCGTTAATATTCAAAAGAACTGATAGAGTTGGACACTGTTTCGCCACCCAATCTTCGCTGTATGCAATCAAAAAACTTACGACGAGATCTGGAAAGTCCTGCCCTCACATAGAAATCATACTTTACCTTCGGTTGTATATAGGCGGTGTAGATGGTTCGGATATCGGATGGAGCGAAGTATTTTTTACACCATTTGCGAAATCCGAAGATCTTAACTGCTTCTTTCGACACTTCGACACTTCAAACACATCGTCCAACGGACGTCACTTTGTATTTTTATGTCTACAAGATCAAGAACATCTGATTCAATTACATCTGCACAACCAAAGGAAAAAAGGATAGAGACCTATCTTTGTGAGACAGAACCCATCAACACTGCGTTTTACTTGCATTGAAGCTTATTCTACTTTTTCTACCCCATTCCGATATTAATTTGAATAAGTCAGTATGCTGACGATTCTGCCTAACACGTTAGAATGGTCACGCTTTAAGAAAATTTTCTAAATATAGAGTGATTCGCGGTGTTAACTACTAGGAGAGGCGAAAGTAAAACAGAATTGCAGGCATACTTTTTGGACCAGGGGTGAAATTCTATGAAACTATTTTAGAGCTTGTCCTGACCCACAGACCTTACCCATAACGTCATTAGAGTATTTCAATTAATAATGAGCCACTGATTACTAACGTAGCTGGCAATGGACTTTATGTGGTTGATAATACACCAGATCCGCACCCTTGACTTTAGTGTGAGAATACCCTATAATCTCTTCTATGGTAATCATTCTGTTGGTCACTGAAATTGAGATATCGCTTCCAAACTTGTAGTTTTATGCTTTTTTTAATTGTTGTTGTTAATTTGTGCTAGTCATTGACTTTATTGTCAAGCTTGATATTGCGTTATAGTCAAACCACTCAATAAAGCTTAACGAAGGTTAAGGTAAAGATATAAAAAACATGTCTTATAAATTTTGTTTACCCACTCTTCTTAACCATAAATTTCAAGTGCGCTTGCTGCATTTGTTTAAATAAGCAATTTATTACATTATAGAGAATATTTCATTAAATAACTGCAAGTAGGCACGTTTTATCCCATAAGTTCTGTCACGATTAACTTGTTACGCTAACGAAAGTGAACAGCCCCCTATATTACAATTGATATTATACAGTGGTTAAATATATGCTTTATTTTACATCACTCAAGTATGTGTTGAATCGCTTTCCATGATTATTAGCTGCATAAAAGAGAGGCAAAGGCGATAAGCGCACATAAACTATGTGAGGTAAGGCGAGAAAGTACGTACGGTGAAAAGGTGCGTACGTAGACCAAAAACATTTGTGTCAAGTTTCTCTTTAAAATATAAACAAAAACAGTAGTAATGCAACAGGCAAACTTTCCTTGTCCATACATATATCCAGTGAGATATAAATTTCATCTATTTATTATTTGCAAACTTCTGCAAGTCTTCCGCTTGTTGAAAAATTTATTGGGTATTCCTTATGGTATATTGGTCTTATTTAAATGCGTATAAATACCCGTAGGGGATGAATCACACCAAAAAAAATTATATATATTTTTGATCAATTTTACCAAATCTTTATACCCTCACCTTAGTGATGAGGATATACTAAGTTTGTTTGCAACACCGAGAATAAAGCGTCAGAGGCCCTACAGAGTATAAATATTCTTGATCAGCATCAAAAACTGAATCGATTTAAATATGCATGTCCGTGTGTGCGTGTCGATGTGCCAAAAACGGGCATGGTCGGATAACAGACACGCCCACAATTTACAAAACTTTTACTCCACGTAAAAGTGGACATACACTATTAGAGGGCGCGTCCACCGTTGTTTTTTTACTCGCTTTTTACAAAGTTTCTAAAAATAGAATGCTTTTTTTCTAACCTTTGAGCACAAAGGGGTAATTTGGTGTAAAATAATAAAAGTATGTACTACTATGTATGTAAGCATTATTATATGAGATATCAGAGACTGTGATATGTAACATAAATTGTCGGATAGCTCTTAAACTATGCATACGCTCATAAATAAATTCAATTGGTCGCCAAAAAAATAAAAATGATGTAATAATGTAATAATTTAACTGGAATTGAATAAATTACAATGGCGTCATCCACGGGTGATAAAGTAATGTGAATGCAAACACTTGAAATTAAATTAATATAAGTTGAAGTTATTCATTCTCTAATAAATTTACTGGAAATATTGTATGAGTATTCCAAACGATTTATAATAAATTGAAAAACTACAGCAACATAAATAAATTCGTGATGATTCATCTCATATAAATGAGAATTTCAAAAATAACTTAAATTAAGGTGACATTAGTTAATGGCGTGGGGATTACCGGTACCCTCCCTCTCCAGTAAAATAATCCAGCCTGTGATTTCTACTTAGAAGGAAACTTCTCTCATAAAAGCTATAATCGCAATCTGGATTTATATATTGTTCCTACCTAACTCAAGGCGACTACGTACTACAATATAATTAATAGTTTTCCTAATTGTTGTTGTTGTTATTATTGTTTTCTTACTTGGTCGATGATAAGGTTTCAAGTGTTTTCATAGGCGAATGAATGAATGTATATTTTATTTATAGAAAATATTGTAAATTGTGTTAATGACAAATTGTATTTGGTTGAAACTTCAGATTTACATTCATACATGTTGTGTTCGTACACACAACAACACAATAATTATAGTGTTTGTAATAAGTGGATATTTATCATTTTTCTCTCAAATAAAAGAGTGCTTATAAATATGTATTTGATATTAATTTTTAATTGGATAGTTGCAGAAATTGAAGAATCTCACAGAAAGCTTTAAAGCGTTTTTATAATGTTATGATTTCAATCGAACACGATCAATATGAAAATCAGTCTCCTGATATATGAAACACAAAAAGTAAAAAGCGAGTCGAAATCTTGAATACCCACCTTCTAGGCATTGAGGGTACATGTCATACTTTATGAGTAATTCGGAAAGAATTATAAAAAAAAATTTCCCTTTTTCAGTTTTTTTATTTTGCACTATGGGCGTGTTCCTTGGCTATTTTTGCCCAATTTCAATACTAACCTGTATACAACCAAACTACGTACATTTCAGCCAAACTAGGAATTTATAAATCTATTTAAATTTTTGCTACCGGAAGAGCGATTACCACAGCATGCAGAGACAGACAGACGGACGGGCAAACATGACTTAATCGTTTCAATGTTCGATGTTGATTCAGAATTTATATATTACGTGTCTACGTCTCAGACGCTTCCTTCTTGGCGTTTCAAATGTTTTGACAAAATGATACGTAGCGCATATCCACACCACATGATGGCTTTTTATACCCAAATTTAATCTATTTAATCTGTTTTAAAGTGTTTAAATATTATCGTGATCCCTACCATCAATCATTTCAAGATATCAAAATCGTGCCATAAGAATATTCGGGTTACATTGTACTTTGAACGTAAGTAATTTTGATATATCGCCTCATTTTAATTATGGGAAGCGACTGCCGTTAAATAAAATAAATATATGTTATTGCGTCTCTACGTTTTAGGTGGCCAATTTTATTTCCATGACATACAAACTGTTGCTTAAAACCGAAAAGAAAAATAATAAAAACTGGTTGCAGTTTACGGAAGAGAAATTGTCACCGCACACATGACTTTACATACATAATTTCAATATTGGAAAAATATATATATGGCTTAAAAGAAATCTTGCACGCACACTACCGATGCACAAGAATCCTCTAAGGAGTGCCTATACACATATGCCAATTTTCAACTTTTTTGAGTTTTACACTTTAAGAGTAAAATAGTGTGGGCGTTGTTTTTTTCAAGTTTTTAAATATTAACATAGCGTGCAAAAGAGCTTAGTCAACTTTAAAGCTAATGTATTGAATTCCTGCGACCACAGAATGTGTGTAAGGACATACGGACGTATGGGATGTGGACCGCGCTGCATAAATTTAGTATTCAATGCTAATCGAAAATGTATATATTTTATTCCATCTTGAACATTTCTTCTTAAGGTTTTGTGTTATGTGACATTCATCTCTGTTTAAGGTGATTTTTGTGTGCATTAATCGATTTAATGTTACCCAAACATTCTATTGCAGTACGAAACGCAAGTCACACCCTTGGAGAAAGAAGCTTATAACTACAACTTCTATTGAAATAAATTATCGAAGGAAGTAGAATGCGGCACCATATGAGCACATGTATGCTTTAGAAATTATACAAGGATGCCTGTTTGTGCTACAGTTGGGAGTAAGAAGCAACAAGTAAGAAAATTAAATTTCGCTTAGGCCAAATCATAAATATCATCCACTTGCACATACAACCTTTACCCGCTAATAGTGTGCGTATTACGTATCAGTGTAAATTGTGGGCGTGTTTCTTATCCGACCACTTCTATTCTTGGCACATCGATGGATGGAATAACTATAAATATATATACCAAATATTAACATTATAGCTCAATTTTTATAGCAGATTTATAGTTTTTTATAGATTGTAGGCGCGTCTGTAGACTGTGCCCATTTACGGCACATTGATGGATGGGATAATCATAAAAATGTGTACAAAATTTCAACGTAGTAGCTCAATTTTTGAAATTGGAAGATTGGATTTTTGTTAATTGTGGACGTAGCGTGCAGAAACCAAAAGTGTGTGCACAAAATTTTAGTTCAAAATCTCTAAATATACAGACACATGGACACAATTATGTACAAGTATAGATGAATTCAGTTTTTGATGTTAACGAGGAATAAACGGCATGACAAACCTAATATTCCCCCCCCTTATATGTAAGTTAATTCGTGGTCACTTAAACATCAAGTAATAAAGTCCTTTTTTGCAAAATTTTGAGTACTCATTACTGATGCACCAAAGCTTATATGAGTATTAATTTTCAACTTTCCATCTTCTGAATAATGAATAATATGAGAATAAATCCTTAAAGAGGTGATTCTATTTCAGTTTTGGTTCCTTGATCGATTTGGCCCAATTTTAATAAGTACCAAGTAGCCTAAGCAGACTACCAACACTTCTGCCAAGTTTGGAATCTATATCAATTTGTGCCACCAGTAAAATGATATGATTTACATGCACAGACAACTAAGGACATGACTAGATCGACTCAGCACTCAAAGCTGATTTAGATCTTAAATACAAACTTTGTTGGATTACCGACTCCTTATTCTGTATGTCAAAGTGATATATAGGATATCAAAGAACGCAAGAAATATACACACTTTGAAAAAAAACTATTTTTCTAAATGATTCAATGACTACAAAGATCAGAGAACGGTACGTAGTAAATAAAATATGACATCATCGAGTTTGAAACACATCACAAAGACAAAATTGCCTTGCCAACCTTTCCCTTAAGGTCGATTCTTAAATAATCGATAAATAGAAAAAATTCAAAATGTTAAATATACAAACAGAGGGCTCTCAGGGAGCAAAAGTGCCCAAAATCTATATTAAAGATATACTTGGTCGCAATTGTCACTTTTTTTATAAGCTTTTCATCGGTCATTACAATAAATATGTTTTTAAGTTTACGAGTCACGCCTGAAATTTGAATAATACAAAAGTGGACGTAGCGCCGGTGTTGAACACTCATTTAGATACTCATTCACGCATGTTATTGTTAAAATTAAACTAAGTTATTGTATAAACGATGTGGCCAAATAATTGACGTACATTCCGATACACTTACCAATATTAACAATTTTGATGCCTTCATCTTCCAAAAATTTCAAAGCTACTGAAACATTTTCCAATTTCTGTGAACGGAATGTCGGTCTCTTATTAAACTTGGGCAGACGTTTTTGTGACAAGACTTCAAGGAGAGCGATTAAACGTAGACCATCGGAAAAATCGCTTTCTAAACTGTTAATCGAGCGATCGATTATCTTGAGGTGTTCATTAGCCCAACGTGTAAACGTGTTCTGTTGTATTTTTTTCCATTTGGCATCTTCGGCTAAATCACGTTCAGCTTCCATATCTTCGTCGATATATTCGTCGTAATAATTCTAAAAAACATTAAAAAAACCAAGAATATATTCTTAAATGCACCACTTGTGATAAAGGGTATATTAAGTTTGTGCCTATGTTTGTATAACTTCTAAATGGATAAAGACAGACCTACTTTCTTCATAAAACTTAGTGAAGAACAGTTAATTAATATCTATTGTGTTTAGAACCCCTCCCCACATAATGTTTTTCACGAAATAATTTTTATATAATACTGACTGACTAATCTAATGGTAGCTCTATGTGTGGAGCTAAGTGACGTAGGATAATAAGATGCATGCCCAACTAACATTTCATTTTATGAAAGATATTTAATTTAATGGATATGAAAAAAATCGAAACCATCTCCAAAGTGACATTACTTCAATCACACACCCTGCCCACACGTCTCACTCTTTAAGTTGACAAGCCAGAATAATAATAATGTAGCGAAAATCATAAAAATAGATCGTTATGTGCTGCCACCCTACCAGTGTATTCTATATATTATATTATTCTTTTTCGCTCTCCGCGTAAGGTGGAGGTTTACCAAGTTCATCATTCCACTTGCAACACCTAGAAGGAAGCGTCAGACACCCTACAAAGTATATATATTAGTCATAAGCAGCAAAAACTGAGTCCATCTAGACATGTAGATCCGTGTGTCCGTCTGTTATTGGCTTTCTCACGGTCATACATTTTGAGATTTTGAGCTAAAATTTTGTACAAACACTTTTAGTTTCTGCACACTTGATCGTTTTTTAAAATGGGAAAAATTCGACTTGCAAGCCGATACGTAATACGTACACTATTAGAGGACGAAATCATTTAACTGACACGCCTACCCTTTGCATGTAGATGTGGTGGTATTTAGGATTTGACCTAAGCAAAGTTCAGTTTTCTTACTCGTTCCTTCTAATTCCTTTAAAAATTATTTACAATTCTAAACATACAATAAATGTATATAAACAAAGACTTACGGAGATGAATTGCTAGCTAGATTAACTTAGATTATGATATTAATCAAGATTGGAGGTAGTGGGGTATCGTAGGTTCGCGAACAGCACATATAAAAATGGTGCAATTGCAATCTTTTTAAAAATGGGAGTTTTTAAATTAATACATGGGATAAAAGCGCATAAACTTGGAGTTATTCCGCCTGCCAATTTCTTTAATAGAGGAGTAAGAAAAAAATTCACTAAAGGCACATCCTAAATATCTGGTACCTTGGGCATGGCATATACATGAAGGTTTTTTGTGAATTGAAGTCGTGTCCGTCATTCGACCATGCCAATTTTTGGATAATCGATCGGTCATTATAAATATCAATTTTATAGAAACATTTTCGTAGCTGTGAGAGATTTGCGTCGACTCTTAGCGTGGCACTTGACCAATGTTTGCCAATTTAAATATGAACGTACATACAAATATTAGAAATATTTGTTCTGAATTACAACTTATGTCAATTTTTGCACTGTAAGGTAAATCGATTCATAAGTACACATGGTAGTGCGGAGTAGAAAAATATATGTAATCCAGTCCTTGAAGTCTCTTTTGTCTACTTCTACTTGTTCCGCACGGAATAGCTAACCAACGTCTACCAAAATTATGGAACTAATAACTGTTTCTTTAAATAACGTTCTTGCAGTCAAAACTACAAAAAAGTCCTTTCCTTAGAAAGAGAACCTTTAAAAATTTTTTCATTTAGTGGGCGTACTTGAGATGGGTGTGTAAATAAAAATCGACTGTGACTTCTGTATAGGAGCGAAAATGTCTAAAAGCAAATTACGCAGTGTTTTATTTATAGTTAGGTGTGTTCCAAAGGAATATTAAACACATGCACTACATTGTTTAACAATTTAAAAGGAATAATTATGTATAACACTACAAACAAGCACAAGCGAAAATATGAAAAGAACACGGACGCTAAAAGAGGAATTTAAAAAAGAATATCTCCGCCATTCGCGTTGGAAGCATTTTATCGGTTTCATCTATTTAGTAATTTTATAAATTTATGTGAGGTATAAATTTGTATTAAAAAGTTCAAATTAGTGCTTTTTCCGCATACAACATTTTAATAATTCATGTGAATATGTAGGAAAGGTGCACAAAAATTCTTTGATCACATGAACTCTCCCAAAGCATGTATGTATGTATGTATATGTACTCCCAGACACACACACACCTGTAAACGCTTATGCGAGAACACAGTGGTTGATGTTGTTCTTGTTCTTGTTGTTTTGTAATTGTTGATATATTTGAATTGTTGGTGTGTTGCTTTAGTTCAATCGTGGAATGGAATAGTATGATGTCACAGGTAAATTGTAAGTTACACTTCTTGGAATTTATTAAATTCGTTTTTATTGTAATTTCTATTTGTTAACGTTATTTTTTGGATGCAGCTTTTATACGATAATTTCGCCTTGAAAATTGACACTACATCACTTTACCACTCACGCAGGCTAGTTGGGTTCAACTATTCGCGTTGTTTAATATACTCTCAAAATTAATTGAAATAATCGGTTGTATTACTGTTGTTAGCGTTAACAATATACATATAATCTCGCACTAAAATTATCCATTTGTGAACCGTTGAAATGTTGTCACGTTTACATTGTTGACACAATTGCTTGTGTAATAAAGAAAAATTTATTAAATAATTTCGTTAGAAATTGCAGGCGTTTGGATTAATTTACCACCGTTAATTATTTGCGCGCAATGGCCGTCCACCTTCAACTAAGTTGATTACTCTTCGCGTTTTAAAATTTACTGACTTTAATGATCCGCAACCGACTTGACTAGAGCCAGAGACTTCTGTAGCTGTGATCGACTTTTATAATAAGAGCAGTTAGCTCAGATTGAAGTAGTGTGGGTATGTGCTCACTTGCAATATCAGCTCTCACCAATACCAGTAACGGTACCGGTGCCAACACATGTATTTCGAAGTTGATTTGTTGTCATTCATACCACCGTAACTACCGGCACTACTTTACAACAGCACGTTTTCTCTGTACTTAATTCTCTACGCAATTCTCCTCTTTAATCAATTGACATACTTACGTATATGCAACCCATTCGTATATTTTTATTTATTTTTATTTTAAATTTTCCTTTTACACCGTTTCGCGAATTTTTATAATACGCATCATTAAGCCATCTCCAACGGTATGCATGTTATCAGCGTTGAAAAATTCCATATGATTTTTAGAACTCTGTTGAGCAACTTGAAAAGAAATTCTTTGATTCAATTTCACGTAAATTTTTGATCTTAAACTGATCAAAACAACGGCCAGAGTTGTCGAAACGTCAAGTGTAACGTGAAGTACTTACGTTTTTTATTGATTATAATATTAATTGAGCGGTGCTTGAAATTTTATACCGTATTATTAATAGTAATTGAACAAAAATTTTTTCTTGAAATATTTATTCTACATAACATAGACGACGATGCCAAAAAGTATTTCAGTTTAAATTTACTATTAAACTATTTTTACTTTGCAAACATTTAGTAACCGGTTGGTTACTTGTTTAACTTGTTTCATTTTCTAATCTCTCTTTTCTCTTCGTGCTGTTCCTCACACTGATATATGTATGTTGGGTGATGTGTGCATTAAGAATGTTTGATATGCGCGCATACTTAGGCTATAACCGGCTATAACGCGTCTAGTCAACATATACAGTTTTGAATTAAGGAGCGGGTGAGGGTGAGCTACTGATATATTGTCTATAGTGAGAAACGCACACACTCATATAAAACTCGGCATACAAATCTTTTGTTTGTAACATAAGAGACTAAATATATTTTTACATTCAGAGAGCAGTTTAATAACGGGGTCGTCTACTATTTGTTTACACAAAACTCGATTTGTATACATATTCGTAGTAGGAGCATGATCAGCTAAATTTTTATACTCTCTCCCTCAGTGAAGAGGGTACAGTAGGTTTCTTGATACGTTTGCAACACTTAAAAAGAAGCTTGTAGGGGTACATATTCTAGGGTAGCGACATGACATGCTCGTGCATGCGCCCATGTGTTCTTTTGTTGTTGGAAAATGGGTGTGGTCAAACAAAAGACACGCTTATTATTTAAAAAAAATGTAGTGCAGAATCCAACTTTGTAGATGATGCATAATGTGTTAACTATAGAGGGCATAATTAGATACGTACGCCCACTTCTTGGATAGTTTATTTTATATAAAAGTGAAAATTAAAAAACTTTGGTTGCATTATTATGAATGATTTTCTATTTTGTACAAATGTCACTTTCCCTATTAACCGGCTAAGGGCAAAGCAGAGACCAAAGCAGCTACCAGATGTATGTATATGTCATACGATTCTCAAATTAAATTTGAATATATATATATAAATATATTTATTTTGACTTATCCCAAAAGCGAATGAATCTTTTCAAACTATGGCACAGTGTGTAGGTATTGAACAATTGATTTAAAAAATCGTAATAAGCCCAAAACTATGCTACACAAATATTTTAACTTATGCAATGCAACCAATGCACACATAAGTAATGTTGCTATAAATTATAGAGGATACCACCTAAGTTTGTCAATTCGTTCGCAACTACCAGAAGACGTAATGAAGTATATAAATTTTTTATCAACTTCAAAAGTTAAGTCGATTTAGCAATGTTCACCAAGTTCTTTTGAGGGCATTAGAGTTGTTATTGAAAAAGGACTCCTCAGTGAGTGAGCTTTTGGGTTGGCCTGAGCAAAATATAGAATTTTTTGCAACACCTATAAGGATGCCTCGCACACCCTACAAAGTATATATATCCTTTATCAGCATCGAAATTTGAGTCGACTTAGACAAGTCCTCCCGGGCGACAAAAATTTTTTATAATTAGGGCATGCGTCGATATATGAAAAATGATCGGAAACCGCCCACAATTTACAGAAAATCTTTTTAGTGTAGAATCGAGTAGTTGGATAATAGTCAGTGACAAACTTAATCATTATATCTAAAATCGTGTATGTTGCTAATATACATATGCCAATCATGCTTTTACTTAACTGCCAGAAATTTTTCTGAAATGAAAATTTATACATACTCCGAAAGGGGTATGAGAAACACTGCTCTACATCATAAAGTGGTACGAGGGTATATTTAATTTTTGTGCATGTTTGCAATGCCTCAATAGCATATGTTAATCTCACCTTTAATTATAACGATCGGCTCCGAGTCAAAATTTAAATTGATGTCCGTCCGTCCGCCCATGTAGAGTAAAAAAGTGAATAAGCAATGTGTACCATCCACCAATTTGGGCGTTTTTGCATAATTAACAAATAATGGCATATGGAGAATATTTACATATACGTACCCACATATTATAACGGAAACAGAACTTTTACGGAAAGGGAATGCAATTAAACATAGAAGTGAGAAAACTAAAACCAATAATTTGTGCTCTAACTAAAAGAGTAAACCGGCCCAAGGATTTATTACATCTCTGCAACTCACATACATTTGTACATTTCAATGTCACACTTTTGTATCATACTCATGTTACGCACATATGAAATATTAACCTTCTTCTCTGGATTGATCTGTACAATACGCTGTTTTAGAAAACGTAAAACTCGTGTTGTACCTCTTCCTTTTATCTGCCTTTGGGACGATCTGAGGCAACGAAATGAAAAACTTTTTCCATATTATACGAATCAATTATTGTACTTATTGCATATTGGCATTTATTAATGATTCATGTAAGATATATGATAAACGTTTTCCAACACAAAAGCGATACTATTGACAACTTTTGAATTATTTTAGCCTTCAAGAGACTTTTTCGTTTGTTTGCTTTTATAGTTTAGAGTTTAATGAGAAGGCGCACTCGTGTGCCGATATATTGTGTACATTATAGTTTTTGTAACGTTCAATATTCTCAATGTTATAAAAAGTCGCAAAATCGCAATTAATCGCAAAAGTTTTTCGGTGCTTTGGTATTAAACGCATCTTCAATAAAAGAAATCACACCTCAACGCATTTTTCTATTGAAATTCTGCATATCGCCGTTCACTATTATCTTTCATGCCCCCTTCTAAATGTTACAAACATTGCTTTATGACCTTATTAAAATACTTGTTTCATTGGATACCTTGAGTCTGTGACTGAATAAGGAATTGAGTGAAAACGGTGAAACAAAATAGGATGCGAAGCTTTTTCTTTGGATCACTTACAATAATATGACTCAAATATTTTTACACATACAGGTTCGCTTGCAGTGGGGGTAACGGCGCTTACTTAAACAAAATTGAAAACCATAAATGGACTAAACTTTTCGTAGCTAAAGTTTTATCTAGTGAAACACACTCTATTGCTCTATTACTATTATTATTATATATTACTCTGTTACTCTTTTGTATGAAATGCATTACGCACGGATGTACATGTGTAATGTATTTATATGCCCACTTTATTCAGTAACGCTAATTTATTAAGATTCTGGTTAATAATAAATAAAACAAATACGAACACTAAATTTGGGTTAAATACCCGCCACGTAAACATACAAATAGAGGGCGTGGAATGCACTGCCCCCTTTTAATGGCCGCCGCGTATTTCTTAACCACTTCATATAAATACATGAATCAAATTAAAATTTTGTAGCTTCAGTTTGGTGGCCTAAAAGACGTTCGCCAATTAAAGGCACGCTTGCTAACTGATTTTTACTATTTTTAGCAATTTAACGACATTGACTGAGAATTTACAATTTAGCAGAATTTTCCGATGGGCAAAAATATGTATATCCTGCAGGGTCCCTGAAGCCTTCTTTTAGGCGCACAAACTGAGTCCATACAAATGTACAGCACACAAAGTAAGGCGTTCAGGCATACGCGAGATATTTTGGTGCATTTTATATATTGCAGGTAAATAAACAAATTGCAACTATTAACATTTGAATTAAGTGACAACTGAGTGCCAACTGTGTAAAACGCCAGAACACAACAATTTACTAACCGATGACTCACAAAATTATGCGGATGTGATTTAAGAAGATTACAATTAATTATAGCCAGGGGAAGGGTCTTCAATAGCTGGTCTTAAGCTAACAGAACTTTGGTTTCTTTCTATTTTTTTCAACAATTACTCATAAAACTTTGCTGTAATGTTTTGTAATTTTCATGTCAATTGCAGTCCAAAGGAATCACCAAGTACAACATTCATACACTCATAATGGATGCGGAGCGATGTTAAATAAATGCATTTACTTATTATCTAATTTGAAAGCGAGTAAAACTTACACTGTTGGCAGCCATTTTTTTAGTGATTCTTTATTTTTATTTCACGCAATTTGTTTATGTGGTGCCAGCTTCTGAACTTTGCCAAATTTAGTTTTGAATCTTACACAAGCACTCTTCCAATTTAGCTCTTTTACGCTTTTCTTATAAATAAGATTTCCCTTCTGTACTTATTCACTGTTCCAAAATCCAAATCCACACATATAACTATTACTGCTACTGTAACTGTAAAATACAATATTTCTGTTAAATCCTATTTAAATTTAGAAAATTCTTCAAATAGTTTCACTTTCTGTTGCTCTTCACAACAAACACTAAACGTTTTAAAACGTTTACTTTTCTCCGCTATTTATTTTTGTTTTTGAAATTCTCGCATTTGAATCCAAATATTCGTGTAGTGTTCGTGACAATATCTCAATTCAACTGAATTGTTGAAAATCTTTAATGAGAAGTTTTCTTACAAAAACTGTTTGTAGCATACACGTATTTGGTTTGTGTTCCGGTGAAACGGTGTTAGATCGGGAGGAATCAGGAAGCAAAAACACTCGCAATGAATCTCCAAGTTCTCCAATACCATTACAATGCACAGAGCTAATTATTAATGCATATCTTCATCAATCTTCTTCATTTTAGTTGAGGTTCCGACCCATAGAAAATATTCGCTTTTCTGACTTTTGGAACCGATGCGACACCCTTAAATCAATTTAACCAAAGAGTAACAAATTGTATTAAAACGAAGGGCATCTAAGGACTGACCTAAGCCAAACACTTTTTTGCTTGTCTTTCTCTTGGCAGTATTCATCTCATTTCACAAGTGAGTACATATATTCAATCAATGCTCAATTAAACACATTTTCACGCTTAACCATATGATTGTTAAGAAAACATGAACATAAGAGGTAAGTAGTTGTGTTTTCTTTTTTGCATTATAGAATATATTCTCAATTCCTATTCAATAATGTATGATGTCGTTGTTGTAGCGAATATTGCAATTATTTGTCACCACAAACTATAAACAGTTACCCCTTACATTGCTGTTTTGTTGGCTTAATAGAAAGGCGCCGTTACTCATCTAATAAACAGATTATAACTTTTTATACGCAACACCACTTTTGTAGAGGGTATATAAAGTTTGTGCGGATGTTTGTAACACAAATGCCATAATTTTTTTTTATTATACCGATCGATTCAGAATTAAAGTCTGAATCGATTTACCCATGTCCGTCTTTCCGTCCGCATGTAAATCTGTCCGTGTAAATTTTTGCATAATCTACAGCTTGCATTTTTTGAAATAATTCGATAAAATGGTACAAAGAGGAACCCTATTGATAATGAACTGAATCGAATCATTTTTAGAACTCGTCTCCTTATAAGGACACATTAGGAAGTCTTTATGTGGCAAAAAAATCACAATTATTAATATTTTTTGACAAAAATGGGTTAATTGGATTAATAGATAGGGTACCTAGGTACTAGGGATCGTTAACAAGCTGAAGACCTGCGTCAATTCAATTTTTCTATTTGAATATGTCAATAAATTTTGGTACAAAGGCGTATGTTGGCCTAAAAAGAAATCCCTTCAAAAATGAATCGAATTGGACCATTCCTAGGACCTTTCTCCATATAGAGTCCCACTGTAAGAGAATATCTTTAAATGACAAATGAAAAATTTCCAATTCCTAATTTTTTTAACAAAAAATCGATTGAATAAATGACAGAGTCAAATTTGAACCCCCTTCACATAATTAAATGACAAAAATTTCCACTTCTCAAAATTTAAAAAAAAAATAGGTAGATAAATACTTTGTTCATATAAAAATGAGCGTAATCGGATAACAAACACGCCCACAGTCGACAAAAATCTGTATATCTGCCACAAAAATTTAAACATGAACTTGCATTTCGGTACACATATTTATAGTTATCCCCTTCATGGATGGGCGAAAATGGGCGTAGTCAAAAAACGGACACACCCACAATTTACAAAAAACCGTATTCACCATAAAACTAGACTTGCATGCTGATACATTGTGGATGTGGAGGGTATTTAAAATTTGGTCTAAGACAAATTTATTGTTCTTACTTGTTTTTTTTTTCCATCATCACTGTTTCCTAATATGTATTTGACTCTGGAATACCTTCCTCTTTCTATATAAGAATAAATTAAGTGCGTGCTTACAACATGGTTTTCATGTTATGAGAAATCTCGAGCTCTACTTTATCGAAAGTTTTCCAAAAATTGTTAACTTATAGGTTTTTTTGTCTACTTTTAAATATCATTTTAGCGACATAGACTAAAAAGTGTATGTATCAAATGTTAGACTTATCTAGATTAGAAGCATAGGAACACGAACATATCGACATTTTTAGATGGTGATGCTGGTCAAGAGTTATATATATTTTGCACAGTCTCTGGCAGTTTCAAATGTAATGATAAACTTGTAAATTGTGTTACCCGTTAGCCCATTTTGGCGCATTGATAGATGGGGTAGAAAACTTTCATGTTGGTACCTTTCGTGGCATACAAATTGATGTGTCATCCCATCAACTTAGCCAACCCCCAATCTTATGTGGAGGGTACAAAAGTATGCAAATATATATGTTTTGTAGCTATGTGCAATATATAGGATATGTCTAAAAAACCCTCATCATTAAAATCTTATCTGTTTAAAAAAATATCGCTGCTTGTCCGTTAGAATATAAAAGATATCATTAATCGATTTGTTATCGTGGTGCATTAACCTAATGGGAATGCTGAAATTTGGCCAAACATTTGAGTATAAAAAGGCAATCGCAATTTCGTTTGGTCATGCAAAATCATTTCAAGCACAATTGGGAATAATGAAGGCCAGTATTGCAATAATATTTATGCTGCTTAGTTTTGCGGCCGCAAAACGGATCTTATATTCTGATCCATATAATCCGGTATTTCCAGAATTATCCCGCATTATAGGTGGTACCACAGCTGAAGACGGTTTAGCCCCCTATCAGGTGTCCCTCCAAGGCGAATTCGGACACTACTGTGGCGGTGCAATTATTCATCCTGAATGGATAATAACGGCTGCTCATTGTGTTTACAATAAAAAGCCCAGCGATATACATATAATGACTGGAAGTCAAGATCTCAGAACACCCGACGCTTTCTACAATGTGGACAAAATTTATCCTCACTGCCAATATGACACACCTAAAATGCACAATGATATTGCCTTGGTGCATTTGTCAAAGAGTATAGTGCTTAACAAAACAACACAAGTGGTACCTCTACCAACCGAAGCCTTGAGAGATGGTGACGATGTTCTCCTTACCGGCTGGGGCTCTGAGGTTGTTCTGGGTGACGCCCCTGATAGACTGAAAAAGGTCAATTTGAAGTTTATGGATCATAAGCGGTGTAAGGAAGCGTTGCATGGCCATTCTGGAGTAGCTCCTGGTCACATTTGTACATTTACACGTTATGGTGAAGGTGCCTGTCACGGTGACTCTGGCGGTCCATTAGTGAGCGGGGGAAACCTTGTTGGCCTGGTCAATTGGGGCTTACCTTGTGCTATTGGTTATCCAGACTTACACGCCAATATATTTTACTACTTGAGTTGGATCCAAGAAACCATGGCCGGTAAAAGTAAATGTTAATAATGCATTGACACTAACATTTACTATTATTCACTAACAATTAATATAATTTTATTTACAATGACGTACCTACACACATGTATTACCTTTAATAACTTTTATGCATTCAATGTAATTCATATTGAATAATAAATAAAAGTTTAGCAAGCAATAACACCCGTTTGAGTCATTTTTGAAATAATCTCTGCTCCTTCCACAGTTACAACATTTTCTTTTTGGAAATTCATTTAACAATATTACGAAGGGTGAGAAACAAATTGTGCATATGTACAATGTGTGATGGAAATCTTTCCGGTGTAGTTAAGGGATAACTCACTTAAGTGCATATCATGTCGCAATCGCATACATAGAGTAGAGTTTCGAACCAAAATCAATTTTATTAAAGTCATTTGAACAAATGAACCGAATTTCTTATCTTATCTTCCTTCGAAGCTAAATAAATTTCAATTCTAGATTCGTAAATAATTTAAAAATTCAAAAAGTTCGTGTCAAGTACAAAGTTTATATATTGTATTGTATTTAAGTATTCTTGTAAAAGGATTGTATTGATTGAGAAATATATAAATTTAAAATTGGGATTCCAGAGCCAACATTTAAGAGCATGACACTGCATTTCTGCTGTACAGCTCTCTGGTTAATGTGTATGCAAGTACCTTTTGTTGTTATTTTTGTTTTTGTTATTTTATATTTTGACCCTTATATTTATACTTATACCTCTTCGCCACATATGGCAAGAGGGTATATTAAGTTTTGTGCGGCAAATGACACACGGACCTTACATTTTTTATTATATGGATTGGCTCAGAATCAAAATCTGAATCGATTTAACCATGTAGTCTGTCCGTACGGTATACGAAGTTTTAGCACAGAAATTTGGTAGAAATGCGTGTCTTGACCCAGAGGCGTGCACTATTAAAAATGGTTCAAATTGGACATATTTAGAAGTATTAAAATTTTAAATGGCAAAAATTCGCCATTTTCAATACTTTTTGACAAAACGTAGAAAAACCTTAACAATTGACTGTGCCAAATTTGGACTCCATACATAAGAGGGAAGGGAAGAGGGTATATTCACTTTGATTATCCGTTTACAACACATCGAAGGAAGCCTCGGAGACCCCATAATCCATATATATTCTTAATCAGCATGAAAAGAGAAATCGTTTGAGACATGTCCGTCCGTGAGTACGTCTGTTGTTGGCACTCTCATGGTCGTAATTTTTCAGATGTCATTATTAAAACTTAGCACACTTATTCTTAGTTTAATTTCGCTGTTCCGTATTGAAATTGGGCAAAATCGGTTAAGAGACACGCCCACAATAAACGAAAACCTCAACATACCCCGAAAAAAAATTATCTTTAAAAAATTATATATCGCTCAATACTATGCCTATCAAGTTGAAATTTGGTATATTTATAAAGGGTACCGTTATCCAACACTGTGCCAAAAATGGCCCTGATTGAATAACGCAAACGCCTATAATTTAAAAAACACTCTTTGCGTAAGTACATGAAATACATAAATACGGCAATAGGAACTTATTTTTTAGAGAATTACAAAAGGTGGAGGGTATTTAAGCTTCGGTCTTAAGCGATCTTGTTTTTTATTATAAAGGTAGTCATTCTATGGCGGATATTCGCAATTCTTATTGTTTCCTAAAAAAAAAACAGCGTAGTGCAGCGTAGTACTCCATCAACTTTGGAACCTATCGCACCATTTTTGGAATACCCTTCCATATAAAGATTTTTCCCAAATTAAACCCTTACAGAACAAGGAAATACAAAAAAAAATTGTTTTTTTTTTCATACATTCACCTTCACCTTAAATTTTGGTCATTCAAATAGATTGAAACTAATACATTAAAATTTAAAGTACAAAAATTTTTGATCCTAAAGATTAGATTATTTTGTGCAGAAAAAATTAAACTAAAAACACAACACAAACTAAATTTGGCTAAGGCCAAATCTTAAATACCTTCCACAGCAACACTCAAACGGTGCCCCCTCAAATATCAGACTGCAAGCTGATTTTTACACACCTTGATGGATGGGATATACCATAGGTCAATTTTTGTGGTAGCTATATAGATTTTTGTCGATTGTGGGCGTGTCTGTTGAGCGATTTTTCCCAATTTGAATAGCGATCTACCTGCATAAACTATAAGTGTCTGTAAAAAAAGGTCACCTCAATATCTTATAATTTTGCGCCGTTAGAACGCAACAACAGAGAGACACACAGGCATACATGACTGAGTTTTTAATGCTAATGACGAATATTTATACTTTTTAGGGTCTCCTTCTGGGAGTTATAAATGGAATAACAAACTTAGTGTACCCATCACACGTGGAGGGCATAATAACAGTTCAGATTTATATCTAACGACAGCTAGTTTGAGCGTTTCAACAGTAAATGGACATACGGACACTGTTAAGTCGCCGCAGGTTTTTTATGTTGATAATTATGCTGCAAGGTGCTTGATAAAATGACCCCTACATACCTGTTATAGTGGGTAAACAATTATCTTTGTATATTATAGTGGGGTCGCTTCTAATAATAATAATAGTTGCTACTGGCAGTACTTCCATCATAGGTATATAGGGGTATACAATAGATCATTTTGTCAAAACGTTTTCAACTTCTAGTGAATGGTTTCTCCAAAAGTAATTTGAGTAGTTAATGAGAGATATTTTATTATATTATCCATATATGCACGAAGTAGTTACAATGCTTACGTTTGTGAAGCATATAAACCTTGTAATATTGTTAATAAATGAATCAATGAATGTGACTAATAATTATATTTACGCTATCTTTATGTGGTACCTCCAACGGACGTAAAAATTCAAAGTTCATCCAATTAAGGCCCAGACTGACTATGACTGACAAAAACATTCAATATCTTATCTGAATTATAAATTCACAAAATGACAAAATCCACGTAATGCGCTGCACATCCATACGTATAAGAGTACAAACTCTAAGACAAAGAGCTTTAGTAACATTTTTTAACTCGAGACAGTTGATCGATCGAAAAATGTGTAATATCATAAAAATTTGTATTGCTCTGATAAATGTAGTAACGGGCTCCCAGGGTCGCAATTTAGTTACAAAGCAAAATGAAGTACTGCCAAGTCGGGTTGTAGGTGGTCACCCCGTTACTGATGGAATCATACCCTATCAGGTCTCCATACAAAATACCTTCGGCGAACATGTTTGCGGTGGTTCCATTATAGCGCCACAATGGATATTAACTGCAGGACATTGTCTCGATTGGCCCGTACAATATTTAAAAGTAATTATGGGAACTAACAATTGGACGCTACCCTATGCTGAGTATAAAGTAGCTCATGCAGAAATTCATTGTTTGTTGAATAAACCCACGTATCACAACGATATCGGTCTTTTGCGGCTCTCCCAACCAATTGCTTACGATGAGCGTATCCAACCTGTCCGCCTAGCTACCCACGATTTTCTGAAAGAGGGAGATAAACTTTTGCTAAGTGGTTGGGGCAGTGTCAAAGCGTGGACCCATTATCCAGACATTTTACAAAAAGTAGAACTGAGCTACATAAGTCATTCGCAATGTGCTGCTGTTATACGGAATCCTGCTTGGCTGAGTGAAGGCCATATATGTACCGATACTCGTTCGGGCGTTGGTTCATGCAATGGTGATTCTGGCGGCCCCCTAGTAGATGAAAACGGAGTTCAAGTAGGTGTTGTTAATTTTGGTGAACCTTGCGCTGTCGGTTATCCTGATGCTTTTGCTAGTGTCTCGTATTATTACAATTGGATACAATATGCTATGAACGGTTCTAATAAGTGTTAACGAATCCTTCCATCCAAGTCGAATAAAGCACAAGCCGAAAAGTTCAAATAGTCATAGGCTATATGTTACGTTATTTAGGTTTATAAACATATACAGTATGGGGAAAAGAGAGGGAAACTCTCGAATAGGTCATTTTTCGCGTATTCTTCAAAAACAAAAACTGTTGGTGTAAAAGATGGTGACCTGGATCTTGTTCTTCCCTCTCCTAAACTAACAACTTTTGTATATGAAGTTGTGTGAGAAACAACGTCGAACGTTTCCATCTTTTTTACTCACCCTGTATGTGATAGATATTTTAATATATACTCTTGTTGTTTTTGTAATAAATTTCTTTTTCACTTTATACTGGTGTCACAATCCAATTCAATAATTCATTACTTTAGCTTTTTAGCTTTTTAGCTTTTTATACACACCACCTTGAAGTTAGGGACATACTCACATTGTCGAAACATTTGAAACATCCAGAAAGAAACATCAGAGACCCTATGTTATTGATCAGCATGAAATATCGATTAAGTCTAGCTACCTCTGTCTCTCCGTCTGTGGTAAATATTCTCACGGTGACAAAATATGAAATATCGACTCCAAACTTCTGCAATTGAGTGGTGTAGGCTACTAAATGGTCAGGCAGAACTCACTTTTTTTACAAAATTTTTATTCGCGTTAATTGTAGTTATGTTATCAAAGCGTTGCTACTTAAGATACTACAACATTTTATAACTGGGGATATCGCATTTGTAAACACCTGGAAGCCTTAGACCATAATATTCTTATGATGTAAGAAATGTATTTTTATAAGCAGTACGTCTGTCTGTTATCATCATAGAAAAAGAAGTCCACACAAAGTGTGTAATTGAGTCACAATTGATAACATTATACTGGAGGACGATATAATGGTGTTGAAATGTTATTTAATAAATCTAAGAGTACATGCATATGGCTCGTAGTCAGTGAGAGTTTCAGTGTTACTGTTGAATCAATCAATCCAATCGTGACTGGAATTTCAATGTTAAACAGTTATTATAATAAAATGTTTCTCAGCTGCTAGCGAGGCACAGCGGAGCTGTTGATATTGCAATTCGTTGTGATTAGCCACACCAAGCATATAAAAAAGCTCACGATAGGAAAATGAGAGTTCAGTTGACGTTTCACCATCATGTGTAACAGAAGTGCTGGTACTTTCCATTTCTTATTTTTGAGTTTATTATTGACAATTGTTAGGATTACTACCACCACCACCGCCACTACTTCCATCAATATCAACACTGATGACGTCCGGTATCCACCACAATTTACGACAAATCGAATTGTTGGAGGCGAAGATGCTGACGAAGGCTTAGCACCGTATCAAGTATCATTACAAACTTTGAAGGGCCGTCATTTCTGTGGTGGGGCCATAATTAATAAGAGATGGATTATAACCGCCGCACACTGTGTCCATGGCCAGAAAGCCACCACAATTAAAGTATTGACCGGCACACAAGATTTAAAAAACCATACCGATCAATATTATTACCCCGATCGCATAGTCAAACACTGCGCCTACAATAATCCAGCATACTCTAATGATATTGCGCTGTTGCATTTGAATGAGACCATCACCTACAATAAACACACCCAGTCAGTGAAATATTGCAGCGAAGATCTGCAAGAGGGAGATGAATTGATCTTGACCGGCTGGGGAACTTTGTCTTTGGGCGGCGAAGTGCCTTCGAAATTGCAAATGTTAAAAGTGAAGTACGTTCCTTATGAGTTGTGTCGCACCGCTCACAATAATAGTTCATGGGTAGATGTGGGTCATGTTTGTACCTTTAATGATAAGGGGAAAGGGGCGTGTCATGGTGATAGCGGGGGTCCCTTAGTGCGTAACGGCAAATTGGTAGCTTTGGTTAATTGGGGACGCCCTTGTGCCAAAGGTTATCCCGACGCCCATGCTAAAATCTCTTACTACCATGACTTTATACGCACTACAATAAAAAATTGCAAACGTGACGTGGAAAGCTTGCTTCCGCACCAATTCGCTTCACCTTGAACAATAAAAGACTTACTTACGCTCAACATTATATACCGAATAGAACATTTCAAATCATTTCGCAGTGGCTCCATTTTAATGATACGTCGATTTAATGTTTTGTTAAGATTTGTATAAAATTTATTTAAATACATATATTTTTAAGTAATCTATCGAAAAACGATTAGATGTCTACTAACTAGGTATGTAGTGTGTATATGTGAAAGTTTTCACGAGTCAACCGTATTTATATGTTTGATTAGGATGTTAGGAAGCCGGCAAATAGTGACTATCTGGAGCTTCTAACAAATCCTCACTGAAATGTGTTGCTGTTTGATGCGGATAATGTTCATATTTTAGAGCATCATCTTGTACAATTTTCTTATAATAATTTTGCTTGGCTCGATGTTTATTATCAAATGTTTCGATCACGGAAGTTAAGGGGGCGACACCTTCCTTCGCAATCGAAGTGGATCCACTTATACCCTCATACTGATTTTGAATAAGTTGCTGGGCTTGAATCGCTTCTTTGGGTGATCGATACTTAATAAAGTAGACTTCGGGTTTGCTCGAATGTTGGGGTATTTCACTGAGGGCATCTTTCAAATCGGCCCCGGTAGTTTTCTTGGATAACACATACACCACCGTCTTCTCCTTCTTGAGAGACTTCGCCAAATTGAGAATAACTCCCTTATACGATTGTTCTGGTGCCTTTACAAACAGCACATTGTAATGTTTATGTTGTTCCTGGTAAAGATCTTTCAATTCTTCATCAATTTCTTCCTCACGTTCTTCAGGGGCCGAATGCAGGTAAAAGTTTGTTGTGATAATTGGTTCTTTAATCGGGTATCTAGGGGAAGGATGCGAATATGTTTCGAGCAATGTATCGACCGGTTGGTAATTCGTTTGAGAAATGTGCGTTTCATGGTGGGGCCCAATTGCGTGTTGTTTATGATATTGTTGCTCTAATATTGTAACTGGGATGTGATGCTTATCTACCACTGATGGTGTGAAATGGTTTTCAGGTTGGCAATGCTTGCGAAGATTTTGATTTGTTAATAAACTAATGTCTCCCAAAGACTTGGAAAGCGCGCTTGTTATCACTAAAAATATCTAAAGTATGATTAAAAAATTATTACCATGGAAGGAAACCAGGTCAATACACTGCATACATACCGCAAAATATCTCATCTTGTTTAAACTGTCGCTTAGCAATGACTCTTGAAGCTGATAAACATTAACTGATGACCTACCTCACCATCAACTGAATCTTTTATACGCAGCATTAATGAAGCTCATTAGTGTTTTCTGTGTTTCAAAACAATAGAGAGACAACAACTGTGCAAGCATTGACTAACAAAGTTAACCCAATTTAATAATTTTATCCAAAATATCAAAATGTTCAAATATGACACAACTTGCAATATGTGCGTGGATGAGGCAATACTTAAAATATTGTATGTTTGTATTTCCCATTTATTTTGCAATGTTTCTCTTGATTTGAATTTCATTAATCAATGTTAATGCTCTAGCCCTATACACCCTATACTCGAACATTCCATGTTTAAGCACTCACGAGGCCCTGTCCAAGACCTCCTAATCTATTCTTTTTCATCCCTAAGCGCCTTATTAGCAAACACAGGAAACCATTTCAAGTTTAGAGAACAGTATCTTCAAGTTAATGTAGACAATTGTCAATTAACTCTAACAAATAACAACAACAACAACTAAATTCTTTTATTTAGCCCGAGCCAAATCTTAGGGCCTATTATAATGGAAATCTTTATATAGCAATTCTTAATATTTTTTAACATATTGTGGTGACGAATAGTTACTTGGCTTAAAAATTGTACCATTTTCAGGACCCCGTTCCATATAATGATAATTCACAGAGATTATGGCAATTATAGGGCCATGTCTCACGTACACTAACTCAACTGAGGCATAATTAGTGGTGAAGGGGATGAAATGGTTGGCCTTGACCGGCTATAAAATGTTCACTATTTAATTTTTTTATACACCTCCAGATTGGACCACACTCCACATAACCTTCTATTATAATGGAAATCTTCATGTGAAGAAAGTTCGCATTTCTTAATATTTTTTGACAAAATTTATTGCAGAACAATTCATTGGCTTAATAAGTGACCCAAATAATGATATTTTACGAAGTGACCTTTGTATGGCAATAACTCGCATTTATTAATATTCATAATTTAACCAATCATGGCACAAATTATGGAATGTGCGGTATTGTTGCATCGTAAAATTTTCTCGTTTCTGTAATATTAAGAATTATTATTAAATATTTTAATATGCTTCTATGCCAAACACCTTTAGTTCCGCGGTCCAGGGAACTAAAGGTAGTGGGGTTATGTTAAAACGTTTGCAGTTGTCAGGTTTCACATATTCGTCATATATAAAATCTGAGTCGGTCCAAGTTTTTCCGTACGTATCGTGAGTTTGTGCCTGTTGTTGAAACATTCACTTTGCAAGGGTTGATTAATTTAATTGTCCTGAAAATTTTCAAAAATACTCACTTTATGCGAACTACTTCCCACTCAAAACGGCCAATATCATTTGATAGTACAATCTACTATAAGAAAAAAGTTGAAATTTGACAAATTTTCGTCCATCAAAAAAGTACATTTTATGCAAAGTTCAACTGTTGCATTAAAATGAAACATATTCCTCAATTAATTAAATAAAAACGTGGATCACACACCAGATTTGACTCAAGCAAAACATAGCGTTTTATTTGTTCGATTTCAAGAAATTGTTTTGTAGTGTTTTAGACAATAACTCAATTGCTTAACTAATTGCCTCAAGCACCTCACTGTGCTAAAAAAAATAAGCATATGTACGATATGTAGCATTTGCTTCGATAAGCATAAACATTTATACGTGAATGTGATATGTAAGATAATAATCGTATAATAAGTTTACGTAGAGCACGGATGGGATTCTGCTAATCCGCCAAAAGACTACACCAGTTAAAAGTTTACTTCACAAATCCTCACTCGTACTTCACATAATCCAACTGTACTTCATAAAAAAATTCAACTTTCAGAAACAATCATCTGCACTTCCGATATGTTGTACGTTTCGCTCATGGTCGTGCGTCAATAGCCATTTGTACTTAACAACCACCTGAAGTACAAATTACTGTTAATGACTATTTCGGAAGCTACAATTACGTGGATTATGTTAAGTACAAATGAAAATTGATGAAATCAAAATGGGTTTGTAGGGTACATTTGATTACTTCTGAAGTACATTTGTGCAGTACTTTTAGTTAGTGGTGTAGTTCGGAAAAGTAAATTATTATAGGAACATAATGATTTATCTTCATTTGGGATTACATCCGTAATTATTGAATGATACGATAAGTTCAGTTGTGTGTGCAGCACTTATTATAAATCTTTGGTACTTAAATAATATTTAGATTTAACTTAGAGGAAATATTTCAGAATTAAGCATAAAGTTGTGGCAAGACACCAAAACGATTGTAATTGGCAAGAACTATTTCTAATAATATCATCTTGCATGGATTTCAAACTACCCTTATTGGTAATCCTAACGACGGCGCGATCATTGGTACTTTGAGTTGTACGATAATTATTTTTTAATTGTTTGCCCGATTCGTACTCCAGGGCCTTGAAAGCATTAACCTAATCAAAGCAAACAAAACAATATTATTAAATCATCACCTTCTCATTTACAAATACCTGATCAGTAGTAATGGGCATAATCTGAGATATTATTATCCAAGTCACCGCTTCTCCGCAACCCGGTGTTGTTAGCGATCCATTATAGGTGAAATATTCATCCAAACTGGGTACGATATCTTGGATACTGAACAATATTTTTACTTGTTCGATTCGATTAGCTTTCTCATAACTTTTAATCAGGTGCAATTTCGTCATAATATTATCGATAAAAGGGTCACGTTCGAAAGAGGCATGAAATAATATTCCTACAACTGACAGGCCGTCTGATTGTTGAGCGGCCATTGTTGCATTAATATAGCGAATATTTCGAAACACCATATGCATCTCAAGTGGAAAGCGTATGCTATCAATAGTGTGTTCTGACCACCAATGGAAATGAATTTGTTCCAACTTATAATTGCCAGTTAAAGGGCCGCCGCTTAATAAAATATTTTGGCCGAAATTGAACATTTTTACTAAAACAAATTCGGATTTTTTCAATTGTATCCACCTTTATCCATAAGATTTTTACCTGTGTGTCCATTATTAACTAGGGATACCTCCTCTATAGTGCGGTCGACATTAGTAAGTTGTAATGGTTGTGGAAAGACACCTTTAACCGCATCGCGTACACGTAAATTGATGGGACTTTGTCTCTCGCCAGTGTCACAAAGCCCGCCCCATTTCGGAAAATCTGATATCAAAGTAATTGCAGTTCTATGAAATCATATTTCTCTTACCTTCACTTTCACTAGATTCCGGGTACTTCCATTCACTGCATTGCACTTGAAATGCAATTAAAGCAAGCAGTCCTGAAACATGCGAATTATTTATTATTTAAAGAAAAAACATTTTTCTGCTTTTTCCGCAAGAACACATATTCAGTGCAACAATATAAAACTTTTATCAAGTACCATGTGAGAATTGTAAGAATAGCCAGCAACTTAAAATTAAGAATTTCTGGCGAATTGCCCGAACATAAATGATAATTTTATTTATGCAATACGTCGTGTCAGTATGTAAACGAACATAATATTATTAAGTATAAATATATGTGCGTGCATTCGCCGCCGGTCAGTAAGCAATTGTTTAAGAAAGCATTGGCGGTTAGGGGAACCTGTATCTACACATACTGAAGAAATGTTGCCTGATAATTTTGCTAATTTGTAAGCGACTTTTAAAATTTATTTCATATAATACCGGGTTTCTATTTTAAGCAATTTGGAGTCAGTTGAAGAGGTGTGCAAAGGTGTGTCTTTACTATTACAAGAAACGTAACTGAATAACTTTCGCTGAGTGTGACTAAAATAGAATTGGCGCAGTTGATATATGTAGCACCTGTCGACGCCAACTCTGAAGGATCCATGTACGAGAAGTCTTAAGAATTCCTTCTTTTTCAATTTCTTTTGCACTGTGACTGACCTTACATTTGACCGAATTTGCCGAGTTTGGAATCGATATCTTTGCAATTGCTAACAAGGTAATTGACAAGGCTAGGACGACATTATAAGTTAGTGCAGCGAGTTTCCTATTTAAGATGAGAAAAGTCGCTTAATCAGCATTGAATATTGAAACCTGTCTGTAGGTCCGTGCGTGTGTGAACATCATTCTCGTGGTCACAAAAATTGTCATATCGATCCCACTGTAGTCTCTGCACACTGGTGGTATTGAAAATGGGCGAAATCATTCAAGCAACACTCCCACAGTGAAAAAGGCTGATATTTTGGTTAGGGAGCTTTGGCGTGTCGGTGACGAATACCCTGCCCCCCCTTATGGCAGAGGATATATTAAGTTTGTGCGGATGTTTGTAATTCCTAAACATCAAATGCTGGTTGTGGCATTCAGTTACACTAATCAATTCATATCGATCAAAATCTGAATCGATTTAACCATGTCCGTCTGTCTGTCTGTGTGTCCATATAAATTTGTTGCATTTTTTGAGATATTTCAATGAAATTTGGTACAAGGACATCTATTGGTCCAAAAGGGAACTCTATTGAAAATGGATAGAATCGGACTATTTTTAGAACCTCTTCCCATATAAGATCCTCTTATAATGGAAGTCTTTAGACAGCAAAAAGTCACAATTTTTAATATTTTTTCACAATATTTTTTGAAAAATCGTTAATTAGCTTAATAATTGGCTGTGCCCAATTTGGACTCGATTGGACCATTTTTAGAATCCCTCCTCATATAAATAAAAATTTATCTATATTTTATCTAGTATATCTTAATTTTTGATTTACATTAATATTATTTATATGTCTTAATAATGGTTGTATTGGTTTTACTATTTATTAAATTAGTTTGTTTCTAAGTTGTTCCCGAGGCTGTTGCTGCTGCTGTTGTTGTTGTTGTTGTGCTGCTGCGGCTGTCTTATTTTATTTTATTTTTTTACTTACTTTTTGTTTTTATTAGTTTAATATTATATTTTGCTTTACTTTTCATCATGAATTAGTTGTAATTGTTTTTGTAACTAATGGATTTAATAACATATACAAATACAAACATAAAACAATTAAAACAACAATAAAATACATGGTTTCCTTTTTTAAGTACTTGAATAATACATCAAGTGGTGTAGGGTGTATGATGGTCGGGCTTGACCGACTATAATATTTTCACTCTTTTTATTTCGGTTGAAGGTTAATCTGAATATCTTAAAAATTTCTGAAATAAATTTTCTGTTTTGATTGCGTTTACCAACTCTGTTTTCATAACTTGTGTGTGTGTGTGTGTGTGTGTGTGTGTGTGTGTGTCTATATATATATATATAAGAATATGCTTTCCTTTTTACATAGTTCTAAGAAAGTTGTTTATTATTGCATTTATTATTGAATAGTTCATGCAATTACTTTAATATGTTGACAATTTACTTTAATTTATAATTGGAATTCAAATTAGTGCATTTTGAAGGTTGCGACATCCTTATCTACGAAAAAACACAAGGCCAAACCAAAATAACGACGGTGCACTTACTTAAGTGCACTTCAAATTAGTGTGTTTACATATCATCGTCATGTATTCTTCAGTGGGTGTTGCATGCAGTAAAAAAGTTTCATGTACGATTCCATTAATCATACATATACAGACAAAAGAATAACAGTCGGGCAGTCAATGACCGTTATTATCATTGACATGCTGTCATATGACATTAATGACCCCTTCAAATATTATTGATAAGCTGAAAATCGTAAACATTTTAATCACTTTAACTGATTCGTGGTACGTAGTCTTGGTCAGTTATAGAAAATAATTATTCAAACTACAATAACAGCTTATTTTATGTCTCTCCGGTTAATGGATATGAACACATACATACACATACATATATTAATGAATTGGAAAGAATTACCGCTTAATGAGAGTACAACATACGTACGAATAGGCAGCATGTTTAACTCCTTAAAAAATATTGTAAACAATAAACAATATTAACACAAACACATTCAAAAATTCATTACAATTTCCTAAAAAGTACGTTCACACACATACACATAGACATATATTAATTTTATCACATTATTTTACATACAATGTCAAGCAGTGACACTTCCCTCTTGTATTGTTTAAAAAAAAAAAAAAACAATTTATTTGGGCAATTAAATAGTGAAATGGGCGAGTACCACCAAAATTTGTTACTTTGTTCTCAAAATCTAAACGAATACTGAACAAATTTCATTTAATTTTCATTTTAGTAACACCGAGCATCGAGTGGAGGCGTTATATACTATGAAATATTGTACATGCACGTACATCACATCAAATATTGTATTGACTACAAATACATTAACGATCTCAAGAATGTACATCAAATATGATAGTAACAACAACAGTGCGAAAATGCAAATCCAAAAGAATTATTCGTTGTCGCATGCGAGAACACTATCTTTGATAAACACACATCTCACAATTGCATGCATTAAAACATTTGTATATGTTTAGTACAGAGTAGGTTGTTTGTATGCACGTACATGTATGTTTGTATGAAGGAGTATAAAGCAAACGAAAGTTATTTGAAAATTCTTCACCAGGGTGCGAGAATTTTAGGGTACTCTCTGTGTTGTAAACTATGCGTGGTGAAAAAGGTATTTTGATTTATGCAAATAAAGAGCAAAAGATTTTCTACCTGTTTTAATATTCGTGAGATGAGAGTCAGCAACCGTTATGGAAATGTGTGTAATAGAAGGTTTCAAAGAATTACTTAAAAAATTTACCAAACGATGGCACTTAACCATTCATCTCTGTAGATTATTCTTGGGGGGTATGCAGAATCGACGCTCATCGAAGTAGAAAACATTTGTTCTGATCATGCATAATTTTTTTCATAATTCTTTACTTCACGAACATACATATATACACTTCGACATTTTTAAAATAACAACATTTTGCAGCCATTCTAATGTGAATAGAAGCGAATACAACCATATTTTTCACGTTTACCATCTAAGTGGCAACTCGAATATGAACAATTTAATGAAAGAATGGATGATAGCGAATGTTGATTCTGTCGTACAGGTTCATTTGTTTATTTCCAATTTATTTTTAAAATAAATTACGATTAATTTAATATTTTATAATATGTTTTTATAAAATGAAATCATGAGAGGTTTGTGCACAAGTTGCTACTATTCCTTCAAAATTATAGCAAAAACCATATGTTTGATAATATATATGAAATAAATATTTTTTATTATGTATTTGGCAACACTATCAATAAATTTAGAGTGGGAACACTGTTTCCGCCTATTTTCCTCTCTCTTTTACACGGCCAATTTTTTAAGAAGTATGTGCAGTTTTTAAGCATCCATTTCCATCTAATTGTTAATTATAAAAAATCTCTAGATTATTTACATTTTATTGAAGATATATGTGCATTAATAGAAAATAATTAGATATATTTTGTGCGTACTTTTCTAGAGTTCTTTGCGATGGGTCGTCGTCCAGCTAGATGGTAAGTCAACGTAAGCTATTTGGTGCTTTTGATTATAATTCTGTTTGCAATATTTTTTAGTTACAGATACTGCAAAAACAAACCTTACCCTAAGTCGCGTTTCTGTCGTGGTGTACCCGATCCAAAGATTCGCATATTCGATCTGGGTAGAAAAAAAGCTACCGTAGAGGATTTTCCACTTTGCGTTCATTTGGTCTCTGACGAATATGAACAACTAAGCAGTGAAGCTTTAGAAGCGGGTCGTATTTGTTGTAACAAATATCTGGTGAAATATTGTGGTAAAGATCAATTTCACATTCGCATGCGTTTGCATCCGTTCCATGTGATACGCATTAATAAAATGTTGTCGTGTGCTGGAGCTGATAGGTAAATATTGCTTGTCGTACAAGCATACGTGTACTTAGTAAAATAGTAATGATGAAAATTATTTTGAGCACTGGGTTATGATTTTTAATGATTACCATTTATTCATGACATTCTTACTGATTAGCGGCAACTAATTGGTGTTATAAAGGTCCATGTACAGTGAATTAAATTAGAATCTACTAATTACAGACTTCAAACGGGTATGCGTCACGCGTTTGGTAAGCCACAAGGAACCGTAGCCCGAGTGCACATAGGCCAACCAATTATGTCTGTGCGTTCCAGTGATCGTTTTAAGGCTCAAGTTGTTGAAGCTCTTCGTCGCGCTAAATTTAAGTTCCCAGGACGCCAAAAGGTGAGTCTGTTATATATAGATCAACGAGATCAATGTAAACTATAAAAGTTAAGGTCATTTAATGACAAATTTTCCTTCATTCAGATTTACATATCAAAGAAATGGGGTTTCACTAAATATGATCGTGATGAATATGAAAAACTTCGTGACGAAAATCGCTTGGAACCTGACGGTTGCAATGTTAAATATCGACCTGAACATGGTCCAATCGCCGCTTGGGAAAAAGTTCAAGTAGATGTACATGGTTAGAAACTTTTTCAAAATAAAACTTTGCTTCAATAAAAATCATTTAAATTGGACAACTTGTAAAATTTTCTATTTTCTCAAATGAATCAAAGAAACTAATTTATATTATGATTAGTGGATTCTACACCGGACTGACTAGCTCGGGCTTTTTTCTTTGTAAAGTGCTCGTCGTACAACTCTGAGGTCTATAAAGATTTGTTAAAATAACCAACCAATAAGTGATGATATAACTTTCTGATTCTGCTTTGCGAAAAAAGATTTAATGTGCAGTGGTTGTAGTTTTATTATTATTTGTTACAGGTTTAAATAGGTGTTATTTACGTTTCTAACCAAATTTATTTTTGAAATGCAATGAAAGTGCCAAACAAAGGTATTCACAATCGTAAATTATGAAATTATATAAATAATCATTTGAACAGTCACGGTCAATACTCTACTGGTATAGAATAGGTGATTTGCGTGTGATGGATTTTGATCCAGAGATCACAAGCTAAAACCTGAAAAAATCTGATATAATTTAAATTAAAAACAAAACAGTGTAATGATGGCCCCCGCATTCGCAATAGTCAACAGTCCCGAGGTCGTCTGTTAAAGGCGACGAGATCGTAAAAATGTGTAGATATTAATGTTTTCTCTCGAACACCGATCTTGAAAAAAAAATTAAGCGTTTTAGCCTGCAGATGTAGCTATTATAGGACATGAAACAATGCTATTTATTGAAAATAAGACATAAAATGTTACAAAATGTGAGGGACATGGATAATAGTCCATGATACATTGTTCAAGTTAAATTCTGTTAAAAAACGTTATCTTTAGTTGTCGGCGTGGACGTACTCTGGGCGAGAGTATTGGCCAAGATTATTCATGTAGTTCATGTCTAAATTGTGCATTCGTTGTTATAATAAATAATAGCCATTTTACGTTCCCTAATTTAAAGTAACTAAACTAATAAATTAACAATCTAGTTTCATTGTTCACTTGATTGATCACTTCATTTGAACTAGTTTTTTTTTACGAACTACACAGAGTTAATGTTCTATTTTGATCGTTTCGTTAACAATATGGTTACTTTTGACGCTCGGTATGATAGGGACTGAATAAAGAATACGTGATTTTTTCAAGGAGTAAGAAAACTGTAACGCGATTTTACTTAATAAAAAAATAAGTTTTTCAGCAAATATTTTGATTTATCCACACGGAATTTATAGAAAAAGTTAAACCGTTTACAGTGAGTTATTAAGTTTGCTAAATGAATGCATTTATTAGAAGACAAACCAAATTTCTGGTAAAATTTTTTCCCTTTTAATAAAGTACGAAGGGAAGAAGCAGCGGTAGACTTTTTTTTGTAAGGCGGCGAATATGTGTGTGTAGAGAATTTAAAGAATGTGAAAAAAATATATTGAAACATGAAAAAATGGTTCAAAAAATGTGCAAAGAGGTTTTTCTTTCACCTCAATTATCCACTCCTAAAAAATAGAAAAAAATTTCTGTAATAGAGCATAGATGTTCTGTAAAAGAAAAAGCTCAATAAACACATAGACACATTTCAGGAATATTCGATTAATGTTTAATTTGTGACTTTAACATAAATTTCAAAGTGAAAATGATGAAAATTATTGACGTAAACGCCGCCTGTCGAAAAACGAATCTTTAATTTCAATTCTCATATATACCAAAGATATTTCAGTACGTTTTTCCAATATATGCAAAAAATTATCACTATTTGGTTTTTTTTTTCGTCGAGTACATTTGTAAGGAAATTGCAAAATATGAAGTAATAATTAGTGATTACGCGTGACTGTGAATGTGTTATGTGCTGTAGAGAGTGTGTATGAGAAAGAGAGCTATAATTATACAAGAATGAGTGAAAGATATAAGAATAAAAATAGCAAAAAACACCAACAAAACCATTGACAGAGCTGTCAAAGCAAATATATGTATATGGAATAGAAGAAAATGAGATTTGTAGAAAAGTGAATTTAGTGAAGATTTTCGTGTTTTGGGTACAAAACTATTCTGCATACATGTGCACATTTCACATAATTTTACATTTTGCAAATTTTTGGTGCAATATATTTAATTTCAATAATATGTGCGGAGATTGATTAACTTTATTTTTGCAATTTGTTTATTTTAGGTCCTTTTAATAAAGAATTTACAATAATAAAGAAGATAGAAAATAGCTGGAACGAAGAGAAAAAAGGCGAAGACAGCACATTTCAGGCAGACTACCATTTACTCACTTAAACCTCCATAAATACAATATATTTATATCCGAATACGATTATTAAAAGACTGAAGAGACCAACAAAAACAGCAACTACAACTTAACAAGTGAGGGACTTCACATATATATCAATATTGTCGCATTAATCAACGCAAAATATCCAAAATAAACAAAGCACGCAACGACGCTGGAAAGAAGTTAAAAACTGAAAATATACGTTTCGTCTGCCTCACTAAAGAAAATTATCACTTAGCAGATAACAGAAGTGGATAATTTGTTGAATTGACTTCGATCATTTAATTCTTGCCACATTTTACTTTTCTCCCTCACCTCATATTATAACTATAAAAAAAAACAAAAACAAGAAAAAATACGCTTGCAAACACTGATTACATATGTTCACCCTGAAAGCGGAGAACAAAAATTGAGCATAGAATTAAATAAAGCAATCGGCCAACAGAAGTTACAGCCCCGACAGCGCAGCATCGAAGTATTATTAGCCCTATATAATCATCATCATCATTATGAACGATTTATTGGTCGAAGTAAGGCGCGAAAATGGCGCCTACTACAAGGTGAGTTCAAGAGAACTAAATTTATGTTACTTGTAATGGGGTTTCTTCAATTGTACATTTGCACGTTTTCAACTCTGTAGTAGTACAATTGAATTTTGCATTGAATTTATCGAACATGTTGAGCTTTCAAGTGTTGGGAGCAGTGTGAAGTTCAAAATTCTCTGTTAAAAATATAGTACGACGGCACGTGTTAGACTAAGACGGGTTATGTTACAAGTGGGCTGCCTCGCGTGGTAGGATATTAAGTGTTTGAGCTTAACTGACGATTACATATTCACTTGCATCTGTTAATATTGAAAGAGTTGAGAATTGTGGTCTTTGCATTACCTAAAATTTTAATTCAATTTTTTCAAGCAAATAATATTTTAAATTGCTTTTTAATGTAACGTATAAGTAAATGATAACTCATCACAAAGCATATACGTACATATGCAAGCAAATGTCTTGCGTTATGTATATTTCAAGCCCAACACTCCGAAGCTTCCTGAGTTCATTAATTAACGTAAACTAGTGTAATTTTTTATATGTAACAATGCAATAGAATGTGATGGTACAATGTCGTGGTTTTTTTGTCTTTCTAGGGAATGGTGACAAGTGTCTACGATGACGGTGTATGCTGTGAACTTGAGGGGTAAGTAACAGTAAAATAAGGTCAATAAGTAGGAACACTTACATACACGCGTGGCGTTTCACTTATACCGCATTTCTCCGTAAAAAATTGTGTACATAACGATAGGAAACAAATTTCACGTATCACTAGGTATCTTCTTCCTATTGAATACACATACAAAATGTAATTATTCAACAGGTATATAAAAATTTGGTACATTTAAAATAAGGGGGGGTTACGTACTTTGCCATAACGTTTTTAACCCGCTTTAGAAACCTTGTGGGTGCGGCTGGGGTTTTCAAGACTTGGCTTAATCTATATACAACTTTGGTACTCGTTCATTTGTAAAATTCGACGTTAGTGTAAGAAGTCAAGTTAAGACCTCCATTTACAGTTTCATTCAGAACTTATCAATTGAAATTTGGACAATCTTTTAGAAATCCTGTAATCGTTTAAGGTAGTTAAGGCGTTATTGAGATTTTACGAATGCAATTAAAAATACGCAGCAATTTAAGGATCGTGGACATGTCCATAGAACATTATTATGTAGAAAGCGTAAATGTGTGCAAGTGTCCTTGAGTTAGCCCCGTTAAAAATAGTTATAACCCTCGAATGTTACGGAATTCGAACCACACGAACTCGCAAAACACACTAAACAAAAAATAATATCTTCGATCAAGGATGACTATTTAATACTCGACATTACTTGGTTCCACAAATTTGTTGGGTTGTATCAGTAACCGTAAGGCGTTGCCTTATAAGTCTTTTCGTGAAGGTTTCCTCTCTGGGTCAATATGTGGCCTTGTACCAGATAGACGGATAGACGGACATTCAGATTTTTAATTCTGCACCGATTGGTATAATAGTGGATGTGGGATTTGCCGTTTAGGAGTTACAAACATCCGCACAAACTCAATATATCCGACGATCGATTTTGATGCTGATCAAGAGTTTGTATACTTTGTAGGATCTCTGACCCCTTTCTTCTGGGTGCACATAGATCAACTTTTTTTCTTATTTTCATTATTTCTTAGTGAATTCGTATGAATCAATTATTAGAATAACACGACGCTAACTAACCATACATTCGAGCATACTTGTATGCCACCTTCTACATAATGTGTGGAGAGCATATTTTATACGCACTTCTCAACTTCGTTCGCAATATATCAATATTACGATGAATGTTAAAGAGCGAGTCTGAATTTCAATTGACTTGTTCTGAATTAAAACTGTAAAGCCATGCCAAGCGTTGGCTGTCGTAAATAAAAAAGATTAAAACAAAAAGTGAAAAAGTGTTTGTACACTTCGCCTCCAATTTATAAGCGTCCAAGATTTGTCGTAAACCACGTGTAACTACTTGTTTAAAAATTTATTATGTCGCTGTGCCGGCAAAAGAAACTTCTTGGACGCGGACGGATTCTAATGTAAATGATGGACGGATTGACGCCAGCGGGAATAAATTGGGGATGCCGACCTAAGCGTACTGTTACTGAGGGACGGAATCAAGATCAATTTTATTCGTTGTTGTACGAAATATTTCAAACGCTCTTCCATTATTTGATCATGTTTTATACGTAACTGTTATTTCCACTTGTTGTATTGCTTTTTTGTTGGTCTTTTATAAATAAGCACTTGCTGTCGTTACTCCTTATTTTGTTTTATGAGATGCGTTTGACGCAGTTGTCTTAAGTACATTTAGGCCCGTTTGTTTTTATTTTCGCTCTTAAAACTACAAAATCGATGTTAATACATTTTGGCATAGCTCCAAACTTGCACACAACAATTCGCAATTGGATTTTTTGTTGTACCGTTTTCGTGTGCATATCGCTTCTTCCCATTGTCACATGTCCCGCGAATTGAATTAACACACTCTTAACTTACGGAAACAGCAGAATTCAATTTATTTAGAAAGAAGACGACGCAATGTCGTACAAGAAGAGACATATTTAACAGACCTGACCACTAATTGTCTATTAAAATATATAATTCCAACACACCTGTTCGTCACACAATCTCAAAAATGGTGTTACGTTGTGCACTTTGTAAGATACGTGCAGTTATTGTATTGTTGCAGTTGCTTATGTTTGTTTATGTGTTTTCTAGTTGGCCCGAAATACAAAAGTATCCCTTCGCAAGTGTACGCTTCCCACCGGAACCAACGCAAGATTCTGTTGCTTTTGAAGAGGGCATGGAAGTTGAGGTATACACGCGCTCCTTAGACTGCGAAGCCTGTGGCTGGTGGATTGCTTCGATAAAAATGTTAAAAGCAGAAATCTGTGCGGTGGTCTACATTGGCTTTGAGAACCCATACACCGAAATTGTCGATTTGCAGCGTTTACGCCCCAAGAATCTCAATCCGCCAATAACGCCGAAGTCCTTCAGCCAATTCACAATACCCGTGCCGGACGAGTTACGCGAAGAGTAAGTGTTGTTTACATGCCATTATTTATTATATTTATTTTGGATTCCCTTTCACGCTTTTCTGTAATGTAGAGCTCAGAAAGAAGGCATTCATAAGGAATTTCAACGTACCATAAGCGCCGGCGTTTGTGTTTACAATGTAGATATGAATGCGTTAATTGTGATTTCAAAATGGGATGTAACTCAGAAACGTGCCAATATGCTCAAGGAAATGCATTTTCGCAACTTATCGCAAAAGGTGAGTGCATGCAATTCAATGGAATTAGAATGAAGCGATTTTCAGTAATGCTCGCTCAACAGGTTATGCTATTGAAACGCACCGAGGAGGCTGCACGCCAATTAGAATCCACAAAATTACTCAACCGTGGGTAAGTTCATTAACGGAGATGCATACGTATGTTACTATCTTGCATAAACAAAAAGCTTTAAGTTAGAGAGTGTTTCTCAGGCGCTCATATATCACATATTGCACCAGGTATAAAACTATAGCCTGGATCAGTAGAAATCATGTTCGATTCAGATATGCGCGCGGACAAATGCCTGTTGTTAGTAATTTCTAAAGCTACTAGCACTGCCACACAATGTGATCTTTTCAATTAAAGTGTAACTTATTAGAGTTCAAAAATTAGCAACATTTGGAATCGATATCTAAATTTTGATGACCAGGAGAGTGATTACCATAGAGTGAACGGACATATGGACATGGCTAGAACGACTCAACATACGATAATGATTTCGAATCTATATGATTTGTGGGATCTCCGACGTGGCAATCATTTTGACAAAGTGATAGGTGGTCAAGATTTGGTTCAAGTCACTGGTATTATTAACTTTTTTAATGTATACGTATGCACTTTAAATACAACAAAATTACATGTATGGGGCATATGGCTAAAATGTTTATATTTAAATACAGTTTCACTGATGAGTTTCATGTGCGCGAAGATTTAATGGGTTTAGCCATTGGGTCACATGGTGCCAACATACAAGCGGCTCGTCTCCTAGATGGTATCACAAATATCGAACTCGAAGAGAAGTCGTGCACATTTAAAATTACCGGCCAATCAGAGGAGGCAGTGCAGCGCGCACGCGCCATGCTCGAATATGCCGAGGAATTCTTTCAGGTTCCTCGAGAGCTGGTGGGAAAGGTCATTGGTAAAAATGGTCGCATTATACAAGAAATTGTTGATAAAAGTGGTGTATTTCGAATCAAGGTGGTAAATAGCATTATTTTGATAAGTATTGCGTTATATCGATGGGAGAACTGTTCTATTCCCTTTCTAGATCGCTGGCGATGATGAACCAGATGGTAGTATACATCGAGAGGCGGGATTTGTACCGTTTGTGTTCATCGGCACCGTTGAAAGTATTTCGAATGCCAAAGTTTTACTCGATTACCATTTGGCACACTTAAAGGTGGTGTCCCATGGAAGAAATAATATTTTCGTAGAAAAATTGAGATTATACTCGTATTATTTTTTCTCCAAAAATAGGAAGTGGAGCAGTTGCGTCAAAACAAATTGGAAATTGATCAACAGCTGCGCGCCTTCCAGGAGTCAAGTATGGGCTCTGTACAAAATTTCCCTGTATCGCGGCGTTCTGAACGCGGCTATAGCAGTGATATCGAGTCGGTGCGTTCCAGCCGTGGCGGTCCGCGCGGTAGGGGTCGAGGTCGTGGCAACAACGGAGGCAATCAGCGTTATAATCAAGGTGACTTGAATATAAATCTATAACATACTGTAAATCAGCGTCTAATCTGGCAGGACGTCGGGACGAGGATGATTACAATTCCCACGGAGATCATACACGCTACAATGATCGTAATAATGGTGGTGGCGGAGGCGGTGGCGGTGGTGGCGGTTATCGTGGCGGAAATCAGGATCGTCGCGGTGGTCAAAGACGCGGTAATCGCAATAATGAACAAAATGGCAGAGAACATCATTACTACAATCACAACGACGATGTGCAGGAGAATCGTGAAATAAGTAGCGTTGAACGAGGTAAATAAAAATAATAATCAAACGAAAAACCTCCCTTCTGGGATACCCTCCACATTCATGTGTAAACTTGAGGCATGAAGGCCGTATTTTTTTTAATTATTTCCCCAAAATTTACTCAGTGTGTTGTTATCCTTTCCCACACATCAATGTAATGATAAAGTAAATACAAATTTCAACTCGTAGGCACAAGTCCTACTTAAAGCCCATCTACATAGGCTGAGATCTCAGATTTTGATGGTGCTCAAGAATTTATATATTTGTCTCGGACAGCATAACTGGTAGTTGCAAACGGAACGACAAACTTAGGACACCTGCGCTATGATGTAGAGGGTATAAAAAAAGGGGTAGAAAGATCCCAGATATGTGCTTTTTGTTATATTCTATATATGTACAATGAATATATGTGTTTATGAATTTTGAATGTTTTTGTGTTAACATTGCAGCTGAAAGCATTTCATCATATGAGGGCAGCTCTCGAAGACGCCGAAGACAAAGAAACAACGCTTCTCATAACAGTGAGTATGATGTCAATTATAAGAATTCCATATCGTATAATACATATTCTATAAAATATAAATTGTAGAAGAAAAAGTCATATAATGTAACCTTCCTATATATTGTGTGAAATTTTTGTTCAATTAATTTAAAAAAAACTTATTTTGATGTTGTTTAGCGAATGGCGGTTTGGGCAATAATAAATCGCAGCAACAGCAAAACAAACCGCCCCAACACAGCAATTTAGATAATAAAAATAGTAGTGCTGGTGGTGGGGGAAGCAGTAATAGCGGCAACGTTACAGAACGACCCAAACAGAATGTCAACAATGGTGGCAACAAAGACTCAAATAATGCAGTAAATAAGGCAGTCTCCGCTGCCAACAATGACAAACATACACAGCAACATGCAGCGGGTTCAGGTGTTGCAGCGATCCCGCCTCAACAGCAACAGCAACTCCAACAACCGCCTCCAAAAGCCCGGCGAGGTAACAAAAATCGTAACAATAATAACAATAATAACAGCATCAGCAATCACGGTCATGATCAACAGCAACACACTCAAGATAAAAAAGAAACTCTTGTAAACGGTACTTCCTAATTAACCGTACACTTTTTGGCCGCCATTAAAAAGAAAAGAAAGAAGAAGAATCATTAAAACACACACACTGGAGATCCAGAATTAAAAAGAAATCGTAATCCTTTGTCTAAAATAATACATAATCTAGCAAAACCACTTTCAAACTGCTACAAAAAATATAAAAAAAATTGGAAAGTAACACAAAAAAAAAATGGAAAAAAAAACAACACAAATATGAATATAAAATGAAATATTTTATAAAAACACAACACAACAACACCTTCAACCATTTTATGAAAACCATCAAATTGAAATTTATATTATTAATAATATAATATAATAAATAAATAAATAAATGCGTACATGTGTAACTTATATAATAAAATTTAAATAAAACTAAACAAAAAAAGAAAAACCCACAAATTAATTAACACTGAAAATTTGAAAAAAAAAATTAAAAATGAAAGCAACTGAAATAAATTTATAATTAACACACTCTTAAATTATAACAACAAATTATATACATAATTACACCTGTCAAGCAAACATGGAAATTGAACTATTTCCAAACAGTAATTCAATTTAATGAATCTGGAGAAGAAAAGAAATACATTGAATACACACACACACTTACTAATTTCGATTCTGTAATTCTCTGAATACTACCCCACACGTACATTTCTTTCGTTTCGTGCAAAAAGTTCATTAGAGTTACTTACACATAACATATATGCAATATACATTTTATAGAGTACACTAGAGAAACCTTTTTGAAACTGAATTATTTTAATTATATCACACTTGCAAATTGCACGAACGAATCGTATACGTAAAAACATTATTTTAGTTTTTTTTTACTTTGTTTATAAAATTTCAATTTTTGTTTCTTCCTCGAGCTTTTACATAAGCATCCATCCAAAACCATTCATTTTCATACATGTTGGAGAAACAACATTCATTGTTTATAACATTTTTATTTAAATATTTAATTTTAAAATGTAAAATTGTAGCGTGAAAAAGGACACAAACACAAGAAAAACATTACAATAAAAAGGAAAATTCTCATGTCTAATAAAAGTAAAAACAGTAAACAGGTTAGATTTAGCAATTTAAATAAAATATAATTTGTTTTAATCCACAATGTTGTTAAATTGATTTTGAACAATTTTTCAAGGGCTATGTAGTGTGCTTCTGTTATCGTTTCACGGTGCCCGCTTAACAGAAGGAAGAAGAGAAATAAATTGCATTATGGCGATCGTTGATCGCTGCTCGAGGTGTTTAAGAAATACGATTGCTTTGTCTATAGAAATAGCTGAATAGTAGTAATGTTTTGCACTCATCAACTTGAAGTCAAAGGAGGATTCGCAAACCCCCCGCATTTATATGTATTGTTGAAGAGTGTCGTAATCATGAATAGATAACCACGTCTGTCTATCCGTTTGTAGCCATAATTTGTGTAATTTGGTGCATAAATAGAAATGTTAAATAAAATCTGAAAAAGTCACTTTTCATGATTTTCTTCAGAGTTCCTTTTTATTAGCCTGGACATAAAATGGGGTGTTGTGAAAAAAGGTCTTCCTTCTCGAGAGGTGTGTGTACTCTTGATCAAGTCGATCTCGACATGTCCATCTCTGTGATAAATTAAGATATCGAGTTGGAAATTTCTTAATCTGAGCTATAAAGTTTAAATTTAGTACACACACACATATACATATATAACTTTTTTCATCATTTTGCAAAATTGATTACAAATCCATGAAATTTTTGCACGACGTTATCTGGCTCCTAGACTTCACAATTATTCAAAGAGATCCCCGTTAGCGGCAAAAGCGGACTCAATCCGGCGTCGGAAACCATTGCATGCCCAAACCAAATGCTCTTTTTTTCATTTTGATCATTAATGTTGTTATAGCATCATTCAGTGATGAAATAGTATTAAGAGGATGTTTATTGGTGTCCCGTTAAACTACGCTTCATACGTAATACTGCAGAGGATTAAAGTCTGTGGAGCTAGGTGGCCGTAATTTCCCGTCATCCAGTTTTGTGTCGTTGTGGCTTTGGAGCAGTGGAGCAGTGTCTTGCTGGAATATGATGATCTGTCATCATGAACACTATCAATGCAGGGTTTCACTACCTGTTTCTAAAATTTCGATGTAGGCGGCAGCATTTACCAGAAGCCTCTGACGAAACGTGTCCATCGTTGCTCACAACTCCTAAAACCATGACAGTTGCTGGAATCTTCGGTTGTTTAACACCTCTGAAAACCTCTGTAGGATGTGAGCATATTTATGACGGTTTATGACAGTATTGTTATTTGTAAGCCCAGGACGCCATATAAGAAGCAGTCCTGCTAGACATCCGTTCCAAAAGCTCTACGAAACTGGAACCTATAGATTTAAAAGAAAGGAACATACAGATTATGGTTAATGTCACTCATACACTTGTGGCAAAGATTATATTAAATATATTGGGATGTTTGTAACTCCTAAAGGGTAAATGCCACACCCCCAACTTCACATATACTGATCTGAAATAGATTTAACCATGTCCATCTGTCCGTCTGTACTAATTTGTACGTAAGCCACAAGTAACATTTTTAGAGATTGAAAATGGATCAGATTGAACCATTATTAGAACCCCTCGCCATATAAGATCCTATTGGAAGTCTTTATATGGCTAAAAAGCGCAATTCTTAATATAGACTTATATGGCGGTGTCTAGCGTATGCAAACACAACTAAACAATTGTAACCTAGTTTTGGAAACATTTATTTACACTTATATGTGCTTTCAAATAAAAAACAACTCGTTTGATTTGGGATGATTGCGGCTGATTTTAATTTGTAGTATTCCATTTGGGCTTATAAATTGGGGGTTATAAAACCACTATTTGTTTTGGGATCTATACGTATCTTAATTTACGTTTGTACTTACATCATTTTGGCATAAATGGAGATATTAAGTAGGTGGAACGGATAACACGTTCTTCGTCAAGATCACTTTAAAGTTGGCAATCCAACAAAAAAACCGCTTTTTTTGAAGCTTCTTAAGCTTTCATACGACGTCATGGCACTTTGAGCTGTGCTGTTCATTAAGAATTTGTAGGGTTGGACCCTTTTTTGCCCCTCACTCTTAATATTAGAGTATATCTCAAAATTTTGTCTTTGAACAAATTTGTATACTTTTTAGGAACTACGCTCCTCAATTACGAAGCGGAATGTTTTGAAAAATGACAGAGCTATTCCTAACGGTCCCTTTCATACTTAAAATTCTCTTTGAATTGACCGCGCCTCTTCTGAAGACCCTAAATTCTACATAAAAGTACAACTGCTGAACTATGAAACCTGTACACTTGAAATTTGGTACAAATAGAATAATTTCTAAATCGAAATAACTTGAAACTAGTGAAAATGGGTTAAAAATAGGAAATAACATTTTGCCAGAATATAGCGAAAATATTAGCGAAAAGCAACGCCCATCTATAATGGACATATTATATATATTTTTGTATACTTTAGACACTCATTTGACCTAATATAAAAATTAAATTTGTAATGATCCTTTCTCCTTTTCTGTCGGCAAAGAATTTGTAAAAATGGGCGTAATCGGTTAACGTACCGATAATTACATTGCACTTTAGTTACTGGATTATTCAAAAACCTGTGAAAACTGTTTCTATGCAATAGTTTTGTACCTTTGGGTGCATCCTTGTTTAATTAACAAACCCGATCTTCAGAAAAGTATTTTTCTACGTATTAAATGAATTTGTGAAAATGTATAAAATCAGCTTATATGGGCGTGTCTGTTTACGTTGTATTTATTGCGTATTACTTGAGTATAAAACCTTTCAACGAATTTGTTTCGGTTATTAAGTAAAAACACTCCATTTGGGATATTGCCACGCCCAAGCAACATGTGTAGTTGCTATCGCATATTTGACGATTGATTAATATAGTTTTTTATCTGTTTTTATTCAGTTTTTTTTTTTTAATGCCCTAAGGTGGGAGTTGTGCAGGTTTTAGTATGATGCTGGTATAAGAATTTGCTAAAAACGATTATTTGACGATTGGCTAGGCGTAGAAAATTCAGTTTTCAATTCAATTCACGGTAAGATAAGTTCATAATTTGATTATTTTAAATTGATTCATTTTATATCTTTTTTTTTTGTCACACATGTCTGAAAAAATTTTATAAATCCTCTTAAGGTATGTGGCACCATAAGGATGTCCTTACAGAAGTTTGTTGATAAGTTTAATCCCTCAGGATATCACTTATTATAGGTTGGGTTTGTTTTTAATTTTCTTTATTCACAATAGCATTCTCTTTACAAGTGTTGCCAACATACTTTTCTGCCTTTTTTTACGAAAATGCATAAGTGAATCATGCACATTTTTAGTTAGCTTTTTGTTTAGCACAGTTGCCCAATTTTTAAAATATACAGCTGCCATCTACTTCTTGTGGCATTATATCAAATAATTAGATTTAGGTGTTTGTGGATACAGCTTATCGCGGCGGCAGTGAAGATAGTGGCTGTGATATATAAACTACACAACCAGCTAACCACACTGCCAAAGCGCTTAGCTGATAAACAATAAAATTGAACTTTAACAGCCTGCCTTACTTCTTAAATGTGGTGGGCAAAGTGTGTTTCATCGCACTTGCATTGTATTCGTGCATCTTTACATCTTGTTGGGATTTTTCTGATATAAATACTAGGCCTACAAATTTTGCCTCGAGATTCCAGTCTCCAAATTTTTAATTTCATGTCTCAATAAAATTTCAGAGCATGACACTCCGTCTTCATATTAGAGGTCTCTGGTCATAATCCATTGTGGGCATTAAATTAGAGATCCAATGGCAGAGCAAAGCATGTGTTGACAAATAAAATAGAACAAGTTGACCAATACTCGAAAGGAATATGACGAACACATAACGCAACACAACCCTTTGCAATCATCCAAATCCAATTATGTTTTGGAATTGTCTATTTCGAAGCAAAATATCGCACTTATTTAACTGCAGCAATGAAATGCAAGATATTTAGTGTACTAACACAATGGAAAAGCAGTTGTATGTCTTGACTCTAAAGATAATATTGTCCGATTAGCATGACTTTACCATTAAAATAATAATGATGCATGTTCACAGGGTAACCTTGATTAATTTTTGTTATTCTACATATGGTACCCACATCATCTAAAATAATCTAAAATCAAAGAAGAAAATGTCTTATTTTAAAGCAGGTCTTTATGTGGCGAAAATGCGAAATTCTTAATAAATTTTAACAAAAGTGTGTGATGGATAGTTTGGCAACTATGTTTGAAAGCCCTTTCCCTAGAGATCCTCTTTCCCAAATGTATCCCTTATAGAGTAAACAAGTAAAGAAACTAAATTTGAGTTGAACGAAATCTTAAATATCCTCCACAGATGTATACATATATAAATGAGGGAGTGGCAGGTGCCGCCATTCCTTTGTCGCAGGAATTTCCAGTTCCTGAACGCAGAACGATATTTAAAGTGGGTAAAATTAGTCAGGGATCACGCCCACAATCAACTACAATTCATTTATCCGGCACAAAATTGAGCTATAAAGTTGAAAATTCGTATACATATATAAATAAATATATATATAATATATGGAATCACATCGATGTGCTAAAAATGCCCCTTGTCGGATAATAGAAATCCGCATTTGTATAAAATGTACACCATTGGAGGAGGGGAAGCAAGTATCTGCCATGGCCACCGCTTGTGTGCACATGTGGAGGGTATTTCAGACTTGCCCTAGACCAAATTGTTTGTTTTGCGTTTAAACTGGACACTGAAAATTAATTGCAGTTTAGACTACGTTGACCAGCTGTACGGCTATTGTATATTATCAGGGTATATATAGCGAAGACATTAAAGTTGATCCGATATATGGTAAAATAGTTTCATCTTTGTTATATGAAAGGGTAACCGAAATTTGCGATGTTATGAAGGAGGTCTCGCCACCAAAACGTTACGTAGTGGTTGATATTGTAATGAATGGCTCGTCACACGTTCGCCACGCTCAAAAGTCAAAGACGCACTGCGGGGACATCTTTAGGAAACCGCGAATAATTGCACATACCTTCTACCTAACTCGTCGTCCACTTCATTTGTTATAAATTGTATATTCCAAAAATATTTGATGCTATAATGCACGTTTTTATATAATTTTCTTTAAATAAAACAAGGATTACAATGTGTTTTTTCAAGGATCCACACAACTTTATTTTGCATTCGAAATCTTATAATAATAAATAAAAAATGATTGTATCTATATATGAACGTATATAACGACCTAGCACATAACATAAATAATTACATCAATAATAACTTAATAGTATTTGCTTGAAGGCATTGTAAATAGTTGATTAGATTAAAAGAATTCATTTTACACCAAAGCACTGACATATGTATTAATATATAAATATTTCTTTTTTAAAAAATTGCATATATTCCAACATTTGTCTTATTTTGAGTGTTTATTGATTACTGAGCAGTAGATCGATCGTAATGGCGTGTCGTACCAGATAGTGCATTTACAAACTACAATAAAATACCCAGTGCAAATGTCACCCCTGATACGAACTCCAAAACTAAGAGGACATTCATTCGATTTATAAAAGTTGCATGCTGCTCTCCTATCCTGTGATATATACTCATTAATCCAAGAGCCGAGCATGTAAGAAAGTATTAAGACGAACTTAACGAGATAGCAACGGCATTTATTTGTTGAGGGCCACTATCGCATGGGCGCTCTTGTGAGTACATAAATAACATGAACATGACGCATTACTTTCAAATTCTCAATTTTTTTTGGTGTCATTTGTTCGTGTTTTTGGTTGGCTACGTGTACTTTGTTATTTGTTTTTATTTATAGAGCAAGAGCCGTAGAAGGTAGGCCTTCGATGTGGCATGCATGGCACTGCTTGGTTCGGTTCATTTTATCTTCCACATCACAACATTTAACATTGACTTCAAAAACAGAATTTCGAACTCATGTATTTTGAAATTAAACTAATATTCATAACAACAACTATTGAAAAGAAAAGTTCTAATGTGATGCAAAATATATTAGAAACGCACAAAATTTGGCTTTAGATCGACTCAGTTTTTGATGCTGATCAAGTCTCCTCACATGTATGACTGTGAACGGTTGCATGTGTTTGTTTGTTTGTTTAATAGAAGTTGAGAAGAGAAGAAAATCGAAATGTTTTGTATGACGGGAATAAGGGAAACCTGCGATGCCGATTATTGTTGAAAGATATCCGTGATGGGTGGGTGGGAGTGGCCATTACAAACACAACGAACATAACGCTAATTGAAAATATTTACCTACAATCGTATACTGGTCAGAAAACCGGTCACAATCAAGGGACATGTTATTATTATAACTGGTCAACCAGTCGCATTGCTTTTCTTGTCAGGTTGCTGGTAAATGAATTTTTACGATTTTTGTTAATTAAAGGAGCTTTCTAGTTATCTTCAAGTACCTATACAATCTATTAACCCATATTTTCAATCTAAATGCATTGTTTGTTTAATCGATGGATTTTTTAAACACACAAGTTCAGCATAAATTTGGAAAATTGCTTAAAAATGCTAAACGTAGTTGGCGCTCTATTACACTTCTGAACCCACTGATTTTACTCATCTATCCTTATTACACCCTCCATCAAGATGGATCAAATTTAAAATGAAAATTGGTCAATAGCTGCGTCCACACCCAATCATACCCACAAAAATAAAGTTTTCATGTCGAAACCAGTGTTTGTACCGATCCATTGATGTGATAGCGCGAATTACAGGCACGCCCACAACTTAATTTTTTCATATCGTAACTGTTATAACCGTTTTGGTGTCAAGTTCTTATTTTTCGTTTCTTTCTACATAAAAGGCAATCGTTGCTATTGTTGTATAATGTCTGTGCCAAGCTAGACAAATGAACAGCAAGCAATCAAAAAACAAAAAACACATGCACAGTTAAGCACAAATAACGGCACGGCAACCATTTGTGAAGAGTGTCCTTATTTTCACTTTTTACGTTTCTGCTCGGTTGGCAAATATAAGAATATTTCCATCAAGAGTGTCATGCACAGTGAGAGTGAATGCGGCCTGCTTATTACAAGAGTACAAACTAATCAATATTGTTGTGTTGTCGTCTATATGCTGTGCTGTGTATATGTAATACTCGGGGCACATGTGACAATATCTATAAATATTAAAAGAGAGTGGAATAGCAAACACACACACACATACGCATTAACACTTTCTAACCAGAATAACTGTAAACGCCAATGCATTTCTTTTGATTTTGTGCTGTTGCCCTCCGCCCTCCTACCTCCTCCCTCCTCTCATTGGACAACAGCCAAATGGATTTATTTTTACTCTTCACTCGTTGAATTTATATAATCTTAAATGATGACTTACATACGTTTACATTCCTTCCCCTGCATACGTCTCTTTGTATACTCGTTAGTCTTTATGCATTCGGCCTACTTTTTTTTGAGAAACAATTTTACCTAAAAACGTCAATCTGTGTGTCTGCGGTTTCGACGTTTCACCTTATCAGTCTCATGGGCAGATGCATGCTTGATGACAAATTCGAATAAAAATACTTTCAAAATTCAAACTTGCTTTAATAGTTGATACAGAAAATGCCTCTAAATAAATGTCACGCCCACGTGTTATTAATAAGTGTAATGTCGTGTTTTTCAAATAATGCTGAAGAATTGTTTTAAACTAATTGACGATTTCCCGTCAGTATCACAATAATAATGAATTTGACCTTGACCGTACTTGGCTGATCTATTTTAGTTAGAGCACATTGTCATGCACATACCCATATAAACTGATTTGAAAAGTTGCAGATCTTCTCACAATTCATCCTTCAGTCGTTTCATATTCTACGAATAATGTTTTTGGCAAAAATTTTAAAGTTTTTCAAATTTTCAAAGTTCCGTACTTCCAACACTACCGAGCACAGCTTTGTAAATTCTCTCCACCTCTTGTCAGTGACATGCCTTAAGATAAAGACTAAGCCAAATGTGTGGGTCCTGCTGTAAATTTTTTTTTAAGAAATGTTCAGACAAAAGTACAATATTGGCCCCAAGTATATGAATGAGGGCCTCCGCCATGGAGATATGTGAGGATAGATGTGATGCCAAGGACGCCATTCAAAGCAAAGCGTAAGTAAGTAAGTAAGTAGGTATTTAAAACATGCTTCTATTCCTCATGTCATTGTATGCACAATGTGTCAATGTGTGCATTACGTACGTCATAAATACTTGCACAGGTTTGTGTTGTGTTTGCACTTAAATTTATCACCATCGATTTTTGTAAAATATTTGCATTTTCATGTGTGTGAGCGTGTGTGTGTGTGGTTACATATATTTAAGTACCAAAACAAAATGAAATGGGTTTATATCGTTTTTAAATTGAAGAAACGAAAACTAGTTCACACGTATTGTATATGTGTAGGTATGTACATATATGTATATAGTTTTGAATGTTTAATAGTGTATGTACGTGAGTATATATATGTATTATGAATACACGCAAAAGCAAAAACAAACAGAATACTGATACAAACTGGGTCATAACACTGACCCACTTTATTCTTAATGCTGTTGGTTTGGCTTCTGTTCTCGGCTCCACAAGAATGAAATAAGCCATAATGTACTCGTATATGGTAGAAAACAAAATAAATATAACAACAACAATAACATGAACAGCAGAGCACATGGCAAGCATGAGTTATTCAATAGCGAAAACTATCACCATCGCGATGAAAACTTTTTTACATATTGTATAATTTGACCTTTATTTATTTATAAATTGAAGGCCGCCGAAATTATTTAGCTCATACTATATAATACATCATAATGGCATTAAGCAGTAAGAGAGAATCAGTAGAAAATAGTAAATCAACCAACTGAATTTAGCTTAGGCCAAATATTAAATACCCTCCACCTCCACATGCAAGCAGTGGATGCGACATATTCTTAATTACGCCTTCTACAGTTTATGTATTAGGCATCAACTCAGCTCGAAAGTGTGAGCGTGTTTGTTGTGCGACCTCGCTCATTTCTGGCACACTTATGGAGAGTAAATGGAAAATGCCAACTTCATACGTTAATTTTTGTGGTCGATATATAGATTTTTGCCGATTGAGGGCATGGCTCTTAAACCGATTTTGTCTAATTTAAATAGCATTTACAGACCAGAAGATCGACACAGATTTTGATGCTGATCAAGAATATACACACTTCTTAGAGTCTCCAAAGCCTTCTTCTGTATGTTGAAAATGGAAAACCGGTCACTGGACGGTACAAAAAAAACTTAAATAAATGTAACTTTAGAGTGTGTATGCGAATTAAAATTTATTGTCTTACGCGTGTTACTTAGCAAATGTATTCTTCGAACTCTCTCACTTATGATATCATTAGAATTCCGTGAGTTCGCTCTAAACAATAATTGAGCAAATATAGGGAACAATTTATGTTTCACTCTCTACCGAATGATTTATATGAAGTGTAAAATAGGAGAACAGAAATTTTCAAACAACAACAACGAACAATAAAATAACGTTTCCTAAGATAGAGTCATGAAATTAAATTAAAGGAAACTTTGTATAATGGGCAAAAACAAAAAGTAGTAATATATAATATTACTCAATTATATGTGGGCGTGGTACGAAATGGGTTTCTTTTGCTAATTATGGCCCCGCTCCCCCATCCACATATTCTTCAATTATAAATTTATCGATTAATTTTGTGACTAATAGAAAGATTTTCAGCGATTGAGAACGTTTTGTTGTAAATTGTTGGCATGTATGCTATTCGACAAACACCTATTTTTGGCACATTGATGATTGCGTTAATTATAAATATGTTGTGTACCAAATTTTACTTAATTTAAATAGCGTCGCACGTGCAGAAACTAAAAGTGTCTGCATTTCAACTCAATGTCTTAAAATGGACGACTGTGACAATGCCAACTACGGACAAACATACGCACACATGTCTCTAATGCCTCTTTCTGGGTGTGGCAAATGAAATGACATTTTCAGTATATCTCCATATTATGTGGAGCTTATGAAAATTGTATTTGGCTGAAGCAAAATTTTCAATACACACCATTATTGGTGCACCTAAGCTATTCGTTGCATGGTGGGTTCTTTCTTTCAATTCATACTACGCACATACGTTAAACAACCTTGCTCAGCTTTATAGATAAATTAACGGTTATAAATTTGTATGTGTTTGTATGTAGTGTGCGTGTTGAAAATAAATGGAAGTTTTTACTTGCTCTAGCTTGAGACCAACGCTAAATACATTAGAATCTTACGTTTACGCTGCAGAAGATAGACAAAGGTAAACAATGGTTGCCGAGTAATGTAGATAACGATGGCTAACGTGGTTTGAAAAGTTCATTTACTTTTTCAACGAGTCATTCTTGTTCTCTTAAAAAATCTTCACCATAATTCATTTCCTATTAAGGATGAATTATAATTCTCTCATTATATACAAAATGACTTAATCCTTTTTTTGCATTCAAGGACGTGCGTGTAATTCGTTTACTATTCCTAATTGAATTATGTATAAAATTTCAATTCCTTTTTAGACAACTAATGCATATTTCTATTTATTTTAAGTAAAATTGTTTGAAATTTGAGATTTCAGCCTAGTACACCATTCAACTTGTACGGAGGCCATAAAAAGAATGAATGAATGACTGATTTCACACTGTTGCGACTAAACAACGGCCTCCTTAACAAACGTATTGGTAATCGAAGAATAACAAATTCAATAATTTTTTGTTTTTTTTTGACGTAAAGTGCGTCAGAGGCATGGCCTAGGCACACTGCCACCGTGAATAATAATATATGAAAATCCTACAACTACAACTATTGCCTACAGCCTTTGCCAACCGACAATGTCGCTTCAACGCTTATTCTTGCGTATGTGCAACTCTGTGTATAGTGAAGAGAGAGCTACAATACATAGTAAGAGTAAACGTTTTCAAGCAATGATATAAATAAAGATTTGCATCAAAGTCGTTCGATTTAAACACATACACAAACAAACAAATAAAACAAAAATAATTGATTAACTCGTTGTAAACGTCCTTGTCGTATGCTTGGCAGTTTCGAATGATATTGATTATTTATATGTTTTTGCAGTTGGGGGTAAATGGATGATGGTTGGCTTATTGTGTGTGTGTATTGGTGTATTTGTTAAGATTTGGCAGAATGATTTTTCCTTTCGTTTTTGGCCACGGTTGCACAAATAATGAGAATGCACACTAAACGGCAAAGAAAACTTAATTTTAGATTCTTTTGGCCGGCTAATAAGGTTTGCGATTGTATATATACGAGTATATATGTGTAGGTATGTACCTATGTGTATTTTTGAGTGTATAAGAAGTGTAACATTTGTTGTATATTGTACTTGTGCTTAAATGTGTACAATTGGCAAGAAACATAACAATAACAACAACAAAAATTAGGCACCTCTCTGCGTTCCTACATACACCGTGCCCGTATATATAGACACACACAACCATATGCTTACACTAATTACAAAAATAATCGCATTTAGCAGAAGAAGGTGAATCGTGTATCATTCATTGCATAATCAAAGTAAACCATACAGTTACAGACTCACACACACACAACACACGCACACACACATTACGTAGTGGATGAAAAAGTTATCTTGGATTTTAAGTACATTGGTTGTACATGTTTCTACAAAATGAAAAGTGGAGCAAATTTCAAATAACCAACAAACAAACAAACAAACGATCAAGTACCAAAAAAGAATCGGATTATACAATAACACATTGGGTCCGTCATACCCGTATTTCTCTATACAGTCCAAAGTTGTAAATTGTTGTTTTTTTTTTTATAACATAATCGATATATTCATGAATTTCGAAAAAATATCCAAAAAAATTAAAAATGCACCGAGCACAGAGACCAACACAGAATATAACAAACATGCCTCGACATAGACGTCGGAGCTCTTTTACTACTACAACAAGGACAATTTGTTACAAATTTTAATTTTTTTTCATTTTTCAAATAGGAATGAGTTGAAAATGTCTTGGATATGTCTTATTCGCTCTCTTTAGCGTTCTCCCTCTTTCTCACACACATACCACACACACTCTCTAATTATAACTTTTTAGCTTTTTCGTTAACAAATTCAATTTTGTTCACACGTTACATACACACACACATACACATACACAATAGTAATGTTCGCTTTGATTGTACTTTCATTTTCAGGTAATGCGTCACACTCTCCTCCTCATTGTTATTTAATCGTTTTGGAAAAGAAAATAATGCACCAACCATTGCAGTCCATTTCCATAAAAAATTATACAAAAGTTTACGCGATTGATTGATTTGTGGTATTGAACAGCTGATGATCGTACGCCTTCGATACGATAACTGACGCTGACTTTGCTGTTGAATGATGCAATGGAGGCACTTCTACGAACCGACTATAATTTTAAAATATATTTGCCTGCTATTATATTAATTGTGGTGCTTTAGTTATTTGTTCAGAAATATTTTCAAATGCTTGGCCCTTGCTGTTGCTGTTTCGACGATGTTTAATGTAACACTGGTGCTTGGAAATGTTTTTGAGAATGCAATTGTCGTATTAGAGTCACAATTGCAGCACCTGCACCACCACCACCATTACTATTAGGTAGTAGCAGTAGTAGCAGCAGCAGCAACAGCAACACTACCACTATATTCTCTCTATATACCGCCGCATACATAAACGTACTATAAACAATCTTGAGCTGTATTAGACATTGTAGCCTACATATGTGTTGTTGTATCTTAATGTGTGTGTGTGCACGAGTGTGTAGCAATATATTGTAGTAGTAGTGGCAGTCGTCATCGCCGTTATTTAAAGTCGTCTTTTGCTTTTGCACAATCGTAGTGTTCGTCGTTGGTCGTTGGTCGTTGTTGTTATATTATGGCATTTAGTTCATAGATGCACGTAAATATATACAATAGATGTATATATGGACGATTTATATACGTGTCATTTGTAGTGGTAATTAATGTTGTTGTTGTTTTTTTTGCTATTGACATTGTTTTTGTAATTTTTAATTTTTATTGTTGTTGCTGGTGCTGTCATCGTGTTTTATATGTATTTACTCTTTTCTTTCGTTCTATTTACAACGGTTTTTCACATTGATTTATTCTCATAAAATAATGTCACTGTTGTTGTTGTTATTATTATTGTTGCTGCTGCTACTGCTGCTGTTTTTAGTTTTATTTTTTCACAACATTCGGGGAAAACTTTTCACTACAAATATCAAAGTTTTACATACTTATACGCAAACGCATACGCAAACATGCACAAACTGTTCGCTTTCACTCTCTTTTTCTATTTCTGTCTAAACTTTGCATTATACGGATACTTGTATTTATTACCCACAGACCCACATATATGTATATAATGGGAAAAGCTGTTGGCCAATACGTTATACAACACTTTGTGACTTATTACGCTGGCTACTCTATGTACAAAGGTACACATGTTATATGCCTTGTAAGTCATTTTGTACATGTTGAAAATGTGTATGAAAAATCAGTTGCAGTCACTTTGGTTGTTATTGTTTGTCAAGGAGAGCTCACAATATGCTCAAACATGTTGATGATGCATTATTTCCCATTCTCTACGTCCTCATGTCACCTGTCGTCATTTTCAGTTTCATTGAATTTTCTTTACGAACTTTTTACTTCAAAAAGTAATAGGAACGCGTGCTTTATTAACCGCTGCTCTAAGAGAACTGGTAAAAATATATATTTACATATATCCGGCAATCGTTTTTATCAGAGATCTCTAATTTAGAGACGGAGTAATATGCTCTTCAGTATTTTTTTTTTAAATCCCTCATTTCTCAAAATATTTGTAAATTTTTGTTTATATTAGACGTATCGTATTTATTAAGAAATGTATGAATTTCAAATTTGAGGGACTGGAGTCTCGAGCCAAAATTTCTTAGTCCCTTTCTCTGTATTACAGGTCTCTGCTACTTATGAAATCACAAGAAGCTTTTTCTCTTATATTTTAATAAAAATAACGCCACAAAATGTATGCAATGTTTCAAGCGTCTCCCTTAGTATGACTCAGATTTTAAAAAAAGCTCTGCCACTTACTATACATTACCCTACATTTAAAGTTGCGAATGGAGGAAGGAATGTGTTCGCGTAGAAATGTTGTCACCGTTCGTGTTACTTAGCGAGTTAAAAAGGGAATCTTACAATTGCAGACACGTTTTCCCCCGTTTCTTAAGCTTTTGCAAATGAAAAGCTCTCTGTGGTCCCTCTCTCACTCTCTTTCGTAAGCACTTGTGTCATATTTTCTACTGATTTTATTTTTCACTATGATGTTCAAGGTGAAATGCAAAGTTTATAAAAACTCTCAACAAACAAACACATATTCGATATATAAGGTTCATTTATGCACATACACAGGCAACACTACATTGTAAATGCATGTGCAATTTGTGTATGCATTCACTTATATACATATTATTTACATGTGAGTACGTATGCCGTGAAATTACATAACATTATCGATTGTAATGGAAAGTTAGAGACAGTTTTTCCGAAGGAGAGTCTCCCCCAAACCCATTGTGGTTTCTAATACTTGTAAAAACCAGATAGCCTCTCTCAGGTTGTTGAATTGAATTGAAAAGGGCATTTGTCAAACACTTTGTGGGCATTACAATAGTATATAAGGAACTCTAGCACTTCGAAGGAGAGACTAAGAGAGACAGAGCTAACAACTGATATTTCAATAACAACACTGTACAACAAAGTTTGAACTTTTATTTCATACTAGCGAAAAAATAGACGTTCTGGGGCCCCAATTTTAGATCTAGGCTTTTGCCAAAAGCATCGGCTTTTGGAGTCGCATAACGCAGAAACTTTAGAAGTTGCATACAATTAAATTGCCGCCTATGTTAATCACAATCTCAGATTTTATTCGTCTCTTTCATGTTCTTGTACCAAATTTCATTTCAATATCCCAAAAAATGTGCAAAAATTCACGCGGACAGAGAGACAGACATAGTTAAATTGACTCGGATTTTAACCGTTTAGAAGTTACAAATAGATGCACAATTTTAATGTACCCTTTGCCACAAATGCAATGTAAAAAAAAGGAAAGTTAATTTTTAGAATTCTTTCACATCACTCGTATACCATAAAAGACAGAAGCGGAAAATTCTATTCTTCAGGCAACGTTGCTGTATAAAATGTTGAGAAGACTGGCCACCTTCACTACGAAATGTAGTTATTGGTGAATGTCATTAATTTTTTTTTTTTTTTGCATATCCGCGTTTCTTCACGATTCAAGTAGCTGTATAAAATTTTCGATATATGACTATGCGTCTCAACAGAATTAGGGTCGGTCTACAATTTTTCAATTTTTTTTTATCGAAGCTATATAACAATGACTTATATAACAAATTCTTTCGTTATAACAAATAGTTTCGTTCGGGCGGCTGTACAATTGTAAGAAAGTGGCGTTGGGCTTGATTACTTGGTCATTATGTAAAAGTAATAAATTACCAAGATGGAAGTTTCAAGTTTTTTCAACAACAACAAACATTTTAGTAACAAAAGGATATCCATGCCAGTTGATTACACCGATTTCCCATTTTCCCCGATGAATTTTTTCGTTAACAACTCATTATGGATGTATTTCGGTGTAAACTTTCCACATTGGAATATTGACTTGACGACCTAAAAGCCTAAAAGTGAACGTCCAAGAGAATCACAAGATTTCACATTTCAAAGCGATCGTTCTTTAAGTCATGTGCACACATCTACATTTACTCATACGTACCCAAACAGAATAGCTGTTAAATATTTCATGTAACGTAACGTAACGCTCCAAATCGAACGGGTGAATAACGTTACGGACAAAGAAATATTAAAAAAAAAAAAAAAATTACTTGTGCAACATGTTGGTGAAAACACTTTGAGAAGAAAAATTATTTACTTAGGCGAACGTGAATTATTAAAAACACTTTTTACCAAAATCATTTAACTGAAACGGACAAATAAGCTTACAAATGCCAATTAACACTGCAAGTATGCAAGTATGCAAGTGTGTGTTTGCATTACTGCAAGATTGCCACAGTTGTGCGAAAAGCGCATCTACTCATTATGTAGGAAAGTATGTTTGAATTAATGTAGAAAATTTTTATTGTTATAATTGCAATAAAATAATGATATCGCGTGCTAAACACGCAATGCTCGCACGCACCTCCAGGAAAAAAACTCACATTCGGCGAAAATCAAATATTGTGTCCTCTCTGAATACAGATACAAATGGTAAAATGTGATGAGGGGGGATGGAAAAATTGATTAGTGCTTGAGCCATTTTTTAAACATTACGGCATAGGCAGCGTTTTCCAAACATCCCAGACATGAGCAAAGAAACTTTGTCTGTCGTATGTTCAAAGTTTGATTGTAAGAGATTTGAGAGGTCCAAAAATGGACACATGAACTCACAATACCTTCCGCTCGACGTACCCAGTATACCCTGACCGCAATACTAAGGTGAAGGGAGCAAACATTTACAAATTTTCTCTATATTTTGTAAATGAATTGTGGAGACGACCAAAATTATTAAAAACTGTTTCTAGTGGGCACGGACATAATTATTTCTTTATGCAATAAATTGCGCTAATTCCGTGATGTGACAGCTTAGCAAAATATAAATTCCTTCGATCCATTAATTTTTGATTCTTGAACCAAAAAATTATTTGGGAGATGATTGCAAAATGGTTTTCAGAGGCACGTAGAATCAATGGAACAACTTCTGTGCTACCTTTTGTTAATACATAACCTCGCAAGATTGTAAGTGAGTAAAGATTACATATATGGTGGTGGTGAGCATTAAACCAGAAGGTTCAAAAGAGCAAATTTGATTGATGGCAACAAAAGAAGCGAGAATCGATTGAACTCTATATGAGGCGATGGTTATAGAATGCAATCCTCATAGAATCGTCATTTGTTTACATTTTTAATTTATAAACACTACTAAAGCTCAGTAACTTAGAACAGCACTTTATTCACCGAACTCGTGGTTTGAAATTTTAGAGCGCGCGGGCATACGAAGTTTTCGACTAATGTGGTTAAAATAAATTCAGTTATTGTGACGCATGTAGCGTTAGTCTTGCGATTAAAAAGATTATAACCTGCAGCAGCTGAAAGCATTCGAATTTCTAATCCACCTATTCCGTCTATGGCTAAGGTCAGCAGTGCATATACTTCTAAGGGTTTCTCTCTGAGAGAATGGAATTTCGAAACTAAAGTCATTTATTCTCTTCATAATAACTGTTCATTTTAAATATAATTTAAAACTGTACTATAAGAATCTCGATCACAAATGCACGAATAATTATAAGAAATGTTTAGTTGCGCTCTAATGCTTGTAATCAATCTCTTGTTCAGACAAATTTCACATCATCAATTAAACTTTTTTGTTAGGCATTTAAAAATGATAAAGAAATGCTGGAAATATGCAATTTTCACTTGATTGGTTTACTTTTTGTCAGCAATAATAATTAATGTTGGATTTAAATAATTTCAAATCACTAGTTGAAGAATAAATTAGAAATCTAGAAAAGTGATATTTTAAAATAAGGAAAATATTTAGTAAATGAATGATAACAGAAGTACACCTGTTAGTAAAAATATAAAAACGTACTGTTGAAAGCTATTCAAGGTACATGACTTACAATAATAAACAATAAATAAAATACGAGAATACTCAGACGAAGATAAGTGAATGATAAACTTATACAAAAGTAGTATTTTTATACAATAATTAGAAAAATAGCATAAGAGTAGGTTTCAAAGGAGTGGTACTTACCGATTGTTTAAATTCTATTAAGACAGCGGTATGAGTTTTTTCCCAGTCTCGCCATATATTGTGTTAGGGTAGGTGAACGTCGGCGAAGATCTTTTGTGATGAACTTTATGCGCCTACCACTGAGATACCACCAGCTGTGTTCACTGATAACACATACAATTTTCATTAAATGAAAAATACAAAGCGAGCACAGGGTGTATCCCGGTAGTGAAAGCATTGTCTCTCCATAACAAATAAACACTATTTTCGCAAGGACAACGAGCCATTAGTGTTGTACGACGTAATAAACACGAGATTCGAGGACAAATTCGGATCATTACGTCTGTACTCATCTACTCTCATTAAAAATTAATAACTTTATAAAAACGGTACATTTCTCTTTCTTCTCTTCTGCGAGGAGGAAGTTTCGCTTTAAAAATGATTGCATTTCATTAACAGCATACTTAGCTAATCATGTCTATACAAAACGAATAATGATTATTAAAGGATAGCAAGAGTAATCAAAAGAATGTGTAGATGAATCTAGGAAAGCATTAAAGTAAGTACAGGGCGTACGAACAATTCAAGAAGGCTTTAAAGTTTTCGTTCTAAGCTAAGACAAATATTTCATGAAAGCTTTGCGTTCACATTTGCGGATGCATGCACACGCATACACAACCACACACACGTATTTCCCTAAAAGTTTTGTCAACTGTGTTTGTTCAGTACTTTTCCAGGGTCTTGATTACTCGGAATAAATACAATTCAACGCGAAACAAATACATACGAATGTCCACACTTTTACATATTTCATTGTTAGAAAAAAAATGGATGGAACTATAGGGGGCAACAAGTGTTGCTGGGTGCATATTGTAATTGTGCGCAGTTCTATTTAAAGGATTGCATTAAAAAGCTTCGACTATGCAACTGAGTAGATAGTTGTTGTTGTATTTGTTTTATTCGGCACTTTTTTGCTTTTTTGTTATGACCTTGAATGAATATGTTACGTACACAACTTATACACACACATACATCACATATTTTTTCTTACACTTTCACTGTTACTTCAGCTAGTACAATACCTACGCCTCCGCCATATGGCTGTTTTCCAGGATTATTTAACACTTTTGCACTCTCAACGATTATTTGTCTTTTGCTTTTATCAGAATTTCTCAATTTATGTAAACACTTTGTCACAGTGTTTAAAATAATTCATAACAAGGTTTACATTCGCTTGTTTTTTAGCACCTACAGATAGGCAACAAGAAATTGTGATATCTTATTGGCAGGCTTAGTGAAATGTGACTGTGTATACAAAACTTTTTTAGACAAGTGAAAGTTTTACAATTGAAAAGCTTTTGCAGAACAACGCAAAAGCCATCGATCTTACGAAACGTACAGTACGGTACATATGTCATTTGCCGCACTAATCATAATTATAAAATTAATGATGAAGAGTTTTTTGGTTCATATAGACTGTGGATTATCGAGAATATTGTACATTCCAACAATAATAATTTTTGGCCTAAAAATTTAAGAAGGTGTTAATGATCCAACCTAATTTGTGTGCGGATTTTTATTATATGGATGCAACTGAGACTGAGTGTGTCTTTTATGTCCGCCATTACAATATAAACGGGAATGTGTCCCTTTGTCTTCTCAAATTTTTATGTGTTTCGTCTCAGTATGGAAATGGTTTGCCTTGTGCCGATAATGGTACCTATTAAAATCGACTTAATACATAATTGGGTGTACCACGTTATACCGAACTTCTTTCACGTCTTTTTTTAACTTTTGTATTTGTAAATGGATAATAGAATGTCCATTAAACTCTTACATCTAACCCAACGTCTTCGTTGATCAAGAGCAGTACAATTTAGTTTCACCAAAGGTTCAGCTGAGTTATATCCTCCATGGCCCGAAAAAATTGTATGAAATTTGGTGAATGGCACAACAGACACATCAGACACATTTACAATTAAAAAACGTTCTAATATAAGCCAACGAGTGGCCAAACGATGGCGCGCCCACAAGATTTCTACTTGTTGCGGATTAAATTCGTACACAATTTGTGTTTAAATCGCATAAATATTTGACAAATATAACCTTTGACATTTCAGCGTTATCATATACAGTACTTACCTATTTTTAGCTTCATTACCGGAAGAAAGCTTTCAGTTCTCATTGGAAAATTAATACCTTATCGCATAAAAGAAGAGTTTCTCTTCAAATAATAACGATATTGATAAAGATGCTGGAGTTTCTCTTCAAGTGGACACTTGTAGTGTGGATATTATTATATTTCATGAGCTCATGTTTAAACGACCAGTATTTGAGAACACCGAATGCTTGGCTAGTTTGGATAATTGACATTTTGTTTGTAAAAATTTCAGGTTCAAGTACGTAATAAAGCGCATGTCATTGCCACAAAATGTTACCGAACGGGCAGACTGGATGGCATTGCTTGTAGTGTCACACGTTAAACGTAACCCAACACATCGAACTCGTTGCTTTTTTAATCATACAGCTTCAGTTTGGTTCATTGTGGCTTCTTTGGCTCTGCCATCACTTCAAAGTATCGTCCAAATTGCTGTCGTCATTCCAAAATATTACATGTATGTAAAGCTGCACGTAGCTTGATATAAATAGTACTCCGTATACATTGTGTTTAAGTGTATGTATTATGTAAACGTGTAAGCATACACTCGCAACAAATGCATGTTAATATAGAATAATTTCTGGTTCGTGTTGTTGACAATTTTGTTCTGTGAATTAAAAATTTAAAAAAACACCATTTAAAGGTCGTTTCAAATATTTCTTTATTATGACAGTAACGTGTTGTAACGAGTAAGGGGATATTTGAATCGGAATGGAACGAAAATGTTAGAAAATTTGAAATTGTAAAATTTTTTTCATACATTATGAATGAAGTTGAACAAATTATGACAACGCGTTTACATATTTATGTACCTACACTCATATAACCAGCACACCTGCCTCACCTACGCCAAATATTCTAATTGTTTTTGTATCTCTTGTTGTTTTTTTTTGTAATAAAGAAAGAACTCTAAAAACTATACATTTTGAAAATATGTAGGAGAGAAGGAAATGGGTCTTATGGTTCAAGAGTTGTAAAAAAGTTTTTATTTTTCATTTCTTTCTCTCTCTGCTACAAAGGATACTAATATGAACAGATATGCTAAATTTCAGCTTAATTGCCCTAGTAGATAAGAATTGCTCCGAGATTTTAAAAAAGGGTGCAAATTCTATTATTTATGTACCTTTAGAATGTAAAAATGATAAAACAATGTTACTATTCTTCGAAATCGGAATTTATATAAATATGTATAACCTGACACGTTGAAATATTTAAGTTGTGGGCCAGTCCATGGACGAATTGAAAATATGGGAAGGGATTTTAAAAATTATCCGATTCGATTAATTTCATCGAAAACTCTTACTTTGTGCACAAATTAGCATGGACAGACAGCTGGACATGGATATCGATTCAAATTTTGATTCTAAAGGTATTCTGAGGTACGGTCATGCATCAACGTGTCAAAAGTGGGCAGAGTCCGAAATTGGCACCTTATGTATTAGTTGATACGTAATATTTAAGTTATGAAGGTACCTGCCGCGGCTACTCTTACAACGTAGATGGGGAGGGTATTTTCAATTTGGCATAAACCAAATTTCGTCTGTATGTTTATGAATAAACTGAAAAAGAGATTTGTACCTTTGCGAGAGAGCGAAAGCTTTTTACGGTGTTTTTGATGTGTGTGTTTATTGTATATTGAAAATGATTTGAAATTCTACTGTTTGTACGTAATTGTATTAAGCAAACACACTTGCTTGATGTATATACCTAGCACCACTTCATTATTTCAGTATCCCTCTCTCAATCCGCTTCACCAATTTATTTATATTTCGTGATGAGTTTCTCTCTCTCTCTCTCTCTCTCTCTCTCTTTGTGTTGACTGTTTTTAAGCTTTATATTGTACAAGCAGTAAACAAACAAACGATATAAAGTAAAATAAAAACGACAACAAATAAAGTGAAATGAATAAACACAGCCCACCAACAGTAGATGTGGTGTGTGTGTGAGTAGCTCTAACTAGTATTTTAACCTTGAACTTGAAATATATTCGTTCATATATTTGTTGTAAGTGCTTTTTTCGTAATCACTTGCACACATCATCTTATTAATATGCTTATATTCTGACATGCACACATATATAATTTTATAATCTGTTGTTGCTGCTTTTATAGTTGGATGTTCTTTTTAAACACATGAATACATGAATTGTCTCATCAAATATATCTAATTAGCATTTGAGTATTTGAGGTGAAACAAGCTGTTAACAATTTATGACATTAATAAAACATTGTTTCAGCAATCGTATTTGTACTTAGGTACATGGCGGTTATACATTAGATAAAAGATTTTAATTGTTTTCATACGAGCAAACGATCATTTTTAGTATTTGCTAAATTATATCAAAGAGGGTAGCGTAACATTCATTTCCTCAGCTTATATACACATAGATGCGGACACATGTGTGTATGTGTACGCCTCTCTTGATATTATTACACCTTTATACACACTGTGAAAACGTACGATTCAGGTATTTGTTTACAATTACGTAATCTCAGTTATGTAGATTTGTGAACTTGTACATGTACGTCAATAATGCATACATGTGCCTCCATATGTGCTAAATAGAAACACACAAATCCCTTTACATCTGAAATTTAGAAGTGGCCCAAATTTTGAAAGTTTGAAAGCTCAACATTACAAAATCAGAGTTTGAAATTAATCCAGATTCCAAGCACGGATAATTCCATTGTTTCGCCTTAATTAATTAATGTACATATGTGTGAATGTTTTATTGTTAGTTGTTCCAGCTATACAATCGCGTCATTCTCTGGGGGGGGGGAATTTAGAGTTATAGATATATAAAATTTAGATAAATGTCGTTAGACAAGCGTCTATATACGATTGAGTTACGTGTGATTACATGCATATGCACAAGCATGTAATGCAGTCACATTTTTATAAATTATTCATGGCACGGGTACATGTTTGTATTGTATAACGAATCAGAATATATCGCATTACCATTACATCAGGTCAATTTTTTTTTGAACATCTATTTCTATTTAGAATACACTTATACTGTTGTTCATGCTATTGTGAGTGCAAAATTCCCATTACGAGCAGTAGCAGGCAACGGATTACAAAACTTTTTTTATGACCAATTCTCCTTTAAAATAAAATTATATTTACAATTAATTTCAACGCTTTCCACTTGATAAACCACAAATGAATTGATAGTGCAGAGGTAGTGGTTGCGGTTTAGAGCATGTTTATATAAAACATACATATTTACGTACTCTGATCTGTTTGTTACGGCACAACACTACGTTTAAATTCAATTTCCAAAATTGAAGTAGGAAATGGTAAAAAAATGTTGAAAACATAAAATTATAAATACTGTACTGCTCTCCTCTGCACTTTATTGAGGTGGAAAACTGTAATGGTCGACAAAACTGGGCACAATTGTATCCATGCTGCGCGTGTAATTACATGTCCGTGGAGACGGCGTGCAAGATCTGGTCTCAACCACTTGTTCTTTCGTACAAATCATACTCTTTCACATTATAGCAACTATCGATAAATCTTGAAAACAAGTACATACCTTTATATAGAAGAAGGGGGCGTACAATATCTGTCGCTATGTAAGCAACACCCAAGCTCAACTGATAAGGTGTCGTCAGAGATCCTACAAAGTATACATATATACACACCTTTGACCAGTTTCTGTCGGTGTGTCCGCTTGCCTGTTGTTGAACTGCTTGCAGTTTGCAAAAATTGAGTTATAGGTCTGAAGTATCGTACGTTTAGTCTTCGCACATAGTTTCCTCTTTAAAATGGACAAAATCGATTGAGAGTCATTCGCACCAATTATCAAATGGCCACAAAAGTAGAGCCTTAAAGTTAAAATTTTGGGCCATCCGTTAACACCTCAAAAGTGGGTGAGCCGGATTATAGACACTCAGAGAAAAAACCCAATTACAAAAAACAATTTAAAAATCTTCAAAACTTACATATATGATAAGTACGAAAGGTTTTGCCTAAGCCGGAGTTTTGCTTGATAAAAATTGTATAAAAATTACTTCATGAGAACCTTATTGCCTTGGGAACCTCTGCAAGGGTACATCCGAACTTGACACCTTGGTTGTGTACAATTCTTCTCTTTAAAAATAAGAAATAGACTTTGAACATAATTTTCTTAATTGTTTTCCTTGTTTTCCCCCTATCTTTAATCGATATTTTATATACAATCTTATTAGCTGAAAAAGTATATAAAATATCGATAAAAATAATTTGAACATTTTAAGAAGGAATATGTTAGAAATACCCCTTCATGGATATTTGATACAAGACGGGGTTTCTGTCGAAATTCGATCAAATGCACCCATCTTTAGGATTAGTCATATGAAATTGCCTCCAGACAATATTTTTTAATGAAAACGGATAATGAGAAAATACTTTTTTTATGACAATCGATGCAAGTGGTTTGGGTTAGACTGCTTCTATTCTTTTTCGAAACATTTGAATAATTCTTTATTTCTAGAAAAGTTTCAATTCGCAATATTTTCTTAATTAAGACAAGTAAGAATGTGACAATCTACCTGAGCATTTTATACACTACACCTCTTAGTTGCAGAATTTATGGTTAAGTTAGGTGTATCAATAAAGGCGAGGCGTCACTTCGTGAAAAAGCGTCATGTGGAAAGAAGTTCTAAAATTGGTCCAAACGAATTCAAATTTCACCGAGTCAATCAATTACTAACTAATTAACAATTCTTCACCAAGTTTTGTCAAAAAATATTTCGAATTGCAAAAGTCAAATGAGTTACTTTTTCCAACCAAGGCGTGGAGTCTTAAAAATGATCCCATTTAAGTCATAACGTCGCTCAGATAACAAACAAGCCAACAGCCATATGCTTGAAAATGCTTGAATCGATTCAGATTTGGATTTTAAGCCGACTCATATAATAAATTATGGGTCTGTTTAGGAATCATCACCATCCGTACAAACTTTACTTAATGTACTCTCTACCACAAGTGCAGCAGGTATAATAATTGCGTTAATAATTTAATGTTTCATTAAACTGAAGTTTCGCTCCTGCCGCATTGAATTTGTTTTTTGAAATGGAAATCGTTCAAGTATTGTAAATATATATGCACGGGTGTGCATCCAATTATATAAACGATAACAGGGCACATTAAAGGAAATGGGATTTGTTCGTGCACAAAATTTTCCTTTAACTTGTGATACAGTTCAAAATTCGTTTTGTTTGTTGTGATGTATGTTGTTGTGTGTATTGTTAGTGTTGTTGCTATTGTGAGAATGAATAATAATTAACCAATTTTCAATTCATTTCTATTTATATACCCTACACCCCTACACGTGTCGTAAGAGGGTATATTAAGTTTCTGCGGATGTTTGTAACTCTGAAAGGGCACGCGCCGCACCCACCTTCATTTATACCGATCGATTCAAAATTAAAATCTTTATCGATTTAACCGTGTCCGTTTTTCCGTTTGCCAGTCCATGTTATTTTGTGCGTAAGCTTTTTCGTAGATATTTTGATGAAAGACAGATATTGGCGCAAAGAGGAACCCTATTGAAAATGAAAGGAATTGGACCATTTTTAGAACCCCTTCCTATATAAAGACGCACTTCCATCCACACAATCCATATTTTTTCACAAAAATGTGTAAAGAATAGTCACTTGACTTAATATTTGACTGAGTGGACTATATTTCTCGAAGAGACTTAAATGGCATTCGCCGCATAAACTGATTAAGAATTAAACTAATTGTAGCACAACTTAAGAAGCTAAGTAGTGTAGGGTATAAAACGGTCGGGCGTGACCAACTACGGCATTTTCACTTGTTTTTTTCTATTATTAAATTTTTGTCTATTTATTAGATGGATTGGTCAAGCTCTAGCCTCACTGCACTTATACTTGTATATACACTTATACATATATATATATATGCACTTATGCTTCTATGTATGTGTTAGATATATGAGTGCATATGTGTTTAAGAAGGGAAGAGAGGCCATACACATTCTTAACAAATTTTTTAAAAAATGTTTGTGGTTATGTATGTGTGCGCATATTACACAAACATGCTGTTGTTTGTTTTCACTATACGTATGTACGTATTTGTTTATTCGATTTTGTTAATTATAATGAATTTCATCATTTCGTTACACGGAAGGGAATATGTACAAATATACAGTAAATGAGTAAAAGTGAAAAAGACTTAAGTACGATAAATATCTTGTTTATGAAATTTACGACGCAATTTCTTTTTGTTTTTGTACTCACTTTGCCACACGACGGTGTTGATGAAAACCAGTCCTATACCCGTATACATATGCAATCATTACACATATCGACAGAACTTCAATCTCACTCCGTGAATTTATTTATGTGTTTTTTGTTTTTAAATATTTTTGTTCTGTTAACTTGTGGTATTTTTTGTTAATAATTATTTTGTTCTCGTCACTGCGTCACTGGCATTAGCTTCAAGTGATTCTTTCTGCTTTTTCGTATCAACATCGGAACCACATCTGTAGCGTTGTTGTTGTTATGGCTGTTGCTGTTGCTTGAATGAATAATTTAACTATGTCTTGTTAATAATTTATTTTATTGCTGAATGGGTTTTTTGGTTTATTTGTGATTTGGATTTTGTTTATGAAAGTCGCTACAGCCGTTTGGTATGATCACGCAAAAGTTTCAATTCTCAATGCCACAGTCATCACCAGTAGACCATATGGAAAGTTCTATTTAGTTTAGTTCTCTACCTTCGGCTATACTGTATAACGCATACATATGCACATAAACCACACAACACATATAAACGACACCACCGACAGCGTATCGTTTAGAGTCGTGTCTACTGGCGAACACCAAGCACTCTTTACTCTTTCCTGCTCTGGTCAAATGTTGACTCAGCAGAACAGAAGAGTTCAGAACTGTGCGAGTCGAGCCGAGAGGAGAGGAGCCGAGCTACACCTTCCCATCTCCCAAATGCAAACTTGAACTGTAAAAGGCAGCACGCCTCAGGATTATATGATTCTGTGACTCTCTCATATATTTTAATTTTTCACAATTCAATGAGCATTTTTATATAGAAAGTAGTAAATGTGTATACATACTTATGTATTCAAAAATTGTTCTTCTCTTTACGTACGTATATAATATAACCTTCTACGGGCCTATACGGAAACCACTTTTTCAAACAATGCTCACAAACACATTCATACCCATAGCCAATGATTTGCGTAGAAATGGTGCATATGCACGTATAAGTGTCCATATGTGTACTTTTGTCCTATACGTATTTTGAGTTATTCGATTCAACAACTACTCAGAGCTGCAGTTTAAGGCACAAATGTTTGTAAATATTTGATTTTAGTACCGTAGAGCGCGAATGTGGGCATTGCATGCATAGAGCATACTTTTCATTTTCCTCTCTTTTTTACTTTTTTCTTTGCATGCATGCAATACTTTTGCTTTCTTTCATTTTACACACACATTTAACATACTAAACATGCGCACATGCATGACTGCTGCTCTGCTAACCCAGACTTAAACCCCTTCAATAAATAATAGGTAATAAAAACAATGAACGAAACAAAACACCACTAAAAGTACTTGACGCAAGCACGGTGGGCCCTTGTTCCTATAAAATTACAAAACAAATTTACAAGCCATTCAAATAACTGTAGAGATAAGAGAACTTAAAGGAAACGCTTTTTTCACTTTCTACGTCGATTGTAAAAGGCCAAAGGCAGTGGAATATATATAATATTTTGTAAAGGTGGTTCGAATAGGGTAAAAGTGTAGGTGCTTAAGAAGAGTCACTTTCAATAAGTGCAGGCCATGTGTTCGACATTACACTTTTATTTCACAATTACAAACCGAATAGAAACGAAACTGCGAAGCGCTATATTTCGGGAGCGTTTATGCTTTTATTCTATTCGTAGTAATTACGCTTGTAACTCTAGGTTCCTTTTTAAATTTGGTGAACTCACACACCATATGTTCCATATCTTTGCTCAAGGTTAGTTCAATTTTGTATACGACCTTGCTATGACAGAGAGAGGTTCCACGATCGGGTTAAGTAAGTATATATATATCGGTATAAACTTTAATCCGATCTTTATATACCAAGCTTACTTTTTCCCATCGTGTATAGTTTTTGAGAAAATTGGTCAAAGTTTCAAACGCCCTCATCACAAAAACTTGGGCTGATAAAGATTTTATATTCAAATCCAGAATTCCAAACGTACCTAAAATGGCTTCTAAAATCATAGCTTTGTTTATTTTGTAGGGATATGGGCAACGTCCACTGAACGGTTTTGTATGAGTTCATTTAGTTTGAATGTGGTTCAAGTTCACCTGGTTATAGAATAAGTGCTATTTTTAAAGTTGTCATTTGGAGCTTACTCAGATTTTTTTGCTTGGATTATTCAATACTTTCTTTCAATAAATGAATGACCACACTCACAACACTGTCACTCACTGGTGTACAACCAACCGAAATAAAGTTTCTTTTAATGATTTACGTATTAGCGACATATTGGTTGTGTTTGGCGGATGATAAAATTTTTCAAGGTTCGAATACATACATATTTACTAAGTAATTTATTTCGACTTGATTGAAATTTTCCACAATTATGAACATATTGTTATTGGTGTTTGTAGGCCTTTTCTCTTTTTTACAATTCAATGGAGAATCATCAACTTTCATTCACACTCACTTTTAAATCAATTGTGCACAAGGCTGCGGTACACGGTACGCATATATAATCGAAGGTTTAGTAAATTTTAGTAAAACAGCTTTTTTTTACTTTTATCTACATCGAGGTTATAAAAATGTACGTTTTCTGTTCAATAACGTTTGGGAATTTTGTACTCTAACTCCTGATTACATTACTTTTTATTTTACTTTTAATAGAGGAGCAATGCTTGCGTTCGCTATGTTTACGGTTTGCTCGTTGCACTCTCAATGCCAACTAGGAGCTCAGCAAATGTCAAATAAGCCAAACCAATTTTGTGCGCGTATATGTGTGTGCAGGCCAACTAACAACCAACCAATATTAAGAAGAAAAGCAATCAGCGCTCATCGCTTACAGTTCGTATATTTCATTATTTGCCCTCACGCTTCTATGCACTGGTGTGGCATATATTATATATTTAATATTGGAATGGTAGTAGTATATGCTGCCAAGTTCAAAGCTATTACAGCCGAACCCACGGGAAAGTGTTCAGGCAGAAGTACTATGTATAAGTGTACCTAATATGCTTCAATACTTATCTTGATTACGAGTATAAGCAAAATGTCTTTCTGTAATGTTTAGATTGTTTCTACAGTATATAGTATGCAGGAACATTTGTAAATGGCATTCAAGTGTTGTGTTCATGGATGTAAGTAAAGCTAGAGCAGGAGAAAAAGCTTAGCTCAAGTTCAAGGATGTTATGCAATATCCACTTGCCCTATCCCACACATGTAAAACAAAAATATTTCTACGCCGTGTAACAAATAGCGAACCTAGCGCAGATTGAATCAAATTTAAGAATAGTTACTGCCCTAAACTGTGTCAGAGGGGCTTCGAAGACCCAACAGAGAATATATATTCTCGATCAAATAAACAAATAATTTAACCTAGACATGTCCGTTTCTGAAAATGTCACGGTAGCAAAGTCCCAGCTGAATATTTGTAGTACATGTAAGTAATTTTTTATTTAGAATGGGCCATAGAATCGATAGAATTCAATTTGAAATTAAGAGACTCGAGTGTTATGCATTCTTGACAAAAAAGTGCGGCAAGCGAAAAGCTGTTTTATATATCCCTCCAAAAAAAATGGAATCGAATGGACTGTAGGTGACTATGTCGTCGCGGCTGATGAGCTAATTTACATATTTTTTAATTACCTGTTATTTATTGTAATTGAATCCATCCCTTGATCAACTGAGATACTTATTGAGAATAAATGCATTCAAATATATGTGCATGTACTCAAGTCTTGTCCGATTCAGCAAATTGCATATGGAGAATTGATGACTCTATTAAAAATGAAATGTCGAAATCTTTATGGATTTTTATTATATATAAATATGTACCCATAGCCAATGGAAAATGAAGGAGGAAGAGCAGATTATTCGCACACCAGGGAAAACCAACATTTTATTTTTTGACATGTCGGGTGTATTTAATGTTTGTGGAATGTATGTCAATTGTCACCGTTCCGTATGCGGAACGTTTAATGAAATTAAACAATTAAATCATTTTCAAGCTAAAAATACAAAATCAATTAAAACGCCGCTGGTGAGAGAATGGCGACGTCGGCAAGGTACAAAATATACGAACTTGTATGTAACGGTACCAGCAATGATAAACAATAACAATGAAATGAGTGCGACAGAGAAGTGACGAAAGAGACAATCGTTTGTCGTCGATGCATGCATTTGCATTATCAGGGCAATTAATAAACAAATATATATATAAACAATCATTAAGTCATATGACAAGTAAACCAAATTCCATTCGAGTCGAAATTAAATACACGAAGACTCCAATGGGCTTATGCCGAATCTTGAACACCCTTTATGTTTCTTCAACCACGTCTGTTATCCAACCTCGTCTATTCCATCACATTGCTTGTTTATAAAAACGAATACTGAATGTCTACTCTGTAGCTATGTTCACATTAGAGCGGTCCTTATTTTAATTTTTTCAAATTTATATCTCGGAAAGCGCTAAAAACATTTCATTTGGTGTCCAAAAAACGCAAAACACGATTGGACAATTTTTAGCCGGGTCTCAAGCCACTCCTTGTTTTTACTATTAGAAATAAAACTAAAAATAGAGTTTTTTTATTTTAAAAAACTAAAATATTTTAATTAAGTACATATTAACAATAATTGAATTTAATAGTGAAGTCTTTTTAAAAGTGCAATAATTCATATTATATTCTTTTATCACTTGAAAAAGGAATTGTTTCTCTTCTTCATTGTGTGTTAATTTATTGTTGTAATCTGTAATGAATTTGGCACCTCTTTCAGCAGCATCGTTCACTACAGATAAGTTTTGACAAATTTGAGAACCTTTAACGTAGTCAAGTCTTTCATTCCAATTCCATGGATCGACTTGCAAAAGTTCTTTGGAAATGTCTAAGCGATCAAAGAACGCGTGTGTGTTTGAATTTACAAAATCGCTTAAATCTTTTTGTGAATATATTTCAAGGATATTAATTTCTTCAACCATTTTTCTTTTAACATCAACACTTACATTGGGATCGAAGAATGAAAGACCGACTGCTTCTTCGGACAAATACCATAAGTGAATGCCAACTTTTTGTAGCAAAGCACAAGATATATCTCGTTCAGCATAAGCAATTATATTTTTGATTAATTTTAGGTCTTGATTTGGAGCTTCAATTGCGTTGGTGCATCCAAACCAGACTTTTACATAGATACGAACTATGAAACTACAGACACTGCGTATGCCGCTCAGCTCTTGTTGTGACATATTGAGTTGATCACGGAAAAAATACATTTTAAGTGTATAAATTGCTTTTGACATCCATCTATTTAGCATGAGAAGTTGCACCAGGTATTCGAAAGGTGTAAAAATTCGGCACCGTACCTCCAAGAAAAATGATAATTATTTGTAAAAATTCTTTGTAATCGTGCCTACGATTAGTTTGGTTCAATTTATCAAGACAGTAATTTAAGACTACAGCACGTTCTTGAGCAGTCAATCATTTAGCAATATGCTCATCTTCTAAGCAACTTTTGTAACTTTTCTTATCAATATTATTTCAATGTTTGCTAAAGCGATTACAAATTAGTACTTCTGGTGCGGCTGTCATAGCAACTCTAATTTCAAATACTTTTCGAATAAGAATTTTATCTGTTCCTATCATACGACCTGGTCTTCCTTTTTCTCGCTGCTTTAATAAAAACTCTCTGTGTTCTTGTATTTTTATTAACTCCAATGCGCTGCGCGTGCGATATCGAATCCAATTTCTCTTAAAATTCAGTTTCCTTCTTGTTTTGAGTTTCACTTTTCCGACCGTGGTTCTGATTCTTATGATAGACGTCCATTCATTGTGTAATTTTTCCGCTTTGTCAATGCAGTATTTTTTGTGGTGTGTTGGAATTCGTGCTTTCTGCTAAAATGTGCTAACCTCAGTAACAACTAATCTAGTACTTTCTCTTAAATATAATCCAACTAATCGTAAATTATAAAATAATACTTGTAGCACTTGTTCTCTTGATGGTAATTTAGCACCAGTAATTTGATGATCAATTGATGCTATTAACAAAATCATCGTCATCCGATCGAAATCTGTTGCTTGCCATCGCTTTGTATTAAAACTATTATATATTTGCGCATTAAAGTGAGATATGTATAATATATACATACATTGTGTATATGTAAAAAGACTTCATTTTTAAATTAATTTAATGTTAATATGTAATTAATTAAAATATTTTAGTTTAAGGTTCATTTTTCAAATAATTTTGAATAAAAAATAAAAAAAACTCTATTTGTAGTTTTATTTCTAATAGTAAAAACAAGGAGTGGCTTGAGACACGGCTAAAAATTGTCCAATCGTGTTTTGTGTTTTTTGGACACCAAATGAAATGTTTTTAGCGCTTTCCATGATATAAATTCGAAAAAATAATTTTCTTCATATATGTAAGGACCGGTCTAATACACATGATATGTTTATTTAGCAGTGCAGGGCCATTATGATGGTTATCTTATGCTGATCAATTTCGTACTATAAACTATTCTTTGTAGGGTTATAGTGCAGGGTTAAAGCCTCTTTTCCAGGTTGTGATACAGAGATAGCTTTGAGAAGGTCATGCAAGATCTGTTTTTAAATATGTATGAACATTATTTTAGCTCAACAAGTCGTTCAAAGAAAACATCATGATATGTGTTCAAAGAAAAATAACTCATTATAATATTTGAATATAAATATATCAACATGCACCTACACTTACTGTGACACTTCAGTATAGAATCGTACGCGTGTATTAATATTGTTCAAGCGATGGCATCCCTCACAAACACACTTAGAGGACTTGGATGGATATGCGTTGTATGAGTAACTCTCAATGGAAAAGTGTTAACACTAAGTGTAAACATCACATTTTCTGCTATATTTATCTAAGCTGGACCAGTCATTGTCATGTATGTCATTTAGTGATCCATTCAGGTCCGAATTTTGCACACTCGAAATTTGCACTTGCGAAGCTAATCAAGTGTTCTTAGTCAGTCAAGCTGGACCACCACTAACGCGTTAACTTATACTTCAATTGGTTTAGTTGCATCAGTATACGCGACGCATTGTTACTCTGTTACTCTGTGAAATATCATTAATTTTCAAAATTAGCACAGACAACTTTTCTGTATCCGTTTGCGATTTTTGCCACATAAATTTCCACTTGTTGGAGGGCCTTACCACAAGTGGTAGGGAATATAAATTTGTAAAACAAGTAAAACAACTATGTTTAGCTGGGTCCATTTCTTGAATACCCATCATTGATGCACGAAATATTCCCGAGAAGTACATATGTCTTTTGTACATTTTTTTAGTTGTTGCATTGTGGGCGTGTCACTTGAACTATTTTGCCCAATTTCAACAACAACTTGAATACGAAAACTACCAACTCTTCTTCTGGACGTATATGGGAAGAGCTTCTATAAATGAACCGATCAAGTCCATTTTTAAAAGTTACCGTCTTTAGCCCAAAAAATTATTTCGCACTAAATTTCAGAAAAAAATATCCAAAAATTAAAGATGGGCTGGCTTTTACCGTTTAGGATCCCCGTACTAGTTTGGGGTGTGCATATATGGATTAGCTTGGATGAGGAATTTGCTTAAAAAGCAACAAATATAAGTAACTTAAATAGGTACGTGCACAAGTGATAGGTGTCTCTGCTATACGAACGACAACAATAATAGTTATTGAACCAGCATACTATATTAATGCACGTATTCAGGCATATATAGGCGTTTACTCGTCGGCACACATACACATTAACAGTCAGCAAGTATATGGCGGGGGGAAAAACTACTAGCGCATGACAAGAGCGGCGACCTTGACAGTGAACTTAAAAATGAGCGACAAGGATTTTTGCATTTGCAGCGCACTCTAAATAAGCTTTTTTGCTACTATTTTTATTAGTCAGTTAAATTTTGCACTAGCTGTAATTAACTAAAGCAGAAAATACTCCAGAGTACAGAGGAGAGAGAATGTGTCGTTGCAGTAACTGTATCCCATATCTATCTTGTCACATATTGTAAAATGAAAGCGTTCTCTCACCATCAACTGCCGCTTCAACTCAAGTTATTGATTTTTTTGTGTAACCAATCTACACATGCATTTGTAAATTTGTTCTCGCATATGTAACGAATTACCGAATAAACGACTAGCCGAGTAACGCTTCGTTGGTGCCATCATCGTTTGTGCGCCCTGCTACCAGCTGACACCATCAAATATTAACATCTGGCTGCCTACAGCCCCACTGCACTTGTAATTTTGTGCTGGTGTGTGTACATGTCATGAATAAACCATCAACCGCACCAATATGCCCGCATACCCGTATTCAATTTTCGCTTTCATATGTTATTGCCGTATGTATGTACATGTGTACATTTATCTATTTTTTAAATACCTTCACATTTCGGATTTGGTAGTGTGTGCGCATGAATATACTTTACTTTACGTATCTTATGTGTTTTCGCAAGTATTTCGTAACGCTCCCTGTCATTTACACTAGAAAAGGTTCTGGAAAATTACATTGCTACCTTCTTTACTCGTGCCGTCAAGGTTTCTTCTCTCCACATGCCCGTACACGTACTCGTTACATTACAACACTTTTTCTATGAATCAGTAGACAAACTCAACAAAGCAGAAATATTGGTTTGTCAATAAACTAAAATGTACAACGTGCTGTGGTGTTGTGTGCACTCTACGTCCAGTATTTTAGGTAATTGGAATGGTGCAGCCTCTATGTCTGTAATATAGGGCATACGCGTTTTGCAATTTGCTGGTACAATATGAAGCAATAAATTAGCATTTTGTACATTGTGTTGTGCGGCCTTGTCCTTTTTTCTTTGCCAAGAATGCTTATTATTATGGTTGCGAAAACGTCAAATTTCGCTCTGTGCCAGAAATTTCCCTTTCAGGTGAGTACATAATTGTAAGTTTGAGGAAATAAAGTCATTGCAATTAATTATGTATTTCTAGATCTTCTTCTTATGGACATTAGGAAATATTGGATGTAAGGGGTTTCACTTTAACCAATCGCCTTGAAATTGTGGAGAGAATTATTCAAGGTATCTAGACCTTGGAATGTGTTGTGGCTCAAATAAAAAAAATTATTGGACAATTAGGCGTGGCATTTATCAATGTATGAGAAGAATGACTCCTACTTTCCTTATTCAGTTTTTTAATGTTCCCTAATTTTCCGCGGCTACAAAAAAATTTATGATGAGCAAATACCAATGTCCACTTGGAAACAGATTTTCTTTGAACTAACTTTGTGATTAAGTTTCTATTTTCCATTTTCTTTCCATTAACCAGCACCGCGCGAAGCAGGAATGTGTTTGAGTATAGATGTGATTCTACATTGCAGTAGCTTAATCAAAAAATGTTATTAATTTAGGCCAAGCAAAAATTTTTACTGGGCCCTTGGGTGGGGACGTACAATAGTCGCAAAAGGTTTAATGTTAACCGCGCCGACACTTTGAACCAATCTATGTGAAATTTCGCATGAAGGTATTTTTCTCCATCAGCTGTAGTTTTTGTGCTCCGCCAAAGATCCAATTTTCGAGATAGCGCAATTCAGAACCTGCACAAGGCAGAAACAAATAAAAAAGCTTTATTTGGCTTAGGCCAAATCCTGAATACGAAGAAATTTAAATATTGTATAGTATGTTGTGCACTCTTGGACGTCATATGTGCGAGCCGTTGTGAATGAAAACATTTTATATAAAGAATTCGAAAAATTGTAACTATGAAGATATGGGACAATTGCAATGGTTAAATCGATGTGTTCTAAAAATGGACTTGCACCACTTTGAAACTAAACGGCTTGTATGAAGATGTGTGTAGAAGCTTTCCGCTTAGTCTGCTGTCGTTAAACATGGGATTTGTTCAAATAATATACATATGAATGTATGTGCAAAAACAGTCGACCACAATATTCACACAAAATGAGGTAATTTTTCTATATAAGAAAATTGTACTTCTTTGTTGTGTTATTTGTACTCACCGCATCAGTTGTTGTTGCGAATTCATTATTGTTGTTCTCTATGTTTCTCTCCCTGGTTAGGAATGGGTGTGTACGTGCTTTCTACCCCAATGACCTTGAAATTGACATTTTTATAAATTTCGGAATTGAAGCAAACGGTACACACCTAAGTAGATCCCCATATCAATTATAAATTCTTTTAGAAAATTTCTCTAATATATCAACACTTATCTCTGAGTTGTAAACCTGCATTGGCAGTTGTTATGAATTGCAGAGAATGTTGCTTTGTATTGCGAAAATTGACATATGCACGAAAGTTCCATTGCAAATATTCATAAAGTGATTTAATCTACACTCTTGTTAAGGTAGAGAACATTTTTGCACTTACTTTGTCCATATACCGAGCTTCCATGCATGCCTCTATACATGCAGTTGCAGATATGGTGGCTCTCTCTCTCACTAAAAAAAATCTTCGGCATAGACAGATGATTCTCGCAGCTGTTATTATACAATGCAGAGAAATGTGCACGAGCTTTATTTGTGTTTCATGTTTGCTCTTTGCTCTGCTTTTCGTATTTAAGCTATTTATTGTGGCATACATTGTTGAATACGTTTGGGTGTGTTTGACGAAAATGTTTGTGGTTTGTTTTGTTTTGTTTGAAAGATAGTGAAAACGGGGCGAGGAGGTTTACCGAATAGAAGAAAAAAACAAAACATTGCGCAAATGCAGTTCATGTTCAAGGCCACACTAAAATTTATATATATGCATATACACATACATTCTTCATGCATGCATGCCCATGCACAAGTACATGACATGCAATACAAATGCACATACATGGGAACATATTTGTACCATATACTATATATTTTATTATTATTGTACTGTTGTATAATAAAGATGTTTGCAAACATTTTGCATTACTGCATAGTGTATGTACGGAGGCTTCTGTCCTTGTACGTACGAATATAATTGAAATATTTTATATAATATTCTTTTAGTTATACGTACGTACGTGCAATGAAATGACAAACTTAGTATACCCGTCACTATTATTTGAAAGGGGGGTAAACAATGCAAGTTAACTCAACAACTATGCAAGATAGAATAAATTTAAGCTCATAGTTATTGACAAGAGCATATATTAATTTCAAATTTTTGAAAGTGATGAGGGCATAATAAGTTTGTTTTTCCGTTGGCAACAACCAGAAGAAGACGTCAAAGACCCTAGAAAGTATAGATATTTTTGATCAGCACCAAAAACTGAGTCGATTCGGACATGTATGTCCGTGTGTCCGTCTGTTAGCACTCTCAGGGGCGTACATTTTGAGATATTGAGCTGAAACTTTGATCAGTACTAGCAAAGTGATACGTGTAATAAACACTATGAGAGGGCGTAATATACCTACCACGCCCTCTATTATAGATGTAGAGGGTATTTAAGATTTGGCTCAACCCAAATTTAGGTTTGGATACTTGTTCATATTTAGATAACTTTTCCAAACTTGAGACATTAACTTTGTGTGGCCTCTCTGTGTGCTTGTTGTAATCAATGTTTTTCATGTAACGGACTTGCGAAGGGATATAATATTTGCGGAGATAGGTAATCACCTTCTTGTTGTAGTTGCGCACTAAGAAGGTATTTTTGGAAGTTTCCCTTCTAGGAGGTCTTCGTGGACCACTCGACGGATAAGGCTCTCATAGATATTTGGGTTCCTCGCAATGGCCCTCATAGACTTTGAAGGGATTTGGACAACGACCTCTTGCACTTGTTGGAACAACTGTGTTTTTCTAGTAGTGTTCGAACGTTCCTCATGTTTTTTGCGTTTTGCAACAGTTTCCACATCACCAGCTTATACTTCCAATTCAATTTAAACCGTGTGTACGAATTAATTTCTTGCGTTATTTTATAGTCCTTCATTGATGATCTGACAAGAAAACAAACATATAAAATTATTCTCCATGAATCATGTGATTACAGTTTTTAATAACTAATCAGTTTTTCATGGCTGCAAAAGGACTCGCACAACTTTCAAAACAAATTATTTTGATAATATCACATTTTCATTGGTGGCATTTGGCTCTGAGGAGGATAAATGAAACGAAATAAACTAAGTTGTACTGTACATGTATTGAATGTAGTGAAACTAAAAAAAAACAAGTGAAAATATTATAGTCGGTCAAGCCCACCATCAAATACCCTACAGTACCTGATGTATTATTCACTTAATTTTTTCTTTGATAAATGAAAACACGTTATTTTCAAAATGATAAAAATGTCACAAAATTTTTTATTTTTGTTTGTTTATGAAATTAAAAAAAAATTCGTATATGGGGAGGGGTTCCAAAAATGGGTCGGATCCTATGATTTGATTTTGAATCGATCGGTATAACTGAAGGTGGGTGTGGCACTTGCTGTTTAGGAATTACAAACATCCGCACAAACTTAATATACCTTCTTGCCACAAATGATGCAGGGTATACAAGTCGCTTTTTGAATATTATTATCTCGTAATCGGTTTCGGTATATAACGGTGTCAACTCACAACGACTGTCATGTACATAGATGCCTATGAACTTTTATTTTATTGGAACTTTCTATATGGCAATGGCTCTGAAAAATACTTGCGATTGGAACCGTTTACATATAATGTGTGCCGCAATTAATTCAAGTTTGTGCACACTTTGCTTTTCTTTCTGTAATCTCTATTTTTTATGAACGAAAATGTAAACTTGAAATTAAATATCTAGAGGCCAAGGTCGTTTAACGCTTCACGTACAAAAGTACATAGTACGATGATACATACATACCCTTATAAAGTTTTAATGCCATTAAATACATTTACACATTTTACATTTGGTTTGCATGTATGGTGTGCCTTTTATGTTCAAATAAAAGCATCCCATTTGATACTTGTGTGTGTACATATTGTTGCTATTACAAAAAACATTCATGGCAAATATGAAAAGCATCCTTGTACTTACACATCTACACAGATATTTATATAATGTAGGTGTACCTTCGATAGCGCATCTGCGCCTGGTGCCAAATCCGATAACCTAGTTTTGGGATATGTATTGACGAAAAGCTCTCGTGGAGGCACATAGTAGCCACCCACATACATATATGGTGCCATAGGCGTTGAAGAATAATTATTGCAGTATGCGTACACACGTGAACAGTGAAGGTCTGTAGAGTTTTGTGTTAAATCAAGGGAGCTTTTTGTACTTGTTGTTACTCTCTTCCTTTGGCTGTTGTGGTCATGGTCGCTCACAATAAATAAAAAAGGCGAATTATAACGTTAATGATATTCGATTAAATCTTTGATTCGATCTTGCTTAAGCAAGAAATGTTTGGATCACAATCGCCACAAGTTAAGTTTTGCACTTAAGACGGATCAAACCAGTCGGCCCCTCTAAGGGATACCTTTGTTGTAGAAGGGAGACAAGAGTTTAACTTGAAATTCGCATTAATACCTATTTCAAAGCCATCTTTGCCAGCCATAAAGACAACTGTAATTATTTATTCCCCTCACCATTGAGAGCATAACGTATGAAGTTGGGGCAGATGTTTATAACTCCTAAACAGCTTAAAGAAGACCCATTGTTTATTATACCAATTGTTTCAGAAGTTCTTTCTGAATCGTTGCAAAAATGCGATCGCTGCTGAAAATGCACCGAACTAAACCAATTTTGAATCCCTATAATGAAGAGCATTTCTTGAATATCTCTCAATATTTTATTGTAATTGATTTAGCCAAAATTGGATCCGATTGAACATTTCTCCCATCCGATATAGTGCTCTTTACAAATTTAAGCGTTCTGTAACTAAAAAGAGCAAAGATCGGAACTTTACAAATTTTAAGTTTGGACCATTCCTAAGTTTGGATTTTTCATAGTTACTTTTATATGGCAGAGTTTAAAGATTAAATTATTTGAATACCCGTGCATTTGCAAATAAGTGGTCGGGGTTCTAACGCAGCGTTAGATTCCTTATTTTTTTATTATGTTGTAAAGGCGCCAAAGGCTTCTTGTGATGGCAAATGAAATGACGAACTGGGTAAAATATATTTATGTTTTTAATAAATTATTTAATTTAACCGTCAACCAAGCGTTGCATGGGGAAATAAGTCAACATGTACAAATTTCTACAATTAGAGAAAGCTTCACAAGGTTGCTATAAAACTTGCCATAATTGCTATTTGTTAGAATATTCTTCACTACCAGTAAGCTTTCAAGAGATGTTTGTTTTTTAGTAGCTTCACATATTTTAAACATTTTCAATACGTAGATAAAAAATGCTTTTTCATGAGAAACGGAAACTTCATTAACATTCTTAAAAGAAAAGCTTCACGCCCATATAGGCATATGGGCATATTTATGCATAGAGTTAAAATGTTAATTGTAATAAAATGTCTTTTTTGTGTAAAACGTTGATGCACTGTACACCCTTTAACCTTTGCCTATACTTTGAGTATTCAACTTAGACCTTAATGAATACTTAGAATACTGGTCACTTTACTTAAGACAATTTAATGGATGAAATGTGAGTAGATGGAACTAAGAGTGGAGTCGTTTCACATCTTCCACATAAGATGTGTGGTTATACTAAGTTGTTTCTTCCTTTTGTAACACTCAGAAGTACACACATACACATACATATATTATATTTTTTATCAGTATCAAACTCTAAATGTAAATAGTCCACTAGGGACGGTTTAGACTTTGTGAGAAATCCTCAATTTAAATTTTTGATATAGTAAAAGTGATGACTTTAAAGTACACAATAATCTGATAAATTATATACAAACAAATACTAATATATGCAGAGACGATATTAATATCCGGTCCCCCTAATATTTATACCGTACGATTTAAAAATCAAGAATCGGTAGTAGAGGAAAAAAGATTATTTAGAAGCAACTATGAAAAGGAAGTTTAATATGTAACACACTGTTGTATAGGATAGCAAAGTTGCAGCAAATGAAACATCTCTTAAATTACAATATGTTGCATTCGTGTGGATGTTTGTAACTGCCAAACGGCAAATGCCACACACCCTTTAATTATATCGATCGGATCAGAGTGAAAATCTAAATTGATTTTACCGTGTCCGTTCATGTATTCCTTGTCATCAAACGATGCATCGCAACTCTTGCATTTTTTCATCCCAAATTTTCATTTGCGCCAAAGACGGCTACTATTACAAGTGGACTTGTTAGGTGCCCTAGCCGTATAATAAGTCTTTATGGATCAAATACACAATTTTTACTATAATTTAATAAAACTTGGTGAAAAATAATTAATCAGCTTGATTGTGCCAAATTTGGATCCGATCAGAGCACTTTTATAACTCTTTTTTATTTAGCATTTTTCTACAAAGTGATTTTTTAGATGACAAGGACTCGCGACGGCTGATGCAACTAAATTAATTATAGCAATTATTAGTTGAAATAAGTGGCGTTGTGTATTAAATGGTCGGATACAAGCGGAAATAATATATTTCATTGTTGTTGTGAACCCTAAAATGACAAGAAATTAAACAATTATTATGGTAGCAAGGATGTTTTACATATTAGTGGAGATTAGATATAAAAACCAATCTCAAAATTTACAACAACAGCAGACGATAACGAGAACAAACTGACGGACATGTCTATTTCGTGTCGGATTTCGACGCCGCTTGAGTGTTCTACGGTCTACGATGTCTGCTTGTGAGTGTTGCAAACGGTGTTCCATCATCACTAAGGTGGAAAGCACAAATAAAATCTATAAGTATTTAAGTTCGGATCTTTAGAATCTCTTTATGGGTCTGCTCTACCAATTTTCAATGTGGGCCAAATTTATTAATGTTGGATTTGAACCTTTAATATCGATCTTGAACAAAATAACCACATATTTACATAACTACACCTATATGCACAATCAGAATATTTAAACGAACGTAATTTTGGCTTAGATCAAATTTTAAATACCCTTCACATGGCGTGACAGGTGCATGATTATAGTGTTTGTGACTGTATAGTGAAAGTGCAGTTTTACAGCATTTTACAGTTGAAAAGCTCAACTTTTGTGCCAGATAAATACATTTGTCCCGATTGTGGGCGTGACTGTTGACCCATATTTCCTTATTTATATAGAAATTAGAAGTGTCTGTGCGAAATTTTATTTCAATATCTCAAGATTTAGTAGCAGGAGAGTGCCAAAGTAGACGGATAGGCGGACACGGACATATGTGTTTAGATCGACTCAGTTTTAAGAATATATATGCTTTGCAGGCTCCCCTGACCTCCTTCTGGGTGTTGCAAATAGTATGAAAAACTTAACTCACCTCCCATCTAAAAATTTCGAAGATAAATATACACATTCAGTCCGCAACTACTATTTTGTAACGTAAATTATTCATTTTCAATGTATTGCAATTGCTACCCCACTTATCGCGACACATGTCCATTTACACACAAACACAGGACATACACACATTCTTTTTTAAATACGCAACAACTTGTTACATTGTCACATCCAGAACAACAAATATTGTTGCTGCCCACCCCAATATTACACATGAGGAGTATAAGTTAAGTACACAAGCAGCCTTGTCCTTTTTACATTCACCACTACAAGATTAGGTTTATGTATCAACTTATCAAAACGTTTGCAACACGCAGAAACAGAGAACCCTGAATCAGCATGTCTGTCGGTCCGTCTGTAGGAAGCCATATGAAAGCCATTTATAATTATTGCAAATGTGTTGATAGTATCCGTACGCTGTTGGTATTGCCGAATTAAAAAACGCTTTTTTAAGGAGTTTTCAGGTACGTATTACCAATCAAAAAATCTGATAGTTGAGGATCCACAAATAAAATTAAGATTATTCCCAAAATACAACAATTCCTCTCAGTTGAAACACAAATTCATGAATTTTACGGCAATTTTGATTTGTGGATCGAGGCAACCTTTCAGTGTGCTGCTGAGCACTTTGCGTGATGTGTAGTCACGATGTGGCCTAAACGAAAATGCGTCCTTTACATTTTGTTACTTGTTACTTTCTTCATCCATATCTTTATAATTCGCAATAACTGTCAATTTTCTGTGCAAGTTGTTGTTTTTGTTGCTTTTGATACAACTTACGTCTTTCTTAGTATGTTATTGATTGTGGTGTAGTGTGGCATGTCAAAATAGTTCAAAGGAAACTTCACGTCCCCATTCACATTCACAATCAATTGTTGTATTTCACTAATATGTGTTATTAGCATTCTTTTCAATTTCAGTTGAAATTTGTCATTCGTTACTTGTTTATGACATTTATTTCAAATAATAGTCCACGGCGAGTATCTTCATTCCGCCTGACCATTGACTGAACACTCCTCTCACTTCAGCTTTTCCAATTGAAGTACAGTCATTGACCTTTGGAAGGAATTGCTATTTATAACATAACAGATAAATGTGCTACAATATTTATTAAAACAAACACCAACAATTTCGTTTTTAATTTTTTAAAATTTTTTCTTTTTTATTCAATTTGCTCAAAAGGAAGATGGTGTGTAGGTAATTGGCTAACAATGTGAATAGAAACTAGTGAAGAAACTTGTTAAATATTTTATTTAAATATTTATCGTCCTGACGTTCAAAAATGCAGTCTATGATCTATTGATAGGATTCGCGTTTGGCCAAGTCCATTTCCCTTCCCTTGACTGCGCGTATGTTGCTGTTGTTGCCACTGTTGGTGCATTTAATATGGGACTGGTGGATTCAAGAGGAATTTGTAATTGTGTACCGCCGGAGGTGCATTCCATTGAGCTGGTGGCTGTCACGGTGGAGGTTAATGCAATCCTCGGTACAGGGCGCAAAATATTTTGTCATTTTACTGGTACACCCATTAAAGGCATGGAGGCCATGGGTCGATTATTCAAGTGGTGCAAATGATTTGCCGGAACTTGATGAAATGCTGATGAACGCTCCAACTGCTGCGATAAATACAATTCACCTAGGGAGTAGAAACGTCGCTGTTCAAACATGGTGGCAAAGGGAAACACACCACAGCGGCCTGGATGCAACATGGGGGCTTGCATGTGATTGGTCGGTGGATACAAAATATTTGAATTTGATGTTAAAGGAGTATTTTTCAATGGTGTAGTGACTGCGTCTTGTATTTGATGCAAATTTTGTGAATTCGCAGAAGGATTACGGAAAAATTCCAATGTTTTTAAGCTATTCAACATTTGATGCGAGGTCTGGTGCTTTTTGAGATAGGCGTAACTATAAGAAGAAAGAATTTCATAGAATGCTAAAGAAGTCAATGTATAAACAAAATTTTTCAATTTACCGACGGAACGACTTATCGCACTGTGTACAAGGAAATGTGCCGTCTTCCCTTAAGGAGTTTTCTAACGTTATGTTATTTGTTTGTAAGGACGACCGCTCCGAATTTAGACGTTTCTTCATTTGACTGTTGGCTATAAGTTCGGATTTAGGTTTATGCCACCGTCGGTGCGAAGCCAAATTAGCTGGACAATTAAACACCTGTAATGAAAGTAAGTAGAAGTCAATGTAAAGTATTTTATTTGCTAAATTATTTTACCTTATCACATTCTGAACATTTGTATTCGATATGTACAATGCGGGGGCAACGATGTTGAGCCAATTTAAAGGCGTCATCGTACACAGTGCGGCAAAGCTGACATAAATAAGCGCCAATTTTATTATCAATACTGGCCAAAATTGCTTTAGCTTCCTCGGTCACTTCGACCACATTGAAAGCGGGATCAATGTCGCCTTTGCGAACTACTAACTCTTCATCTTCGCGCAATTTACGTATTATGGTTCCTGACACTGGGCTAATAGTTTCCTCATCTAAGCACATGTGTTTGCGTAGCTTCATCCGTTTACGTTCAGCTTTGTACGTTCTGTAGGTTGACTTTGGCGGCATTGGCACATGTGCCGACGTTGATATAATTCCACAATCTTTATCTTCAACCGCAGTCGCGTATTGTTGATTTTGTTGTAGTGAATTTTTATTAGATCTTTGGCAATTTGTCAAGTCTATGTAGGTTTTTGCTTTGTCTTCTTGACCACTGACTTTAATTTCGTCATTATCCTTTCCAATGGCACGGCAGGGTATGGGAAAATCTCTCTTAAAAAGTTTCTCTAGACCATTAACAGCTTTTGTGTGCATCTCTTCGTCATCATAGACGAGTTTATTACGTGTTAGCACCTTTCCAGAAATCTCTAGTTCACCTTCTATGTCAGCTTGACTTTGTAACATTAATATTGTACTCGCTCTACTAGCTGAGAGATTTATGTTATCATCATCATTACTTAGAACATCCACATATTCTTCCTCGTTCTCTACATAGTTAACCGTTACTTCGTCGTCGCTATCCAAGATACGTTGAATTGGGCTCCCGCTCTCTACTCTTGATGTTGTCGTTACAATTCTTTGTAATTCGTCTCCAACAACGACAAGCCCTTGAGAATGAACAAGTGTTTGACTTTCAATTTCGTCGCCTCCCACATCATAACTGCCCTCGTTGGTGTCTTCGTCTTCGGTCAAAATAATTGTTGCATCATCAACATAAATTGTTGTCATTTCTGTATGTTGTGGTTGTTGCTCCTGCCATTGTTCGTGGTGATTATGATGGCTGTGCTGGTGCCCGTTATCCTCCTCTTCTCGTAACGTTATAACGGGCCGTTGCCTTTCTGGAATTTCACTAAAATTGTTTGCCACATTGTAATTATATTTCTTGTTGCTATTGTGTCCTTCGTCTTTTTCTTCTTTCTGCCTTAGCTGGCACACTGACAAGCCTGCACGTTTCGCGTTAGCCCCACTTGGTGTGTAATTGTGAGGATATTCTAAAGGTATTGTTGCTGTGCTTGTTGATTGGAGTGGTGGTGGCGTACCGAACGAGACATGCGGTCGCCACAACTGATTTTCATCTGACATTAATCTTTGCCGTTTCGTTAATGGTGTAGGCGTTGTAGGTGGTGTTATGGGTACTAAATTTGTTCCAGGACGTAACGATAAATCAAGGGGCGAGGGTGCGAAATTAGCTGCTGCAGTCGCTCTGGTATTAAATTGAGAAAATGTCTCATTGATTGCTGGCAATGTGCGACATTCCGTATAATATTCATTCATCATTTTCGATATTAACTAAAATGAAGCAATTGCGCGCTAATTGTTTGGAGCTGTGGTACAAGTGGGTAAAATAAATTTGTTTTCTACTATGAAAGGCTTTACATTTCATACAACGCGTAAAGGAATTGGAATTGAAAACAACTTTACTTATTTAATCTTCGGTATTTTAAGTTGCACATTTATAGCTACATTAGGAATAATATTATAAATAAATAGCGCAAATGCAGGAACAAAACAAATTAAATGTTTTATGCACGAATATATATTAAAAAAATAAAACCAAACCAAATTTCAGCTCGTTATCTCAAAAGCCTATGGGTGGTGAAAGCTCTAGATGCAAGGTTTAGAACTCCATTGGGGGGGCGACCTTAAGCAGATTTTGCCCAATTGCGGTAGGAAAGCGTAGAAAAAGTCAAAGATTGTGCGTGCCAAAACAGTTCATCCACATATCATTATCATGACAATAATGAAGGTCATGCACAAATTGTATTATTACTTATATGTATGTTTCTATGCTAATGTATGTTCGTTTGGGTAGATGTTTTTCATAAATTTGTTGAATGTTATTTAAATGACGTAATATATTTAGTGCTTGGACTAGATATGCGGTGTAAAAGTAATTAAAAAACATAAAAAAAATCTCCGAAGCTGGCAATAGTAGTCAAAATCGGGCAGAAATGGCCAAAAGCTTGAGCGTAAAATATAATACTGCATATAAGAGCCACGCCTACTTATAAGAGTAGAGGGGAAAGTTAGAGTCCCTAACAGAGACGCCTCTCTAAAATCAATATAGATTTGAATAGGATAAAAGAAAGGCATAAAATGCCACAAAAGAATTAGAGCAAAGATTAGGGCGTAAACTCAACGGACCTGGCGACTACCTTACATGTGAAACATTATAGGATTAAATGCATGCATCACCCACCAATAACTATGAATTCGACGGACAACAAAACGAAGCGGGAACAATACGTTACAAATTTGAATGAATATGTATATTGCGACGGGAAAATATGAAGTCTGAATTATACCCTTCACCCAACATGAGTATATACGAAGCTTACAAAGTATTTATCTTGATCAAAACTAAAAACTGAGTCGATCTAGACATGTGTGTGGGTCAATTTAGAGATATTGAGCTGACATTTTTTACAGGCACATCTAGTTTCTGCACTCAAATCGCTATTTAACTTGGACAAAATCGGCCAAGAGCCACTCCTACATTCGGCAAACATCTATTTAGTTGCCACAAAATTTGGGCTTGAGATTGACACATATTTATAATTACCCCATCCATCAAAAGTGAACTTGATTGGACAACGAACACGCCCACAATTAAGAAACTATAAATTCAGCGTAAAATCCCTGACCACCACGCCCACTATTTGTGTGTACATGTGGAGAGTATTTAAGATTTGGCCAAAGTCAAATTTAGTTTTCTTACTTGTTTTAATATTTTTTGCTGCCGTAAGCAAGGAAAGTCATGTCGTGGTCTAAGTGCTGGGCAGCTATGTCCTTATACTAGTTTCATTGAGAGTATTAGACATTGATCGGAGACTGGGTCTCTTAAGTCCAGAGATGAAGTAGAGTGAGTTGAGCATTTTTTCTAAAAGTGGGTTGAATTGTCCGATCTTGTAATCGTATGCGACATGCACACTCTATAATTCAATTCCCAATCCGATAAATGCACCAAAAATAAAGGCACATGTAAAAGTAAATCTGGGGATTCTGGCGACGGTTCCTCCGGGTATATGTGAACAAAGACCTAGACACAAATACGTCAGCTACTATTGATTGCGCAGGGTTTGTGCAACATACAACCACTTTTTATGACAGGGCAATAAATTTGAAGGATGTACCAGTTGGGACATAGTTGAACAGCTCTTATTTAATAATTGTGTCGCCCTCTCGTGTTTGATATGCCTTTTCCTTAGCATTAGTCCACTTATACAATGCATTTTCCATTTCCATCGTGTAATTATAAAAAAGTGCACCAAATTTCAAACTTTTTAGCCTTCACTTTGTGGACGTCAGAGATTTCTCCGAACGAGAGCACGCATTTTAAACAATCTTGACCAATTCTAGTAGGAACCTGCATGCATAATTTTCAACTTAATATCATAATTTGTGTAACAGTGACAGCCAAAAATAGACAGACACGCAGACATCGAAAAATTGATTCAAATTTTGGGTAGTACTTCCTTTTTGGTGTTGCAGGTAGAACAACTTTTAGTAGAACTTACCCTGTGATTACTAATCAACTCTGTGACATTCGAATCTATTTACCAACACAAACTCAACGCCATAATGAGTTCGATAATAAATTACAAATTTTAGAATATATTTTCAGTCAATTCTATACTTCGAGTAAAATTTGAAAATGCCGCAGGTAACTGTTTTATTTTTTAAACCAATTTTAATCCAACACAATACAATGCAATACAAGTACAATGAAAAACACAATTTACATATGCGCACCTTTTTTGATCAATGGGTGTTCTGTGATCTTTAAATTTTGTGATTATTTTTTCGATCAATAACGTTTTTCGATCTTATATTCATTATTATACATAGACGATTATCTCTTTCTTGACCTAAAACTAATTTTTTTATGAAAAATACCGTGAGCATGTTTAATGATCAATCATTTTCTGGGTCTCCAAAATCAATGCATTTTCAAAATGGACTTGTGGCCGTTATACAATGCCATTATAAACGAGATCCTTAACCGATTTAAATTTAATTAGGAGCCGGTTCAATCTATGAATTTCATCCCAAAATAGAGATTTTGTAACTGTGTGCGACAACATAGACAAACAGATAATTATTACTAAATTAACGCCCATTTGCTGTAGACGTATATAAATATTAATTAAAAACTTTCTTTTTTTTTTGGTTAGTAGAAATTAGTTGAAAAGAACTGCAGTATTAATCAAATTAATTTAAATTTCGTTTAATTATAAAAGCATCGTACAGTTTTTGTTTCTGTTTTAATCAGAAGTGATAAGTGATCTCTTCTTAAGCACTTGTCTTCGTAATATTTGAAAATTCCACATTTACTTATTTATTTATTTATTTATTTATACAACGGCTGATTAAGCTATTTAATTAATACATTTCATATGTTTGTTATATTGCAACAACGATTTTTATATTTCCGAATCTTTCAATATTCCGTTAACACCACGGGGAAGTAACTTAAAATTGTCAGTTTTTCGCATCAAAAGTCCTTGATGTTAAACGCACTGTTATAAACTGAGAATGAATGAATGATGAGCGATTGAATGGTTTTGAAAATGCGTAGCACGATAGGGCACCTGCAGCAATGTTGACAAATTAAGTTTGAATGCCAACGTAACAGAAAGGTCTCAAGCACACTTTCAAAATAGCCTATCAACAAGCGCATAAACAAAGGGACACAGCACCGAAATACCACCCACCACTCACCACGCAAATTACCCGTCGCTGTGTAAGTTGAGCCTATTGTATCCTGCAACCGGAGCATAGGAGCGCTCTATATACGTATTGCTGTTTCATTCGTTCCTTCAGTTTGAAAATATCGGTTTGCTGTGGAATGCTTTTCAGTCTATTCTACGAGGACCTTTAGCATGAGTATTTTCATATTTGTTGCTTATTGTCGGGGATTGCTTCACATCATCGTCATCGTTCGACATACATAGTGAGAAAACTCCTTTCCATCTATTACGCGCAAAGTGCGCATGTTCGTTAACGCCCACAAAGCTATTGTTTGTTTGTGTAAACAGATTGCGTTGACTTTTATGTGTCTGCATACATTCCAAGGGGACTTTGTTGGTTGCAAGACTTCATAAGGATTTTCACTGCTGGCATGCATTGTAGGAGTTTTTCTATCATTGCAGTCTGAAACTTATAATAATTCAATACGGTTATGTGTGTACACGCCCACTTATTTTCACATTCACATGCCTTTTCAATTCAATATTAAGTTTATAATTAACAAGTAAGAAAACTAATTAGGCTTAGGCCAAATTCTAAATACCCTCCACTGGATGTGGCAGGCACATGAATACATTTCTCTATATGACGTATTGTATACTGCGTACTGCATACGATTTTTTAATTGTGGCAAATCGATGGATGGGGTAATTATAAATATATGGACCAAGTGCCAAATTTTGGGGCAAGTAAATAGATACTTGTCCTTGTTGCGTTATTGTGGGAATGGCCCTTGACCTATTTTGCCCAAAATTAATAGAAATCTGCATGCGGAAAATAGAAAGGTTTCTAAAACATGTCAGCTCAATATTTCAAAATTTACAATCGTTAGAGTGCCAACAACGGATCGACTATATATATAAAAAATGGATTTTTAAGCTACTGCTAAATAAATAATTCTCCGCACATCGTTTGCATCTAGTTTTCCCTTGACTTGACTATATTTTACACAAGTACACATATACCAGGTCCGTAGCATGCAATGCATCTCTTGGTCGTGTTTGCCTGTTCTGCTTTAATTTTAACATTTGCATTTCTATTCATTCATTTCGCCTCAACAGTAATCGTACACTTGTTGTTGTACATTGTACATTTCACCAAACATATATACTCCTATGGATGTACATACTTGTAAACACTTTCGTGGTTAATAGAGCAACAGTCGTCAGTCCATTGTCATTGGTTTAGAAGCATGCTTGTTATTCCGTTTCAAGAGAACTCATTCACAGCATTCGTACGTGTGTTGTTCGACTTTCATTCCCTTCCTCCTTGTCTTAAAATATATCTATTGTATTGTATTCCTGTATATTTCGTCTGTTGAAGGGGTTGGACCAATTACTCAAACTGCTGCTGTATTAATTTTTACACACTCGTATGTGGGTGACTGGCAGTGTCGTCATTTTAAGACTGAAAGGATTATTCTTGTGGACTTTACATATTTAATTCACTCTTATGCAAGTATTTTTATGCATATTTCATTTATCAGGTTTGGGCGCACGAACACACACTTACACTGCTGTTAACATTCAAAATGGCGGACGTTTCAAACGAATTGTTCACTTTATGAATTTAATAGATAATAATGTTGTGAACATTGTGGTATTAGTTCTTACACTTATGCAAGCTGGCATTTTACGATTCAATCTTAGAGATTTTTTAAATTTTGCGATCTCTGAAATGAATTCCTGAACATTTTATAATTAATCTTTAGCACTTCGTTCTAATTTCATAGAATAGAATGTAGCTCGATTTTGATGTTGGTTGAACTAGGACCTTCCACATGAAAGGATTGTATTATTTAACGGTGACCAAACACAAATATCTTATAATTTAAGCATTAAGTCGGGTACCTATATATATTTCAAATCTTCCATTATGAAATTTGTAATTGAACAACTCTTGGCGACATTTTTGTTTTCGTATAATCCTGCTTTAGTTTTTGAATTAATAGTCGTTCGTTTCATATCAATATTGAATAGGTTTTGAGGAACGGACGTTTAACATAACCTTCATTTAAATGAAGTTTCACAATGCATGATTAATACGGATAATGTACAAGTTTGCTTTAATACAAATTTGCAAACTTTTGAAAAATTTCGCATTAATTCTGGACTACTTAACTGAATATTTCGAAATTTGGCACAGCTCAGTACCTTTTATACCTAAAATTGTCTTTGAATTGGCCTCGCCTTTGACGTAGATGCCCCTGTATGGATCTGAAATTTAGATTGACTATTCCTCCTTTACGTCGGAAACAAATTTGTTTGAAAATGTTTTAAAATCCATCTCGCCCTATATAGTTACGAACAATATGGGCAAAATTTTGCAATCATTAGAATATTAGAAAAATTATGTTGATCAAAACGACATAAACTTTGTGAGATTTTCTCCTTCGCAAAGGAAACATATTCCCAAATTCGTACTACAGGGTATTAATATACCGCTTTAAAATATTAAATAAATAACTTGTGCACACAATGGCATTTATATGTATTGTCACATCATAAATGTCTTTAAATAACGAAGCATGTTATATATTTATATTGTAATGTAACGATTAGCAAACCTCAACGCCAGGTAAAAGATATTCTTTGATTTAACATTGATGAAATATGACACGTTAAGTGAAAAATAGTCTAGACACACCACCACCTAATTGGGGTGAGATAGCAAGAGAATAACACCAGTTGAATCGTTGTTATTATCGAGATGACAAAGTTGAAAAATTTTTGAAATTCATCCAATGAAGTTTTAATCGTTAATTAGCTGTGTGTTCAACACAAAACGTCACCAACAGACTGACATGTCACGATACTAATTATGAAAAAGTTACAAAAGACTTAAATCTTTAAATATTATCCCACCAATATCCAATTAGAAGGGAATGCAGTATTGAAGAATAAAATTTGGTACATATATCATCACTAGCGGTTACAGTTTGGTAAACTTTGCCAACTGGCCAAATCGCTCCGCGGACAGTCTATTTATTCAATTAAAGCTCTTTTTGTTTGAAAAATATCTAAACTAGTCCTCTTTTAAGCATTCTAACGGTATATGAATGAAGAGAATTGGACCCGTCATTCGGGAGGTATATTAAAGAGAAGATGGTATTATTTTAATAGAATAATTTCACAATGCATGATTAATACCGGCATTGCAGACGTTTGCTTTAATACAAAGTTGATTACTTTTTAACAATTCGCTTATTCCTGGAGTACTAAGTCGAATTTTCTGAAATTTGGCAGAGATGTTAATATCAGTCCGCTTTAGACTTTAACACACAAGACATAGAATATTTCGCCAAAATATTAAAGACTTCTTAAAAATTTGAACAATGGCTCCGATATTTGGAAAGGAACCGAGCAAATCCAGTTTTCTTCGGCGTCGTTGGTTATAAGTCCGTCCGTTTAGATAGATTGTTGTCATAATAGACCTAGTCCAGTCAACGGCCTTTCCCCCTAGTGAAGGTTTTAGCGGGTTAAAGTCTCGTACCTCAGACTTTCGATGCTTTCCACCTATCTCAAAAAAACAAGAACCTATAGTGAACATATTACAGATGTTAGCATGCTTTAGCGCTTTATTTAGAATATTTCATGTCGGGAGCAAACTTGTGAAAATGAACGGGATTGGGTAACGTACACGTACACGGTGAGTACGCTTTACTTGCATTGTTAAGAGACCTGTAACGAACCTCTTGCACGTTTGGATGTATTTTTGCATAAGATCGAAGTGGGCGTATAAAATATATTGATATTTGGGTTTTTCAAAACGATAATTTTTCAATTACATTTGAGATATAATTTCTTCGTTATTTGGCGTTCCATTTGGAAGAAGAACGGATGGTTGATGGGTATCGTAGATTTGGCGTATGCCTAATATAGACCTTTTTATCTTATTTTCTCTTAGAGAATAAGCGATCTAATGTAAATGTCATAATATCTACCTTGATGTATATCAATTATGGTCTTTTCCCTTTATGAGTATTTCTTAGTTATTTCTTTATTGCATTTTTCATAATTTTTTTATTAAAATATTTCCTTCTGCAAAAAAGAGTACTTTACTCCTGCTCCTTTATATCGACAGAATAAGAATAATTACTTTTTTTTCCCAGTTTGTAAAGTTTGAAAAATACTCGTTGTGTCGTTGTTGTTATAGTTGGGTGCACGGCAACACCAGCACTTAATTTAGTTATAATCTGTACAAAAAGTTCATAATTACATTCCTGTTTATTAGCCATGATTGTTAACAGTAGCTTGCATGCTGGTGTTGCTGCTCCAACTAATGGCAATGCTGTTGATGTTGCTGTTGCCTTGTGTACACATATATTCATACTATATCGTCTTTATTCGTTTAATGATTTCATTCATTCATTGACTAATTTCTGGCAAATTTTTATAAACATTTTTGATTTAATTAATTTGTTTTACAATGTTGATGAGTACACGCATATTAACACATACACTTGAAACCCTGATACCTGCATTGTAAATACATCTGTTTGTACTTGTGAGGCAACTTGATTTGGGGCGAGATACTACGTACTACGAAAATGTAAATGTAACACAATTTCTTGATGCGTTGATGTGATTTTAATTACTAAATAAACTACTAAATAAACATTGAACAGGCAGGCCACGTAGTATAATTATAGTTTAGGCTGAATAGTTAGTGAGTTAGTTAATAACAAGAACACGCCCTTGCCAGCATATAAATATTGCAGTTAAGTTCGCTATTATTTTGGCTAATAAGTAGAAAGTTTGCAATGAAAAGAATAGTTGAAGGTGCCAATTAATACACCCTACATCGCTTGGACTAGTTCCGATTATACAATTATACAGGTCATGCATGTTGTATGCACACATGAGTCAAGTATGAACAGATGCGATCCGATGAGCATAGTGGAAATTCGTGCCATATCTCGTGTCATAATTTCATTCATAGGAAAAACTATCCGCAATTATACACAACATACACTCGTGAGGTCTTGAAAAATCATTCCATGCCAACGCCTTAAAGATTAGTCTCTGAAGTTGTTTAGGAATTACAAACATCTGCACAAAATTAATATAATTAAATACAATTTATCGCACGTCTTGTGTACTTTACCCTTTCCTCTACGCCGTCGCCTAACTGGTTTGTAGACACGTGTATACGTAAGTGTGTGTTTTTCGAATTCAATGCGGTAAATTGAGCATTTTATATGTGAGTAATTTAATATTATAATGGATGTTATTAGACGCGTATATGTAAATCTTTTATATTCCTGCTTAGCCTCCTTAATCCCAAGAGGAAATAAAAATCGTAAACGAATATTATTTTAGCTGCTGCATAATTGCAAAAGTAGAGATACGTAGTGCGGTGCCTTTTATTCATTATGCAAATTTCTTTGTAGAATCGAAAATTGCGTTGTTCTTGTCCGTCTTTTGTCTGCAAATGAATAATTGAAAGCTCGCTAGGTCACTTGGTATTGAAATTGGAGAACGTGGAAAACTGTCGTACCGTATAGTAATAGTAATATGGGACGAATACTAATTCAGTATACTAGTACTATTCAGAGACTAGTTCAGAGACCCCCGAGCCATGCAACAAAGTTTTAATAGGCAACGAAATCTGAGTCTATTTAACAATGTCTGTCGTTGAGACGCTCATGATGGTAAAAATTAAGATATGAAGCAAACACTGATTGGCAGCCATAACCTCAATTGCCGAAAATCTTTCCCGGCGATAAAAATGGAGCCACACAGGGAATAAGTTAACAAAAAATATGTGTATTTATGCAGTTTTTGACGTTTGCGATCATTCACGTATACCTTACGCCGATGTTAAATAACGGTCAAAAGAGGGAGATATTAATAACATTTCACGCCTAAGCATGAGCTAGTTTTCTTATTATTAATTAATCAATACTTGTAACTTTCGCTGACATTCGAACTGGGCATCAATGGCGCAACCTCATCCGACAGTTTCACAATCATCGCATTTCAATGGCAGTCGCACACGCGGACATATACAATAGAATGTATGCATAAAAACCAACATAAATATTGACTGAAATTTCCCATATCAATAAATAAAACAAGTGAAAATGTTACAGCCGTTCAAGCCCGACCATTTAATACCCTTCAACTCTTAGCACCTCAAATTATGCTACAATTAGTTTAGTTGTGTCTGAATATAAGTTAATTCGTGAATTACAATTATATGGGAAAGGGTTCTAAAAATGTTCCGAACCGGTCCATTTTCAATAGGGTTCCTCGTTAGATCAAATTTCATGGAAATATCTTAAAAATGCAACCTGCAGCTTGCACACAAATGTACATGGACAAACAGACAGACAGACGGACATGATTAATTCGAACTGAAAGTGGCTGTGATATTTGCCGTTTAGATGTTACAAACATGCACACAAACTTAGTATAAGCTTTAGTGGAGCATGGTGTAAATATTTTTCATTTTTCATTCATGTTTTGGCTGTTAACGCTGCTTGCGTACAAGATTTACTTATTGGTTCCCGTCAACAAAATCAAAACATTTAATGTTTTTAAAGTTCTTGGAGTCATTTCTCAAAACAGTTCACACGTTTAGAGAGATTAAGATAAAGTTACTACTTCCGTGTGGGAGGTGGAAGAAAATTGCGCTAAATCAATATTCATATTTATCCAAGGCATCGGTTAAACAAAACATTTTAATGGTCATGGTTTTCATTTCAAAATCGAATTTAGAATACAATAATAATAACAACAACAACAACAATTTTATTGTATGTACTTGTATTATTTAATGAAGCAAGAGTCGCCTTATCCTCGTGTGCTTGAGATTTTGTAATTTTAATTCCGTTAGTAGTTGTCGGCGTTTGAAGAATGTACGAGTATATGTATGTTAACATGTGTATGTTGGTAATTTATATGCACACGCTCATACTTATGTGGGTATGAAGTTATAAGTGTTGTCAAGTGTCGTTTATGTGTGACCTTTGTAAATTGAATTTGTCCCCTTGACTTTCCCTCACTCTATAACAATTATGCGTAAATATTTTTATTAGCTTTTTTTGTTGTTGATTGCCTACTCATTTTGATCAAATGCACTTTAAAGGGACCCGTGTCGAGCAAAGAAAGTCTCGACTAAGTACAAAATGTGATTTGGGACTTTTCCTTTCAAGCAAGTGAATCAACGTAGAGCACACTTATTTCAATTTTCGAAAAGAAAATGAGATTTTCGCATCTTCCATTCATTCACATACGCACCGTTACTGTTGACACTCACAGTCAAGAGTGTCAACTTGTGCAAAATGTTATCACATGGCAAATTGAATCAATCAAAAAAGCTGATGAGGAAGATTTGCAATGAAAAAGCCTTAAATTGAGTTTCATGTCGATTCGATTTCCTGCATAAGATATAGCAACCTAGCACTAGCACGCAAGACAAAACAGTTTAAAGAAGCCTGCCGTCAAGTAAATTAAATCACTTTTGTTTCAAATTTAAATCACAGTCTAACAAAAGCAAATAAAGTGCAATCCTGGGATGCCCTCCACATATATGTATGTATGTAAACAGAGGGCGTGGCATGTGCTCTCTTTTAAGTATTTGTCTCAGCTTTGTAGTTGCGTAGAGATCTTAATTAAGTCATACGTCATGGAGGTCAGTAGCAAATAACTGTATAGAATAACGTCTGAATAGAAATGATACGTGGACGTACAGACCGAAAATTCAGGCTGAAACTGAAATTAAATAATTTTTGATTCACGAAATTTAGAATTCGTACCGTACAGTGCACGCATTTAAAAATGCACCTTCTATGCATTTATGCACACGTGTAAGTAAGTAATTTGTTACACTTTTTGTGTGTTTAACTTTCACTAGTCGCCTATTCGTGAGCTGATCACGTACTATGCAAGGAAGGTTGGTATCGCGACCACATCTTCACAGTTTTGTAATTAACAAATTTACATAAAATTTCGCTACAGGCGCTCATTCTTTCATGCAACACTCTATGCATTCAGTTCGTTATCCACAAATAGTGTTTTGCAATTAAAGCAATCAGTGGTTTTCCTTAGAAGCACAATTTTTTGTTATTCTTTCTTCGGTTCACGAGTGCTTGTATGGCTCCAGTAATTAAAGAATAATAGAATTTGCCATGTGTAAGGTTCTTATTAAAGGTCATTAACGGTACTTATAATCTACTCTGATCACACGGTTCACGTCGAAGTTTTGAAAGAAAGTTTTGAATATTTCCATAAATAATTTGTAACTGCAGGGCAAAGTGGTTTTTTCATAACCTTTGAGTAAAATCCATATGCGTTCTGCAGAGGTGGCCAGAATAGGTGGTTTTTAAATTTGATAAGTTTAGATTTATGATTTACATTGTTATGTATGTTTGTTTGTTGATAACAAAAGGACCCGCTTTCTCAAACGCTCTACGTTGCTGCTCTACTGGTTGTGTAATCGACCCAATCAAGACATTCCTTTTTTGCGTGTTAATTTTTTCATACCTACTGTCATCAAATTTGTATGCACAAGCATATGTGAGGGTGATGTTCAAGTATGCAACTTTAAAAAGTTCAAAAAAGTTCCGACGAATTTCAAAATAATAACATGTTGCACAAGCTATGCATGAGTGTGCATATATCGAAAGTGTAAAAAATCACATTGACATCATATTTGTGTGACCTAAAGTAGCAATTAAATTTCTCTAGAACGAACGTCGCTGTTAAGTTTATTGTACAGCTTTGCTGCCATGAAATGTGATGGTTTTAGTATTTAAAAGCTATAAAAAACACATTTATGGAAAATATTTATTTAAGTGACATTTTATGAATGATTTTATTACATTTCGATATTTTAGATTCTAGCTTTGCTTATTCATCCGTGCCTTTTTAGGCGCTAATCGTAATATTAATTCTGATACTCGTGTATAAAAATATTCTATGTCGGAAAAAATTGAAAACTTAACCCCCCTACCTAGGTACGATGAAGGTGCATTCGATTTTTTAACGATTTGTCTTTATTTCAAGAGTGAGAGAATAAATAGTAAAGTCGACGTCAGGAGGGTCCATAAAGCTTCGTCGCCAATACAATGTAGCTTGAAAACATACTAGAAATGCGACGCTTAAGTTATGTAAAATCGTATACCATGCCGAAATAGGTCGGTAAGTACCGGTTTTACCCACCACCCCAAGGTTGCGTTGCTTTGCCAAAACGTTCGAAAGATGTAGAAGTAACCGTCAGAGACCCAGCAAAGTGTCTCTTTTATGAACATGATCCTAAACCCGAAAATTTCTAACGTCTAAAAAATGTCAAGTTGTAACATTTATATTGATGTAGGGGTGGTGATCTAGCCCAAGTGGAATTATTTTACTTATTTGGATTATAATGAAATTAAAGTAAATTTTTATCCACCTTCGCACAAATTCATTCATTATTCTGTAATCTTTACCTGTAACTGTTATAGGGTTTACTGTTAATTTGACAGCTGCATGTCAAATAAGGTTTAGTCAAACATATTTCTCATTTATACACATTCACACAAAGCTAGAGGCTTAATTTAGTGCCCATCTCACTCTCTGTGAGGCGTAGAAACAACTTAATTTAATAACGTAGAAAAATTACCTCTTAAGTAAATTATTAATGGGCGGTAAACATTTAGTCATAAGCAGATCAGGCATTATGCGTAGAGAAGAAACAAGTTAAAGAAAGTGCGTGTAACTGTTAAATTATGTGATAATTGAAGTGCTGTTTATATAAAAGGAACCTCCCAACTAGCGCACACTCCGGAAGGAGATAGTGACAAGAATAATTCATAATTAGGGGAGAAAAATGTTTCCAAGAGTGAATATAAGATGAGATAAGGATACAAGTAGGTAGGTAAGTGGCCTTTCTTTAAATTCCTTAGGCAAAAACCCATGTCCGTTGCACAACTCCAGAGTAAATCGTTTGAAGTTAAACATTTGGCTTGTTTTTTAATTTTTCCACCTAAGGAAATCGGCTACTCCTGTTCATCTGCTATTAACAAGGATCCCATATGCTGTCACTTTTACCGATCTTCCTAAATTATATTTGGATACCAAGTAATTGTAGGAGGAAGAGGAAGTACTCGGTGCGGATGTAAAGGATAGCATTTGTCAGTATAAAGAGTTCCTTCTAATAACTGTTTATCTTTAAATTTCCACTAGTGACTCTACACCAAAAATTTTAAAATGAAATTCCGCCCAAACAAAATTTAGTAAAAATAGTGAAAAAAATCAATAAAATAAAATTTTCGATTTCATAAGCAAGCAAAATAAATTAGAAAAAGTCAAAATACCCTACATCACTTGATATATTATTCAATTTAATTTTTTTCTTGGAAAAATAAAAAATTTAATTTTTTATACCACTTGTATTATGAAAAATTTCTATATGATGAAAGTGTCACAAAATTTTTTTATTTTTTATCTCAATAAATAAAAGGACCTTATATGACGAGGGGTTCTAAAAATGGTACAATATGGTCCATTTTCAATAGGGTTCTCTTAAGGACCAATTCACGTCCTAAATGTACTAAATTTCATTGACATATGTCAAAAAATGCGACCTGTAGCTTGCGCGCACATGTACATGGACAGACGGACAGAGGGACTTGGTTAATTCCATTCCAATTTCGATTCTGAATCGATTGGTATAATTAAAGGTGTGTGTGGCATTTGCCGTTTAGGAATTACAAACATTCGCACAAACTTAATATGCCCTTTAGTACAAATTTATTGTGACATTTTTAATCATTTTCAAATTATTCGGACTTGACGGACTGTAATATTTTGACTTTTTTTATATTTTCGTTTTCATTAAAATTATTGAATGTGACTGAATTAAATTTGTCTCCGTCTATTAATAATGAGTAGAATACTTATAAAATTCAAGAGTATTTGGGTGGAAGGCCCAGCCTACATACACATAGTTTACCTTGTCTCTCTCTCTCACACATTGACACACATTCAAGTACACGTGGATGCATACATCACCCAAAAGTTTAAGAGGATTGTTGGCTGGCTTTACCCATACGCACTCGAAACGTTGCGGATTTTCAATTTTTGTGCCATTTTTACAATTTTTCAATGGACAAAACGCACCCATACACACACACACAAACCCACTTAGGTGTGTTCAACTTTCAACGTTCTTGAATTTTTCATTGTTGCATGACACATTTGCTCAGGTAAGATTAGCTGCTAAATGCATGCGTATGGGTGTTTACGTGAGCACACATCTTGTGCTATTACGTTATTATCATTCACTATATGGTTTTTTTGTGGTTTCATGGCCCGTTCCTTCGTTTGGAAGAATAGTACAAGGCGTACTTCTACGTACACATTGTGCCAAGGCTAACAAATGCACACATGTACGCACAAAGGATATACCTTTAGCGCAGTTGTTTCGTGTTCAGGGTTCGATTACCGTTTCGATGTCATTGATTATCATATGAGTTTTTCCGCTTAAATAGCGCTTTTCGTAATGATCTCTCGCGGGATTTCATTTGTTTGCGGTTTTTGAGGTTTCTCATGCTATTCTTCTTACCTTGTGAGACCCAACCACAGAAGCCATATGTTCAACTAAATCATTAGCTTGTTTTTTCCACCCTCCCCCCACCCCCACGTCATAATGTTTTTTCTTTTGTTTGCGGTCATCCTTTCTACTTAAAGGTAATAGTAATAGTTTTCCAATGAATGTATAGAAATTGATCTTGTGTAATATTACCTGATGATGATGTATGATTTCCCGGCCTTATTGTTGCGGTAATTATTTGAAAACAAAATTATTTAGGGGATTACTTAAATGTATTAGAACAAGTTAAGCTATGCAGTAGGAAGATGGCATCGAGAATGATTACAGTTCATTAAATTCTCTTTCTTTACAAAACTGTCACAATTAGAAATGAATGCAGTGAGTGTCCACATATGAGGTCCTCTTATTAATGTAATCTTTAAAAACAGATGTTCTATGAATATTTTTTTACTTTTACATAATAGTTTAATACCTAGATGATAAAAGAATTTTTATATAAATCCGTAAAAGAATTCGTAATCGCCGCGCACACACACACTTCCTTTACGACCAATCTCTAATTTACATCCAGCACTTGCCATAAAATATGCTAAAGTCATTGGGAAAACATTACATCAATTTATATGCGTAAGCAATTTATGTTGAGTAAAGTGAATTATAAGTGGCAGGTTATAAGTTATATTTGATTTGAGCCAAACGTTCACTTGCTCACCACCACCGCGATTTTTCACAATACTTACGCTATAGTGACTTCAACACAAAACAACAAGTAAACAAATGAAGAGCTTAGAGCAAATCGTGGGTGACCTCCACATGGAAAAGAAAACCGATGGGCGTGGCCCATTTTCATCACATCGATGAATAGATGTGCATCAAATCACTAAAATGTAACTCAATTGTGAAAGCTGCTATAAACGCAAAATACCGTATTTTTTTTTGGAAATAATTGGCGTGTCTGTGACTGATAAACGAAATATAAATTTGAAGTTTTTAGCTCTATTTTTGCAACTGTGAGAATTGTAGTTGATTGAAAGCGACACTTTTACCCGATTTTTAAGGCGCTCAGACTTTGACTCAGACATCAAGATTATTCAATATATACTCTGAGGCCGCTGCAAAGGTTTTGACACAGTAAGGATTCTTCCTTCCTCAAGATGGTGGATTGGAAACCACCATATTTTTATAAAAATAGGAACTCTACACAAACACTTCCACTCAAAGTCTTTCCTTGCATTAAGGGGTTTAACGACATTTTTCTGTGCTTTTTTTTTTCTCTAAAATAATTTTATAATGGTGCGTTATTTAAGGTAATTCAACTGTTTTATATGTAAATTAGCTGCAATATATATTTTTTTTTTCATTACAGCGACTTAACAGCCATTTGATGATGTTACGCAAAAATGAAATTTTCCATTTATTTACATTTATAATGTTTGCGTAAAGTGATTTCGATTATGACAATCTGTTGTTGTTGCTGTGGGTGGTGGTGTTGTACGCTTTGCTGCTGTAAGCAAACATATGCGTGTGTGTGTGTGTTTGTATACTATATATCAGGCCAATTTCCATATTTTCAATTAAAATTTCTCAAATTCCCAATAATGTAAATATTTTAATTGCCTTTCAATACGTTGTGTGTGAACAAGGACACGAATTGCAGTCACTTGGAAATCAAGTGCTCGGAAATAATACAATTCATAATTAATACAGTTATATATTAATTACTGTAGCTAAATAAACGCACTTACGGACATTAATTAATTTTTAAGTCCATCAACATACATTATTACAATTTACGGTTCTTAATAAACTCCACGACGAAATACTGTAATAATGAACGATCCCGAAATCGAAAAATGCCTCCCAAAGGAAAGACATTTTAACTCGTCTGATTAGATATTTAATAATTGAGCGGCATCAGTGTGTGGACCCACCTTAGCCCGCCTCAATATTAAATATGGGCATGGTTATTTTCCCAACTCATAGAAAATTTTCGTTAATATTCTGGTAAAATTTTATTTTTGTCCATACATCTTATGGATTGTCTGTAATAAAAGAAAAACCCTTGATGGTAAAAATGTACGAAGGTTCATAGATCGATTTAATCCAATTTCATTCACCAAGGAATTATTTGTACCTCAGAAGAGGCGTGGCCAAGTCAAAGATATTTTCAAGTATAAAGCGGACTGATATTAACATCTCTGCCAAATTTCAGAATATTCGACTTAGTACTCCATGAATAAGCGAAATGTTAAAAAGGATACAAGTTGGTATTGAAGCAAACGTCTGCGTGGCTCGTACTAATCATGCATTGTGAAATTATTCTATTAAAATAATACCATCTTCTCTTTAATATACCTTCCGAATGACTGGTCCAATTTTCTTCATTCATACGCCGTTAGAATATATAAGAGAGGAATAATTTATTTAATTACTGAAGATCAAAATCTAGATCTGCTTGACTGGATTTGGAATAAAGAGTTTTAATTGAATAAATAGACTGCCCGTGGAGCCAATGTTTACCAAATTGTAAACACCAGTAAAGATCACGTGTACCAAATTTCAGTTCGATATCTTAATGTTTGAGATCGCGAGAGTGATAAAAAATGGTCGCCGACGCATGAACGGACAGAAGGGTCTAATTGATATGGATATTAATACTGTACAAAACTATGAATATATGTACTCTGGGAGTCTGTCTCGCCTTCTTACTAACGTTTGAACAAAACCAATTTAGCACCAAAATCTTTATGGTGTGGTGGGTACAAAAAGTTAAAAAAAAACCCATAAATAGGAATTTTAAAATTTTCATTTAGAAAATAAATCAGTATACGATGCACAGAACCGGTTGAATTGCGTTTTAATTCACACATAAGCCTCAGGACCCAGCGCAAAAGGGGACGTTATTAAAATAAATATAGATGAGTGCACATACTAGAAACGCATAAATGTGTTAATAAAAAAGCCTTTCAAGTGTTCCATTTTACATTAGGCCGGTACATGTTAAGGGATCCTTTTGGTATCAGCTCAAGAGGAAACTGAGGAAATATTTATGAGATAATATTTACACGTGACCAAATATACCACAAATTGCACCTGACACAAAGGTATGCTTTATTGTTGTTCTTTATTCTTTTTTTTTATCATAAACACTTTTTTATCATAAACATTTGACCATTTGTCTATGGATACGCAAAACAAAAGAAGGAAAGTACACGAAACAATGAAAGCGTTTTATCAGTGCATTCCATTTAACGAACATGCGTTAATAAAAAGTGTCCATGTTTTGTACATGCGTCCAAAATATGAATGTGTTGCAAGGTAACTAACCATATAGAAAATTACCCATACCAGCCTATTTTTGTCTCTATAGACATACGTTCATATATTTACATATTTGAACGCTAAAGGTTTTCCATGTACATGTGATGTCTTCTAACGTGTAAAAGAGTTATTGTGAAAAATTAGCGCACCTGTTGACATAAATTGTTAAATGCCAAAAACACATTTGTAGTCAGCCTTGAAGAGAACTTTGAATGCTCTACGTAAAATAAGTCAGCAGTCTTAATCGGTCAATAGACATGATCTCCAGAAAGCGTCATTTGTGTGGCTCAAGGGCGTAATTAAGCTTTATAAAGCATTTATCAGCATTCCTTCATATAAGACATGTTTACAACAAACAAATCGTAAAATAATATCATCTAATACTTGAAGGAGTAAGTGGATGGGATTTTTTCACCAAAATGCAAATTTAAACTTTTCCGAAGTTTTAGCTATTTCGTCAGATATATCGCATCATTTACTAACCTACGAGAGTTTCGCTTCCAGTTTTTTACTTCTATGGGTCAACGTTCAATAGTAAGTCGATCAATCCCAACACATGACACAATACAATAGCTGAGTATGCTAGTTGTGCTTCTTTTATGTGTGTGCCCTGCGTTTGTGTGCAATCAGTATACCGGCAATTTTATTAAATTGTTATTTAATTAATGGCACACAACCTGCTGATACGCAGTCTAGCACACAAAACCTTCAAAGTTTGTCAATTAGAGACAAGATTTAATTACACATTCAGTTTATAGATATCTGACGACAATGTACAGCCAAACAAGTGAAAATGTTGTGGTCGGCTCGGCTCGATCATAGTAATAACCTACTGGACTTGGTTCCACAATTTATGCTTTAATTCACTTTATTGACACTTTTTCTAAAATGTTCAGAAATGAGAATTTTCCTGGTTATGTGGGAAAGGAACCGATTCGGTCGATTTTCAATAGTGTCTGCACCAAATTCCATCAATAAAAATCAAAAACTGCAGCTGTGGTCAATTCAATGGTCGTTTCAGATTTCGACTGTGGCGACTGATACAATTGAAGACGGTTCTGACATTTTCCGTTTAGGACTTACAAACACGCGCACAAAATAATCAATTAGTTAAATAACGCTGTGGCAGTATGACGTTTCTCTTCTCAAGGGGTTGATTAAGTTTATTTTAATTTTTTGAAAGTGTGTGCGCACATATCTGCCTACACTACATATTGTACATAAAGCATTTTATGTACAATAATAATAAATTTTAAATTTTAAGTCAAACTAATTCGTGCTTTTTGCATAAGCGTGGGTAAAATATCATAAAACATATTCAAAGGTCTTATAAATTTGCTTTATGCACTCGAGTGTCTCCCACTGCTACGCTATGTGGTTGTTTCAGCAACTTCAGTCGTCCGAAAATATATGGGAATTATCTGGAGCGTGCTTCGGCATTCGAAAAGAGGGAAAAAGCTACATAAACATTGGTCGGGATCTGTGCACCTTATCTTTATAACCACCATTATAATGATTAGGGAGGTATATTGGTTTGAAGGACCTGAAGGGAGCGAGCCACACTTCACAATTTCAGCATCGAATTCTCAGTCGTTTTAGCTTTTTTATGGGTTCGTCTGTTTGTGTATCTTTGGAACTTTCACACTCTGCCTTGTGGCACTCTCCCTAGCGCAAAAAGTAATCTATTGGGCGGAAATTTAGTATAAATAATCTTCGAGTTGGATGGATGAAATGGGCTCACGGCCGAAACTTTAACAATTTAGGCTAAACTATATATTTTCATTCCAGTCCACGACTTTCGTTTTAAAAAAAGCACACTTATCCGTGCACGCACGTGATGCGTGTAATGATTGCTTTTGTACCAATTTGAATGCATACTTAATTATTAATTTCACAGCATAATATAACGAAACCTATGGGTATGGATGGGTTTTCATTTGTAATGGCTCGCAGCAAGAGTGCCTGTAGAAGACAAGTTCATTTTGAATTTATTATTATTTATTTATTATTGTCCGTTTTTCAAGGGAGAGTTTCGGATGCAGTTAGTCTACCAAGATCAATGATGTGGGATATATTATCAAGAAAGTCAGTGTAGCCATGTGCAACTAGTTCAACCATTTCTTTGTGTCGTCCGTATTGAGATATATTGAGTTAAATTTTTATATATACTCTGCCTTGACGTGGCTGGATTACGTATACGCCACAATATACAAACAAGTAAGAAAACTACATTTGGCCTAAGCCAAATTTATTACTCTCCACGTCAGGCCCACTTTTAGCACAACAATGAATGAAATAATTGTAAATATTTGTATCGGATTTCGCCTTCATAGCTCTTCGTAGCGATCTGTGTGCAGAAACTAAAGATGTCTGTACAAAATTTTAGGTCAATGTCTCAAAGTTTGCGACCGTGAGAATGCCAGCAAGGGGACAGTATAGCACGACTTTTGTCGCATCCACAGCTTACGCATAAATTTAGATTTAGCTGGAGCTATGATATCTTCTTTATTTGTTCCTTGTCATTATATGAAATCGAGCTGATGGGTTAATTTAATTGGGTTTGAACGGGAATTTTTTACTGTTTACTTTTTAAAAGTTAGCTGTTACTGCTCGACTTAGTTCTGAGTATTGTTGCAGTTTGAAAACGCTGGAAAGTGGATATTTTTGTATGATATTTACCAGCATTAAAAATTTTAATTGATGCATGCAGCGTAGCGTACCTTTTAATTTGTGGGTCCTGAATGTGTTGCAAAGTCAAAATTCAATCAAAATTGAACATCAGTTTATTACACAATTATTTGTACATACATGCAGGTGTGTGTTCAGTTACAAATGATTTTTCGACCGTACGTTTGTAGTTAGATACAAACAATGTATGTACGAGTATATATGTAGGTTTTGTGTACTTAGTGTCATTTACAATAGAAATTTTCATTGACATGTTGTTTGATGGAAAGAACAGCCATCCATACATGCATGCATGTGTATGACACTCGCTATGTACATACATACATATTTATATTAGTTACCATTGTTAGGTGTGACACAATCGTAAAGTACGCAGTAAACCGGATTAGTTGAAATAACATTAAGTCCGGAACAAAAATTTTCTTATAGAGAAGACATCATAAAAAAAGTATTTCGTCTTCTTAGACAAGTCATTTTATTAAATTAAATTTATAGAACGCATATAAGAATTCATTCTATTATTTATGTCCCGATATCCAATGTACTAATCGCATTAAACGTATATTCATATACATATGCACATTCATGCAAAGTAAAGTGTGTGCGGAAGTATATACGAGTATATGTTGTGACGTACAGCATCACATTAATAATGCACAATTTTTCCATCAAGATGGAAATACTTTAAATAATTCTTGTAAATGCATGCATACTGTGCTACCACATTTCCGCTTTCGTTTGTTATTTTTCCACCAGCAAACGTAGTAGACGTAAACGTTACCTTTTATGTGCATAATAAAATAATATTTGGAGCAAAATAACTTTGTAAGATTAATTTTAAAACTTGGCCACGTATGCTTTTGAGCGTAACCGTAATTATATAGTTAATGATTTAGTTTGGAATCATATTCAAAATGGTTTAAAATTACTGCCTGATGTAAAGGGAAGCTATTTAGAAGAAAGAGACGCATAAAGTCACATCATAGACAAGTAAGAAAACTAAATTTGGCTCAGACCAAATCTTAAATACCCTCCGCACAGACAGTGGGCGTGGCAGATATGTTATTACGGCCTCTAATAGTGTGGCGTACAGTTTTTCGTTGTTTTTAGACCATGCCCGTTTTTGGCACATCCAAGAATGAGATAACTATGGATACGCATACCAAACTTCACGTTGAAAGGTGAACTTTTGTGGCAGATATAAAGATTTTCGTTGATTGTGGGCGTGGCTTTTGACCGATTTATACATATAGCAATCTGTGTGCAAAAACTAATATTGCCTGTACAAAATTTCAGCTCAATATCTCAAAATTTACGCCCTTGGGTATGCCTACAACAGACAGACACACGGACATACATGTCTGAATCGACTAATTTTTTGCTGCTGATCAAGAATATATATACTATGTAGGGTCTCTGACGCCTCCTTCTAGGTGTGACAAACGGAAAGACAAACTTAGTTTACCCTCATTACTAAGGTGTAGGTCAATATTTCTTTGTGGTTATATGTGCATATATTACCCAGCCTTCACACTTTAAAGAAACTTCTAAAGCATTCTTCAAATATGATGCAGGTTTATGTTTTTAACAAACTCTTCCAAGTCAAAAATGTTGATCTACAGCCGTGTTGAATAATGTAAAGAGAGATGAAGGTGTAAGGAACCAATTTATTATAGACATTCAATTCATTCAAAGTACATGTGTATTGTTTTCCTCTACTGACCATTAACGTTCAGACGCACAGATATATATATATCGATTATTTCGTGTTTTGTTTATATTGAAAAACTTGAACGATTCATTTTGAATGTGTGTGTAACTACATGTTTATATATATAAATATATATAGGGCTAAGCAAATTTTATCGTACGCATTATTGTAAAGAAAAACTATTCTGAAAAATTTAATATATGTGTATAAACTGCTAATTATTTTTGTCCTCTTCGTAGAATCAACCGCAGGCAGTTGTTGTTGTCTTGTTTGAAATTGTTTAACATGATGAAAATGCCGTATCTTACCAATAATAAAAAAATAATTACATGAAATTGTGGAGGACACGTGATGTTTACTGTGTAGTGTGTGATGATAAAGAAATTGTATTGTTAAGAGTAGATCTGCTTTAAGGAGTTGTACAACAGCAGGCGCAACACTTTTTAAAGACGAATTTTATGCAGTGCCGCCACATTCATTCTATGTCATCTCCGTCCTCATCTCTTGCTTCTACGTCACTGCTAGCGTCGCCACCACCGTTCATCATGGCACGCATAGGATTGAAACGTGTACGGGCGTAAATATTAGCTGATCTAACGCGTATGCCGGAACTGGAAATGCCATAAAACTGCTTCGGCACTAAATTTGGTTTGACAGCTTTAAATTCCCAACCGAGATGGTGTTTACATACTTTGCATATTATGACGTGCCATTGGTACCTTTGGATAAAAACATAATATTAATATTTTTCATTAGGATTCTAAACGTAAGCTTACCCTGGGAACCAACTGAAGTCAGTGGAGGGGGCCCCACTGTACAGTATAGCATCAACGTTAACTTGATAAAGAGTATTCGTTTCATGTATATAACCGGCTTGAAATTAATTTTCAACCATCAGAATCAAATCATTACACAACGTGTCAACACAGTAACTTACCAGAATTGCAATATTGGGTCTGGACACCGTGCTTGGACATTGCAAATAGCTCGCGACAATTGGCGATATGACTGCTACAGTAACGACAACTGAATATCGATTCCTTAAGAAAATATAAATAGTATTTCAAACCGATTCCACTCTGAGAAGTGGCATTTTTTTTTGCAATTTTACCTCTTTGAATGTTCTTGAAATCAATTCTAGACGTACGTTTACCGAATTCGTCAAAAATATGGAGCGCATTAGGTTTTCAGGCAAATGGAGGTTACGCACTAACCAATACGACAGTTGAATAGGATCCGTTGGCATCGTATCGATTTTGTGTTGGGCCAACTGGGTTCGAGCCTTCTCAATAATCGATGACGTTTCGTAATATTCATATATATGTATTGGCCAAGGTGAACCGGCTGCTTGGTAACGTTTGTAAACTGATTGCATGCTGTCAATATCCCTGAAACGACTAAGCGATCCCATTGTCACACCTTTTAATGGCTCGGGCAGATAAACATCGGGCAATATTTCAACACTGCCGAAACACTTCATCTGTGGATGATCGCTTATATATTCCAAGGGCCTGAAATGTTATTCCCCATTAAATTAATATTGTTGTTGTTGTTGCTGTTGTTTTCAAATTCCTTAAACTTACCCAATCAAGTCAGCAGTTTTGGTGGTGAAACGCTGTAATGCTCTAGATTTGATTAATGTATTGCCACGGTCATCGCTGCCCTTTTCATATATTTGACAAGTGACCCCATAAATATTTTCATTGTTGGTGCTATCATTCAAGAATGGAAAGCACACACCGAAAAGGAAACCGTTTTGACTATCAATGTCATCGTTAATAATCGACCCTGATACCATAAAGGGTAAGATCTCGCCTGGGAACAGTAGAGCGTGATGCATAAAAAGCATCATATTGTGGTGTTGTTGTCCGACATCGAGATAATTCACACCACACACTCGATTCATATTGTTACCCATATAAGAGTGTTCAGCTGGTAAATTTGTATCGAAACGTATTGCATTTTCGGGAATTTCTTCCTCAGTTCTTTGTGATGGTACGGGTGCTTGCGTTTCATTGAAATCCTCGAGGAGATCCATACCCAACCTCTGCGCAAAATGCTCTAGAGTCACATTAGAATCTGGATCAAGTTCAGCACCAGGCTCATCTTCCCCATTTTCCACATCAGGCGATGCCAGACCCAAACGTATAAGGCGCCGGCGCCTACTACTCAGTATAAAAAGGATTCGTCTAAATCTCTGCATGAAGCTATCTCGTGGGGCCAATTCGAAATGTGCAGCATTCGAATACGACGCTACTTCCTCATTCATGGTACGTCTGGTTCGGACCATTAAATCTCTAAGACGGTTGTACTCAAAATCGTAACCATACTGCATATGAGGTCTTCGCGAATCACTGTTTTCTTCGACATTGTTAGAAGATTCATTGTCGTTATCGTTAACGTTATCGTTATCATTGCCATCATCCTCAGTCTCAATATCATCTTCCTCATCCGCGATCGCATTCGGATCCTCAACAATGTTAGATTGTGACAAGCCATGCTCATTAGGCACCATCATTTCTTCCTCCATCTCAGGTGGGGCGGTTTCATGTTCTCCTTCAGGTTCTCCAACACTTGTTGTTAGCAGTTGTTGTTGTTGATATTGTTGTTGTTGTAACTCGATTTGCTCTTCGTGCTCAGCATGTGGTTGATTTAAATCAGCAGATGATAGACGTCTTACCAACACTAACGGATTAGTAGATGTCATACCATTATTAGCCAATCGATGTGGCTCTACGGTATGAAGGAATTCTTCTTCTCTAGGAGATATTGGTAATATTGTATTATAAATAAGGGGGGGAGAATTTATGAATTCGCTCAGAGATATATCACTCTCACTACGTCTTGGACTTGACAATTCCTGATTGGTAGAGGACAGCGTTTGTGCCAAGCCTTCCACGTTGCTAACGCGATCTTCATCCATTGCTTCTTCTAAGATTTCCTCCACAATACCATTCGTTACTCTCTCTTCACTATTTTCATTTCCAATACTTTGCCAAGATCCATCTTCGGTTACTTGCTCGTTTAAAATGTCATCTACAATAGATGAGGACAACCGTGTAACCAAAATTTGTGGACTGTCAAGATGTACTTCTGCATAATCACTTGATAATGGCAATTCTTCAGTACAATGACGTCTCGATGAAGGGATATCAGTATGACCTTCCTCCATAGATTCTACCCCAGTATCTGGCACGTTTCTAACACATTCAAGGTTTTTCGAAGATTCAGAACTAGTGGTCTCAACTTTTACTTCGTTGTTATTACCTTTGACATTGGACATTTCTTTCATTTTAAAGTCTGAATCAACCTGAACAACTGTTCCACCACTTGATATAGAATTAGCTTGATTGGTGTCAACGTTTTCCTTTAACTCTGGTGCTGATGAACTTGAAGAGGCAGCATTTGTGTCCAATTCCTGACTGTCCATGACCCCTGTTATCATATTATATATTTGTGGTTTTCCCAAGTGAAAAAAAAACAGTACCATTTACCTGCAGTTGCATCCATACTCTTCTCTGTGCTCATGTTTTCGATTCACAATGTAATTATTTAGTGGACATCGAAATTTAGGAATATTCTTCTACTATTTTTAAATTGTTTCAAATATTGTATAAAATTTCGCCTTTCTTTGCTTTTCTATTTTTCTCTTATAAGTTGTTTCATGTTGCCAACGCATTGTTCTTCTATTATGAATAAAAATTACGCAGAAGGCACAAGATGTCGCTCATAGAGGAATTTAAAGTGCGATTTTAAATTTACCTAGTTTGCCCTTTTGAACCCACTACTTTGATCCAGCTTAAAAAGTTGATAAATATTTGACCCTTTGTTAATTATTTATGTGGCTTTTTATATGTACAACACATACCAAATGTTTTTAAACTTGGGGAATATTAAAATATTTGTGTATATATGTATATATATATATATCGCAACAAATTTTAATTTTTTTTTTTAAGATAGCATTTGTGATTCACATAAAGCAAGAATCACAGAGTATTTTAAGTGAGACTATTTTCTCTTAACTAATTTTGTTACTTGATGGCACTTTGCCAATAATATACCTATAGGAGTATACATATGTGTTTATGTATAATCAAACACACTCTGTCTCTGGTGTATACATTTGTTTGAAATTTTTTTGCAAAGCGCCATCAAGTAACATATCTCTTAAACCAAACTATGCAAATATACAGCCAGCAATCTTTAATTGTATAAAAGAAGTAAAAAGCGCTTATTAACAGATAGAAAATAACGCATTTTATTTTGTTTAGCTTTACCAGAATACTTAGTTAACATGCAGTAATGCATGTAGTTAGCTAACATGTAACTTTACTGCATTCATTACAGCATGGATAAGGAAAATAATTAAACATATGTTTGATGTGTTCAAATATTAAAAGGCAATTCAAAATGTTGAAGAGATATCAACTCAACATAAACCGGATCAACTCATTTTGATTATATGGCTAAGATTTCGTCAAAGCATTCGTAGTGATAACGCGAAGGTATTGATTTTTGTAACAAATTTTAACAACAAACACCTTCATATCACAAGTATCAGCGCTTGCTATTGCGCTTATAAATATTTATTGAAATTGAGTCCTGTTCATAAAACAAACAATGCACTTTACGTAAGCCTAAATAAAAAAGTTGGGAGTTGATCACAAATGAGTCTACATTTACGTTAATGTCTGGTAAATGTGTATCCATCTAATAAAATATGAAACGCTTTAGCTGGTTAATAAGGGATCGGGTCAAGAAAATTGTGTAAGTTAGCCTGCTTATATTACCAAGTTTATTGATGTTATGTGTAATCCGATTTTATAGAAATTATGGGTCTTTGAGATGCTCTTATGTAAAGCTTTGCTGGCATTCATTGACTTACAACAGTTTCATGAATGCTTCGTATGCGAGCGATGTGTGCATGGAACCAATATTTTGGTTTGTCGATAACTACACCTATTTACTGGGTCCGGTAAGTGTAGCTAGTAAACAGATTTTATATCTTTATTGTTAATAATTGTGTAGTTTTTTGTTTTAGCTGTCGCCCTGTTAACTGCCGCTGTTGTAGTCATAGCTTATTGGGTAGGTCTACCTTTTTGGTGGGCAAAAAGTCCCAAAGCGACACTATGCCTATTATTCGTGGGGAATTGGTTACTACTCAATGTTGCATTCCACTATGTTATGGCTGTAATTGTGCCAGCGGGAGTGCCGCCTGAAGTACCAAATACATGACATTTGTAATAAGTAATTATTCCATATAACAACTTTCCATATGTTCCAGGGCGTATCTGTGGTGGATGTCGTTGGTGTATGTAAGAAATGTATATCACCTAAACCTCCACGCACGCATCATTGTTCCGTCTGTAACAAATGCATATTGAAAATGGATCATCACTGCCGTAAGTAAGAGTTCTACTACATTTTTTTAATTTGATATTCATATAATCAATCATTAAGCTTCAAGATAAAACAAATTAGAGGGAATTAAGGGTCCAGGAGATACAACGTGGCCCAATAGTGGTGTTATTGTTTTGTATGCTTTTCCCTCCATTGTGTGATAAGCGAAATTTCCATTGATTCTAATACTCTCAATTGTGGCTTTATCATCTTCTGGTGTCCGTACAAAAGTCGTTACTGGTAACACAGCACTGGTGGCCAATGCACAAGCCACAAACATCACACATATAACGAACCACCAAAAATGTCATTCAATTCAATTCCAATTCGTATTGATATTTAGCAATTTATTAATAGTTTACCTTCATTGTATGACGTATACGGATAAACTGTATTGTGATGACTGTTATCCTTAGCATCAGATGATGTTTCTTTTATATATGGCCTTTCTGTGGAGGGGTTTTTTCCCGACATTTCCCGACATTTCCCGACATGTTTATAAATAACTTTTAGCAGTTTGTTATGTGCATGCGTGAAAACAAACCTGTTTAATATCAAAGACGTTACAATGAAGAACCAAAGATTGGTCACTTAAAACTTGTCCTTGAACTTGTGGTAACTTTAAGAACTTCACTACCAGACAATATTAACAAAGCAAAACAAACAAAATTAGTGTGATGGTGTTGTTGTGCGTGTTATAAAAACTTGCAAAATGCTTTTTAAATATTTCAGTAATTACATTAAGATCTGGGTTTTTTGAACCATCATTACACATTATTGACATTAACCGATGTCGCAAATCAAAGATTTGACATACAAATGGTTTTGAAAAATTGATTTGTTTATATATTCACTGTGGTGGGTGAATGTTAGGGTTGTACTCACTTTATCAAACCTTAATAACATCCAGAAAGAGGCCCTTTAAGCAATAAATTCTGAATCGATGTAGCAGTATTTGCCACACGTAAAGAATTCTCACCATAGCAAAAATGCACGTTAAACATGTCCGTCTCTCATTTTAGAGCCCCTTTCCATATAATGATATTCCCGAAATGACTCATGTGCAAGGCCACGCGTTTACTGATGCAACTAATTTAATTTTAATTTCTTACTTTATGGAACAGAGTGACGTAGGGTATTAAATTATCGGACTTGAACGACTTTAACATTTACATTAAGATTATTTGGCTCGACACAAATATAACTTTATCAATTCCCATGGTTTTAAAACCACTTGATTGTGACTCGCAATGTATACATTTTTTACATATATAATTCTTCTCCATGTTGGTTTCTTACAGCGTGGCTCAACAATTGCGTTGGATTCGGCAACCATCGTTACTTTTTTCTGTACATGTTTTACACCACGATAGGTTCCTTGTTTTTGATAGTGTTCGGCTTTGAAATTGCATACAAGCACTTATGGTTAGAGGAAAGTGAGGGTTGGACAGAATCGGAGCCGTTGCAGGGACAACCTGTCAAATTCAATTTAAGTGGTCACATAATACCCATGGTACATTATGTCTCTTTACTGTCCACCAAAATAAGTAATGTGTGTGTAAATATAACATCACTAATGGGTATTGCTTTTATTGCTACTTAGACTCATCTCCACGAATACGATGAAGATGTATTGCTGCCAGCTGAACACTCTTTGCCTACACCGGCTGATGCTGTGGACGCTAATAACCCATATATTGTGGCACGTCGTAGAGCTTTAATTTTTATGGCCTTCATTAATTTGGCTGTGATGGTGGCTTTGGGTACGCTTTGTTGTTGGCATGCTAAACTCATAACACGCGGCGAGACCAGCATAGAGGCTCACATAAATCAAGCGCAACGTAAACGCATGCTTGTGCAAAATAAGGTGTATATCAATCCATACAATTTCGGAGCGAGAAAAAATTGGCGTTTATTTTTGGGTTTAGTTAGGGGACGGTGAGTTATTGTGTGTGTGAGGCAATCCGCCCAGTACAATAATAAATTAATAATATTTATAGATCGTTTTGGCGCACCGTTTTGCTGCCGTCCTGGCATAAACCTGAAGGTAACGGTTTAACTTTTCATACCGTTAACGATTACGCTGTAGCTCCAAATGATGAATGGCCATAATGTTGCACATGAAGTATTCACATATTTCATATATTATCCCTTAAATTGATTGTTTGTTACTTTGAATTTTAGTGCCCATGCATTAGAGGCTTTTTAATTAGATTTAAATAAAAAACATTCCAAACATTTGTCAACTTTTTGCCAAATTTATCATTCATTGACACTCACTGCGTGCTTGCTGTGGTAATCATTCTCCTGGTTGCAAAAATTCATTCCAAACTTGGTAGAGTTCAATCGCTGGTTGGCTATCAGTCAAGCGCCCCGCCCTCAATGCAACGAAAACCATGTTTTTCAATCAATTTTCCGTGGTACTTATAAACTCTGAAGATATATTCTCTTATAAACTCTCCGGGAATCTGTGGTACATCAAGGGTGGGTATCCAGCATGTGCCTTCTTTACAAGTTATGATCTAGTCTACTTCTTTTAATAACCAGTTGCTTCTAAGGACAAGTGACTGTAGGGGTTATTTAGAATTTGGCCTAAGCCGAATGTGTCCGTATTCAACACCCAGAAGAGGACGCCAGTGTCCCAATAAATTTTATATTATGTATTCTTAATCAACATCTAAGCAGACTAGTCTCTTTGTGTGAGAGGGACCAAAGCGAATAAGAGTCACGGTCACAACTAACAAAAAGCAATTGAGTATTTGCTGGATTCATTGTTTAGAAAGTGGGCGCGGTCATATAATAGGTATACGCACAGTTTTTAAAAATCTTTTGGAGCGTACTCTCTTTTTGCTGAGGTGACATGCAACACATACTTTAATAGTTGTAAAATAGGCGCACATGTATACCTGTAACGCCCAAAGCTTACAAATGTGGAGGCCATCACAGATTTAATCCAAGCCAAATATAGCATTTTAACCCCATTCTCTCTCATAATTCGTTTCTAACTACTAATGGATGCCAATATAAAAACATGCATATGAGATGTACAAATGTGTGTGGATATCTACATTTTAAAATAAATATTTTTAGTACATTTTAAATGCGATAGCGAAACATTAAATCATTTACAAAAACAACAATGAAAAGAAACTAAATTTGGTTAAGATCAGATCTAAAATACCATTCACATCTAAATGCAAATTTTGGACGTGGCGAGTAGTAGTAGGTATTACCTCCCAATTTATGGATCTAAATTCTGCGCTGCGACTATAATACATCAAGTTTAGGACTGCAGATAAGCGGAAGATCGAGATCAACTCAGATTTTGATGCCGATGAAGAATATGTATACTTTGTGGGGTCTCTATGACGCCTCATGCAAGGTGTTCCAAATGAAATAACAAACTGAGTAAACGTCTAAATTATATTGAGCGCATAAAAATGATCAACCCTAACAATAGACGATGACGACCGCAGACAATGACGGCCAAGAATTATAACTTATTCAAATAGTTATGTTTGGGCATGTGAGCGTGAGTGTGGGTACATTGAAATTTTGCTTTTGATTTTATGTGCGCTCACAAAGTTAGTGCGGCAGCTAGCACAATTTTACCTCCCAAAGTAGCGAGACATGGTGTCAGTTTAAAATCAACTATCAAACCCATAACAGCGGCCAACTTTAGTAAACAAAATTAAACACGCTTTACTAACAAATGTGCTAAGATATATGTGTGGTCTAATATACAGTACTTGTGTAAATATATGTGTATTTATATGCTGTTGCGATTGAAGTTTGTTATTCTACAAGATAAAAGACTTAAGCGGCAAACTTGAACTTGTTAGTAAATGGTGCATTTCGTACGTACGTATGTGTAAAGCGCGTTTTCTCTTTCAAAACGGAAAAACGGAATTTTATTGATTCAAAAGCCATTTGTAAACATATGTAAATATATGGACGTGTTCGTGTGATCACTGAGAGAACTTGTACAAAAACAATTACCCATTCATATATATAGCGTGTGACTTGTTAGTTGCTCTTTTTATAGATTTAATAACTAAAGAGGCGTGCACATGAATATACCTTCTGTGATTATAAAACATTCCTCCAAACGTAAATTCATGTACACAAGTGCCTAATGGGCACAGAACGACAATATTATTTGCACAATTTCGCGCCCTCTTTGCATTTTGTGTTCAATTCAAATGCAACACAACACAACAAATGGATCCTGAAAAGGTCAACTTGAATATTTGTATAATTATGGGAATATTTTAAAAACGAATCTCAAATCAATTATATTTTATATCGCATTGTGTACCGTGCATATGTACTCACATGTTGGCCCATAATATCGATTATTTATGTTTATATATCATACGCACTTACTACATCAAGTTGGATATAAAAATGGTGTCATCCAATTTCTCTTTCGATATGACAACAATTGCATAACATCTCATTTATTACACCCTACAATATTTGTGGTACAGCTTACTTTAGTAGTTTTTGGTTGGCGCATACATATTTTTTAATATGTGAAAAGGAAGAACTTGAAACTATTTTAAAAATATGTACAGTTTTTATCTCAACGGAATAAAAATAAAGCCCCATGTTTTATAAGACTTTTTTATATTTTATTATACTTTAAATAGCGTGTTGCCGACAATTTCAGTTGTACTTATTTCCTTATTCTCATTTCCCAAATTCATAATAAAAAATCTCTTGTTACTGAAACATTTCTCTTTTTTGTGCGGCAATTTTTCGCGGCAATTTTTCACTTTTGCTTTTAGCTGCCAAGTGTAACAAACAGGAAAGTTTTTATTTAAAAACCTGTTTGTTTAGCTGCGCCATGCACACTTGCTTGGAGATAGTAATGTTTTCAGTGAGAGTGTAAGCTTTTCTGTAGCATTGATTAATGTATGTATGATAATTGATAGGATAGGTCAGAAATGTATGCTGTTGTGCGCTTATTGTAACGAACCAATAAAATATCAACCGAATTATGTAATGTAAACAAAACAAAATCAAATTGTGCAATGTAAACAGCGCTGAGATGGTTACATTTTTCGTTTGTATAAACAAAAAAAGCCATATTTGGCTTAAGCCAAATCTTAGTCACCCTCGACATTGATGCGTACACAGTTTGTGGTGCTGACCCTTGACCGATTTCGCCAGATTTAAAAATCAACCTGTCGGCGTTGACTAACAATGTCTGCACCAAATTGAATAAATACACGGGCATTAATTAATCTCACATTTCCATGTTGATCAATAGTGAGATCTCTGGTGCCTCTGATAAATTCCTTCCATCTTATGTTGAATATTATATAGCATTGTGGATGTGTTCATGTGCGGACTCTGGCCATTTTCAGAACCAAATGTGCTTCCGTATAAAGATGTCAGCTCAATGTGTCAATTTTTGCGACCGTGAGTGTGCGATGCAAGAATACTTCTTGGCCATGCCTCTTTCTGAGTGTTGCAACCGTTCCTTCAAAGCCAATGTGTCCCCATTCATGGTGGGTATAAAAAATATATTTTTAATTATGAGAAAGAGGTTCTAAAAGTAGTTCTAACCGGTGCAAATTTTGTGCCATTTAATTATATACCAAGTGAGAAAGCCTCTATTAATAAAGGCGGGGTTTGGATGGCGTTCTTTTCATTAAAAACTTAGAAATACTGAAAACAAGAATGCATGGACAGATATACAGTTAACAAGTAAGAAAACTAAAGGGGCTAAATGGACTCAGTTTTCGACGTAGATCAAAAATATATACACTTTGTAGGATCTGTGAGGCCTGCTTTTGGGTGTTGCAAACGGAGGGTATAAAAAGGCATCCGGTTCCTTCAACGGTTTTGTTTTCCTTGTGAAATTTTTGGTTCAACGGATACTTTTTATACATTATTCAGATGTTGAACCCATTGGGTATCAGAGTTGTAATAAATCCGTCAACCACCTGTACTCGACGTTGAATTATTTTTAAGTACACTCGTGCTACGTGGGTTATTTTGTAGGAATGACAGCTATATCTATGCAACAGAGTTTTTTGCACCTTTTAAACATTTTCGATCATTGACTAGTACAGCAGAAGCCATGACCGAGAAAATCAATTTCCGTTGGCTTAGCTGTTAACTTTTATTTAATTTAAAGAGATGATACAGAAGTATTTCAAATAAACAAACAAAGCGAGCCAAATGCCAAATTTAAACGTGCGCACACACACAGCAAGTTCAATACTTAATTACGAAACATAAATTGCTATTGAATGGAACAAACGCTTATAATACGTTTTTGTGGACAATTTTTATGAATGAACAAAATGTTACACAAGTTTTATAATCACTTGTTGACGGCAACTCTGCTCGTTTGCTTGATTTTGTGGGTTGATCAAATAAAGGAATCTGCAGCAATTGCCATTGCACCCTCCACGTTTGGAACAGCCATTGCCAGAGCAGGCAAAATATCCAATTCCCTTAAGGTGAGTTCGCTTGTTAGTTACTTAATAAATAAATACAACAAACACGTTGACCAAACAATTCCAGTGGGCGTAAAAATAATTAAGAAAAACAAATTTGGCTTAAGGTAAATCTTTAATACCCTTCACCGCCTCCTCTTAAGTGCGCATGGCATGTAGGTGAAAAAACGTTTGAGATTAATCAAAATAAATATTTTAGGTTCGGATTTAGTTCTTGGCACACCCACCTTTAATTATACCGATCGAAATAGGAATTAAATGCGACCATGTAGGGTACAACATGACAACATATAACACTAGGAATGAAATGTTTATACCCAAGGTGAATATTTAAAGAGGTCTTAACGGTAAACACGTGCTTGGCGTGATCAAATAACAACAATTTAGTAACACAAACAAACAAAGCACAGAAACTTTCCGCACCAGTACAATAAATACAGAATACATCAAGGAGAGTAAGGAAGTTAAATTTAGCTTAGGCCAGATACCTAAATACCCTCCGCATTTACGGCGGTGGGTGTGGCAGGTATACGCGCACGTATTATGTATTGCCTTGCAAGTTATCGAGTTATATGTAGAACATGGCTTTTTACAGATTGAGGCGTATTTATTATCCGACCATGCCCATTTTTGACACATTGGTAGATAATTATAAATATATGTACCAATTTTCACCTCAATAGCATAATTTTTGTAGCAGATACATTAAATTTAGTCAATTGTGGGCGTGGCTTTAGACTCATTTTGTCCATTTCGAATGGCGATCTGCGTGCATAAAGTAAAAGTATCTGTGAAAATATAAAAAGGTTATAAAGATCGCTTGCATTAAAGTCCTCTGCAATGTATGAGTCAATCAATCTTGAACATTTTTGAATAATTTTGAAAAAATCGTTAACAAGTTTTTTTTCAATAATTTCATATCGATATAAATCAACATCATAATTTTTGCCCCCAAGATAACGATTAAGACCGTTGAAGCGAGTATTTAATATTCATTCGTCTCTGGCACTTTCTTCTGGTGTTTGCAACGGTTTTTATACTCTCCCAAACAACACAGAAGCAGGCACATTAGAGACCCCACGAAGTACATATATTCTTGATCAGCATTAAAAACCGACTTATTGTAGACATGCATGTCCGTCTGTCCATGTATTATTGACACTCTCACGGTCGTAAAGTTTGAGATATTGACCTGAAATTTTATAACAAATATCATTTTATCTGCCACACGGATTGAGCTATGAAGTCGAAATTTGTGACACATATTTATAATTACGCCATTCATCGATCAAAATAAAATTGTACACAGCTGGTGGGCATGAAAATATTGAAATAATTTGTTTTATAAACAGTTTATTTCATACCGATTCCGTTGACCGGCACTCCAAGCCATAGCTTACTATAAGTTGCCATTTTTATTCGAATAATTATGATAATGGTGATGAAAAATTTTTCATTTTATTGTATAATACAAAACTACTGCGACTACGAAAAAGTGTGAAAACAGCATCATTTACGCTACATGTTCATCCGTTGTGTGTTGTTTGCTTAACTATGGTCAACAGGTCTCATATTTTTAAAACTGTGTACAAGATCTATATATACGAGTATAACATTTCCGCAACAAGTGAACAATAACAAAATTTCCTAGTAACACAGTTACTGAGCTCTTGTTACTGTTGCATGTTTTCGATCAATCAGCAGAAAACATTTGCATGAAAAATCGAAACATAAAAATTAAAAATAATTGCAATTTTTCCCCCAAAACATTTGAATATGAAGACGAAGTTTGTATACCCGTCACAGTACCCATATTGCGACGCCACACTATATGTAACGGATACAAAGGCTTTCAAAAAGTTTTATTTGTCTTTCAAAAGGCACTGCCATGCACAAGGACAGTTACATAAGTTACACAATTTTGCAATTGGTAACAGTCCTATTCTATCGATTTGTTTGTGTACTTGAAGTTATCTTTGCCATTCCATTGAGTTGAGAGTGCCATGTTTTCCCACTGATCGCCAAATACGTGCTATTGACTGTTGAGAAATTTAATATGACTTGTCCCTGATGGTGCCCGTTACTTCATCATCATGATAACAACAAAGCGCTTGGCACATGCCGATTTTCTGAGACTAGTATTTGAAAATTTTCTAATCCCCAATCAGTTGCGAACGAAGAGTGAAACTGTTTGGAATGAAAATTTACGCTTAATTTATCAAATATTTAATTTTGCTCCCCATGCGAACCTGGACGAAAGTCTTGTAATAAAAGTGAAATATTTGCGAGAGCAATAAAATATGCAAGTAAAGGCCAACGAGAAAGTTTATTACATACAAATACATTTCATAATACTTCAGTTTGCAGTTTTGTTTAATACACATTGCATTATATGTACCGTTCGAGTGTGTGCATGCAGATCAGTGATATAGAGCATTTTTATGTAAACGTGTACTATTTATGCAGCATTACGTGGTACGCTAAACTTAACGTGAACTGACCAAACAATGGCATGGCGACGTGTTATGGAATATGTGGCTGGCACAGTAGTTATTGCAGTCGCATTTGGTCTAATTGTATACGCTGTACTGGTCACCAGTATCAATCGTGGCCAAAGTAGTGAAAGTGAACCTGAAAGTGTCACTCAGTACACAAATTTCTCTAATACACAATTTCTAAATGGGACAACCGTTGCAACAAATTTAGCAACAGCAACAACAACGGTACCATTTCTGTTGAATACAGAGAAAATATCAGTAGCCATGGAATCAGTCAGCCATAGAGCTGTCCCCTCAAATGTTACATTTGTTGCATCTAAAGATAGCAATAATAGTAACGTTGAATTGTTTATGTCATCCACCACTTCCGTTCCTAGGGATTCTGCTGTTGTTGAGGTGTTATTTTATTATATAATACATTCATAAACATATGATTTTATTAATCGTTACAAATAGTTTGTAATAGTCACACAATTCACTAAGCACACATGTCGCAAAGATTCATGTTTTTTTAAATTTTAATCAACCTTAAATATCCTACACATGTGGTCAACAAAACATTTCCTAACATTTCTCAATTTCTTAACATTATACTCAATAATGGACTGTGTTCCACTTAAACTAAAAATTCTGTAAAAGGGATGGCGTGTTAGAAAAAGGATTTCAAAGTTTATTCAAAGGAAGTCTCTTTGGTGCTTAAGGTCCCAACTCAAAATATATGACCCTTGTTTTTAACTTCCACAACACCACCACTACCAAGTGTACCAATACAGGCATTATTTTTCTAAATAATTTGAAAGCATTACATGTGTTTTTTAGCATTGTAGACGCGTCCATTGAGCGATTGTTTTTACTTTCAATACCAAAAGCATTCACAAAAATTTTAAATTTGTTAAAAGCATCATTTACCGTTTGTACCCTACATCACATATGGCAAGAGGGTGCATTAGGTTTGTGCGGATGTTTGTAACTTTAAAACGGCGAATGCCACATGCACCTTCAGTTATACCGATCGGCTTTAATCATGGCCGTCTGTACGTGTGCTTTTAGCCGCTGTTCTTATAATATAGATGAAATATAGTGCAAGGGAATGTCCCGACTTATTTGAAATAAGTCCTTATAATTCGCAATTTTGAAAATTTTTTTCACAAAGTTTGCTAAAGCGTGTTAGGATTGCCGAAATTTGGTCTCGATCGGTCCACTTTTTGATCCTCACTCTATACAACGCCATTATTTAAAATAAGTCATTCTATGGCGAAAATGAACAATTTTCAACTCATTATCTCAAAATGTCCGACCATGAGCCTTCTAATATACGGCCATACGGACTGTTATGGCTCGATCGGCTTAGATTTTGATGTTAATCAAAAATATATATGCACTTTTTGGAGTCTCTAACACCACCTTCTGGGTGTTTCAAACGGGGCAACGAACTTACATGGAGGAAACAATTTCTTAATATCATAGAAAATTGGTAAAAGGCAGAGATATGGTTAAATCGACGCAGAATTCATTGGGGAACGAGACTACATATACTTTTTGGGATGTGTCATGCCTCCTTCTGGGTTTATAAAACGTTGACACGAAACGAATGTATGTGATGGGTATAAAAAAGTTAATGGCATTTTAAACCGTTTTACAAAATATTATATTTAATGACCAGTCAAAGTTTATATTTGTTATACCCGTTGCGTTAATGTCAGTTTGTCACACTGCGGTACACACTTCCCCGTTTCAAACAAGTGAAAATGTTATAGACGGGTTAAGATTGACCAATTAGTACCCAACACCAATTAATCCTACCATTAATTTAGTTTTATCAGTAAACACGAGACATTCCCATATAATTTATTTAGCTCATTAAATATTCTTCATCGAAATTCATCAAGTTTCATGAAATTATTTCAAAAAATGCATTCTGTGACTAGGGCATAAATTTATAAGGACAGAGACACAAACAGGCGGACATGGTTAAATCTAACCAGACGTTGATTTGAAAACGATCGGTATAATTGAAGGTGCGTATGGCATTTGCGTGCACCCTTACATTTTCAATAAATGTGAAGGGTATCCAAAATTTGGCTCAAGCCAAATGTTACTTATTTTCGACAAAAGGTTAAACATTGCATTGGAATGCATGGAAAATTGATGCAATTAAAAAGTACTTAAGACAAACTTTGAATGTCATTATTTATGCAAAACACGAAATAATAAGAATTTGTCATTGGCAGAGTTTTAAAAACGCTAATAACAACTTTAACAGTTTGGTCAATTTAAGACTATAATTTACACTTTTGCTTATGAACACTTTTTCTCGCTTGTAATATTTATAATATTGTACCATAAAGTATCCACATACTTACAAATGCATTTCCGTTCTTCTCCTAATCGTATGCATTGCAGGAAACGACAGCATGGAAAGCATTAACATCACATCCAAATTCACTGGTTCAGCTGTTCCCCTCCCGAGCAATGCGCGTGGTGCAGGAGGTGGTTAGATCTTTTCGAGTAAGTTACTATATTATAACTTGGCTTTTAAATTAATGTCGAAATATTTTTTAATTTCTATACCCTAGACCACATGTGGTAAGAGGGTATAATAAGTTTGTACGGATGTTTGGAACTGTTCAATTGTACCGACCGATTTAACTGTGACCGTCTGTCCGGTGCCATGTAAGCTTGTGCGCAAGGTTTTGGCCACAGTTTTTAATATATTTCGATGAAATATGGTGCAAAGGCGTACCTTGACCCAAAGTCTTGCATTATTGAAATGATATGTTTTAAAATGGTTCCAATTGGATTTTGAGACCCTCCCCCCTATAACGCTTTTACATAAAATGCGTGTTTGTATGACAAAAAATCGCAATTTTCAATATTTTTAATCCCCATTCCGTATAACATTTTATTATAAAAAAAGTCATTGATTTTTATACCCAGCAAACTGTGTTTATATGATAAGTGCCATGTTTCACTTCCATTGTTAAAAATTACCACAACGAGCAGTAATTCGTTTTTGTTGATAAAATGATTATAAAATACAGTTGGAAGGTATAAAGCAATTACGAAAATTTCATAATAAACCACTCATATTTTTTGGTAATTAAATAGCCCCACATTCCGGTGAAACTAGCACATTCTAAACAAGTGTCCTTCAAAATACACCAAAATAGCAGCAGACTACGCATATTTATAAGAAAATTTGTACAAATTCAGCACAAGTTTAGCAGCATTGGCAGAATTAATGGCAGAAACTTAACCATACTATAACCATAGTTCAATGACCTGAGCATGCGTATTAAAATTCAACTTATCAAGAATTACTTACATTCTATTCTATGTGTGAACATAAATGTGTGCACTCACATATATTAAGTTTGGTTTTTTTGGTATTTTTACATGTTATTCATCAACACTTAAGCAGAAACTATATTTGTTGCATACGTAGACGCGGTTGTGAATGGCAAGATCAATTTTAAAATGCTTACCATCAATAGCGTGACTTTTTCGTTTTTCAAGTGCGGCAAAGTTGCGTTTAGGTGAGATCAATAAGCTGTCAAAAAAGATATAAAATCGGTTTACATCTTCATATTATGTAACAGGTATAAATATAATTTTTTTTCGAAAATTAAATGTTTTTTAAAGGGTTTTTCCAACTTTAAGGCTCATGCGCTATAAACAGATTTTGTTTTTATTTTGACATTTTATTATTATTATTCCCACCTGTTCGCAACTTTGTCGCAATTATACAATTCAATGTAAGTAAAAAGTGGGCTTTCGGCCCACCCTAAAGTACGCACATACATTGTGCATCGACTGCACGAAAACTTAAGAATTTAGAATTTTCTAGTTTTTACGTAAAAGTAGACTTGCATGCTGATACGCAATACATACCCTATTAGAAGGCGCAATATATATAATTGTCACGAGTACGCGTTGTGGAGATGGAGAGTATTTAGAATTTGGTCTAAGCCAAGTTTAGTTTTCTTACTTATTTTACATATATTCCCACATATATGTGCTTATCTGAATATTATTTATTTTTTATTATTGTAGAGAGATGCACATGTTATCGTTCAAACAAAATCTGGTAAAATTAGGGGGCGCTACCAAAAATATCGATCCGGTGAAAGAGGGGGTTACTATAGCTTCAAAGGCGTACGCTATGGGGCGGCTCCCGTAGGAAATAATAGGTAAAATAAAACATTGTTTATGCATTCGCAAACATGCTTTAAAGACTGACTTGAATATAGGTTTCGGGCACCTGAACCGGAGCGACCATGGCTGGGTATCCGAGATGCTTCTCGAGAGGGACAGAGCTGTCCACATAAAAACATGATTTTAGATACATTCAAAGGTAGCGAGGACTGCTTATTTCTGAATGTTTTTACTAATAAAATGCCCAAGGGAGATTAGTGAGTACTACCGAATAGATGATTTAAAAAAAAAAACGTTATAGTAAAAAAAATTTAGCAATCCTGAAATGCCCGTAATGGTGTGGTTACATGGCGGCGGTTATTCATTTGGCTCTGGCAATGCCTTTTTGTATGGCCCCGATTACCTAGTGGCTGAAAATGTTGTTTTGGTTACTTTGAACTACAGGCTAGGGCCATTGGGCTTTCTAACAGCTGGGCCCAACGCTCCCGGTAACCAAGGCCTAAAGGATCAAGTGTTAGCCCTCAAGTGGGTGCGCGATAATATTGCCCAGTTTGGCGGTGATCCCAATCAAGTGACTGTATTTGGGGAATCGGCGGGAGCGTCATCTGTTCAACTGCTTCTGCTATCTCCAATGGCTAAAGGACTATTTCATCGAGCCATATCTGAAAGTGGTTCCGCCTTAAATCCATGGGCTATGGCAGAAGCATCAACGGTTAAAGCTTTTCGTTTAGCCATCAATTTAGGCTATGTGGGTGCCAATAACACAGACGACATGTTAGACTTTTTGAAAAAAGTACCTGCCATGAAATTAATAGAAGCCGCCCCCACAACTTTAACCGAAGAAGATTATCGCAATAACATTGGTTTGCCATTCGTTCCTGTTGTAGAAGGTTACTGGAATCATTACAACGCGGACAAGAAAAAGGTCGATGTTTTCTACGAACCGCCATTTATAACAGAACAGCCCAAAGATTTATACCGGGAAAAGAGATTCCATAAAAACATACCGTACATGACCGGCTATAATACTCACGAAGCCATGTTGTTCCTCCGACGTAAGCTTAACAATTGGCATTAAGTGTGTCAATCTATTTTATTTACTCTTACTTATTCATTTTTAATATAACGCTATGGTAGAAGTCGCAATTTTTTGTATAATATGTCTCTTGTTACTATTTATTTTCCCCAAAGGGTTGCGCAAAAACCCCAACCTGTTGGAAATTATTGAAAATGATTTTGAACGCCTGGTGCCGAGAGATCTAAATGTGACCGATGAGAGAAGTCGAGTTTCCAGAGAAATACGACAATTCTATTTAGGTACGAAATCTGTAAGCCACGAATCTGTGGATGAAATGATAGCCGTAAGTATATTAATTACGCCAGAGAAGGTTTCATTTTATTATATTGATTTAAAATATTATTATTAGCTTTTTACCGATTTGATGTTTCTGCATGGTATACGAAGTACGGCTCGCTATCATGCCAAATATGGTAATGTTCCGGTTTACATGTATCGCTTCGCATTTGATGGCGCTTTGGGACTTTATAAACGTATGCTTGGCTTACAACGACCCGGGGTCTGTCACGGTGACGAAATGGGCTACCTATTTAAGTTTGGTTTTTTCAATCTCAATCTAGATCCCAAGTCTACCGAAATATTAGTCAAAAATCGAATGGTGCGTTTATGGACAAATTTTGCCAAATACGGGTAAGTCATATTATGTTACGGTGCAAATCAAGTGCAAACATATTTTTATGCAAAGTGACCCTACTCCAAGCCGAATGCAGGACAACTTAATCCCGACAACATGGTTGCCCATTAGTCCTGACAGCGTTATGGATAGTTTAAATTATATGGACATCACTTCTACATTGGAAGTGAAAAATAATCCCGAAGTTGAGCGGCAACATTTTTGGGATCATATGTATCAACGTTACAATGGTGATGCTTTGTAGATTTTAAAGTAGCTAAGCACGATTTCGTAAGCAGCCGTTTCACACAAGTTAAGTGTGTATGCGCCGCTACGCTACAAATCGTATTCGTATTTAACTTTTCTAATTTTAAATTTTACAATAATTTTTTTAAATATTTAAACTAATACCCTACACTGTCAAGATAGTTTTTTTTTTTTTTTTTCAATATAAAACATTTGTTTAATTCTGTTTTGAAAATATGTGGCTTATCAAGAAGAAGACAGTTATCTTTGTCCAAGAAAAAATAGTGTTTCATGCAAAAATGTTGCAGAAATTAAAAGAAAATTCAACAATAGTTCGATCCGTTCCAAACGTAGTAGATACATTTCAAGTCCTAAAAATTGTAATGAATCGATATGTCCAACCTTCGTTAGAACGTCAATATATAAAAATATTATCCGATTCAGAACTTTTTCAATAGAAACGGCATGCAATACATGGACAGACGGACAGACGGACAAACGGGGATATTCATTCAGAAAATGATATAATAAAAAAAAAAAACTAGTCATAATTTGCATACATATCGTGTAGGATTTTAATGTATAACTTCAAGTTTACAGCGATCGGACGTAAGTAGTGAGTATTTTTCACTTTTAACCTGAGTTGTGAATCAAAAGCATTTAATAAATTATTGTTGTAGGATTTGTGTCACATTCATATGAAAATGTACCAATTAGTGATATTCTTCATCATTTTTCTAGTTGTTGTTGCGAAAGTATAACTATTCTATTTAACATTTAATATTTTTTTATTTTGCAATTTTTTTTTTTTTTACCATTATCTACATTACACATCACCTCTAGTTTATAAGTGTAGGTGTATAAATATATAATATGTTCAAGCATATACAAATATATAATAAAAAAACATTAATTTACATACACTTTTACAATTAAATTCAGTTGATTGGTTAAACGAAAAGGTCTGTTTTACTTTTTGGTAGATGCTGTCGTAGGCAGTTGGGAATTATGATATAAATAAAGTTGTAATAAAAATATTGTATCATCTATATTTAGCTCAGCTTTACAGAGGGTTTTGATTCTTTGTTTAACCTTATCCAATATTTCCCGTTCTGGGGGCGTTAAAGTTTCCATAATCTGGAAATATAACATAATTTATGCAATCATTGTAAATAATTAATAAATGTTATACTTCAGCTATATACTCCTCAGATTCACCGCGTTCTCTCATGGCAGTTACAATACTATCTAGTTTTTGACTTTTTTCTATTAAGCGGGTATGTTCAGTTTTCTCGAAATTTGAGCGCTTTATATCATTGTACAAGGCTTTAAAGCACATATCCAATAACATTTTAACAATCTGAAATTAAAATTCCACATTGACCAAACAAAATTTATATCCCCAAGGGTATGCATAGTACGTACTTGATTATATTTTAAATGGAATAAGTAAAACGCTTTGGCTGGACCACTGCCTCCGCCACCTGCTTTTCTTATTGTTTTAATTTGCAAGAATTGCTCTTGAAATAAACCGTAGGCCAAAAGTTTGGCTTCTTTGGCTGGTATCATGGCTTCTTTCTGTAAATTTTCTTGCTCTATATACTTTTTTAAGCGCACAACGCGAAATATTCGCGACGCTTTGGAGCCGAATCGTTCAGTAATTATGGTTTCAATACAACACAAGGCCAGCTCCTCAAAAGCACGTTGCATATCAACCACGTATTGGCCACCACCCATTTCACCAGTTTTACGTAAAAAACATATCGAATCATCCACTGAAGTTATTCATATGAAAATTTGTTAAAATTGTTTTACATCAAAATTATAGATTATACCAATTAAGGACACATATTGATCCAAGTATCTAATGAGCTCTAAATTTTTCGAATTTTTTTCCACCAAATGTTTAATTTCTACCAGAGTAAATGGATTAGAGCATTGCTGCAAAAAGTTTAATAAGACTTCATTTGTTTTTAAAGTATAAAACCATACCCTTTGCCACGGATCTGTTCGTTCATACATTTGTTTTAAAATATATTGAAAACATTCGCCAGCACTTGGTCCAAGTTTACGTTCAATCGCTTCAATCATTATATGATCACGGAAATCTTGATGAAATCGATTGAAATTTATTTGCCAAAATATGCCTGAAACGATTAAAGGTAGCCCAAAAATGAAAAATGTATCTTTATAACAAGTAACCATCCTTGGCGTAATAAATGCTATTAATCACCTGCATCTTTTGCCTGCGACAAAGGTACCATTCCATGACGCATTTTATCCAAAGTGGACAAATCTATATCTGGCGGATTGTATAAATCATAATCTTCAATGTGCAATTTGGGTATATTATTATGTGATTCGGTGTTCTCGACCAACATTGGCAGTTTTATTAAATAATTGTCCTGTATCATGGCCATAAAGGTATCCCGTATAGACTCAATACTATGAGTGTCATTTTCATTGGCCAGACATTTCAAAATTGTATTTGTTGCTGTCTGCGGACCACAATGCAACAGTTCTTCGGCTATAGATGCACCAACAGTATCGTATTTCGTTTGAATTAAATGAACATATCTAAAAAAGCCAAATTAAATTCAAATTACATTGTTTACATTCACACAAATGAACCTCGGATAACGTAATATGAATAATATTTCTTCACGTTTCAAAGCGTATTCTACAACAGACGGATTGTTATTTGCCGCCCCAAATGTAACCAACTGATATTTTATTAAGGTTCCAAGTGCTGTTGATACCTGTTCAAAAATACAGTGTTTGTCACATTCAAAAAACAAATCAGCATATTTATGCACTGCCGTACCTGTTTTTTCGGCAAATTTGTTGTCTTTACAATATTAAATAGAGTGCGTGAATTGGCTGCAAACAAACAATCGCCTACAACTTGCACAACTTCACCAAAGCACTGCTGTAATATTACCGAACATAAATTACCGTAATCAAGGGACATCTTAATTAGTTAAAAATTATCTTTTTATTGATATTGATTTGAGTATTTTGAGTTACTTTCAACAGAGTGATAGAATTATTTATTATTTATTGGTTTAATTTCATATTCATCTGTATTGTAAACAAAATTCAGCTGTTAATATCAAATGGGGATGGTAAATATTCCCAAATTTATCGCGTCACTATCGATATTTATTGTGCGCCCAACGCGTCGATTGACGACATTACCTATTAAAGATGATGAATATATCATTGAAACAGGGATGTCAAAAACGGCACTTTTTCAACCAAGTTACATCATCAGTTGCCACTTGCAAATGAAATAATTTATTTTATATATTCCATTTGTATAAGCAAGTAGTATGTTATAGTCGGCACAACCATTTAAGACTCTACAATTTAGTCGGGAGATATTGTCATAAAGGTTTTTATATGTAATCAAATCCTCTTCACATCTATACATAAACCTTCATGTAGAGTGGCAGGTATGACCATTACCAATGGCACGTAGCTGCCGCATAGTCGTAGATATGTATTTTTTTGTGACTGTCGGAGGAGGGACATGTTTGGATCGATTCGGATTTCCAAGTGCTTATAAGAATAAAGAGTATATATATACCAAATATACATATACATATATAAATACCAAAATACTTATCCCTCATCTTAAAAAAATGGTATGGTACTAAAGGTTGAGTGACTAAACGTTCCTATTGATGTTGAATTAACTGTTTTCAATAAATTGATAATTTAAAAATCAAGTTTGTGTTTGGGGTCTTTTATCAGTTTCTCTACACTTCCTGTATGTCCCTCCGTCTTGTGTTATACATAAAAAAAATATCCCAAAGCACGTGGCATTCTGCTTACGACTTTTTCTACACAATATGGATGTTTTCACAGGAGTACACATAATTGTATTTATATGTGTATATATGTTCATACGGAGAAATCTACTTGGTATACATATTCATAAAGACTAGCTACTATAAAATATTTTTTTAGCATAGGACACAATTCATTTGGAGTTTTCCTTAATATAATTATGTAAGTAACCAAAAGTTCCTTATATAATTTATGGTGAAAGGTAAAGTTAGTGTATAAACGGCTTGGAAGGTGCTTAATAATTTTTTTATTAGACTAGAAAATATTGTACGTAGCATATCAATAAAAATATCTGCAACACGTCTAAGTGTTTAACAATCCTAACGCCTGTTAGTTTTTCGTTTTAACGTTAATCGTCCAAAAGGTTATGTAATACGTTACGTTTAATACCATGACCCTACGTGTATTTTAATTTAACAGAATTACTTTTAAAAACAAGAATAATTTTTTGTGCACGTCTTACGGGGTTAAAATCACTATTAATTATTTATTTAGTAGACTTAACACGGTTATCGACGCGCTTTTTACTTAATATATCTGCGTGATCACGGTGAACAACTATTAAAAAGTAATGTCACCTCAAATGCGCAGAATATTGAATATTTTCCTATTCATAAAAAGATGTACTTAATAATTAGTAAGGTGTTATAATATTATTGTGGAGTTTTTTATCTTTCCATCGTACTCGGAACAGCTTAGTTAAACGGCTAAACAGCAAATGAACATCCATCTCTAAAAACCACTTTAGCCAGTTATTAAAGGTATTGTAAGATGAGTATGCTTGTTTGTGTATTAGTGAATATCAAAATTAGTGGTTGCCATATTTTATTTTTAACACATATCAAGACTACGACTTGACGACGACATAGCAAACTACGCAGTTAACCCGTTAGAATGCGTTGCTAACCAGAGAGCAGAAAATATATTTTAAAGTTAAGCTCCGCAGTGTTTGAAGTATATGTACCAAGTTCTTTTAGTCACTTCACTTTGCTTTTGTTCACTTCATAATTATGAGACCGACTAAACTAAACTTCTTTTAAAGCCTATTCTTGAGAGAAATACGCGAACAAAAACATAATTATGTCCGTTATTATAGGTTACATGTGAGAATTAAAACAAAAGAGAATTCAAAACAGTTCCGCAAACAAACTCATACATCGGAAACTTATTTTGAAAAGCTTTCATAAAAATCGTTCATTTTGTTGTGTTTATATGGGCACATAACGTACTTGCACACATTTTGTAATTCAAAAACAATCGCGAAATATATGCAGACACATGTGTGTAAACAATAAACTCGAATTGCAATGCAAACATTTAAGAATAGCCTTGTACCACTCATGTGTAGTAAGCAGAAAAGCATTTTGATACGATGGCAGAATGCGAGCTTAACACTTTGGCAATCACCAAAATTCGCTTTAAGGTGACTCGTGGAACTCTGTCCAGTGATTATTGAAAAATTTCAACATTCGGATGAATAAAATAGACAAGCTATACAAGATACTATTAAAAATACTAATGATAACTTAGAGTAGAACGTGACATATTTAGGACGATCAAATGGATTAGATATCGATAAAATGTTTATGCATTGCTCCACTTGTGGCAATACTCAACGAACTGAAATTCTGAATCGATTTAATCATATGCGTCTGTCCGTTTGTATGTTCACGTAAATGTGTGTGTGAGCAACAGGTCGCTTTCTTGAGATATCTCATTAAAATAATGTACAAGGGCGCGTCTTGACCCAAAAGCGTGCACTATTTAAAATGGCAATTTTTAAGACTCCTGCCCACATAATGCCCTTATTTAAAATAATACATTATATGACGAAAATCCGAAATTTTCAATATTTTATGACAAAATTTGGTAAAGCATTATCAATTGGTTTAGTCGTTGACCGTGTCAAATTTGGTACCATTATTTGACACCCTCCCCATATAACGTCCTTCTTTAAAATAATTCTTTATAGGATGAAAAATCTTAATTTTTCAATATTATTTTTCAAATTGTGGTGCCACGTTTTAACTCGATTGAATAATTTTTTGATCCCCACCCCCTAATAAGATTTTATTACTTTATAAAAATTGCGCATTAACTCTGAAGCATTAGAGGTACAAAAATAACATTTTGCCAGATTATTAAAGAAAACTTTCTATGTGGGGAACAAACTTGCCACGCGATTTGGCATATGCCTAATGTTGCCCTTTTTACTTGTTTACGTCTAACATATAACAGGAGTTCCTGTTGGCTGCCATTAAATTCATATCTCTTTAAATAGTACGCGTAAGTATTGGCATGTATTTAAAGTATGCGAAACCTGGCAGTTAGGGGAAGTCTTCCTTGAGATCAATCATCATGAGTATAGAATTATGCACACTAGTACACACATAACTGAAATTTTTGGTTGCAGCCGCGCCCAGTTTAAAGTAATGACATTTGAAGCTGCAGGTGTGTGTATTTTCGCTATTTTTGAAATCACTGAAGGCTAACTTCTTGTGCAATGTGTACAACAAAGTTAATCTACGAATTTTTTCGACATCTTGTTGGCAATTGTATACGTTTAGTTGCTTTTGTATTATTATCAAAAATTTGTTTATATTATGTATGTACAATAGTTAAATTATTACTAAACTTTGCGCGTATTTTAGATGAGACAGCTTGGTACAAAATTATACGATTCAACATAAACAACTTTGCATTGATTGCGGAATAAATTCGTCATTGGAACAAAATATGAGTGTCCTCCCGAAACGTGGGTATATATTTTCAAAAATTATAATAAAAACATAATGAAAAGGTGTAAAATAAATGTAAAATACTACAACAAACATTCTATCTATTAATTTTTTTATCCTTAAGTAATAACAATTACTGGTACGCGTTCATACCGTACTTAACAAATTTACATATGATACAAATTATTGACAAATTTAAAATGTTATTATATTGCATCGATCACAAAACTCTTACAAATGAATCGTTAGAGTCTATTGAGAATGTTTCACCCCACAATCTTCAGAGGGCGGTCGCACCCAACCCCCATAGCGTCGCTCCATTTCACTTGCTACCGCCAAACATAAATGATCCTGACCGGGATTGGCGACCACTTGTATACCCATGGGTAGTCGGCGATGATCCAGACCTATCATACAGTTGGTGACTGGCAAGCCCAAAGTATTAAAGATTGCCATATACATTGGCTCCAACAGTTTGTGGTAGATGCGATAGTGCTGATGAGCTGTGTTGGGAAAAGTCGGATATAAAAAGACGCCGTCATTACCTAACAATTCTTGGAACTCAGTCTTTAGGGCTTCTATTATTGTTGCCAAGTGTTTGTGCCGTGAATTTGGGATGATTTTCATGAAATTTTGCAAATGTCCAAAAATCACTGATGGCAAAATGCTGTCCGAACATCCAAAAAAATACTTGACGGTTTCGGTGCAAATGGTTTTCGGTCTTTGACCTTCTTCCGTTTTATGATATATAGTCTCAATGTTCTTCATTGTCAACATGGCTGAGAGGGAGATATCCAAAGACCATTTCATTTTACGTATATTAACTCGCTTCGCATTGAAGTCGCTGGCGACACGATTTATAGCCGCATGCAAGTCACGACTTAGGGGTCGCATCATGCCGGAAGGTCCGTCATTATCCATGAAGAAAAAACGTATATCACTTATACCGACTTCTTTATCCAGTGTTAGTTTTGTACCGTTGGGATCGGCCATGCAACGCAGAAGTACTGGCAAGTCTTTGGCATAGCGTGTCATGGGCGCAATGGTAAAGAAATCACCCCACTTAGGAAAATCTGAAGTAGGATGATGTCCCTTAAATGAGACGGCGTATGGTGTCGGTTTGTGGCCCCAAATACCACTAAACATTGCCGGTAGTCTTGAGGAGCCGCCAATATCTGACGTTAAGCCTAACAGTGATGCACCGCTAGCAAGCAAAGCAGCTTCGCCGCCGGACGAGCCACCTGGAGTACGTTTTAGATCGTATGGGTTCCTCGTTTGGCCTGTCACATTATTATAAGTCTCCCACATCAAGCACAACTCTGGCGTATTCGAAACCAACAACACAATACCGCCATAACGTTTAATTTGCTCTACTACTGGAGCATCTGATTTTGCAATTTGCGGTGTTTTAAATACTCGGCCAGCCTGATTCGTTAAACCTTTTACTGCAATACTTTCTTTAACGGTGACTGGTATACCAAGTAACGGCATATGTGCTTCCAACTCTTCTTCCGTGTTAATGCCAGACTCAATAATTCGATCCACTTCATGGGCCTCCTCCAAAGCTTCCTCAAATCGATCTTGCACAATTGCATTAATCAGGGGATTGACTTGTTTACATCGCTCTATATAAGCTTCCACCACTTCAACGCTTTTGACCTGAAATTAAAGATTTGAAATAATAATAAGAGAATGTATTTGATAATTACGTATTCTCTTTATTACAGCCACACCGTAATAGATTCAAAAACAAAATTGTGCCAGAATAATAACGAATTATTAATTATTTATATATTTGGAAACCGCGCCAACGTAAAGTGATCTTATTAGGGATGTTCGTATTTTTCAGGGGTTATTATTATTTTAAATATTTGGAGTAGGTGGCCCTATATAAAGAAAAAATTGCAATGAGCCTACCTTCTATACGCCACACAAGTGTGTGAAGATGGAAGTGTTAGGTTAACGTACATTTTATTTGCGTTCAAAGAAATTTTAGACAATATTTTCTAACTATTTGGAAGAGGTTAATGATGATACTCTAGATTTAGCATACACCTAATATAACCACGTTTTACTTGTTTTTAATTGACTCACGCGCAAATCAAATAACGTATATGTGTATAAAGATAATCGTGTAGTAAAAAAAAGAAAATCTGTAATTGTTTTATTGAACGTACTTTGCATTATTTTTGGATTCATGTTAATTAAGGTTGACTTAATTTGACTTCGCGTTATACACATATAAATAAATAAAAAATATAATTAGATGTATGAATAAAAACGTAAACTTATATAACGTAACTAACGAGCTATTAAGGGCCCTAATAAAAATATTTGCATAGTTTGTATTTCAAAATCAAGTTGTTTTTACTATTTTCATTTAAATTGTTTTTATTTAAGAGCAAACTAGGTTGATGAATATGTTCAACTTACGTCGAATGTTTTCTACTCACTGTCACATAAAGAACGTCCACTTCATATACGAATACTTAATGAATTTTTTAACCCACGATTTAAGGTTTAAAAATGTATGGCACTGCCAGAAATAAGAGACATAATGGGTGATGCAAGAAGATGGAAACTCTCGAGTAACGTCATAGGTTGAAATTTTTCAAAAAGTCTTCATATACAAAAATTGTCTTATTGTAAATGTGTTTGACCATGAAATGATCCTTAAGGGTGAAGTGGACGTGTCATAAAGGAATGCATCTGAATGTAAAATTTTCTGTTGTATCAGTTTCCGTTGTCAAAAATAGTTCTCTCCGTTTGAAAATGTCTTGTTGATCTTAATAACCTTGACCTTGAACTTCAAGATCAAGTTAAAGGAACCACGAAGATCCGGACAACTCAGTGCGACAGAGTAGTATAATAATTATTTAAATATTTATAATTACTTAAATGGGGCATTTTTTACACACAATCTGCTAAAAACTAATAGAAATTATTTCTATTTCGCTTCGAACGAGTTTCTGCAAATTAATTTACAGCACAAGAGGTTCAAAATTAAATCATTTGGATTTTGCTAAATATTTTGTGGTAGGCGTCGTCGATCATTTTCATTTTTGAAGGGTCGTAGTACAAGACATATGTGTGTCACTTTTCAGTATTTCATCTTTTACAGTATTTGAACGTAAAATGTATAAACGAATAGGCAGATGTGGCTAAATCCATTCAGAATTTATGTTAATGAAAAATATATAAACTTTGTAGAGTCTTCTTCTAGATGTTGCAAACGTTTTGACTGGTGGTGGATATTGAAGTTTTAAGGGCGTTGTTCCACGCAAATAATAGACCCTCAAAGCGTCCTCTTGTCATTTCACATATATTCCAAATGGCGTTTGGACCACCAAAGGCCAAATATGGAATACCCTCACATATATGCATAAATTGCAGGCGCGGTTATTTAATACCAACCAGAAGTGCAGACAATAAAAATGTTCGTTGCACATATCTGGATAAACTTCCTAAGATCTCCGCCACTTCCCTTTGGGTGTTGCAAACGCAACAATAAACGTAGTGGAGGGAATAATGAGCTAATTACACTATTTAGGAGCCCCAATTTGCCTTATGGCGGGTCAACCTGTGACTTGCTTGTAAATGGCAAATATTAGCCCCATCTTTAATTATATCCGTCGCCACAGATATAAGCCCGGATTGCGCTACAGATCACAATTTTTGAAATTTCATATAAAAATTTTATTTGTTTCTTCTCTTATGGGCCAAGGGCGGTTACTCTTCGCATTCCTATCTATATAACGTTCTAAATTTAAAAAACATCTTTATGAGACTCTATAATTATTTAATTTTTTAGATCGATTAGATCATTTTTATAATCCCTTTCCACAAGTAAAGTATTAAATGTAGTAAAATATAAAATGGTCGAATACATGTTTTTTTTTTTTGTAAAATTTCATGTTGCACAGTGAGTTTTTGCATTAACATTTACACGCGAAAACTGAAATGGAATAACCCTAAAATTTGTTGAACATCATGTACATGTGTATGGATGGAACAAAATGCTTCCATTCATTGTTATTCATACTCAATTTCAAGTAATAAAAATATCATCAATTCAACATTACAAATAATAAATCAATTAAAATGAACTGCCGCACCATAGTAACAAGTCAATTCTATTCTACTCGATTAGAGGACGGTTTTAGTATACAAGGCGGTACTGTTTCCCTTCCTCTTTACCTCTAAATAGTGGGCCTGGTAAGTAGCTAAATGCTCACTGTAACAGTGCAAGTAAAATGTATCAATGTTTGTACAGGTTAGTTTCAGCAGAAAAGAACATTCTTTGTAAATTGTGACCAAACCCATTTTTGGTACATCGATGGTGCTCTAATATGTGTAACAAATTTCAACTTTATAGCCACATTTGTGTGGGTTATTGTCGATTATGGTTGTGACACTCCCATTTAAATAGAAACCTTTGTACAGAGACTAGGAATATTTGTCTAAAATTTCAGCTAGATATCTTCAAATTGACACACAGACAGATATGTCTAGATCGACTCAGTTTTTGATGCTGATCAAGAATATGTATACTTTGTAGAGCCTCCGGAATGCCTTCTTCTCCTTTTGCAAACGGAGGAGCAAACTTCATTTCTAAGATGGAGGGTCAAAAAGAAATATAACTTTAAAGCAAAGCTCAAATACGAAATTTATAAAATGTATGCGTACACACATATCTTGATGTTAAACACAAAGTGCATGCTTTTCAACTTCATTTACCGAAACGATTGATAATTAAGATTATTTTCCACCGCATTTAAGTTTAAAATCAAGCTTAATCGATTTAGATGTATTCCAATGGCAAATAAAAAGGGGGAAAAGGTTAACAGTGTTCTTTTTACATATTCATGGTATGCACAAACACACTTTAGTAGTCAATTCCAATCGATAACTACTGTACATTAGCACAGCGCAGCATATATGATATTTATAACTTGAACTACAAATGCCAGAAATAATGTATGGTGTTAACTGTTAATTAAGTGAAGGCCTTAGGCGACTACTCTATGTAACTAAATATGGTTTATGGTCAGTATCATACTGAAATGCAAAGTTTTTGTATCAGTGAATATAAAAAAAAGCATTATACAGAGAATTGACCGATCGCATCCAAATTTGGAAGAGTCATTTATTAAGCTAATTAACCATTCGTCACAAAGTTTTGTGAAAAAAAAATTATAATATTTGCTAAATGATGTACAAAAACATGTTTATGTATCGGCATCTATAACAATATACTAATTAAGAAAATCGTGTTTGAGCGCCTGAACTTCTATCATTTTTGCGTATTTTTTAACCTACTGCTCATACAACAAAGTAACAAAAAATTGTTAACTAAGTAGTTAATATTTGTACATATACACAAACATGCCAAAAATGTGAAATATATGCACAAAGCAAGCAAGGGTACTCACCTTTCTGGTTCTTATCATTTTTGCTAAATCGACGGCGGGAATTTCCAACAGATGCGATTTGATGGGCGGCAGCTTTTTACGATTTATCTTGATGTTGGTAAAGCGGCTGTAGGGTACAACGAACCAACTGAAGACAATCATGGCCGTACGCAAAAAGCGCCGCATTATGTACCCCATGATTCTGGAACAAAGTAGGACCGCAATTTTGACGGCTTTTCTTAATTAACACAGCAGCAACGAATAAAAAACACTACTTAACTTAAAACTATACAATGTGTCCGAATATAGCATATACTCGTTTTAACGTACTTTTATGTTGGCTTATTCAAAGCCAAATAAAATATCTGAAATCTTGTATCTTTTTTCTCTTTGTTTCTTTTAACCGTAGGTGTATATGTGAACATTTGTAAAACTGGGTCAAAACAAAATTATTTTGCTATTATACGCATTGTACTGCACTTTTGTTAAATTTTTGTTTTTCGTATTTTGTTTTTTGTTTTATGAAATCGGTTTCCTAGGCGCAATAATCGTGCAACACTTAATTGACCAGTCAACCAAAGCCAGAGTCAGAACCGCAAAACACACACAACTTATAACACACGAAGTCTTGTTAATGCAGATATACGTACAAGTTAAAGATGAAAATTTATGGTGTGCTGGGAAAAAGAGAAGGAGAGAGAGAGAGAGGGGGGAGATATTATAATACTTGCAAATTTATGTTGAATTGTGAAGAATTGCGCAATATTTGTAAGTAATTAACCGTGCTACTGTTCCCACTACCCCTGCTTCGAAGACTGTCTGGTTGCCTACTGTCAGTCAAGAAACAGTTGCTCACACCATTCCTTGATTGTTATGGTACGTCGTGTGCTTGTATAGGAGATGGATGCTTTTAAAGAACTTGAGATCGAAAAAATCGAATGTAAGGTAAGCGATCTTCACACTCTACGCCCCTCTCTATCGCTCTCTCTCACTTATATTCAAAACAAAATTAATACAATGCGTGCTACTACCTAACATCTTCTGCTGTTTTGGCCACAAGCCTTTATTTGTGCACGTTTGATCAAATCTCCGCTATGCACAAGTATACTGTAAATGGCTGTTACATACACGTACGTATTCTGTTGGACCCAAATCGGGTTTACCATCGGTGGCAACTTGTACCTGCCGTAATAATTTCTTTAACTAAGCAGAGCTCGTTGGCAAATCTATTTGGAAAAGTAAAGTGTTTTGCATTTCTTGTACAATTTTTTACATTTTTTACAGTAATTCGTTCCGTAGGTGTGTTTTAAGAGGTATTTTTAGTAGTATCACATTATGCAGAGATTTTCGATTCTGTTGCTTTCAATATTTATTTATTTCACTTGGACACCCACCATCATCCGGACAAGGGCGTACACATTACTATCAAAATAAACATATTCTGAATTGACGTCGAATACCGCATCTGACCATCTGATCATGCCTGTTCTTGTGCGTGTGTGTGTGTTCTGGCTGTTCTGCTCCTTGTCACAACATTTGATATGTATTTATTATCTTATTCCTTTTTATTTGTTTTGTATTTGTAATGTAACTGTCCGCACGAGTAACTTTAACACAAGACCTCCGTTAAGCAAATAGTATCTTTTGACAACTTCGAACAGTGACTTAAGCTTACACATTGTACAAGTACATGCGAATGTACGTATGGATGTACAAGTATAAGAAGTCAAGTAAGCCGAGAGAGAACGAAGCAATGTATGTATATTATTTAATAAATGATATTTGGTGCTCTGCTCTAATGAGGCGAATTCATATATTCAGTCCCTGTTTCCATTATAACTAAACACAACCAAGTGCAGCAGTTGTTGCCTTATTTGACTGAGTTCAAACTCGCACTTCAATCTTATAAATTAAAGGACTTTTGTATTTCAAAATCAAAGAAAAAACCTATCCTAGAAATGTGTTCCCATATAATTTAATTGTAAATAAAAAAAATGTATTCGCTTTTTAACTATGCAACTAGGTAGCTTGTGGAAAGGCCTTACCGTAGAAACCTTACAGATTGCGTCCATTGCAAGTAAATAATGATCACCGACGATGTCCTCAATATAGTAAAGTTTAAAAACTTTGAAATCAACTCTATATGGATATTGTATGCCCACAATTGAAAAATCTCTTCATCGCTCCAGCAGTTAAGAATGATCACAATCCATAACGTATTAGCACAACGGTTATAGAAATTTATCAAAAGAGATTTTCAAAAACAATTTAAATTTAGCTTTGACCAAATGTTTACCCTCTACTTGCAAACAGTGGGTGTGGCAAGTTCATAATTACGTCCTCTACAGTTCAACTCAAATGTCAAATTTAGTACTAAATAAGTTTTTTCTGCAAACCGTTGGATTATAATTATGTGTTCCAAATTTCAACTCACCGTTTGATTTTGAAATTTTTATTTCCGACAAAGCTAGATCGACTTGTATTATAATGCTGATTAAAAATATAATCTTATGTGGAGGGTACAACAATTGTTCAATTGAAACTGGAAAATTGTATGGGAAGACTACAAGAATTTTAAAACCCTACCTACGACATTCTGAAACCACTAAATGCTTAAAAAGATAATCGTTAACTTTAGTTTCAGCATATTGAAAAACTACCATATTTCCCAGTCATGTTTCAAGATGTATAAAATTTATGGAAATTGTGATAATGTTTTTATTATCTACATATATGTAAGATCATTAAATCCTTCCCATTCGTATACACTTAAGTTGTCCGCATTTGACATATGCTGGGTAAACATTATTGTACAATTATGGAATAAATAATTAAGAGAGTTGGGTTTTAACTAAAAAGAGAATATATGCCATCGTAAGAAGAAATGTTTAGATTGTACATAAAAGTTAGAAATGATATATATTAAGGTTACGTCAACTCTTGAACTCCCTTCACTTGGTTTGAGAATTTTGATTGTGTCATATTGTTTAAAAGTGATAAGAAAGAATTAATGTATTTATTACATAAACACACACTCTAATAATAATAATATTTAATATATTGTAAGAGAGAGGTTTAGTTCCGTGCTTTTGGGCGTGACACTTTACATTCTCCGCTCCCCAATTCTTAAAGTGAAAATTTATGAACAAAATGTCCCACGGACGGTTCTTTGGCACGCGTTCTAATAGTTGCGAACGGAATGACGATTTTAATACAGGAACGCTGAGGTGGAGAGTATAAAACGTATACTACGTAACTCGTTAGCTCAGTGTGCCACAGTACTCATAAAAAAGCCATTCAGTATAAACGTACATATTAAAATGCACTCAAAAAGAATTGTTGATTCTTTTGATTTGCCGTGATAAGATTTAACGTTTTATGTGAAAATTGTAAAAGTTTTCGTGAAGAGTGAACTTTTATTATAAATGTACAAATTCATCCGTAATTGAGCTAAAAGTGAATTTTACATTTATATGTATATATAAATATAGAGATTAATTTCTCTCTAATTAGAAAATTTTGTAAACTCTCCTATAAGGCAAATTCCTTAAACGTTTGGTGATAAACGAACATTCAAAGTTAAGCAAGTAACTCAACGAAGTAATTTACAAGAAAAATGCAATCCATTGTGAGAAATGTCTTTGCTGCTAGGCTACGGCAGTCCTGTATAAAATTATTTGTTACCTCTAAGGCAGGCACTTGCAATGCAGAGAGCGTAACCGATAATCACCCCCTTAAAGGCATACGAGTATTGGATTTAACTCGAATTGTAGCCGGACCTTTTTGTACCATGATCTTGGCCGATTTGGGTGCTGAAGTCATTAAAATTGAACGCCCTTATACTGGTGGGGATGAGTCCCGTAAATGGGGTCCGCCCTTTCTTAAACAAAGCACAGATTCTACCTACTTTTTGGCATCAAATCGTAATAAGAAGAGTGTTTGTATCGACTTAAAAAAGGGACAGAATATCATTCAGGAATTAGTGCGCAAATGTGATGTTTTGGTGGAAAACTATGTACCTGGGAAACTGAATGAAATGGAATTAGATTATGATCACTTGAAGGTGATCAATCCTCAGCTAATTTACTGCTCTGTTACCGGTTATGGTTCAAAAGGTCCATATGCTAAGAGACCCGGTTATGATGTAATAGCTGCTTCCATGGGCGGTCTGCTACATATTACTGGAGAACGCAATGGTGCACCCAGTAAAGTTGGCGTTGCCGTTACGGACGTAGCGACTGGTCTTTATGCGCACGGTGCTATACTAGCTGCATTATTACAACGACAACGTACAAAACGTGGCCAAAAAATTGATGTGAATTTGTTTTCAACTCAGGTGTCAATGCTAATAAATGTAGCCAGTAATTATTTAAATGCTGGCCTTGATGCTGAACGTTGGGGCACTGCCCACTCCAGTATCGTACCGTATCAAAGCTTTAAGACTTTTGATGGTTATCTAACGTTAGGGACAGGTAGTGATAAACAATTTCAAGAACTCTGTCGTCTCCTGAATATGGAAAATGTAGCAAAAGATGTCAAATTTAAAACCAATCAAGATCGGGTGAAAAATCGTTACGAACTAGTGAAAATGTTGGAGGAAATCTTTATCAAAGACACTTCAACAAATTGGATGCGTTTGTTTGCCAAATCCTCGTTTCCAGTAGGACCAGTGAATAGCATACGCGAGGTATTTGAAGATGAACACATTTCGTCCATAGGACTAGTGAAGAGTTTAGCGCATCCATTAGGTGGAAGCGTTAAAGTTGTGGGTCCTGCTGTAACGTTCAGTGAATCACAAAATGATGCTCGAACATCACCACCCCTACTGGGTCAACACACCGATGAAATTTTAAAAAACGTCCTAAACTACAGTGATGATACGATTTTAGATTTAAGGAAAAGAAAAATCATTGAATGATTTTATGAGATTTTCGCTTTAAAAAATTTTGGAATTTTTCTTCTGATTAAATTTTCAATGTAAGTTGTTGTTGCTAAATTATTGAAAGCAAACTTAACATAATTTTTAAGTAAGCAAAAATATTTTTTTGCAAAATCCCAAAAAAAATGCCAGAAACCCTACAAACCCTATTTACTGCTTGATCAGAATCAAAAACTCAATCGACCTAGACACGTATGTCCGTATGTCCATGTGTTGTTGTCATTCTCACGGTCGTATATTTTGAGATAGTGAGCTGAAATTTTGTACAGACACTTTTATTTTCTGCACGCAGATCGCTATTTCAATCGGAAACAATCGGTGAAGAGCCACGCCCACAAATGTTGAAATTGTATTTATCTGGCACAAATATTGACCCATGAAATTGAAATTTGGCACATAATTTTATATATATTCGATGTTACAAAAATGGGCATGGTCGGTTTATTATATTTATATGTAGATGTGGAGAGTATTTAAGATTTGGTCTTAGCCTAATTTAGCTTTTCTTAAGTTATGTTAATTAATGTTAATTTCATTCACATTGTTTTATATAAATGGACTCCCCGTAAAGCCGAACCACTTGGTCTTGACCTGACAATAAATATTTGAAGATAATTAATACGTTTCGTCAAGAATTTTTTTTATGATATAGTGAAAAACGAATTTAGCTACATGCTACGAGTGTAGCTAAATACATTAATTAATTATTAAACTGGAAAAGAAACAATATCAAGGGACTCATTTTGAAATAATTTTGATATAGATTAAATCACAACAGATTATAGATTAGATCACAGCAGATGTAAAATTTGTTAGATTATTTTGTTTCATACTTACTCGTCGAAATTATAGCGAATGTTTTGTTTGGGAAAATTTAGCAAATATTTCAATGGTTCCACTTTTTCGTTACGTTCAAAATTAGATTAGGTTGTATAGATTTAACAAGTAATAAAAGTAATTTGGTTTAGGCCAAATCTTACATACCCTCCACGTGTACTTTCTAGTGGTGGGCGTGGCAGATACGCGATTATTCCCTCTAATAGTGTCCAGTTTTATACTGAGTATGGTGTCTTGTCTGTTAGCCGACAACGTACATTTTTGGCGCATCAATGGCTGGACTAATTATAGATATGCATGCAAAATTTCAAGTTCATGTTTGCTATGCTCTCTGTAGGTCTAAATCTAATCATAAGACAGAGGATGTGTTAATAACCAGAAGAAAGCGGCTAGAAAAACTGTAGTAACAGTTGGAGAGTTCCAAACTGAAACAGGTTCCGTTTCTGCGATACCTAGTTATATGGTTGACACAAGATTGTCATTCAAAAATCATCTGGAGTATGTAAAAAAAAAAAAGCTAGCGTTGCTTGCGCTTACCGAACCGGTATACAGATTAGCTGCACTACGAGTCTGTAGTGCATTTCGCACTGTCTCGGATAAAGCAGTCTGCGCTATTGTAGGGACAGTCCCCATCAATCTTCTTGTTAGGGAAAAACTTATAATCGATCAATGTACCAGGCCAAGTAGATTAGTATGCTTGAATGGCAAAGTAGATGGTTTACCTGAAGCAAGGGACGATGGACCCATAAGCTGATCCTTGGCTGAACAACATTGTGAAGGTAATTTTTATCTTATGTAGATGCTAAGTGGGCATGGACGCTTTAAAGCATATCTGCCCCGCTTACTCCAGCTGTGGCAATGATTTTATCACTTGTTTTTTTATGCTAAATATTTGCTCCTGGAATATACTGTTTCTTGTTAGTTACGTCAGATTTTGTGTCCTGCCGCGTGCAGCGTTTGAATATAGATGTGGAGGGTATTTGATATTTTGCCTAAACCAGATTTAGATTTCTTACTTGTTGTACATTAATCTTTTTTAAATTCGCAATTTATTTCATTCACTAAAAAATAGTATGTGACGGAGAGAAAGTTTTACCACCAATGTGGCACTAAAAAAATAATACAATAAATTAAAGCAACCTTTAACGATCACCGAATTTCCACAACTATATATTAGGTTCGTTGGTTTGTCGCTTCCAAGTTTTACTGCTAACGTTGAAAGATTGGAGAGTGCGAAATTCTAATGCTAATAAGAGACGTCAACTTATTGAAAACGTCTGAATGTGTGTGAATAGTGTTAATAAAACTTACAAGTACCGCAATGAACACATATTTACAATGTATGCTTTGAGGCGTATAACAAGCAATAGGCAAATCTTCATTTATTGAACCAACACATTCTATACACGCATGTGTAGAGAGTTTAACAAGAATAAATTACAAATTTACATAATTTTAATAGTATAGTATAGTATACCGCCTTTAATCTCTACCCGCCTGTAAACGTGTGTTTATTGAAATACCTATAAAGATATATATTTATATTTGACTAGCAATCGAAAGCAATCCCACGGGTGGGAGGGGAGCAAGAAACACACTGTCGTTCTAGCTGCGTTAAACATTCGGAATAAAACTCATCAATATTTGTAAACATTTATTAAAGGTACACAACATTCTGATTGGGAAGTAAGTAAACAATTTTGATCGAGCAAAGTACAGATGAAGTCAAAAAGTTGCGAATTTTCTATTTTCTATCAAACACCTCTGCATGTATTATATACGAATGTGTTGCAGTTCACACTTAACTTTATATGTATAATTTATTTCAATAAACAATACTTATGGGTGAACATCGATTATTGTCAAAATTAATTTAAAAAATTAATAACTGTGTATGCGTAGAGCGCGTGTGATATTAAAAAGAAATTGTTTACAACTCTTTCATAAAAACCAATTGAAGTTTTGAAATACTTGTCATTCTAATGGCCGCCCCATTTGCACTTAAAACTGAGTCGAACTAGACATGTAAACACTTCTAGCTTCAGCACGCTTCTAGATGTCTATTGAAATGCCACTCGAACCTGTAGAGATTCATGTTGATTGTGGAGAAAAGGACCTCTAAACATCTAAATATTACACACACACACAAACATGTACTGTATCGACACTTCAACAAACAAATAACATTAAATGCAAACCTTGAATCACATAAACCATAAAACTAATTAAATTACTCAGTGAATGAAAATTTGTGTTTTTCTGCACATGGGCGTTTATTTCATTCCATATGAATATACATATTTTTCACACAAAAACCATTTCAAAAACATACATACTAATACGATTTAGCATACAAATTAGTTACAATAAATGTAAAAAGACACTTTAAAACAAATAAAAAATGGAAGATATAAATTTTTTCCTAACAAAACTCAGTCCAATATTCCGTCAATGTAAAACTTGTTGCTTTTAAGAGAGATGTAACATTTTCTCATTGCTTGTTGATTGTAAGGCAACTCCGTATTCATCGAATATGAGATGTGTTGATAAAAAATAACCATTAAAAGGGTTTAAGGTAGAGTGCAGTTTAATCTTCATGCCAATCAGAAACAAGATGTTTTATCAAATCACCCCTGGATCCCAATATTCTGCTTAAACTATAAAAATCATTTATCTCCTTTCTGTAAGATGGACATTCGTATACTCCAAGTTTAATGGGGGTAATTTTTTTAATCGATTTATAAAATGCTTTTACTCAATAAAAGAAAAAATTATAAAATCTCAATCTATAAGAATGCTTATATAAATATATGTTAGAATATTAACATAGTTGTAAAATAGTTGTGCGTGCTGGTTTAAGTATAACTCTACAAAAAGCAATGCGTAAACCTGCACAGCATTTTCATCATGCCCATAACATTTTCTATAGACATTCATGTGCACTACATTGCAGGCAACATAAATGAGGGGCAAGCATTACGCTTACAACTATTTTTTATATATATACGTATACTCCTTAAAAAGACTAAGTGGACAAAGTATATAATGTTGCACATTCCAATGGTGATTTGTAATAATAAAAAAATTCCAGATTGATTCTTAATTGCGGGATGTGTTTTGTTCATATTTTTCGTCTTAAACAAAGTTAAGTGACGTGTATTTACTTCGTATATATTCCTTAACATTGTATTAAAGTTCAGTATAAGATCGATTCCAAGTCCGATATATTAAAATTTTCACTAAATCGAAAAAATAAACAAAAAGAAGTAAAACACAATAAGTTCGGAAGAAAATTATAGATATGCATAAATTGTTTACATATATATAAATTACATAAACTTGCCTTCACACATTTATAAACTAAAAACACGAATTGCACACGAGAAAATATAAAGACAAAACGTGCAAACTATTTACCATGAGTAGCAATACATATGAAGAAACACATATACCTCCTAAGTATCTACACTACTGCAATCAACTTTAAGAAAACAAACAACAGAGAGCATTCAACAAATTTGGATTCATACTCGATTTCTTATCTCTTGCCTCTTTGTTTTTGTTTTTGTTGAGATCTCTTTCACTCTGTTCAATTGTTCAAATTTTCCACTTTTTACAACACATTTTTGTATATATCACTAATAGTGCATTTTTTAAGTTGATTTCGTTTCATGTGTTTAGTTTAGAGATGCATGAGTGTTATTTCTAGAACTAAATGAAAAACATTACAATTTACAATAATTTTAATGAATTAATTGTCGTAAAATATGATAGTAGTAACTAGGGACTTTGTGTAAATCGAGCAAAAACATACATATGTACTTTGAATTTGCATCTTGGCCTGCACTCCGAGCGATTGTTAAGAAACTGGCACTCCAAGACAAAACATAAACAAGCACACACTTTATAAAGCCCAAGCGAAAATATGATTCAAATGCAAATGATTCTGATAATTGATTACTATATTTCGTCTGTACATGTATCTCCATGTAAAACTTAGAAGCCGGCCAATAAAAACAGTCGAAGTACCAAAATTGTTCAACTTAGCTGACTTCTTCTTAAGAGCACCTTTACACCCTATATCACCAGGGCGGTTTCACTGTCCGTCTGTCCATGAAAGTTTGTGTACAATTTAGAGATATGAAATTCGCTATAGGAACAATTTCTTTACGGAATTGAATCATCATTTTTAGAATTTCTCTCCCCGTGACGTCCTTTATATAACTAAAATTGGCAATTCATAATTTTTTTCTAACCAAAATCACTAGAAAACAATTTCTTGGCATAATAATAAATTGCGCTGAATCTATTTAATGTCTATGCCAAGCGTTTCAAGTAATGATGAACGCTCGAATTCATTATTATTATTAATCTGCCGGTGACTTACACCCATCAATGTCTGGATTATATATTTTTTTTACTACGACCTTCTAAACGGTCACAAACGGTTTTGTAAAAGCTTTGGTACACCATTCAAGGTCTTGTCAGCCATTGTGGTTGCATTATTTCACATTAAAATGAATTATTTCGCGCTCGTAATGTATTTATAGACTATGCTAAATTGTTTTGAATTTACGCTAATAAAAATTAATATCTCAATCAATTAATCGTTGTTCAATTGTTTTGTGGTTAAGGTAAATAGATGCAAGCACCTTGATAACGTTAATGATGTAACACGATGATGCTTTTAACATATATACGAAAAATGAGAATTGTCAAACAGACTAAGGAAAGATGGGATGATCAATTCACAACCAATTTACTGTTATTATCTAAAATATCTTCTGCAGAAGCACAGGCTTATACGAGTTTCAGCTCAGCATAAAAAAAGCAAGCCAAACGGTTAGACTGACTTTTAACATAAAAAATAATGAAAACTTATTGTAAACTCACGAAGCTGTTCAATGGGTTAAGATGGAGATGGATAAAATTGAGAAACAATAAAAAAATAGATGAAATTTTCAATTCATTTACATTTCTTTCTCTTCCAATTCTTTTCACGATATTTCCTCGTTAATATCTGCAAAATATGAGTTGAGGCCGTTGAAGTATATGTCGAGCTCTGCAGGCGTTATTTGTGCACATTCAGAGCTGACGCGATTGTAATTGAATAGAAACGCAACATAACGCCGTTTTACCCGCGGGTGAAAATAAGAAAACTCATCAACAATTAGGCGAATGTGCATAAGGTTGATTGAAATTTTATATCGCAACGATGGGATGCATGGTCGACCACACACATTGTACATAAAAGAAGATATATAAGAATAAATATATAATAAGTAATTAAACATCAATCCTAGAGATGTTGAATTGTGCACCTTTTTAAGCCAACTAAATTTAGAAACAAATTCAAAGTATTTATGAAGAGCCCAATACTCCATCTTTAGTTAAGGGTAACAAAAATGTTTTTTATATTACAAATAAACCGTTTCGGAGTAAGGGTTTTGAAAAATGAACTTCTTATTATTTCCCTTTTTGAAGATTTCCACATGTTTCCAATTTATGGAATCTTGAATATCTGAAGATACCAACATGATGGTGTGTCATGTTAATATCCTGTTTTCTCATTCACTTTTATGTTTTCATTTGCACCAAAATAGACAATGTCTCCTTGTACTTACTTCCCCATTGGTATGTCTTGGGCGTGCGGCGATTGGATATGATGTTGCGTATTCTCTATAGCTGGTACATGCGCTCTTATTGTATTCGTTACATAGCCATCACGTCGCGTTGTCTCATCTGTAAAAGTTAAATTTTTAATTAGATATCTCCATTTATTTGCATTGGAATAATATAACAATATTGGTTCCGCCCTATGTGTATATAAAAGTTTCTACAAGCCCATAAAGATTTACAAAATGTATTAATATAAAGTGTGGCCGTAGCCTCGGAAGAATAAAAATTTACTTTATAAGGTCTATGCAATATATTGCAAGTTCTTAGGTTAATGAGACTTCAACATACCCATTCGTTGCGTATAAAATTCCCCAAAGGCATCATCTCGTGGTCGATGTGTAGGATAAACGCAACGTAGTATATCAAGATCGTGTATGCGATCAGCCAAACAGCGTATATTTAAATCACGAGCCGTCCATGGCGATAACATCAACACTGAATTTTGATCGGTGACCACACCTACGGTAATGCCTCCTAAATAATATATATATTCATGAATACATAAATACGTTGGCAGATATTTAAATTCGAAATTACCCAATTCACTATCCGAAAAGCGCAATAAAAATGTGCCCATCGCCGATACGCGTAATAATTCTTCAGCTTTACGTTTATTAATGAAGCCCACTATTAAGCCAGCCTTCCAAAGGCTCAGTAAATGATCTTTGGTTAGTTTCATGATGGCGAAAAACCAATCCCAAAATGTAAATGAACGGTCAGGTAAAGTTTCTTTGCAAAACTGAGCCCACGTTATGTAGTCTTTGTGATCACCGGCTAAGCCACTATGGCGGAAAAGTTTTTCATCTAAAAATATAATTATATTCGTAATGTTTTAATGTATTTAAAAGTAATCAAATAAGTTTTAATGTATTTAAAAGTAATCAAATTTGGCCTAGACCAAATCTCAAACACCCTCCACATCTAAAATGGACGGCGTGGTAGGTATATGATTAAGATCTCTAATACTATACGTATTACGTACCAGCTTGCAAGTCGAGTTTTGGGGGGAGTATGGTTTTTTATAAATTGTAAACGCGTTTGTTAACCGACCACGTCCATTTTTGGAACATCGGTGAATGGGATAACTATGGATACGTATACCAAATTTCAAGTTCATAGCTCAACTTTTGTAATATATAGATTTTTGTTTATTGTGGGCGTGGCTCTTGACCGATTTTGCCTAATTTTAAAAATTGTGATCTGCGTGCAAAGTGCCTGTACAAAATTTCAGCTTAATATCTCAAAATTTACGCCCCTGAGAATTCGAACATCAGACAGACACATGGTCACACACAGGGATTCATTGTCAAGCTGTAAAAGAGTACAGACGTATTGCGGATAACTAAAGGAATTAATATTCTGTTGAAAAATTAAACTAACGGTACGCAAACTCTTTGTTTAATATTTATATTTAGTAAAAAACACAAATATTCAGATAACAACAACAACAATTACTTGTCAATTAACGGTATAAACAATCGTTTAATAAAACGTAATATTGTGGGACATTAAATCTATTACTGGTTAATTTTTAATTACTAATGATAATATTTAATATTTCATTCTCATAAATGGAAAGTTTAGCAGTTGTGCCTAAGGGGCCAACTTCAAGTAAACTGACTAGAGATGTGCCAGGAGCTCTATATCAGTATCCCCTCGCGATATGCAAATCGGAGAAGGTGAGTATAAAACTAATTTACGTGGATCAATAAAATTAGATTTTTACGTCTTCTAGTAAAGCGACTGGTGGACTTTTGCAAAAATACACGCAATGTTCACTAAGAAATCAAGGCCATAGGTCGAGAAATGCATAGCCTATGAATGGAAGTCTTAAGTCAGGTTAAGGAAGGCCAATTTAATACGGGGGAGTTAGGAATACAAACTTCACCCAAATGTAAAATTAGTGTAGGTGTCCAAAAACACCAAAAAAAAAAAGTGGAAAATCAGTGGAAAATGGCCAAACGAATATGAGTGAAAATAAATCGCGAGGAGATTATTTCTACGTTACATGGTATATGGATATACCAAAGCAGCGCAGAAACCTTCCAAAATTATTAAATGAACTGAAGCATAATCCAAGGGGTATTGCCTACAGACTGATGCTTGAAAAGCTGAAGTGTTTCTCTGATGCACGAATTCTAGAAATAATGGTTTAGAGCTCTTTTCTTCAACAAGAAATCTATAGCAGGGACCCAATCCAGCCTGCTGAGGAAATAGAAATCATAAATAAGGTGGAAATATAATCGTTACCGGCCTTAGCGCTTATATGAGCTGTTGTAACCAGAGCACATGTTTTTACGGAAATTTTTAATGCATGCGTACCTAACGGCGTATTTCCGACCATGAGGAGAATTCAACGATTGGTCCTCATTCCAAAAAAAGATCATGGTAGCATTCATTATTGACCTGACGAGTAAACTTCTCAAAAAGCGATTAAAATTCGTTTAAAAACTGCTATTGGAATAGCAACCAGGGCGATCGAAGATCAAAGATGGAAAAATGGGAGGAAAAAGTACTGTTTCGTTATCATAGTAGATGTCAAGAATGCTTTTAACACTGCAAAATAGTCCGTTATGGTTGAAGCTCTAAAGAGAATTTATGTGGCGCGACATCTAATATTAATAATTGAAAGCTATTTAAGCCAAAGAAATCCTATAATATCTCATGTGGCGAACGGAAGAACAAGTAGTAGTATGGGGGGTGGAGGGTATGAAAATAATAAAACAATATTTGGTTTCAGCTAAATTTACGATACTTTCCACTACATTCGTGACCTGATTGCGCTATTAAAGTAGAGCATGTGTCTCCTATTTGACTAATTTTCAAGCAATATTTTCCATCATACTCGAAAAAGTGTATCAAGGTTTAACTTAAGGATCGCCAGAGACTTTTTGGCGTGACTGCCAACCGGTTTTGTCCCTTTTATAATAGACAATATTTATATTTTGTAACATCCTTCTGATAGTTGCAAGCGAAATGACAATGCAGAGGGCAAAGTAATATTTTGATATATCTGAAACTATTTTCTACTCAGGGATGAAGAAAAAATTTATAAAACTTACATATAAAATTTAAATTGTCTGGAGTTAATGCCCGACCAGTGGAGGATTCAAATTTTGTATTCAAAGCCAAAGCCAATTGCGACCAAGCCACCCTTTCGGGTACTTGGAAAGGTTCACGTACGATGTCCGAGAAAGCATTGTCCCAAGTAATTGTAGCCCAAGACTGAGGCTCCTGATTGCCATGAACTATAACTACCACAGGCAGAGATAATGTCCACACCTGTTTTCAATTAATTCAAATTGTCTTTTAAGAAATGCAATTTATGCAACGGGGGCAGGATAACCACTTACCCTTATCCTATAATTATTAACCGTTATTGATGTATAAAATAATAAAGCAAATTTTTCATCCATTACGCTTTCAGTTCCTTTCTTTTCTGCACGTTTAATCTTTTTCAGTTGCATTGTTCTGAAACTGGCAGAAAGTACTCGGGTTTGACTATTATATTCCATAGTTCCAGCATTGTTTACAATTTCACCCGACGAAGCAGGAGTACCGGGTGATGCCTCAGACATGGTTCGTTGGGCGGTGTGCCGCTGTGCCTGATTTTCTGCACAATTCAAAATATTGAAATTAGAGAGAATAAATGAATTACTTTTAAGAGAAAATGTCCGGACTCACCAGACAGTATGATACACTCCACTGAGGGATTATTAGCACTTATTCCCAATTGAGGACCAATTAGCCATCGAACAGCAGCTGCAAACCTGTAAAAATTACAAAACTTAAAAAATCAAGTGGAAAAATATCAATAACATGGCATCAGCTAACCTTGTGTTCGTCTTCATAACTTGGGGTGGCTGCTTTTCCACAATAAATGATGACAAGACCAACAACTGTTGAGCACTGCTGACATGAGATATCAATTTACTTATATCGTCATTATTATCTGATCCCAACTTCTGTAGCTCATTTAGAATCTCAATAATTTTTCCAACCATCTCCACGAGCAACTCAATGCAACGTTGTATATCGTCGAGATTGTCGCGTATTGGAGCCCCATTGCCCGCCAATGCCTGATTATGTTGCCAATTTTTTAGCTCGTTAAGAACCGTCTCTTGTACCGAATCGTAATCAACTATAATGCGTCCCAGATCGTGAATGATTTTATTCCGTGTTTCCGTCAATATAGAACACTGACTCTGTAGATGAAGATCTGTGCTTTGCGCATCCTGTGGCGTCATTAGGACCTTGCGCTGTGTGTAGTTGGAGAAGTGGACATGAAATTGTTTATAGCTAGTGCAAAATTGTTGAACTTCGGGGAGGATGCGCGTAATGGATAAAGTCAAATTGGGTATAAGGCTGTGTGCCGCGTACAGGGCATCGCTAACGTAGGGGCCGCCGTTACCTGTTGTACCGATGGAAGAAGGGTGCATTCCCTGCCCTCCGGTACCATTACCAGATCCGTTCACACCCATTCCACCCATATACGGATATTGCGGCATTTGGTCCAACAGCTGTATTTCGCGCTGCAGACCGTTACGCATGTGCGTGTAGATATCCACGGCTGGTGTTTGTGCCACACTTGAACAAATTTCGGCAAGTTTAAATTTCATTAAATTATCGTTGCTCAGCGGTATGAGTTTTTGTTTCAGATCCTCGTAAAACTTTTGGGCAACACATTCATATGGATCGGATGGTGGATTGATGCACTCACTCCTACAAATTAATTACAATAAAACTATTTATACCAATGTGTTGGATTCAATTGTTTATCGTGCCTTAGCAGAGGTCACATTTAATGCACTCTGAAAAGAACACGTATTTCTTTGTCGTTGCTATACTCACAAGCTCAATTGATTCTATATGATAAAATAATTGGTTGGCTACGCTGTGGGTCATACTTACAATATTCGCTCCTCAATCCATGATCCTAAATAGATGCGCACATCAGCCATGCCTTTCTCATCGTAATATTGTACCATGGATTGTTTAATTTCTGGATTGCATGCAATACCTTTCCACAAAGTCATGATTGAGTGCGCAGTGCTCCGTCCCTATAACGGTATTACTCTCACAATTCTTTGCGTCGAATTTATACGACAACACAAATCAAAACATTTGCTGTGCCTTTATAATTCTTCTTTCATTCACAAGCATGTATTGCTAGCACACTATGATGAACTGATACAAGTTAATGGCCTTAGAATTGTGGTTAAGTAAAGTATCGTTTATAAATTTCCTTAATAATTAATGTGGTGGGAAAAATCTACATCAATAGACCATCTCCTGATGGCGCGATGGTTCCAACTTCCAAAACTTGTTAGTGTGAGAAATTTCGTTTTGCAATATTTTAGTTGAACTAAAAGGAAAATGAACATATGAGAAAATGATAATTATTTTATATTATATGTAATGAGAGTCAAGGTGACGGCAATTTTGAACTAACATTGAAACGTGCCTTAAAATATAATTTGGTGGGATATTTTTCAAATTTTATCGATTTTAAATCCCAAATCAAATCTAATTCACCAGCATCAAAATCACTTTTAACATGTATGTAAATTTTGAAATATTGCTTTAAAATAAGTCCCACACTTAGGTTCCTATTTAATAGGTGGGCCCACAAAACAATTCTCTTCAGATCACAATTGAACACAATCCAAAAATCGCTAAAAGTAAGATTTTTACAGTTATATTTACTTGGATTTTCTTTTGTTATAGTTAGTTAAACCAGACAACACCACATACTCTACTTGTTTTGAAATTGGATGCTATTCTTGAAAAATCTTCATATGACAAATTTCAGACTTTATAAAACATGTTTTATACAAAACAAATATTCACTAATTAAAAAAATTAAGATGTGTCGTTTTTGCATTAGAGAATGTGCACATTATTGTATTGAATATACATAGTTTTGCAGGGATCAATATCATATGTGATTAACGTCTTTTAGTTTCAATGAGTAATATTAGAAAAACAGTACACACAATATATGTATGTGGAAATTACATATATGCTTGTGCATGTTTGCATACCCAGCAGTTATAAAAAATTGCTCATTTGTTTGTGCATATAAAACTGTGCAGCGTAAACAATACACAGATGTATATAAAAAAAAGCAATACGGTTTGTGGAGGCGTCAATGATATGAGACACCCTCCGTAGCTCTGTATTCAAAATCAATGTTAAAATATTGTTTGCTGACACAATCTATGCAACAAAATTATTATGCTTATTTGTAAGAATTTTACGTCAATATCCATCATTTTTCGCAGTGACATTATGTTGTAAATCAATTTCATATTCTTATTATTTACATAGGATACATACAAAAATATTCACATATTGAAGTGTCTATAGCTACTACAGTATTTTAATATGTACATCTTTCATTTGCATATGCACACGTATTAATAATGTCTTTGGAAAAATCTCGAATAATCTCATACAACTGAAGTGCAGAATTTGTTTGCATATCCCATGTACATAAAAATTTGTTTATGAGTCTTGCTGGTGCAAAGCACTGGTTCTCAAACGGTAATCCGCAAAATTGTTAACAAGATTGTGTAGATTTTCGAACCTAAAACAAATTTAGTTTATTTTTACTGTTATAATAATCAGATCAATAAGTCATATTCGAACGTTCTTAAAATTTTCATGTAGTAAAGTGTCCCGTAACTTCTAAAAGGCTAAGAAGCACTGATATAAGAGGGATACTTGGAATTTTGCTGCAGTTTGTTTTCTACCGCTAATATTCCTTTGCAACCAAACACTATAATACCGACGTATATACATCGTTTATGTTGAATGCATAGTTGATTTTTAGATATTAGGATGCGGTAAAATGGCGTAAAACGAAACTTGCTATATTACTTGTAATTTGTATAATTTTTATCCATAAAACGGCCTGCTTTGCATTTAACTATTTAATAGTATCTCAATACTAAATTATATTGTTTGTCTATTATTATTTAGTTTTTTTTGAATTACTCGAGAATGAGAAAAACGATTTTAGTATAAACACTTCAAACACCTAGTGTGCATTTTTGACATGCACTTGCACTTGTGCATGTATTCGACTTCTTTGCATACATACCTACATTTGTTATTTATATGTTTAATTGTAATATTTCATTTAAGTATAATGATGTTGTAATACCTACGTGTTTCTAAATAAATAAACAACGATAAGATGGATAATCCACAAGTAAAAAAATGTTTCCAATTCCGTACAATTTAATGAAAAGTTTTTTTATAATATATAGTTACTCTCACATTCGCACGTAAAATTTTTAGTTTATATTCACAAATATTTCCTATATTATTGCTTAACTTTATTGTTGCAAATGTTATACTCGATTTAATAAAAATATTATTTTTCAGAATAATGTAGCAACGCAATACTATAAACTAGCAACTGCAGCAAAATACTCCGATTAGTCCATTTCCTCTTAATAAAATAAACAAAATATATGACTTTGACAAACGGTGCCTAAGATGCAGTTGCATACGACAAATCGTAACATGTGGAATTAAATTGATAACTGTAAATTTACCACGACTCCATTGGGTCCTTATTTATAATACTTATTTTTTCTTTCGCATTCCTTTAAAAGAGAAATATTAATAAAACTTTCTTCTTGTAGGTGAACCTAAAAACTTTTCGTTTTTGAAAAATCACATGTTTTTTTTTAGAGCGTTTCACTTTCGTTTCGTTTAATTTATCACAATAACTTAAGAAATAGAGACAACGAATAACTTTAGTGTTTCGATTTTTATGATATTTAATAACAAGGCATAAAAAAATTTTACATAACACAAATACAGCATAAAATGCAAATTATTTTAATTTATTTACGTGCTGATTCATTATGCGAACATGTAAACATATTAAATTAAAGTATAAAATGAAAGCTCAAGGAATTAAATTATAAAAATATGACCAAACATAATCATCTTCCATTTTAACTTCCAATTAATCAGCTAAGTTTTAAACAATTACACAGCAGCACACATATGTATAACTGCGTAGAACAATGAAAAACATTAAGTTTTTCACCTTTTTCATTGTATTATTTATAATATTTTCACATTTATTTTCATTACGATATTACTTTTCCTGTTACTCACCTGAGCTATTTTCTTATTTATTGTCCTTGGCCAAATGTACGACTGATTTTTATTTAACGTTTACACTTAATTTTTTTCGTATGTACAACTTATTTAGTATTTCTTTTTCACAACTTCTTTATCGATTTATTATATATTTTATTTTACGCCACAACTTCCATCTTTGATTTTCCGAAACGCGTTATTAAATACACACGAGAATGTTTTTAACTCTTCGAATACATTTGGAGAGTGTAATTTCCCCAAACCAACTTATATGATGAACACTTAGACGTCTTGATGGAATTTGTCTTTTTTATATTCTACATGTAGCGATGAAAGAATCAACAAATGTAATGTGACTATATTGCTACACTTTGAATACGTATTCGCGGATTAGAAAGAACATTAACAAGTATGCAAAAAGTAACGAAACGTTTAAAATTGAAACAAAATCCTTTATGTTCAAATGTTGTATATACTAACTTTTTTTCAACAATTTTTACTGACCTATTATAATCCTACCTAAAAAAACTTTTTTACGTTTTATACTCAAGATGTTCAAACATATTTCTTTACAAAAACTATACTGAACGCTTAATTTTTACAAAACTTTTATTTAGTTTCTGTTTTGTTTTGTTGTTTTGTTTGTTGTTGTCTGATTAAAAATATATATATTGCGAAAACAACACTTATTTTATTTTTAAGCAATTACAACAATAATTGTTTTTAATTACGAAACGCTATTTATAATACACTTATCTTTATTCATTTGTATGTATTTTTGTGTAGGTATATTTACATTTGGGAAAAAATTTCATCCGCGCGTTTATTATTTTAGATTTTGCTATAATAATGATTGATAATAAACAGACCTAATAAAATTGTTTAAATTTTTCGGATGCAACTTAGATTAAATTCAATTCATTTTACTATACGTTAATTATACGTTTAGTTATTGTCGACTTGTGCGTTTATGTGGACTTGTGTGTAACTGAGCGATAAATTGAAGATTCTTATTGTAATTAATTGAGGAACAGTAATAACATTAACATTAATAACAAGGAGTACGAAAATCATATTCAGCTGACACTGAAATTTATATACCCAACACCGTGATGTATTAAAATATTTTCCATCAGCTTTTTTTGAAAGATTTTTAGATCAAGCATTTCATCGACTTTTTTTATGTTCACTTCTGAATAGATTCTTTGGTGGTGAGTATAAATTATTGGAAGGGAGGGGTTATAGGGATCTAGATTAACAAAAATATTTTTAACATCTTACCTACTAAACAAAAGTGCAGGGAAACGTGGGGATAAAAAATATTTTAAAAAAGTCAAATATTATTTATTTAGTTACATTGGACATGGACTCCCGGCCGCGCTTCAAATGAAATAACTCACGCAAAAATTCTTTTATCAGATCGTACGTAGCGTAGCTAATTCCTACCGCTATAGGACCCTTAATCCAGTTCATACTTAAGCCTTTGTAAAAGCCATTTTTAATGCCCTCTTCCCTATAATGATTACATGCACCTTCAGAATTAAACAATTGAGTAGGAGTTGTATGTGCATACCTGTAAATTGTTTTCAGCGTTGCATAAATGGTGGGATATAGGTTGGAACCGTCTTTGGTAACACCCATTGTTTGCATGCGTCTTCTTACAATATCCATGGGATAACTTGATGTTTGCGCTACAACACCAGCTAGACCACCAAACAGCAACGACACTAGACCACTCAGCTTAGCATTACCCGTCATTTCTAAAAATGTATAAATGTATGTGGATGAAACGTAGACTGCTTATGATACGCTTCATTATCTTTTCCATAATCGTATTGTTTTGATTATGTGTGTGACAATTATTCGGTAATTGCTTACCCGTATATTCTCGCTTCAAAGTTTCATATGTGAAAAATGATGTTCCTGCATAGGGGATGACTCCCAGAACGGTGGCCCAATAACCCCGATATAAGGCACGAGGTCCTTCTTCAACCCATATTTTTATGAACACCTGCCTTAACGTTCTGCAAAACACAAAAGCTACCTTATACATTAAAGCTTATGGAATATTTAGATATGAAGAGATGAATATACTTATAACCCGTGTACTTATCGGTAACTGCCATACGTGCTCTTGCTAAGTCCAGGGGATAAGTTAAGGACTGTGACGTAATACCCGCTAAAGAACCAGCCACGAATCGCTTCAATTTCGTACTGATGTAAAGCGTGTCAAATAAATATATTAGAAAAATATAATTGGAATACATAACATGTACGACCTACTCTGTACCGTCCTTATCCACATGTAATATTTTACGCCATTGTTCGTGAGCTGTAAATTGTATGGCTGCGTAAGGTATTATGCGCGCCATTGTTGCTGAATTGCCTCGCCATAACGCCAAGGTCCCTTCTTTTGCATAAGTTTGCTTCAGAAATCTAACAGCGCAATTAAAACTGTATCGAGCATTTTTGCTAAAACATAAGAGATTCGAAAATATTGCATTTAATGGTCTGCAATCAAGTGGTACACACAACTCATCATATGAACTTACTCAATTTGAAAATTGATTTTTGTGCGATCCAAAGGAGCTATTGTTGTCTTTGCTATTGCTCCGGCAATAGCACCCGAAGTTAAGCTTATCATTACAGCATCAAAATTGTTGGAAACTGCAGTAGAATGAACAAATAAAAGTTGGATTTGGCTTAGGACAAATAGTGAACACCCACCACCATTAAAATTATATTTAAAACTCGCAATAATGCTTATAAATTAAGGGCGGCGTAATTTTTGCGTGAAAGACTGGTTTTTATAATTTTTTTGTTCAACTGTGGGCTTGTTGTTCTTCATGCAAGCACTATTAATACTTTAACAAAGTTTGAAATTGAACAAACAGACAAACAGGCCACATCGGTCTAAAATTTCATGCTGTTCATGAAATTGTGGTCTTTCTGATTTTCCTTTTTCAATGTAACCAAAAGTCACCTTCATGGTGGTGGGCATAAAAACATAATCGTAAGATTCTTTTTTAAATTCACCATTACGAGGCATTGGTACTGATTGTTGTTGTGTCTGTGGTTGTTGCTCTTGGGTTGTTTCGCTTATTTTCGCTGTTTGTGTTGTAGTTAGATGGGTGGCAGTAGATCCGGTGGCCACTGCTGCTGTAGAATATTGACCATTAGACGTCTTAATAGGCATCGCTATGTTCGACTGCTCCAAAAGTCGACTCATTGGGCACTATAATATTTTAAAAATCGAATGAAGATTATTCCATATTTAGTTTGTAATATTTTATCGAAAAACAGGCAATCCTCTACAATTTGGGGAGCATTTAAAAACGTGTACCATGAGAATCTATTTCTGGCTTTCATTTACTTCACCAACTGCCAATTATTACAAGTTCATATTAGTTCTATTTTTAACAATAGTTGATTGGCTACATATTTACATACACTTTTTTTATTCCCAATATTACAAATCACAATATGATTGTTTTCAATGATAACTTATACGTAATTTTGAACCGTTATTGTTATTGTGTGCAATAACAATAACACAAGTAAAATGTTATATTTGGCTTAGGCAAAATTTTGGAAGCCCATCATCTCAGGGCACTAAAATGGAATTTATGTAATGTGGGCGGGTCCATAATACATTTAAAATAAAAAACCTCAAAACCCCTAAGAAATTTTGCTTTTTCAGTTTTTGCTTAACTGGGAGTATGTTCTTCGACCAACTTTGCCAAATTTCAAAGCCCCAACCTGTGTACAAGATTTATAAATATTTCAAAAAAATCGGGAGAATTTTTTCCTTGTTCTGGATGTTATAAACGTTTTCACAAATTGAACATACCTCCGGCATCAAAGGAGACTTATTGTGAAACAAATAAAAAAAGCTTTGGCCAAATTTTAAATACCCTTGCTGAGCATGATTTTTGTGAATTGTGGGCGTGTCTGTTATGCGATCACGTCCATTTTTTGCGTATCGATGGATGGACAAGGGGTGAACTTACAAGGCCTATAATGTAAGTTCTAAAGTTGGGACCTCCCTCGGGGGGGGCGGGCGGTGTCGGCAAGGACGCTTAATTCCCTACAAAACGTCTAATAGAGTCTCTACGACGGGTATAGACATAAAACACACACTTCATATCGATGGATGGAATAATTATAGACATGCATACCCAATTTCAACTTTATAGTTCAGATATAAAGACTTTTGTCGGTTATGGGCGTGTCACTTAAACCGATTTTGCCCAATTTAAATAGCGATCTGCATGGAGAGGCTTATTGTCTGCACAAAATTTTAGCTTATCTCAAAATGTACGACCGTAAGAATGACAACAGACAGACACACGAACGTACATGCCTACATCGATTACGTTTTTTATGGTAATTTTATTAGGATTTGATGCCTCCTTCTGGGTATTGCGATTAGAATGACAAATTTAGTATTCCCCGATTTTCTCTGAAGGATATAATATGGAAAGCGGTCCTAAAATTGGATCGATTAGGCCCTCATTCTTGCATCACTTTGGGGTGTAGGGTATTTATATTGTCAATATTAATTATTGCATACCCATAAAGTACATATATATTCGTATACTAGTCTATATACCAAACTAGTCTTTATACCAAACGCCACCCATAAATAATATTCATAATAAAACTTGATGAGAACATTTCTTACTTGACTGCGTATTTGTACTAAACTCGTTAATTCCCACTCACATTGTCTACCTTCATATTTCACCTTATCTGAATATTATCAATTCCGAGAGGCTTCATTTTATTTTTGTTCATAGATGTACAAGTAAACACGCATGCAATCATTTTGTTATTAAATTAAACTACAACTACATACGAATAGTTATTTTAATAAGTTCAAAGTTTCGTTATGACAAGGCGTTTATGAGTGTGTTCAATGAGGCAGATTTAGTACTACATGTTTGTATTATATTAATAATAACAATTATGTAATTTATATTTATTTATACAAGCAGCGCATACATCTATTCTATTTTAAATGTTCTCCATTAACCAATTATGAAATTATTGCCTATAACTGCAGTTGTCCCATGCACAATGGCCTTTGGACAGAACTTATTCAAAATTATTAATTTTTTATTTGATTATTTTTTATTGCACTTTATCGTAATGTCGAGAATATGTTCTTTAAAAAGAATAAATCATTTATCTCATATATAAAAAATATCAATTGTTTAAGTTTTAAAAAACGTATTATAAATGTAATTGCATAAAATAATTGAAATGTTATAAAAAATTTAATAATATTGACACTTCCATTTTTACAAGTCGAATGTATTTCTAAAAGATCACTTTGAGTAATAAATAGTTAATTCGAACCGATAAATTAAGGAACTGGTGCCTTCTCTTTTAGAGCCAAGTCACAATACATGTATTGCTGCTATACTGCAATATGTCAAGTAATGAAAAGCAAATTCTACTGGAATAAAATCTCATGATCTCTTACATATATTATTCATATTATTCATATTCATATATATATATATGTTTATATATATGTTTTACTGTTATTTTTTTTTTTTGTCAATGCAGATAACAACTTTTTTTTTGCTCCAGTAATGCAGTAATGCATTTATGTGTACATTGTATTTAAATACATAAAATAAAATCTCTTTTTGCATTTTGATAAAGAAATTATATATCCGGCACACCTAGAAGTAGTCATTGATGGTTACATCTTTTAGTTTAACCCGTTAAAAATAATTAATTTTTAACTTCGTTAATAAATATGGCAATTTTCGTTGCAAGTTATAACAAATTTATCACGATCGAACCGAAAAAAGAATATAATTAGAATTATAGAAAACATATAAACTCCTGACAGTTACATTTTTAATTTGTTATTTTATATAGCTTCTAACCATTCGTTATATTTAACGTATAATCACATAACTGAGCAAAATGTTTACTTCATCCTACTATTTATCGAAGATGTATAAATGCGTATATATTTGTTTTGTAAATATTGCAAATATTTCGCATCGCTTACTCATACACTTATTATCATCATGTTTTTGTTTTGTTATTAATCGCTTTAAATGCACATGTGTGGCGGCGTACTTAATTCTTGCAAAGGTAATAAATATATCAATTAAAAGTTAAATAAATGTGTGCTTCGCAAGAAAATTCCTCAACATCAAATTCAGAGAGCAATGACACCAATGAAAACAGTGATCCCAGTCCACTAATACCGGCGATTACATCGGCCGAAGAGATTTTGGAAAAGTATGGTCCAAATTTCAAAATATTGGAATGCAATTCACAAGTATCCGAACTGTTAACCATACTACGTGACAAGTAAGTATTTGAGTGATATTAAAATAATTTTTTTTTTAATATTTACTATTCACGTAGGAACACAACACGGAGTGATTTTAAATTTTATGCAGACCGTTTGATACGGTTAGTTATTGAAGAATCTCTTAATCAACTACCCTACACGGATTGCTCAGTGGAGACTCCTACGGGTGCTATATACGAAGGCCTGAAATATAGGTCTGGAAATTGTGGTGTCTCTATCATACGTTCTGGGGAAGCCATGGAACAAGGCCTCAGAGATTGTTGTCGTTCAATACGGATTGGAAAAATTTTAGTTGAATCTGATAATGACACGCATATTGCCCGAGTAGTTTACGCAAGATTTCCTGATGACATAGCTCGAAGGCAAATCCTCTTGATGTATCCTATTATGTCTACAGGAAATACGGTCTTGCAGGTAAGTATTTGTGACATGGAAAACTTAAAGCGACATATTAAAACTTTTTTTTGTGTTTTTATTAAAGGCTGTTAATGTCTTAAAAGAGCACGGCGTGCCTGAAAGTTGTATAATATTATCAAATCTATTTTGTACACCAGTTGCAGCTAAAACAGTGGTAACTGCTTTTCCGAGGTTAAAAATCCTTACATCTGAATTGCATCCAGTGGCACCAAATCATTTTGGTCAAAAATATTTCGGCACTGATTAAATATAAGAGAGCACGTATATACTTATGTTTTAGGTTTAAGTTAAAAGTACTTTAAAAATGAGAATAAAAATGTAATCACAAAATCAACATTTTGTTAAATTTGAACATAAAAAAGTAATACGTACAAAGTATTTGTTATATTATTATTACGATTCTATTATGTAAAATTTATTTTAGAACTATTTACACAATAAGTATAATAAAGAATTAAATAAAGAATCATGCAAATCGGAGAATAAATGCAGTCATTAGAAGTAAAACTACGTTAATTTGTTATAAAATATGGTTTTCTGTGCTGTAAAATATTCCATGCATGCTACGGTTGATAAATTACGTACGATTTTATTGGTGCTTATTTATTGTTTTTATACTTCTTTTGCAATTGCTTCCATTCATAAACAATGCATTTATGTGTACACTAGTGATCTATAAATTTTTTTTTTTTCCTTTTTAGGCAGTAAGTACTGTAACAGTATTGAAATTGCTTGTTATTCTACAATCGATTAAAGATTTTTAGTAAAATAAACATCTTTTTTTTCATCTGTGACTATACGACAGATAACATTATAAACAATTTTTGCGTGGGCAAAGCGAAAAAAACTAGAAAAGGCAAAGGAGAAAAGATTGTACAAAATGGTGTTTGAGAGTTGACGTGTTTGAGTTGTTGCCGAACTAATACTCCTTACATTACATTACGCTAAAATAAAACATTTATAATTGATATGTTTTTAAAAGAAAATAAAAACAATTGAATAACTAAAAATATAATAGGAAACATAAAAAAAAATATTTCAAAGACTTCTTAACTCCCTGCACAGTTACCATCTTTTCATTCTATGTAATATTTATTGTGGTGTCAAAGAAAAAAGGAAACGAAACGGAGTAATTTTGTGAGTGTTCGTATCGTTTTCTTTGAATGGTGTTTACTTATATTTCGGTGTGAATGAAATTGGTTTTACGTTGCAATAATCGTCGCGGTATGGTCAGTCAACTAAATGATTTGCGTAGTTATTCCCGCCACTGGTTGGGCGAGTTTATCGAAATGTATCAGGCTGAGGAGTGCTTGTGGCAGCCGAAACATTCAGATTATAGCAACAATACGGCCCGCAACACAGCTTACGACAAATTAGTTGAAAAACTTAAAGAGGTTGAACCCAACCCCGACCGCAACATGGTAGTACGTAAGATAAATTCATTACGTTCGGCATTCCGACGAGAGTTGCGAAAAATCAATGCCCGTCCAAATTATGAAACGCGCTTGTGGTACTACGACCGGCTATCATTCATAGCAGATCACGGAAATCCGAAGCGCCTAATAGCAAACCCAGTAAACGAATTAAAGCCGCAAAAGCGTTCCCTGCCTTTAAATTTTGACGATGATGAATCCATGGAGTATGAGGATGAACATCATTTGGAAGCGAGTAGTGTCCACTCTAATGCTCAGGGGGATATTCAGTCGGAGTCTTCCACAACAATCACGGCGGTGGCCAATGGTAATGTTGTGACAATTGTAAAAAGCGAAGACCACAAGCAACAGCAGGAACATCAGGAGAACGTAGAGCATGCAACAGTACGCCATCACCAACAGCAACAACATCATCATGCTCAACAATTGCATGCTCAAACCCAACCGCAACACACAACTGCTGTCAAAGTGCTGGAAATCACATCACTCGACTCTAATTCACAGCGCGAAATTCAACAGGCTGTAAATTCACTTGAACAACAACACCACATACAACAGCAGCTCCAACAAAACGCAAATCAAGCGGCAGCCGCTCAAATCCATCAGCAGGTGCCGACCATTCAAATAGCCCGTGAGCACCTGCAGCCGTTGTTTGGCGGTACGGCGACAGCGTACACAGCAACCGCCCATGCCACTCATCGACACGACGATGAGTACGATGCAATTGGCGTAAACGTGGCCAGTAAATTGAGAGTCATGAATGCCCATCAACGTATCATAGCTGAAAAATTAATTAGTGATATCCTGTTCAATGGCCAATTGGATAACCTAACAATCAATTCACACTTGACGCAGTAGTACCAATGCAGAAAACACCAACTCATACGTAATACGATTAGAATCAATGCTCTACACACATATTTATTATAAAATTTTAGTCGTAGTTGGGTGAGCGTAACTCGATATTCTTTTCGTTCCACTTCTAGATAATATTCTATTGTTTATATACTCGTATACGCGAGTATCATGTTTATGCTACAATATGTTATAGATTTATATATAACTTCTCAATAGCAAACATTAATTAATAAGAAAAAAACAGGTAAATAAATTTTCGTTATTTAAAAGATGGTCTTTTTTATACCCACCACCCTCTGGTTGGAAATATATATTACTTTGCAAAACGTTTCCAACTCCCAAAAAGGTGGCACTGGAAACTTAACAAAATACTCGAAATTTTATACATTGTTTTTGTATGTCATAAATTATTGTTTGTATTAAAAATATGCTTCTTAGGCACAGATGTAAGACAAACTTAGCTTTTACTTGTTTATTAAATTGTATGGAGTATTAACGTATTTGTAAATTACGCATCCAATGTTTTTATGTAATTGACTACAATTTTCAATACACGTTATATGTAAAGTTCAACCATCCATACAAATACTCATCAAATTAATATTTCTTATAATTTTTTTCCAAATATATTATGCCGTTAAGATGTTCACATTAATTTGACTTTTAATTGGGAACCTGTGAATTAGAAGGAAAATAAAGAATGTGAATAATTAGCACATACATACATACCGATATGTTAATGCAAAAATTTACTTTGTAGATGTTTATATTTTATGGATCCCCAACAATACCCGTAAATTTTTTCCAACAATATTTAGCAAACTAAAATCAAAGGAAAAATTTAAAAATTGCGTGCAGACGATATAGATATATTTACCAAAATAGCGGGCATTTCAATTTCTTCATGTTCCGCCACTAAATGACGATTCTTTTGCATTAAACTCCAACCAATATGTAGCCCAATAATTGATGGAATCATCACAACAGCCACTTTATTACGGGACATAAAACTTTGAACGCGGCTGGTTGGTTTAGACATGTTTGTGTATAAAAATTTTGAAAATTGTAATTACAATTGCGGCGCAGTAATTACGAAATTATTGTGTTTCAATATTTTTTTTTCTTTTTTTGACTAAGCTGAATCTATAGAAATGACAAATGTACAACAGTTTCCAACTATTAGTTGGGAGACGCACTTAAATAAAAAATATAACAATTTGTTGTGGCCGTTTTACTTCTTTATTTTTTAAAATATAAATAAAAGTAAATTAAATTTTATCAAATCAGAATTTGTCATTTTGACAACAATTTTTCCCCCTTATGTCAAAAAGCATCAACGCTAAACGTCTAAAAAGAAGTTATTCTAGCCAAGCGGCGCCTCGTCGTGCAGCGCATCACCTTGTCTATGCCTACACAAATTCAACACATTTTGTCTGATTTTGATTTATTGGCACCTTATACGTACGTCGCAGCGCGACGCATCTCTCACAGCATTTCTTTCCTTTGCGCGTTTTTATTACAAGAAACTACACTTATGCACATACATATTCGTTTTCAATTTTTTTTATAAAGGCACAGAGAGAGACGATGCGCACCGACGTGAGTTATTTAATGCAAGCATTATGGTGTTTTAGAAAGCACATAAGGAGGCGTAAGGATAGATGCGTGCTTTTTAAATGTTATCAGTCTCAGTGTATTAGGTCACTATATACGAGGGGGTTAAATTTATGTCATTACTATATATTTGTGAGAAAATTTGTATACTCTCCACTTTAGGAAGCCTCGGAAACCCTGAAAAGTATATATTTTTTATATGTTATATGTTATATGTAAAATCTCTCAAGTTATATATATATATACATATACAGAGTACATATATTCTTGATCAGCACCAAAACCTTTACGGATCGAGCTAGGTCCGCCTCTGCGTCTGTTCGCATTTTTATACTCTATTCAGTGGTTTTTGCGATTTTTGCCCTAAGCTAAATTTAGTTTTTCTACTCATTTCATATGGACTCATTGAGGCAAAGGATATATTAAGTTTATGCAGATGGTTGTAACTCTCACACCCACTTTGAATTATATTGATGGATTCAGAATAGCTGTATGAATCGATTTAACTGCGTCCGCCTGTTGGAGTGTTTTTGGAACCCATCCCCATATAGCGTCCTTATGTATGAAAAGTCCTTATATGGCGAAAATTGACAATTCTTGATATTATTTAAGAAATATTAAAAAAACTTTGCCGAAAAATAGTTGCTTAATAATTGACTGTGTCAAATGTGGACCCGATCGCACAATTTTTAGAACCCTGATACAACTAAACTAATCATATTATAATTAATAAATGATAAACGAGGGTTAAATTTAAGTTTATTGGGAATTTTTGATATCAATTAAAAGCTTTTAGTATGCAAAAAATATAATGAAGCGTTTTGAAAAAATGTTGCAAAATTATATAGTCCAGGAATAAGGTCTAGTCCACTTCTTCTACTGTAGGTCCGCTTTTCGTTCCGTCGTTGGCAGCACTGGCACCATGCATTTTCCCCATAATTGGTCCACACACTCTCTGGCATTCTTTAAGATGATCGTCGAATTCATCCTTTTCAGCCAGTGTATTATTATCTAACCAGTTCATTTCCAAAGAACACTTGTCACGCACAGTACTCTTGTCCGATTCGCTAAGTTTCCCTTTTGGACATTCTTCAATAGCCTGTGGTCAATTAAGCGAGTGGATTAATATTGAATTAAATACAATATTGTATGAAACCATTTTAGAAGTTCACTACTAACCTGTTTACAACTAAAGACATAACCCTCTAAAGCATTGCGAGCTTGAACCCGGTCTCTCTGTTTATCGTCTTCATCTTTGTAGCGTTCAGCTTCTGCCAACATTCGATCAATTTCAGATTTGGACAGGCGTCCCTTATCATTTGTTATGGTGATCTTTTCCGATTTGCCAGTACTATTATCTTTGGCCGACACATGAAGAATGCCATCTGCATTCATATCGAAAGTCACGTCGATTTTGGGCACACCTCTAGGAGCTGGGGGTATACCGGTAAGATTAAATGTGCCCAACAAGTTATTGTCCTTAGTCATGGCGCGTTCACCTTCATAGACTTGAATTGTGACCGCATTCTGATTATCGCTGTAGGTGGTGAATGTTTGCTGTTGTTTGCATGGTATGCGGGAATTGCGTTCAATTAGTTTGGTCATTACACCACCAGCCGTTTCAATACCCAATGAGAGGGGAGCTACATCCACAAGCAAAACGTCTTGAATTTGGGAGCTGCCTACACCTGTTAAAATGGCAGCTTGTACAGCGGCACCATAAGCCACAGCCTCGTCAGGATTTATGGACAAATTCAATTGTTTGCCACTAAAGAAGTCTTGTAAAAGTTTCTGTATCTTAGGAATTCGCGTGGATCCACCAACCAAAACGACTTCATGGATAGACGCCTTATCCATTTTAGCATCTGTCAAAGCCTTTTCCACGGGGGTCAAAGTAGATCGGAATAGATCCATATTAAGTTCTTCGAAACGAGCTCGCGTTATTTTCGAGTAGAAATCGATTCCCTCATGTAAAGCATCAATTTCTAAAGAGGCCTCGGTGCTAGATGATAGAGTACGTTTGGCACGTTCACAAGCAGTACGCAGCCGTCTCAAGGCTCTAACATTCGAAGACAAATCGCGTTTATGTTTGCGCTTAAATTCTTCAACGAAAAAATTCACTAAACGATTATCAAAGTCTTCCCCACCCAAATGAGTATCGCCAGCGGTTGATTTAACTTCGAACAAAGAGCCCTCATCAATGGTTAGAATCGATACATCAAAGGTGCCGCCACCTAAATCAAAGATCAACACATTCTTTTCACCTTTCAAATGCTTATCCAATCCATAAGCTAAGGCGGCTGCTGTGGGCTCATTTATAATCCTTAAAACGTTCAGCCCAGCAATGGCGCCAGCATCCTTGGTAGCTTGTCGTTGTGAATCATTAAAATAGGCCGGCACGGTTATAACAGCATCGGTGACTTTACCACCCAAATAAACTTCAGCAATTTCACGCATTTTTGTTAACACCATGGAGCTAATCTCTTCGGGGGCAAAACGTTTGCGTTCCCCCTTAAATTCGACTTCAATTTTCGGTTTACCACTTTCGTTAACCACCTGAAAAGGCCAATGTTTCATATCCTGTTGAATTTTCGAATCGTCATATTTCCGACCAATCAAACGTTTAGCATCAAAGACCGTATTTTTGGCGTTCATGGCAACCTGAAGATAAGAAATTTTCAATTTTGAAACTTTGAATGATTGGAGAAGACAATCGCCATCACTACCTTTCCGTTTTAACAATGAGTAGATATATATGTACGTATGTGGGAGATATATTTTAATAATTCTATACTCAGATGCCGGTTGACTCAGAAATCTAAAAATTTGAATCCATTTCAAAATATCCGTCTGTCCGTCCATGTATTTCTTGTATTCAACTTTCGCATTTTTGATATCTTTTGATAAAATTTGGTACACGAACGTTGTTTGGGCCAAGAACAGGCACTCCTGAGAATAGACTTATATGAGAATGTCTTCTAATACAACTAAATTAATTATAACAAAAATTGTTTAACTAAGCGGCGCGTTTAAGCAACTATAACATTTTCACGTTATTTTCCAACAGGAATTTGTATTGAGAATGAAAAATGGAAAAAAGTAAATTTTATATATAAACCTCCCACATAATGAAAAATACGATTCATGAGTAAACATTTGTTCATATTTATATTTTTATGTCCATCACTTTTAAACAGGTGGTATACATACTTTGTCAAAATGTTTGTACCATCCAGAAGGCCCACAAGGTTTGTCCGTTTGTAAAAAATTATAATGAATTTCAAAAATGTCAGAAGTAAGGCAGCATAATCTATTAGAAGGCATGACCTTAGTTTAACGACATATATTTCTATTACATCTAATATACTTAGTCAAAGAAGATAACGCACAGTTCCACTTATGAAATAATTATTTTCTATAATGATAAAATTTGGACTTTTAGGCATAACTGTATCTACATGCTGTGTGTACACCATTTATAAATATATGTAATTGATGTTTTCCAAATTTAGAATCAAGTATCAACAAGTAACGCACAATTCATCTGGTTGGCGTCGAATATTGATCATACTGCTCCTTTATTTGCCAATCTGGTTGCATATAAGATAATTTTTCCAATTATCTATATAATATAAACGAATTGATGCGAAAAAACACTTCCCTGGATGATATCACTCTTGAGTGTTTCTTAATTTGTTTATAAGACTTATGCCCAAATGATTAATCCGCCTACATATTTGCTGTCTTTAACGTATAAACAAGTAACGTTTATAAAAAAACGTTGGGCGTGGCAACTATACATATTGCGCCTTTAATGGTGTATGTATTATGTATCAGCATTGTGGGCGTAGCTTATATCCGACCAAGCCCGTTTTTTACAAATCGATGGGATAGCCATCCACGATTATCCAAGTATACCCCTTTTCAAATTTAAACTCAACTTTTGCAGCAGATAAATAGATTTTTGCCGCTTGTGGGCGTGGATCTTGACTGATTTTACCTATATTGAATAGCGATCTAAACTAAGTTCAATATCTCAAAAAAATCGCCCATGAGATTGTCAAGAACAGAAGGACGCACGGACATACATGTCTATATCGACTCAGTTTTCGACGCTGATTAAGAATATGACGCCTCTTTCTGGGTATTGCAAACGGAACAACAAACATAGTATACCCTCCCCTCATCATTAAGGTTACAAGTACAAATGTGTACAAATGTACACATGAGTGTTGCACTGTCCGTTTTCGCAATTATATTATTATAAGAAGCATTACGGAATATCGCACTTATAATAGAAAAATATTTTTCACACAGTCCTTGTGAATTCGTTAAGCTTTTTAATAACGTCTTTTTTTCTATATTAAGATTTCGTATACTCGTATATAAATAATTAGCGTGAAACATAAACAGAAAATATATTAAATGTAACATCCATTAGCGTCTGGCTAATTTTATCGTTTGAATCAATTGTAATGTATTTGAGAACAACAAACACAAAAATGTACGTTTGTTTGTGTTCGTTAGAATAGAAAGCATTTCCATATTTGGAATATTTAGATATCAGTTGTTTCTTATAAGATGGGTGTATACTAAATTGTAACATCCAGATGGAGGCGTGTTAGATGCCCTACAAATCCCTTATATGAGTCGATCTAGACACGTACGTCCGTATGTCCGTTTATTATTGGCACTCTCACGGTCGTAAATTTTGAAATGTTCAGCAGAAATTTTGTACAAACACTTTTAGTTTTTGCACTCAGATAACTATTTAAATTGAAAAAGATGGGTCAAGAGGCAAAAATTTACCAAAGAAATGGAAATTTGGTGTAATTATCTTAAACATCAATGCGCTAAAAATAGGCATGGCCAGATAACGGATACGCCCACAATTTACAAAAAAGCCATACTCAGAATTAAGCTCAACTTGGAAGTTGACACGTAACGTGTACACTATTGGAGGAGGTCATCGTGTATCTGCTGCGCCCACAATTTTGATGTTGATGTGAAGGGTATTTAGGATTTGTCCTAAGCCAAATTTATTTTTTTATTAGTTTTACCTGATTTTTGGCTGCATCACCAATTAGACGTTCGCTATCATTGAAGGCCACATAGCTGGGTGTTGTGCGGTTGCCTTGATCATTGGCAATAATCTCCACTTTATTATTTTGCCACACACCAACACATGAATAGGTTGTTCCCAAATCAATACCAATTGCTGCAACTTTCACCATTTTGTTCTAAGTGATTTCTTTATTACACTTCTTGGCACAACGGTTATGCTTGATCGCTGATGTTTGCTTCGAAACTGAAATATTTCGAATGATCTGCTCAAATTTATGATTTTTCTCAAAAGTGTAAATCACACACTTTTTCGTTTATTATTGAAATTTACTGTTCTCTTTGGGTAGCGATTCTCTTGCAGTTTGATTTTTGTTTTTTTTGCTTTTTTGTGGATACCGTAAATTTGTGGAGGAAAAATCTTTTTTTCCAATATTCTAAAAATTTTCAGTTTTAATATTTTTCTAAAGTATTTTTTAATTGAATTTCATAAGTGACGTAATATTCTGCTGAGAAATTGTCAATTTGTTTGAATGAATTAATTGCTCCTAGTTACGTACATCGGAGATTCCATTAAAAATATATAAATACGTAAGTACGAATGTATTTGTACACAATGCAATATATGGAAAATCAGTCTAAAATTATTGAAAAGGTATCACATCTTAAATTACATCTGGATAGCCGACATCTTTGCGCAGCCCGGGGCGCGGCATGTGTGTAGAAACTAAATATATGTTCGAACGTAATAACAAACCTGGTGCACTTCCCCCCTAAGCTACAATGTGGTGGATATAAAAACGTCTGTTCTTCATTTGTGTAGGTTGTATAAGCTTTTTATTGATACTCTGCATAAATTACTGCTACGAAATTTGATGACATTTTATTAAAAATCAAATATTATTGTATGAATCGGTTACTTTCGAAGAAATTGGTTTAACGTTTGCCTTTCTTCTTCTTCTTTTGTCCATCTGGCCAAGCAAATCCACGAGATTTAAGGACGTCCTGAAACAATAAACATCTCATTGGAATATATGCTATATAATATTTTAGACATGAAGTAGAATGCCGTATACTTGCACATTGTGACACACGTGATAAGCATTTTCCATGGCTGCGTCATTGAAAATGTCGCAACCGAAGATTTTACTGCTTGTGCTTTTCCGTTTACCACCACCATCTTTATTGCGCTTTTCCGCACCCTCACCGTTTCCGGTGATACTGGTTATCGAATCTTTACTATGTCGTTTTTTACGCCCCTTTGAGGTCATATGGAAAACTTTGAAAAGTAAAAAAGATTAATTCACTTCTAATTAATGGTATCGTAGCAACCTTTAAATAAATAAAACAACTTTCGGGTATAGTTCCTAAAGATTATACACTTAAACAAAATATTTAAATGTAATCAATTTTAAATACCGTGCTAAGCAATTCAATTAGAAATGTTTGTGGTAAATTTCAACATTCTGCTGCCAATTATACCATTGTAATGACTTGCCGATCCTGTTCACCAATATACAATATTAAACTCCATTTGGTTGTAAAGTTCCTTTTAGGGTAAAAAGTGCTCCAATCCATTCTATAAAAAAATAATGCAGGGGGCAGTCGTTTTGCTTCAGATCTCTCCCTGCACCATTCCAAGTTTTAATTGTAATTCAGAAGTAGTCAACTGTATACCAGACCATAATAATTAAATTTGCCCTTTTTAGATTATCCGAGTCTATAACATGTGTCCATGTCGCTCATTTTGCAGCTGCCTTCGTGAAATCTCAACTGTTTGAATTACTATTGAATATTTTTGAATAAAAACCGGAAATGGTATAGTAAAGGCTTGGTTCAAATCTTTGGTTAAATACAAAATTTGTTCTACTAGGAGGACGAATTACTTAAAGTAATTTTTTGCAACAATATGTTTCTTCTTGATTTTTTAATTTCTTTACCCTGAATTATAACTGAAGCAGCTGATGCAGAAATAGATGCAGTTAGAATAAAATGTAAAAAGTATTTCTTTTTAGTTGTTTGTGATAGTCTAACTTTGTATATGTTTTTCATTCGCATTAGTACGAATGAATAATATGGCCACTCTCTCTCAAGCCACAGATGATAATTTATAAAAAGAAGAATGGTATGTAAACACTTTTCTCTGCGCGGTTTTTGTCTAGTGTGTGGTGTAATGTGTGCGTTTAATACAATTTTCAAATAAATATTTCTCGTGGTTTATGTGTTTAAATTCTTTTTAAAATATATAGTTTCTTCATAGCCGTATTTGCAAAGTTAGTGTAAAATAAAATCGCCGTTTTTGTCATGTTGATGATTAATAACATAACCTACATTTTTAGATACTCTGCAAAATTAATATTAATTTACGTATTTATTTTATATCCCTAGATTGTTGTCCTTATTTTATAAATAAAATATTAAGACAGATAATAAATCAATGAAAAAAGCATTGAATGGTAAATACATTTTTAAAGCTATTGAATGCCATACTGTATTATACATTCTGATAGGCTGCCACTTACGAATTTCGTCATTATCATCAGCAGAGCCTAAAAGTGTATGTTGCCATTTTCATCTGTGCACCGTAAGCCTACGACGAGTAAAAAGATGATTAACCAACCAATTAATCTGAGTTGTCCAAACGGTTGTGAAGAAAGTTTTATAAGAAATACATCTCAAAATAAGAGGTAATGTTATTATAAGAAAATACGGGAAAATGTTATAATTGATTTAATTTGGTGCTTCATTGTCGTGTAAAAAATTAAAACACTTGGATCGGTTGACAGCCACGCTTGCAATCTACAAAATTGCTTCAGTGTGTCATAATAATCTAGTAACTCAGTTGATGTGCCAAGTCTTGGCATGAATTGATACGTGAGAAATGCATGCATTATAATATGAATAAAAATTAGTAAGATTTTAATATGTTCCAAGGTCTTGTTACGTTATGTTACATGTTCTTTTCCAGTTTTGAAGAGGATTTGAGGACACACATTGCGCCACAACTAGTGCTATCTCAGAGCTTAACACCTCCACCCTCAGAGCCCGCACTACAACATATGTGCCCTACATCAGGCGATTTAATGCTGTCACAACAACAAAAAGCCGGTAATAATTATTCCTCTAATTATTATGAACTTTGGTATAATGAACTAGATTTGGAGAGTGCAATTCAGTTTGTCGAAGCCAAGAATCGGTAAGTACTACAGGAATTAAGAAAGTGTGATAAAGAAATTTTACTAATTTTCTGAAATTTTTATATTTTTTCATTATTTTTGCAAATTTCGGTAAATCTTGTAACATCTGTTTTTCAAATACAACACTGCGTAAACACTATTCTTCTGTTCTGCTTATTTATCGCTCAGTTTTAACAAATCGAAGTTTTTCGCATTTTTTAATAAGAATTAAATATAAAAGTTGCGCCATTTTTTAAAAAATATAAATCGTTTTAATTGCTTTAGAATATTAATAGCAAACATAATGCGTAGAAAGAACAATAGAAAAATAAATCAACAATCAGACGTGTTAGAAATAAAAATTGAAGACTGTGCAACAGCTAAAGAGTACGTGAGAAAAATGTTCTGTATATGAATGTGTGCATGCTGTAACATTTTAGGAGAAAAACTTAAATATTAAATACGGAAGAATGTTTGCATCCATTTTAGTAATTATCTAAATTGTTGCCTTTTTATTTATTGCAGTGAAAGCAATATAAGAGATTCTCATCCTCATCATAATGATGCAGTGAATCCAAGTGCCAGAGGCAATATATCGCCATTCACGAATTTATGTACTACATCTACACAGGAAAGCATCAATACGAAACTGTCGTAAGTGCATAGCTTAAACAGCTTTTATTGGCTATTTATTTATATGTAAATCCTTCCAGGCCCTCTGAAGACAGTTTTGCATATTTGCATGCCCTTAATGTAAGTTTATTTTGTATGTAATTCAATTGAATATTAATACAATTTAATTTTTATAGTCCGACAACTTAATGAAGTTAAGTCAGGTAAGAATTGTTTACAAATTTAACAAGAAAAAAGCAAAATTTGGCTTGAGCCAAATCTCGGATATAATCCACCGATGTAGAAATGCTCTTTAAGAAGTATGCCTGTAAAATGTAACTTTTTTTATCCTATATTTTATAAGTAATATGAAAAAAACGTTAAAAATTCCAACACTGTTGCAATGTTTATAATCGATATGTCGATTTTTGGTGTTTCCATATTAAAACACTAACGGACAGACAGACATAGCTAGATTGACTGCATATTGGAAGCTGATTCAAATTCGAATTAAATGGTCTGACGGGGTGATGGGTAAAATTACAGAAATGTAACTACGTCTTAAATACAATTGTTGATAAATATAGAAGATAAATATAAAATTATTATAAATATTTCTATTAATTACAGCAATCAGCCTTGCAAGAAATGATGAAAGAACATATGACAATCAAACCGGTACACTTGATATTTTTCATTACCTTTAAGGCACTCTTTAATGAATTTTTTCTTCGTACAGAATATAAATTTGTTGCCCACATTCGAAGAGCATGATCAAGGAGGCTATAATTTTCACATTAAAGTTAATTCTACAGAGCCTCGAGTACGTGGCAATAAGAGCAATATAGTGTATTCTGAGAATTTGAACAAACTATATAGCCGGATGAATGAAAATGTATACATTGATGCCCATTATACGCTGAAAGCACCTGTTGAACCGCTTCGTATACGTGTATTTATGGTTTTTTCCAACGACGTCAGTGAACCAGTTGTACGTTGTCAAAATCATATATGCAAAGACGATAACGGTAAATCTCTTCATATGTACGGGCCGCGTTCAAATAATATTATTAGTACTTATTTGTTCCTCTCGAATAGACAATAAAAATGCAAGGCATTCGTTAGTGCGATGCCTAAATCCTTATGCAGAATATTGGGGCACAGAGACGGGCAAAAATATTAAAGATCGCTATTCAGTCGTAATACCTATGAATGCTTGTGTAAAGTCGCAAGACAATGAGAATCAAGTAAAACAACAACTACTCTTTAGCTTTTCGTGCAATAATTCATGCATAGGTCGTAGAGAAACTAGCGCTGTATTTTTGCTTGAGAACATGAGGTAAGTATGTTATTATAAAACTTAATTAAGACCTATAAATATTAATGAATATATATGGTTGGTAGTGGTGAAATCTTGGGTCAACGTTTATTGCACGTTAAAGTGTGCACTTGTCCACGGCGTGATCGACGCATGGATGAAAGACCGATAAATTCATCACCCCAGAAACGCAAAGTCAAAGACGGTAAGTCCGTGTACTATCTCACTGTATTAAGTTTGCGCAAACGGATTGTGCGTTTTTCAGATTCTGAAGTGCATGGGAGTGAAGCAAAGATTTTAAAATTGGACACCGACAATAGCCGCAGTAGTTATGAAGAGCGCAGTGATAACAGTTGTCCGAACGGTGGTGTAAAAATGCAAATTCGTCAGATGGACGTTTTTCTTGAGAGCGGTAAACTTGTGTTAAATATTAAGTACAAAAATGCCAAGGAGGGACTCGACGATATCCGAGCATTATATGCAAATGCTGTAAGCAAAGAATTGCAGAGAAGATACTCCGACACTAATGGCTTCAAATCCCTTTATGGTAAATTATAAATTATAAAACCTCTGATCAAAAACCACCTCAATAAGTGTATACTGTTTTCTTTTATTGCAGCGAAAGCTTTAAGGTTAACATGAACAACTGCACAAATTATAGTCGAAATAATGAATGGAAAATATAATTTTTTTTACTTTCTTGTAATATAACGTTGATTGGCTTTTCTTTAAAAGAACTGTTAATTTAGCAAAAAAAAAAGCCTTTTTATATGTAGACGTTCTTCTGCAAGGTAAAGAGAAAAGAAAAGGTCTTGACTCATAGATCGAAATGAAGTTCAATGATAGTACATACGTGGAAACAATACAATTGTACAAATTGTTTATAAAGTTACTTGCATTTGCATTATTAAAAATTTGAAAATTATTAAAATGTCGCAAGAATTTTTGTGTTTGTAAAATGGAAAGTATTAAACATATAAAGAAGTGCGCATTTTCGTTATAGACTGATTTCTTTTATACATATACATATACAAACATATGAGGAGAGGTTTTAAAAGTGGTCCGATCGGGTCCAAATTGGGCACAGCCAATTATTAAGCTAATTAACTACTCTTCACCAAATATTGTGAAAGAATATAAAAATAATGACTGCCGTATTAAGACCTCCATTATAACAGGGCCTTATATGGGCAGAGGTTCCAACAATGATGCGAACAACAGGGCTCCTTTTTGGGCCAATACATATCCTTGTACTAAATTTCATCCAAATATCTCAAATTTATATGGAATACCAGACGGACAGACGGACATTGTTAAATCGATTTAGATTTTGATTCTGAATCGATCAGTATAATTGAAGGGGGGCGTGGCATTTGCTGTCCGCACATCCTTAGTACGCATCCTCTTGCCACAAGTGGTGTAGGGTATAAAAGTTGTTGGTATAAAACTTTGTTCTATAGTGTCACTCATTGGAATCTAAGCCTCACACAATTGCGGAATACCTCATTTAGATGAGGGTCATTGTGATGATAGCATCGGAAAAATCAAAAAAACTTAATTGAATAAACACGATGGTGCGAAGGAAAAAACTGGCTACAAAGACAATTCCACATTCTTTGATAGATGTGAAAACAGACAATTTCGTTAAAGGTGAACTCCTGCAGACTAGCTTGCTTTGTACCCTTAATTGAGGAAGGGGGCGCCAACTACAATTCATTAATTTAACATACAGAAGTCAGGTGGCTGTGTTGCGGAAAAGTTCCATCGAACTTTTGAATTATGCGATGAACAAATAATCTGTTTTTCAGACAAAAAATTTCAAGAGACAGAATCAATATTTCTTGAAGAACTTATTTTCACATTTGAAGTCTTGAACATCACTTTACAAGGCCAAAATATTTTACTGATGACAAACTAAATGAAAACATATGTTAAAAAGCTTGGCTTTTTGAAGAGTTTGAATCGAAAAACGTAATTGTGAATCATTTCCGCGAACCGCCAATTATATCGAAAACAATTTTAACTTTGAGGATGAAGAGGGTTTTGTAGAGTGTAAGCTTTGTCAACAAAGAAAATGCTTTGTTGTTAAATTTGTTACTTAGCCCATAGGAACCATAATTCTCTGCTTTATTTCCATGCTGATATTATAGGAGACATTTAGGTCCGCACCTAGGTAGATCAATGCTCGCTTTACTGCCAATTATGTCGCTTTTATTAAAAACAGAACATCAAAGTTAACAGCAATACCGTCTCCATTATTATGTTGAACGTGGTGTATAAAAGGTTGTCACCTTATTTGAGACTTTGTTTGGCATTGAAGGCCTCGAAAAGATCCCTTAGGTGTTTGTCATCGTCATCTGACAAAGTTTTGTGCGTGAGAAGTCGAATCCGGTTTTATAGTCGGTAAAGAGGTGGTAGGCGTGGATTTGTTTTTCTTTTGAATGCCATACAAATGAATAAAAAATGAATTTTTTTGATGTAGTGGCATATAAAGTGACGCATCTTGAAAGCTGCACGGACAGAAACGTTTTTATTATTTTCAGTATTTAGTTGGTTTTTATCATGATTTTAAAATAAATCATTTTTTTTCTATATTCTTACTATTTCTTCGTAACCCTTTTGGAGGCAGAAGCGTTGGCATAAGCAAATGAAAAAGAATTTTATGATGTGTCTGAAATATTATTATAAATAGGTTGGCATAGGATCGAATGAGAAAAGCAGATGTGAAATTTTTTAAGATGATAATTTTGCCATTAGCTTTATAACTAGTTACGATAATAATTGTGTATTAGTTTATGCATTACTTGACAACATATGGTGAACACTTGTCTGCCGTCTATTTTGCTAGGAAGACAATGACCTATCCCAACAACCAGTCAGTGCTTGGTAAGTGTGTATGTTACAAAGTGTCACTTCTCCATTAACACATTCTATCTCACTCTCTCCCTCTTTCTCTTTCTTCCTCTCTCTCTTTCCTTTTCCATCTCCATCTGGAAGCAAATTAAAATAAAGTAAATCATTAACATGTAGAGATCCCAGCAATTATACCGGAAAGCCATGTACATATATGAACTAAGCTTGAACCCTGACTTGACTTTGTCAATTATTGCCCATAAATGTTAAAAAAACCATAATTTCATTCTGCCATTAACAGGCTTTCCGCTTTTAATTTCTTCCTAAAAGTATCTAGTACGTGACAAAAAGTGATTTAAGTAAATAAAGTCTTACAGGTAAATGCGTAAGTGTGCAGCGAATGTATATAAAAACAAACTTGTTCAGCGTAAATTTCGAAGGCATGTTTCAGTTTTAAGAAACGCAATATGCTCACTTGTGTGTGTATATGCCAGACAAATTTCGAATTGTTGTTGCATACAACAAATAATAAATTCTAAATTCTAGCGATAGAGGCACTCAAGCAAGTCCTGTTTCGATCACATGCTCTCAATCAAGAACCTACTCCAAATTGGTGTCACGTAATTGACCAAAACAAAAAAACAATCGAAAACTGAAAACTTTAGTAATTTGTCAACTTTAAGTTTATTAAGCATTTATTGAGTAACCAAGTGAGAGAGTGAGACTTTAATATTATTGTATGAGTACCTTTTGGGGGACGTATAAATGGAAAGACAAACACAGTGTACCGTCCAATGGACATGGGACAAAAAGTAGATAACAGAACAACGCCGATGAACAGAACTTTCTCTTGCACCCATTGCAGATGTGTAAATTTATACCCATACATACTTGCATTGGCATGTGACTAAGAGTACGCGCACTTGTGCATATAAATAAATCATCTCACGTCTCGTATCTGAGAAGAAGTGTATTTTATATATATATTAGATATTCGTTAATTGTTAACTGTAAACGATCAACCAAACGATCTATCTGACAATCAATCAATCGAGTATGCGTTCTCTCTACTTCGAGCTTTTGCGTAAAAACGATTGACTGGCACCACACAGAAGCGCATTCAAATAAAATCTCGATTTAATAAAGTTAACGTTAGTATTAATTACATGGAAAAATATCATTACAATTATCACAAATTATAAACAACAATATAAATAAGCGAGAGCCCCAACACCATAACCGGTAACAAGATATTTTGCTAGAAAAAAAAAAATTAATAAATCAAAACATGTACTCTCAGCTTATGAGAAAGTGTTTGAAGGTGCACTAATGAAAGAAAATGTCGATTAATATTGAGAGAAATGAGGCGACGTTAAAATCGTTCTCCTAACAACATTAATAACAATAACAATAATAAGAAAAAACAAAAGCACAATATTTGAAACTCTTGCTTGCGATTGTAAAGCGTTGTTTGCTACATGACTGAGAAATAAACGCGTTTAATGTGTCGCTAAAGCAACAAGTCCGAGTTGTTAAATGTTGAAAAGCGCACGTGAAGGAATTTATATTTGTGTTGAAATTTTATCTTTTTGTTTTTGTTTGGTGTGCAAGTGATCAAGTGCAAATTCAATTGTTTTTTTGTTGTCTTTTTGCAAAAACAATTGAATTAAATCGCATTGTTAAGTGTTTTTGGAAACAACAATAATAATTTTAATTGTAATAATGGTGGAAAAAGCAACTACAACAACTATAACACAAACAACAACAACTACACCTGTACCGCCACCGGGAACGCCTACCGCGCCCATAAACGTTTCAGCGGCCAATGCCAGTGCCACCACCATAGCTAGCGCTCGACGAAATGACGAGGCCACCAGGGGTTTATTTAATCTGAAAATCATCGTATTTCTAATATTGTTGCCAGTGCTCTTGTTTGCGGTTTTCTTAAAACATCTGCTCGATTATCTGTTCGGTCTGGGTAGTAAAGAGAAAGATGTTACTGGTAAAGTTGCTGTGGTGAGTCAGAGCGGTTATTTTGTATTTTGTATTTTGTATTTTGTATACGTTTGCATGTATGTGTGTGTGCAATATTTAGTTTTTTCTTTATTGAAAACAAGTTTTCCAGCCCACAACAATATTGTATATATACTATATATTGTTGTTTTGAAAGTTTTCGAATAATTTGAATGAATTGAAGAACTTGTCTCTTCGATTCGTTGTCCATCGGTAACGTCATCACTGTTGAACAAGTTTCTGGTTTATTTTTTTTTTCATATTTGTGTATGCATGTAACATGCAAGGAAAAATATCTCAAATAAAAAAAGAGAAAAAAAAATGACTGCAATTAAATTTCACTCTTTCTCTGAATATTTTTAGAATTGTTTACAATTATTTACATATTCACATACCTGTCTGTACCTATGCACCCTTTCTTTTGTAAGATGATACATTAAAAGCTAAAAAGCACACTTTTTTTCCAAGTATAAATATTCATGCATGAAGACTGTTGGGTGTGGCTTAAAGATCAATTAATAAAATATTGATGTGTGTTTATAAAAGTTTATAAAAGATATCGCATGGAGAACTTTGTCGTACTTATAATATTATCCACATCTTATTTTCATCGGTTTAGTTCTAATATTAAGAATGCAGCAAATATGGACTAAAATAAGATTCAGGCGTTTCATTTTTTTTAGGATTCCTTTTACATAAGACCCATTTGTATTCAAAAGCCATAAAAATCGCTTTAGAATCGATTTAATTATATTCGTCTGTCCATTTATATTTGTGTACAAAGTAGAGCACTCTTCACCTAAGTGGAGAATATACCCAGTTTGTTATATCCTTTCAGTGGTTTTAGATTTGTCCGTCACGGTCGTAAGTTTTGAGAAATTTAAACTGAAATTTTTGTGCAGATACCTCTAGTTCCTAAGTAAATGAAATCGGTCTTGTGCCACGCCCTCAATCGCCAAAAAACTTTTTATTAGCCACAAAAATTTTTGTACACGTTGTAATTAAAATTTTGGGTACACATATTTATAATTAAGGCATCCATCGATTTGCCCAAAATAGGTCGGGTTTTACAATTTATAAGAAAGCTTTTCTTTCCATAAGTTGATACGTATTACATAGCTATTAAAGGCATAATCAAGTACCTTCTACGCCCTTAGATTTTAAATAGATACGAAGGAAGCGATTAGATTCGGCTTGAAATAAATTTAGTTTTAAGTTTGTGTGATTCTTTATAACTCTTAGCGACAAATGGCACACCCACTTTTAATAATGCCGTTAGATTTAGAAGAACTTTTTGAATCGATTTAACCATGTCCGTCTGTCTGCCTGTATGTCCATGTAAATTTGTACACAAGCGTGAATTTTTGAGATATTGCGGCAAAGAACTTGTACTTGGTCAAAAAGGAGCTCAATTAAAAATTAAGCGGACCCCTTCTCGGACTACAAGAAGTCTTTATGTAGCGAAAATTCACAATTCAACATTTGGTGAAGAATAGTTAAGCAGGTTAGCTAAATTTCAACCCGATCGGGTCACTTTCAAAACTCCTGAACCAATTAATTGCAACATAATTTTTGGAACTAAGTGGTGAAGAGTACTAAATGGTCGTATACTCGTATATATATATAAAAATTTTACATTAAGATCTTAAAATACTACCTATACATAAATGATTTTCATTCGTTTTCATAATAATTCGTTGAGAATATTTTTATGTTACACGGTACGTTTTATTATGTATGTTAATATGTTATAATAGATTTTTTCTCAACTCATTTGGAATTGTTCTCTTAAGTTTGACATTGAAAAAACAACTCTTTCATTAAGCAACAACAAACTGAAATTTTAATGTTGTTTGTTTTATGATATTTTAGAATGATTTTTGCGCGCTGAAGATAATTGAATCTCACATATGTAAAGATATTTAGGTGCATACATACTATGCATATGTGTGTCTGTGAAGAAGCAATTATTAATTTAATAGATTTTAAAGAGATACTTAAGGTCAAGTGTCTTGTGCACTGGCTGCATTATTTACAAATAATTCCATCATTAGAACCTCTATCATCAGGTTATAAAGGTTATTTCGTACGGAATGAGAAGCTGCAGTAAATAACATGTTTGTATGTGTGCATAATGTATATTCCTAAGTATTGTGTGTATGTGGTATTATGTATGTATTTGGCATGGCAAAGCACAATAGTTTGTAATAATTTGAAACATACTTTGGATACATTTTAAGTAATAAACTGAATGCTGACGTTAGGGGACGATATTTAATAAAGAAAATGTACATCGGTTTAGTGTACGTATATGTACAATTGTAAATTTATGGGTTATGAGAGCTTTTCCAACCTACATCAACAACATATGAACAGCAAGGGCATACGTAGTAATTAATGCTACAATACCTAATGAGCCTCAATAAAGCTTGAAATACGAATTACAAGAATTGAATATGAATGTGTGTGTGTGTGTGTGTGTGTGTGTGTGTAATATGGCAAAAAAAAAAAAAACATATAATAAAAAGACTTGAATGCTATGCAATAAAATGATGCTTGTTGTCGTGGGTGTTGTTGAGGAGAAGAACGAAATCATTTCATATGGACAAGCGCGCACATACATACATGTACACATATTCTTAAGGTGTTAACATTGATTTTCTTTTAAAGCCATTTGTGAGAATTATTTCTTTTGCGTTACGTTGTATAGGTGACTGGTGGTGGCAGCGGTCTGGGTCGTGAAATTGCCATTGAGCTGGCGCGCAAAGGCTGCAAACTGGCTGTGGTCGATGTAAATTCGAAAGGTGGTTATGAAACCGTTGACATCATTTCCAAGATACCACGCAGTATTGCTAAAGCTTACAAAGTACGTTCAGCATTTTTGCGCGTTCGTCATCCTTTCTTTTTCAAGAATCAATAATTTAATGCTTTTATGTTCTTCCGTTTCATTTGCATTGTTTCTCTGTTTGTTTTCTCTGTTTTTATCTCTCTCTTTCTCTTTCCTTTTCAACAGACCGACGTTTCTTCGCCGCGCGAATTACAATTAATGGCTGTTAAAATTGAGAAAGAGTTGGGCCCAGTCGACATTCTTATAAATAATGCATCACTGATGCCGATGACATCTACGCCCCAGTTAAAAAATGATGAAATCGAAAGAATTATTACCGTTAATTTGGGTTCTTACATAATGGTACGTGACATTCGAACGGTTGCTCCCTCGTCAGTATTCTCGTTGAATTATTTACAATGCTTTCTTTTACAATAGCCATGCAATTAACTAACTACGAGTATGTGTATGGTAAACATGGTTATTTGTATAAAATTGGTGCATATTAAATTCATTGTTCGGTTTGCATCCACTAAAACCAGAAAGTGGTTTCTTTCTGGTTTCAGTGACCCCTTACAGAGGTGTTCGGTTATTGATGTTGAAACGTTTACGGTCGCAAAAACTGAGATAAAAACTGAAATTTGATACAAATAGACTAAAAGTCTGTGTAGAGATTTTTTTTTTTGAAAATGGCAAAATCGATTGATAGCCACACCCACTATTGACAAAATCTATTATGGCTACAAAATCTTATATTCGGTATATTTACGTTAATCATGTCCAGAAAAAATATATTTAAGTCACAAAATCCCTCTTTACCTCTTACAGTAGACAGTACATTAAGTTTGTGCGGACCCGCCCATTATTGCATAAATCGACCGATTGCCATTGCGCCTCAATTTGCGGCTTATGCACTTTTGACAAGTTTTTATTGACGTCGGATTTTAAGGATCTCCTAACATAAGTGAACAAAGACGCGCTTCTTAGTAGCTTTAAATAAATTATGAAATTTGAGTTTTTTTCAGAATTGACTGACAACAGGAATCATTAGCAATTAAGATTACTTTTAAAGTAATTATCTTTTCAATTTTTATTTTCATAGACAACAAAAGAATTTTTACCAAAAATGATTACGCGCAAGTCCGGACACGTTGTTGCTGTGGCAGCTTTATCGGGTAAATATTTGAAATGTCCATTTATTTGAAATCGTTTAAAATATGCTTTGATACCAATTTGAACCGTTTTACGTTTACTATTATGAATAGGACTTGTACCGTTGCCGGGTGCTGGTATTTATACAGCAACAAAATACGGTATTATTGGGTTCATGGAGGCATTACGATGTGAACTTCGTCTCTCCGATTGTGACTATGTTCGAACGACAGTGGCCAATACTTATATGATGAAGACAAGTGGAGATCTACACTTACTTAGTGACGCTGGGTAAGTGACATATTGCAACATGAATTGTACTCCATTCAGAAGTGGATTTAAAGGACACACAATTTTAAGTCAAATTAGACAATTTCATGTCTGTTCATCTGACTTTTAAAAGTAACCTTATTGGAGAAATCGATTTAGATAATTCTTAATATATCGGTATAATTGAAAGTGGGTGTGGCATTTGCCATTTACGACATAAAAATAGTAACATTATAATACAAACCTTCTTTTCAATATTTTACCAATACTTGGCTGCAGGCAAAATTTAAAGTTTTATTAATGATTATTAATTTTTATACCTACTTACTCATGTACATTTATGTATAACGTATAGAATGGTGGTGCGTACTATGCAATAAGGCTAAATTGTTGTAATTGATTTGTTGACGTTTTTTTCTTTCAACCACGCTACATAAAAGTTTTGTTTTCTTTTTATTTTCCAATTTGTTTTGTCTTCTATTTTTACCACATGTTGTACGAACCATTGAATATTACTTTCTTGCCTGTGCTTCGGTGGTGTGGCATTGGTACCTTTGCCCTATGTTTACATAGTATATCGAGTAGTTATCCTGGCTTACCGACAGCATATGTGGCGGAAAAAATCGTTCGCGGCATGTTGCTCAATGAGCGTATGGTGTACGTGCCAAAAATATTTGCTTTAAGTGTCTGGTTACTCAGGTAAATATAACGTGCGACCTACATATGTGTACATATATACAATTTTCAATTCTACACCAGGTCTAACTTTTTGTAACATTAGGTGGGCTTTTTAGTCAATCAATTTTAATTTTAAATTTTATATTATTATTGTGTTGTTGGTTGGGGATAAATATTTCTGAAGGAAAATAGTAAAGACTTCATTTGACTGGAAAAGTGTAAGTCGGTCCGCAATAAAAACAAAGATTTGGAACCAGTCTAATGTAAAATCGCATTTACCCCGCTAAAGACATGTGCATGTGTGTTGTTTGAGCAGGATGCGAAGTGCTGACGCTATTCACATGTCGCAAAATTCAATATATTTGTATTTACTAAAAACCTTAATTGAATTATAAAGAAACATTGTACCCTCACCACCCCTCACCGTGGTTACTTGTTGTTCTTTTCTTTTTGCAACGACTTTTGTTAACTTTTCTATGTTCTTTGTGTTTTTGATTATGTATCTCCCAACAGATTACTGCCCACCAAATGGCAGGATTACATGCTATTACGTTTTTACAGTTTCGATGTTCGCAGCTCCCATTTATTCTATTGGAAATAAGCAAACAGACGCGTGCCAAATGTTTTATTCATATTTCGCCAATCGAATCGATTAAACGATTATTGAGTTTTGTGAGGAGAGAGAGAGGGAAAGGATTATAAATATAAGTCTCAGTTTAATTGAGAATTAATATTGTGCGAGTAACTTATTCAATATTATGAACGCATTTACATTTTTTATATATACAATCCAAACACGTTTATCATGCACATATAATATATAAAGTCATTCCTAATCGTTTAATAAAGTTGAAGTTACTGATTGAAAACAGATGTGTTTTCTGGAAGTTCTATAATAAAACACGTTACAAACGGTGAGCGGGGCAGGTACGCTCTCTAATGATGCATACATTATGTATTAGCTTGCAAATCGAATTTCTTGCTAACTGCGATTTTCTGTAAATTGTGGGCGTGTCGGTTATTTCACCACATGAATGAAATTGGACGATTTAACAAGTATCCTACACAATTTATTTTCGTTCACATTATACTATAATTCGAACACGTACAGAAACTCGTACGCTTTATATGATAAGGTGATTAAAATTAGATTGAGCTCTAGATGACAACTTTTATATATTTTGAGGTCTTGACGCGCTGGATAAAAAAAGGTGCAGTACTTTTATGCTCAAACAAACTTGCGACACTCTTTCATTCTAAATAAATTACTCAACATAATTTAATATATCGATACTTTTGTAAGATGAGCAAAAGGTTGATCAATGGTGATGCAAAACATCTGATTCACAAAAACAATGCACAGCATTTCGATGGGCGCTACCCCATCATCATCAGCAACCTTGAGTTGATCAATATTGGTCTTTTGCTCATCTTACAAAAGTATCGATGATTATGATAGACCATTTTTAACATTACATTAATTTAATATATGTTGGCCTTTGGCATACAAAGGGAGCTTAGGACCGTTTTTAAACTTTTAATTTAAACTTTTGTGCTAAGGATTTTTAAAAATGGGGTGCTTTTGCTCGCTTGGCAAGTAGAACTATTCTATAACATTATAAAAATTGTGCACTTGGACCACTTTTCATCCAACTTCTATTTGGGAAATATTAGGAAATCTGATTATTTTTGGACTTGGGATTATCCATGTAAACACATCGTATTAATGTTTATCACTTGCCATCACTTTTTCAAGTTTTCCCAAAACTGGGCCCAAAACCGCTCATACTGAAAGATTTTCTTTAAAAAAAGACTACCGTGCCTACATTTCAAAATATATTCATTTTCATGACCAACTTTCTCATTGAAAGATTTCTTTTTTGAACAAGTGGGAAATAGTTAGAATTCAGCATGAAATTCTGATTTAGGAAGAAGCTTTAAAGGTCCTTTAAGATAAAACCTCAGGACGTTTAGTAAATATTGATTCCAAACTGTACAAGTGGTTACAAATCTTTTTCATATTTCTCAAAAACCACATAATACTAAAAGTCTAAAACTGACATTTAAATTTTTCAAAGTGTTGTTCAATAAGTGTCTACAAATGGGAAGGATTGGTTGCGTCCATCAAAAAGTTATATATTAGTGTCTTGAAAAATGCTAAGATATACATCTTGTCTTAAAGCGTTTGCAACGCCTTCAGCTTTCAGCCTTCGGTGACTTTACAAAGTATTCGTGTGTCCAGTTGTGAACCTGTTTATGGTAAACATTTTCGCGGTACTAAAAATGAGATATTGGATCCAAACATTGTTTATAATTAAAATAGGGAAAATGGTCAAAGTGGTAAAGTGCCTCAAAAAATGAAAATGAAGCTTCTTCAAAATATTATGTGTAGTATTCATATTATCATCATCATCATGGCTGGCCGGTTTACAACCTATGTAGGTCTTTGGCCTGTCGCTTCGATCGTTGGCGCGCCTTCTCCAGTTTTGTACACCAAGTGTTTGCAGGGCATCAAACACACGACGTCCATCCGGTTCCCTTTCGAACACCATCCTAGCTGGAGCTCTTTTGTCCATACGGCCGAGATGAACTAGCCATCGCAAACATTATTCATTAAATAGAGGACGGAAAACTGAAAATCGTCACTTAATGGACTTTAGTGCATCGGTTGCAGGTAATTAAGATTTCAGTTTTTTATTTGGAAACCCCTTCTACATCGCACAAAGCATATGTATTCCTGTTTTATTATAAATATTAAAAGAAGGCCGCACGCTGAAAGTTTCACTTGCAATTGCCTTTAGACCACGCCTGTAATTTATATGCATTACTTTCAGTTAGGTGCATGCTTTTATGTAAATACGTGCACAATATACGAGTATGTATGCATGTACATGCATATTATTTTAAATTTGAATTATATCGATCGAGCAAGCTACAGGTTGCATTTTGTGAAATACTTCAATGAAATTGGGTACAACTTGGGGCCCCTCCCCATTTATAACGTCTCTTATATTAAATGGAAATTATAATGGAAGTTCTTAAATGGCTAAACATTTCATATTGAAAAAAGTTGGTGAAGAATAGTTAATCAGCATAATAATTGGCATGCCAAGTTTGGATTCGATCAGACCACTTTTAAAATCCCTTTCCATTCGATAATATTTCTACGCATTCATCCTGTTCTGTTCTATTGAATTAAATTGCAGCTGTCAAGTGTCATTAGCAGGAAATCCTATTTGCCAACAATGCACCACACTCTTGGAGTCGGTATGTTGTAAGTACATGCTTGACCATACGGTTACTCACAAATAAAGTGTTGATGGTGAAAACATTTTTATTGACATTGTCAGCACCTGAAAAGATGCACAAAATATTTTGCACCTTTGGCAAGATTGTGTTATGTCTATTTTTTAAATACCGAGCGGTAGTAAAGAGAGAACAGGGTACTTTACGTAGGACAAAGAACACCTATATGGAAGGACTACAATCTACCTCATTTTCAATCAAATTCTGGACAAGCTAACGGCCATTGCTTTTTGTTATTCACGTACAAGTCCTTTAATTTCTATATTTTCCATATAATATGGGCAATATGTTAAGTTTGTCATTACATTTGCAATACCCAGAAGGTGGCATCAGAGACAATACAAAGTATATATATTCTTAATCAGCATCAAAAACTGAGTCGATCTGGACATATATGTTCGTCTGTTGTCCACGCCCACAATCAACAAAAATCATTTTTTCTGCAAGACAATTTTACTTAAATCTTCTTAACGTTGAAATTTAGTGTATATATTTATAATTAGCCCTTTAATCGATGTGGATAATCAATAAATATTTGACGCACAAAGATCATGACTCGGTGTTTGTTTTTTAGTCTTATAATAATTAAAACTCAGTTCATCTCCCATATAGACCTTTTCTATTCCACTAAAAAAAAAAAGAAATTATGAAAATGTTACCCCCACCTAGGTTACGTAAGTAAATAACAAATATTTTTCAGAAAGTATTAAAGACACGCCAAGTAAGATTTACGATGTGTTGTTAATATTATTACTCGTATCTGAATCTCTTTTCTAAGAAAACTTTGACTTAGTCCAAATCTTAGATACCCTCCCCGTCTACCTCTAGTCTAGTCCATTTTTACGCTGACTATAGTTTCTTTGTAAATTGTGGGCCTGACTGTACCAAATTTTTACACCATTGCTTAATTTTTGTTGCAAAAAAATATTTTTATCGATTGGGGGAGATTTTGCCCATCTGAGCGACTGCGTGCAGAATCTGGTCAAAATTATAGCTCAATATTTCGAAATATACGACCGTGAGAGTGCCAACAAACGAGAGTCTCGTGCACATACATATCTAAATCAATTTCGTTTTTGATGCTGATCAAAAATATATTTACTTTGCAGAGTCTCTGACGCTTCTGGGTGTTGCAAACGAAAGAACAAACCTAGTACACCTCCCATCTTATGATTATTACATATTTGAAATTGTGTAGCGTTATGTACAGCGTTTTATTGTTTATTGTTTACAGCTGAGTTAGGGATTATCTGAGTAAGTATAAATAGAGAGAAATAAAAAAAGAAGAAATACTGAGTAAGTTCAATTACCCGCTCTGTTGCGTATACATATAACTGAGCCATAGATAGAAACTTTTCATGAAGCCAGGACATATTGTTCATTATAATTAGAATTTATGTATTTTAGGGGTCTAAGCGTGCAGATGTATACTGTTGTCATATTGTGACTTATCACGCACCGAGCAGTTCGCAGCTTACTGCATATAAACGCATGAGAATAACACACAAAACATTCAATGTGCGCTCGTCGAAGTAGAAATAGATACTTCATCGGCATCGTACAGGTGCTGGGGGTCTTTTTCTATGCTTTTGTTGCTTCTTCTACTACTTTGATATTGAATTTAGAATAATATCGAAGATGGGAGGAAGTTCAACTTTTGCTTCTTCTTAACATACACATAAGTGCCATATACTTGAGCGATTCTGTACTAAAGCAATTTGTTAAGTAGCAACACGTACTAGCATGTAATACTAAGTAAATCTTTGCAATCTTAAACACTGTGATGCCTAAGAATAATGAATGTTGCATTTCATTCTTAAACGCTTCAAAGCGATGCACAAACGATGCACAAACGATGCACAAACGCATAGAATACACGACTTATGTTTTTGTATAAGTTTTTATTTATATTCATTTAATTGAAGATAAATTTATCTTATTCGTTCTATTATAAGAATTTAGAACTAAGCACTGATGAGAAAACCAATATAAATAGGAAGAATAATTAACGGTAATTAAAGTATTCAAAGCAACAGAGACTGGATTTGGGATCAGGTTTCGGATAATCAAAAGAAAAAATTCGGGTTCCCGGTTGCGGTTCGGGTTCATTTCCTGATTAATATTGTCGTCAAGGAATTTTTTAGCCTCGAAATTATTTATTTTCTCTTTTAGCTTTCATTTTATGTACATTTTCTTACCTCACTGGTTCTTCTCACATACGATTTTTTTTACGCAAGGATATGTTTTTGAATTATCTTTAAATTGCTTTTATTGTTATATATAATTAATTAAAGTATGTGTGTACACTTTCGATAATTGCACACATACACACATAATAAATTCCGTGAAATGTTTTGTTTACACTTATACGCACTTAAAGTGTGCGAGTGTGGGTATGGGAAATATATTCATTATGATAATGATCTGCTTTGTGCGTTGATTTCGAAAATATTGTGAGGAAGGCATGAATCCAACCATGTACACCTTCATGTTTGCATTATTATGCAAATAGTCAAGGCAGGAAAATGCAGTATTGCAAGCCATATGCGACTTTACTTATTGGGCAAACGTTCTTCTCTTTGAACAGAAATGTTGATATAAATGCACTGCTTACCGTAAAAATCCACTGAAACTGTATAATTTATGTTATTCATTATATTTTTAATGCCTGGCTTGGTGTGGCTTTTGCCCAATACTACAAAGTCATATCGTTGGCCTACAGGTAAACAATATTCCTTTAGAATATAATGAAAGTGTTTCCATGACTATGACCGCACAATGTACTTCGCATATAACCCATTTTTATTAAATTCTCTTTTTCAAGATTTCAGTTTTGAAAAGCAACTTAAGAAAGGTTGAAGTGATTAGAATTTACAAACATTTTTATATACTTAGAGGCGGATCGTATGACTTCATCCGAAATAAATTGGGAAATTTGTGATTGCCTAAAAAAAAATTGAAAGCTTTTATTTGGTATTTCCAAGTACTTAAAATTTTAATTGTAATGATAATTTAAGCATTTATATTTTTTTAAATTAAAAAATTCATGAAATTCTTTTTTTTTTTTGTCCCAATTCATTGAATAAGAAATCAATGAATGGTATAATGATATAAAACAGCACGGTACTTAGAACTGATGAAAAAAGTGACATTTCGTTGTGAACTGATTATCGTGAAACTATGAATCGTTCCAAACTGTGATAATTACACGTTAGGCCTTTGATTTGCTATAGAAATCATTTGCATTGAATTATTTATGGAATTTTTAGAACCATCCTTCATGGGTAAACAAAGATGTGCGCAATCTTCATTCGAGTCCATGTGCGTACGGTTTGAGTACAAATATACATTAAAACTAATTTTTGTATAGTTTTTGCAAATTTTTTATAATTCCATGAAATTTTTACACGACCTTAATTGACTCCTAGACTATACAATTATTCAATAAAATTCCCATTAGCGGTAATAACGGACGAAGCGGAAACGATTGTAACGTTTGTACGAATCTAATCTTGTGTGAAGTAGCAGAGTCTTGCTGGACATACGTACACTATTAATCCAGGATTTTAAACCTTGTTGTAGGCAGCAGCACTCAACAGGAGGCCCTGACAAATGAAGTGGGGTGGCAACAACTTTTAAAACCATGACAGTTGCTGGAAACTGGAAGAGGACACGTGAGGATTTCTGTGAATATAGGATGAAGCGTAAGTAGAAAAAAACTTTGCTTCTGCACAAGGCAATATATTCAGGTATTATAAAATGAAAACACTTTAGTAGACATCCGCCTATACTCGCTGTTGCATATACACAATACGGCTGGTAATGTGTGCTTGTGGGTCAAATCATAGTGAGTGCCAAGTACTTGGTTACATAAACGCTACGTTTTCAACACACACAAACAGATGTGTGATCTCGCACTACTTTGATACGTATACGTATCATGTATCCCTTAAACTCAATGCGTACATGTACCCAAAAACACAATATTTGTGATTGAGTGTGTGTGTGTATTATTTGTACGGAACAATACAGACAAGACATGTTCATACAATATATTTATGAAAATTGAAATTTTCATATTTTACACATGTGTGAGAGAGCATTTACCATAGCTTTAACAACTTACGACCAAACCCACGTAGACCATGTTTTATGGTAATGAATTTTTATCACAAAAAAGACAACAGCCTGTCAAACCTATGCGTTGCGTTTGGTGGCATACGCGCATATGCGTGGCATACGTACAATATATGAATAAAATATGTGCAGAACTTTTATGAATTTATCATCGTGTCTGCGAGTATCTTTTAAATGAATGATTTATGTGATGGCATTTCAATTTTTACTTGTATTTACCATGTCGTTGTTGTTTAAATGAATTTTTGGATTTTCATGACAAACGGTTTGTTTTTCTTGCTTTTTTTTTACAAAATTTAATCAACCTAGATAACGAGCTATGTTTTGTTACATGTAGCATAAGAAATAAACTGGTATGACTTATTTTCATTTAACGTAAGTAGACTGTAAAACAACGGTCATAAAGAACGATTTGATAAGTATTGAAGTAAGTAACTGTCTTATGGTAAACAGTATGTGTATGAGTGAGATAAAATATTGCAACTTAAAGTATTATTTAAATGATTTTTTTGGATCGTATAGTACCGTGAGCATTGAACGATACCGTTCAAGTCTCGGCACCAAATTTAAAAAAAGTTAAGAGTTAAAATGTTAAGTTTGTGCAGATGTTTGTGGTTCAGAAAAGCTTAAGAAAGACTCATCTTTTATTATACAAATTGTCTCAGAATAATTTCTTGGAATAACGTATTGTACTGATCGTTGCAGCGCTATACAATTGGTACTAAATGGTACACGGTAATAATAGGAAATTAAAGGAAACACATTTCATTTATTTAAGGTTTGTTGAGCCTGACACATCTGACCTCTTCTGCCTGCAAACCGTTTTTTTTTGGACCTGAATAAGGAGCACTCCTAATCACGGCTTAAGAAGAATTGAAATTTCATGCAGAAGTGGTTAGTTCCAATAATCATCTCTTTGATATTTGAATTCTTTGTATCTACCGATTGCAAGGCATTTAGGCATTATTCATTCATTCATTGGTAAGAGTGTTTGATCTTACAGTAGGTATATGTGAGGTGCCTCAATTTTTCGAAACTTCATTGTTTTATTTCCTTTGTGATTTCGCAGTTTAGAACAAATTCCAAGAGGTGTCCTTAAAGACATTTAGTGCAACGGTTTTACTTGTATTCTTTATTCTACAACATAATAATTTATTTCTAATTTCAAAAACATCGATTTTACTTCTAAATGCACAACCCTACCTCAATGGCATTTTGAATAAAAATAAGTAGAAAACTGTATTTGACCGAAGTAAAATCTTGAATACCAATAATAAAATGGAAACTTTTCTTGTAGAAATTTTCAATTTTTGTTGCATTGTGGCCGTTTCGTTTGGTCGATTTCTTCAATTTCAATACCAACCAGCATAGGAGCTCCACCAACAGTTCTGGCAAATTTGGAACCGATATCTCATTTATTGTGTGAGAGTGATTACCACAGAATAAATTACACGGACAGACACATCCACGATGCTTATGAATATAAACACTTTGTGGAGTCTCCAATAACCACTTGTGGGCGTTGCAAACGTTTTGGCAAAGTGAAAGATGCTCTCATATACATACATGTGATGGTGAATATGAAAAAAATGTGTAATCGATTTTAGTGAGGTTTAAGGTCTTCCAATAATATACTTTTCTATCCTGTTTCTCTTACTCATAAAGTAAATTGCAAGGAAGTGTGTGTGTGTGTGTGTGTGTGTAAAGGAAGGGTAGAAATAGGAAGAGACAGAGTGTGTGATAAAATGTTTTCCAATGACATGAAGCCGGTTTTGCTTGAAGATAATCCCACACAACCAGAGTACCATACAGTTGAAATAGAATGCCTCTGAGAAGAATTTTTCAAAATACGATAATATTGCCAACAGTAGACATTACTTTACGTCAATTAGTAATCTCCTTGGGAATCTACATACTATAGACGTAGCAAATAAAATAAACTAGGCTAAGGGGAAATATCGGTTGCTCTTCACCTCAGTAGTGTTTAGTGCCAATGTGCTAAAGCATTTAATAAGGGCATAGCGAAAGCATCATCCCGTTGTATTTTAATTGCATATTAACATAGTTTTCACATTTTAACTGGAAAAGTTGAACTCCCCGGTGAAGAGTATTTTTCGGCGACCATGAGTACGGACATTATCTCGTTTTAAACATATGGGAGAGTGCAATTGCGAACCAATAGTAAGAGCAGTAAACGATTTCACCTTTTTTTAAAAAGAAAACTAACAAAATAATCTAAAAGCGGACGCAGTGAACACTCAGATTCACGAAAAGGACAAAGGTACATTAATTCAGATTTGGTTCAGATGTTGATGAAGTCTCTTTGTAATTAGAGTGAGCCAGATAATTGTAAACGGAGAGGCAAACTTAGCACCTACTTAATAAAAGTGGCAGATTTTGCTAATAGTGGCTGCATTATGTATTAACCTACCACACAAGACGTATTCTGCTACAAGTACCGGAGGTTTTTTCAATTGTGGGCGTGTTTTTATCCGATGAATGTTTTAGTTATCAATTGATGTACCATAAATCAACCTCGTAGGTCATATTTTGTGAATAACAGAGAGATTTATGCCCAATTCACATAAAAATCTGTGCACGCAGAAATTTAAACTTCAGATCAATGAACGAACATGTCTAGACCGATTTCGATTTGGCTGCTTTTCTTCTGGTTGTTGCAAATTTAATGACAAACTTAATATACCCTTAAATTTAGGTGGAGGTTATAAAAGCATTTCGTTTAAAAAATTTCCATAAGCATATAATAGAATGAACAGAGCACACATTGTATTGGCAATTCAATGTTTATGTGTATGTGTTGAGGATAACGAGCATTTGTTTCCATTTAAAATGTTTATATTTGGTAAACAAAAGCTGTTAACTACTTGGACAGCATCATATGAAAACATTACAGCAACAACAATTATAACAATAACAAGAACAAGTAAAATAAGAATAATAAACAAATCTTTGCATGCATGAAAAAGTGTACGCACACACACGCAGCCACGCACACACACAAGTTTATAATGTACCCAATACACAAACCTAAAAGTAAGTTTTAGTTGTCCTGAGAATGAGTTCTTGTTAGATGTACGTAAGTATGTATGTATATGTCGTACATGTGTGCAAACTTGATTGTAAAGGATTTCTTTTGGTTCTTCAATTATATACATTTTCTGACGCACGCGTTGCATTTTGCTAAAGTATTGCTTCTGTATGTCACATATCCGTGTACAGCAGTGTACAAATGCAGAGTAATGCAAAATTGTGCTGGGATCGCCCCTTCTCCAATACCAGCAGCACAACGCTCAAAGTCAATTTAAATGTTCTTGTTGTCATTATCACTGCATTCCAAGTGTTTTTTATTTTCACTTCTAATTTATGTTTTTGTCATTTTCTCTCTTGTTGTAACCACATCGCAAACCAGTTTGTTGTTGTTGTTTGCATTTGCAGCATTTTGTAACCAAAAGTTCATCTGTCGGTCATTTCGAATATATGTCTGTGGTTTTTAAATTTTTATTCATTTGCTTCAAACCAGCTTTTGTCCCAAAAATGTTCCTACAAGATGGAACAGGCAAACGCAAAAGGCGTCAAATAGGATTTTGCTAAGCCAACAATCTAAATAATACCTGCGAGGTTTGAGACGTCGTTGCGGGCATATCCTTTGCCGAATTACTACAAGGAACCGTAGTGCGATAACTCAATTTTTACGCCTGTGAGAGTTACAACAAAAAAGTATATTATTCACACGCACATACGGACGGACATATTGGCTAAATCAATGTTTCTATTGATACTAATAAAGAATATATATATTTTTTGGGGGTGTGGTTCGTCCGAAATAAATTGAAATAATTTGCTTTACGTAAGTAATGGTGCATTTAGCCCAGTTTATCACATGATTACCTATTGGTTGCGTTAAAAAATCTCAATCTCGATGCCCTCTTATATTTACATTTCTTTGGAAAATCTAAAGTTTGTACAATAAGTCAATGAACGCAAGGAACATGCATCTAGAGATGGGACAATAATAATTATTTTTGTTAAAATTGCTTGAGTTCTTGTGTCACATATACGAGTATTTTTTTACTTCAGGTTATTTACATAATAATTTATATGATTTTACTGAAGATCAGTATCGATTTATTGGGATTTTTTAACACCTGCACCGTCAATATTGTCTATGAAGATTTCTATTGTAAAGATAAAATAAAATGTTAAGTTAATCACTAAAAATATATATAAACACATGATGTCTACTACTGTTCCCGGCTTGAGACGTCAATAGAAAACAAAACTTAATCAACAAAAGTTGCCTTTTTTTTTGAAACATTGAATAAAATAATTTTTTGTTAAAAAAGTAATTTATAAAGAAAATTTTATGTTATGTTTCCGGAAGTCGGAAACAATGTCAATTTTTACTGAACATTAACCGAATCGGATCATGTTTAAAATTTTTCATCATGACACCCAAATCAACCATTTGGCACTCATTGTGCCTTCCATCAATGTCCTATGAAATTTTAGGCTTTTTGCATATAGATTCAGAGTGCGGTTTTTTGGGTAGAGCAGTGTATACTTGTATATAGAATTTGTTAAAAATGTGTGTGTTTAATTTATGATTCGTCAGGGCTATCCAACCTGAAATGGAATTTAAATGTATGTAAATTAAATGGAATTGGGTCAACGCCGGTTTGTACAAGTTGGTGTATAAGTTTGTACCATGTAACAGTATTGTTTTAATAAAAATGATTCTTGTTTTCCTTTTTGAATAGTTGCTCCTCCTCCATGTTGTTGTTGTCATTTGCTTAACATGGTACACACAATATATTCACATTAGGTTTATATACATGTATGTAGGGCAGAGAAATAATGTATTTGCCATATTTTGAGAAGGGAGTAGGTATGCATACTCTGCCGAAAGACTTGTAACATCTACGAGAAAGCATTCATTCACTTTAATGGAAAGGATTTAAGGTTTGGGTGCGTATTTCAGAATAATTTTCATGTATTAAAGTGATGATATTTTGAGCTCAACCATAGGTGAGGTAAAGTAAGTGTTGCAGTTACTACACAATGTTTTTATATATATTAGTTAATTTAGGTAAATACGTAGCAGGTATATAATATTCGTCCTATATTGAATACAAGTATTTTATTTGCTTGTTTTTTCATTTCATTTACACTTTAAACAATGTCATGTTACATGTTGAAACAATACATTAACTACACGGAAAAAGATGAAATAATGAAAAAATTGAAATGTTTTTGTGATACGATGAGTTTATTTAGGTGCAAGGATAATATTTTCTCACGCTTGAATGAAAAACTAATACTGTGTGTGAGTGGAGTGCGGGATGAGTAAAATACCATAATATTTATATTTCATTTACATATTTACATTCGGGTTCATACAATTTGGAATTTTTTATGGGTTTACGTACGTGTAATGGCACTACCTAGTACCTACTGTTTGTCTACTAAGAGTACACTTGACAGTTAAGTGCCATAATTTAACAGTTTGACATGCTCTAAATGCAGTTCATTTACAAAAATAACAAATATGATTGGGAATGTTATGATGGCTCTAGGCGGATCATTTAGCATATATAAATATCAAAAATTGGAAATTTTTTTAAAAAACATTTACAGGGATCATGATGAAAAAATCTCAGTAAAAGGAGTGGCTACGGATAAATTTTTATTGAAGATACTCAGAACTACAAGTCTTTGCCACGCCCTATTGATTAATTCCAAAACAAATTTAGATTAATTACAATTATTAAGATTAAAAAACTATTTCTCTTAAAATTTTTTATAGGGTATAGGAAAAATGGTCCGTGCTCATCTATTTTCCTCTATGGCCCTTCTTGGATCAAGTTTATATTGTCTTAGGCAATTTCATGTAACCTTATTCTAAATCATTCAGTACAACAGTAGTTAAAGTTACGAATTAGGACCAAACTAAGTAAACCTGTGCCACTAGTAGAGTTGGTTAAATGTTAAAAACAATCTATGTATGCAATTATTCAAAGCAACCTATGTGAACAAAAAGCTAAATATACGAATTTTTCTTAAACTCTTAAACTCCTTGAAGTTGAAAAACTAATTGTTGAAGAGCTATTGTGAATTAGTGGTGCTCTTGCTGTAATACACGAGTTTTCAATTAAACATCTTCAATACTTTTGGAATATCCACTGAAATTTAAAATGATGTTATGAGGTAAAGTGTTCGTGGGATACTTGAAAAATATTCCCACAATAATTATTATATGTATTGTACAGTATGGTACCGTAGGGGACAACAAGTACGTTTTTTACAAGTACAACATAAATGTATTCAGTGTTGGCAGTTGCTTTTGATTAATTGCAGTATTGAAAATAAATATTGAAAGTTCAAGTGCAGTGTAGAGGAAATACTAATAATACTAATTCAACAATTTAGCATAGTTCAGTAGTTCAGTAGGTAAAGGAAACCTTTCCTCTATATATATGTTTTATAGCTTGATTTAAACAACAAATGCATGCTCTTCTAGCACAGATGGACATAAATCAGATATATACTCGATAAATCTCAATGCTCAACGTGTGTTGCGACTTGGAAAATGCGTCTTTTTATTTTATAAAAGTCACAGCCGCAAAAATAATAAATGTGATGATTGATATACCCGTTAGAAATTAGGTTATTTGTATTAGAAGTGGACGCCACGTTTTCAATTTTTCACAAAATTCAATTTGTAAGACAGATACTTACATTCGAACTATCATTATCGAGAAGTCTCGTTCAAGTGTGTACGTACTTTCATACAATAGAGATATGAACAAAAATACGAAATTCAGATGATTTTTCCAAAAATCTTGAAATCGTTTTTCAAATTTCTCTATCATTTCGAAAAAAAAATTGCAAAATCGCCATTTTTAGAAAAATATTTGGACAAACGGTGCAAATGTACGAAGCTCTTTGCATTTAATTGAGCTTGTCTTATTTTCAGTTTTATTTGTAATGCGCTTATGGTTTGAAACATCTCACTGATTATGAGCTTTTTTTCCTGAAGGCAGTTATTTAAGTCAATCGAATCTAAAAAAATTCTAACTCTTTAAGCCACTTTTTATTGTCGAATACTGGTACAGACTTTCCTTTCGAAAACATAAAACTTTGGATTTGAAGAAAGACTGAAACTCTTTTTAACATTTTTCTTTGACTCAACCATCTAACTTTTGCAAAATATACAATATTTCCATACTCGGCACCAACATATTTGAGAAATTCTTGAAACTGCCGGTAATTACCGATAAAATTTGAAAGAATAACGTTCTTGGTACAAAGGATACCATGGCCTTTGTTTCCAACAATAATGGCACTATTTTTTCTTAATTTTACAAGACCTCTTTTACCTATTTTAGCTGGGCCACCATCGGTATTTACATCAGGTATGTTTAAAAGAAATAAAGAAAACCTCGCGGACTTACATTTTATTATTACTTTCGATTTTGTTGTGTCTTTGAATGGCAACAATGAGAGCATTTCTTCTGGAAGTGAAATTATTATAATCAGTCAAGCCTGACCATCAAATTCATTCAGATTTTCATTCTGAATTGAAGGGTATAACTAAAGGTGGATGTGGTATTTGCCGTTTAGGAGTTTTTAACATCCGCACAAACTTAATATACCCTTTTATCGAAGATCGAATAATAAAATTTGAACTCAAAAATTTTTTCTTCATGTAGAAGCTATGCTGATGAATAAATTATTAGTTACAAGTTATTTTATATTTAGATAATAAAATAATTTTGAAAAGAAACCCCAACTTATGTGTAGATTCTTTTAAGAATATAACATTTCGTTACTTTACTAAACAAAACCGAGGCACTTTCCGTAGTGTTTGATCTTCTGCATTTGCATTGCTCTGTGAATCTGTAGTTGCCGAACTGCCGCAGACTGTCTTTTTTAAACATTTCAAAAATTTAACAATTTGTCTATTTCGTATACATTGAAATAAAATAAAGAAATTTACAGGTTTTGCCAATCGGGCCGTGTCTTGGACACTGGTGCTCTATGACATCCAATCAGACAATAGTTGAAATTCACAAAAATTCCATTTGAACCTTGGAAAGTAAATAAAAATTTCAATGATCTTTGTTTGCTTTACATGCTTTAGTTTTTGGTATTCTTTACATTACATTTACAACATTCGTATAAAAAATCAAACTTTACAATTATACCCAAAACAACACGTGTTTTGTGATACTAGAAAAAATCGACTCTTTACGAAAGTAAAGTAGCTCTAAAAAATTTATTGAATTATTTAAAATAGAAACAAAAACCTCCTGCACAGATACGTTGGACAAAAAAAACGTCGTTCATAAAATATTTTTCATATAAAATAGGGTTGATGGGCTCTTAAATTGACAGAGATAACAAAAACAAAAACAACAACGACGGTTGCTTATGTGACAATGAAATTGTCGTATGCAATAACACGCACCAGATCACCCAATAAAGTAAAAATAAGAATAAGCAAAAAAGGGATATATTAGGTGTATGCCAAATCTAGGGTACCCACCATCATTACCCACTTGCAAAATAAGGCACCACTACGTCAGTTCTCCAAACAAGGAGAAAATACATCAAATGTGTTTGCATAAACATACCTACAAGTTAATTAATTTTGGGGCGTGGCATTATTAGTATTTTTTCCCCCAAGTAGTGATATATAAATATTATCCAATCACTTCAAAAGCGTTTCACTTTTTCACTCTTATAATTTGCAAAAAATATTTGTAGACAGACACGCACATTTGAGCTAATTTTATACTTATTCATAATATTTTTTTTAGGTGTAGGGGAAAAGGTGCTCCATATATGGGGGATGTGCATTGCTGGTGGTGGGAGTGGTGTATTTTATCCGAAAACATATTCAAAAGAACGGAACTATTAGAAATAGATTTGCCCAGTATGAACAGTATCAGAACAAGGCAACAAAAACGTAATTGAAGTTTCTAACCACTGGGTACGTGTAAGTTGACCGATCACAAGTCTGTTCCGGTTAAAAAGGAGGAATATATACCGCGTTACCCAAAGGTGCACAAACACATCCAATGATTTACTCAACATAATAAGAATGTACTCTTTATGGAATTGTTATTTACGTACATGCGAAAAATTTAAACTCCCGTGAAGAATCAATTATTTTTATACAAGTCATACACATATGTTCGCGTTACAATAAATGCTGGACGAGTTGCTAATTTTTTTCGTAATTTTAAAAATATCAACATCAACATCAAATTATAATTACACATACTTGCATGCATTTATCTGCCACTGAGTTGTTTGTTTTTGGGCGATGCTAAGAAAGCTATTTAGAGTAAATGTTCTTCACGCAGAAGGTATGCAAGTAAAAAAAGCTTAACGACACACTTCTTGCACGTGTTGTGTATACTTTTTGCATGTAACGAATACCAAGTTAAAGTATGGTGAAGTCTTCTCGCAAAGCCCTTTATACACATACTTTATACTTTTTTACTTAAGCGCGCATTTATGCAGTACAAGCATGTAATATAATACTCATCATTACAATATGTTGTGCTCGTAATTCTGGGCGTTCATTTGCGGTTGTATTGCCGCATAAATATGAAACAATATGATGTTCACGTTACTTATGCAATAGGATCTGCTTTTCTATCATCATCATACAGATGCTACTCTCACACTACCCTCTCAGGTCTTATAGTCTTTTTAGTGTTTATGGTAACATAACATAATCATTAAATGCTGTGAATAGTTAAGTTTGATGTTGTTTTTGGACTTAACATTGCAGGGTTACCCTTCCCAGAGTGCTGTACGTTTGAGAGAACGGGGAACGTTAGTGATGGTGGACAGTTGTTTGGTGTGCTTGAGAATGATGATGTTATTATTACTTAGTTGGTGCTTTTTCTTGTCTCATTATAAAACTTTTATGAGGTCATTTCGGAAGTGATTTATATGCTTGGCAAAATTAAAGAAATAATTCTATGCATTAGTAGAAGGTTTGACGAAGGCGAACTGTACGAAGGGACTGGGTGCCATTTTGGGTTAGGGCGCGCAAAATAATTAAAACCAAAATGTACCAGACCGTTAAATTAATATATTTCATGTATTCTCCTTACATGCTCTCTTTCCACTCCCATTTCTTCTGCACTTAACAGCAATACAACTTGTTCGCTTTTCATCATGTTACGTAGGTTTGTGGTTTATTCAATACATTGTTTATAGGAATACATGTGGATTGTATGACTCTTGAATAACCGTCTTAACCGCTGTGAACCTAACTATAAAATACAAATAACTTTTCAAGAGATTGTTTAAAGCGCTTATTAATCGCTTCCTCATTCGCAATGGCTTAAAATGGAGAAGGATTACAAAAGTTAAGGACGTTTTATTACCTTTTAAAATGTACGAGTATTTCTTGCCAGAATGTAACAAAAACCATAAAACAAATGAAAAAGCTGTTTTGCGTCCAGCTTGATGCACTCTATTCGCTCTAACATCTCTCCCAAAAAAAATGGTTAAAAAATTAATTACAAACTATATTTTATGTCACTTACAAGAACATATATGAATTACATGCACCAACGTTGTTATTTACATTTTTTATATTTGCTGAATTCTTGATAAAAGAATGATTCTTTCTTACGTATTTTTGGGGTTTAATTCTGCAATTATGATATTAGTGTACTCGGTTTTCCATTTGGAAGATTCATAGCCAAGTCGTCAAACCTTTTCAAACCCAACAAACCAAAAAAATATTGTAGGTATGCGTATTTTTTAACTCCTCAGTGTTTGACTCTACGTAAATCTAAAGGTTACTGTCAGAGCAAGTCACCTTAAAAGTTGAGACTTTTCAAATTAGATCCCTGGCGACTTTCCCCTGATCTGGGCATTTTGTTCCATTGAAAGAAGAGTTGGAATTTTTCCCAATTTTGCCCATTTAGTTTTGTGCCACTAACGAATGAAATACGAGGTTTTTGTATTCTTTGCAACTTCATTACTGTCTCGAGCAGTTCTCCGTAATTGAATTCTGCAGCTCCTTTATTGTATTATTATACCATTTTAAAGAAGCTTTTTATTAGGCTCAGTTTGGATTTTAAATTTAATATTTTTTTAAAATTCATTCATAACAAAATAGTATTTGATGGACTTTTGCTTACTTTGCACTTTTCAAGCCATTGTTTTGTATATGTATTGACACCATTATGGCGTTCACATAGGTGCTTAGAATTGTTGTGTCGTGGGCGAATGTGAATGGATGTGTAAGATGCTGAGTTGGTGTGTAGGTCTTGTAATATTGCCTTGCGGGATTCCTGCTGAAATCTTCGTAGTGGTAGCCATACAGACTACAATGGGTAGAGTTATGCATACATAAAGTTAGTGTTTAACGTCCACTCCTACTGTGGAGGTTTAATTAGACGTTTGTTTAGGGTTATTGATACATATAAAAAATATTGAACAAATTTTTCATTTTAATTATTGAGGAGATGTTTTATGCAACTGTTGGCAAAATAAAACCAAACGTCGCCTAAGAACTGTTAATTTTAAGATTAGTACTTGCCTATGATTTCAATTGTGAGATTTCCTCCGCACTTTTTCAAAAGGGAAGGGCACTTAATAATTTTTTTTAATCATAATTTGTGGTCCTTCTTTCTTTTTTCATAAGTTTGCCTGACATATTATATCACAGTCAAGTGCAGAGTACATATACCATTGAATACATGAATTACTTTTATTGAACCCGATCATTTAAGTTACATAAAAACGTCCACCAACCATGTGCAATATAAGCTTTTATTTATTTGTTCCAAAATTAATTAGAAATGTATTCGAAATGAAAAGTTTAATAACCTTTTTAAGCCAAATGATGCCAGAACTCAAATCAACTGCTCCAACGGCTTTTGTCACCAGTGACCAGTGTCCAGTATATACGTAGTGCAGTACTTAAATCAATCCACTTACAATTTATTCATTACAACAATAGTTTTTTAGTTCACTTCTTCCAACAATTATTCATTTCTAGTTGTCACTATTGTAATTATGCTGATGACATTTTTAAATGAAACACTATAAATTAACATTATTGTATTATTAATTATTGTCATAAAAGTTATGGAAAACACGACGATAATGAAAAGTTCATTTACAATAATTGTTAATACAAGTGTTACTAAGCGATTAATAATTTGTTTATTATTATTTCATATATAAAATATTTCCATTGGTCGCATTGTATGGGATACAGGTGTTGGTTTCATTTGCTACTTAGCCATCAAGTGGAGTATAATCAGAGTGATTGCTGCATTATTGGACACATTCAGGTTTTTTAGTATACTCTGCACAAAATATTATTAGAGTTTTTTTTTTTTTTTTTTAACGAAGGGGAAAGCTTTGAAAGCCCAGTCAGTGTGGGACTTGCACCCACTAAAACCCCTTCGAACGTCCTACGGCAATTCCCCTGGGACTACCGTTAAGTATTAAGTAGGAGAAACCGTCTGAGACTATGTTCAATTCGTTCGTATGATGTCAGTCATCATCTGTCTTACTCACAGTCTTTCTGCCACTCTGAGCTTCTTCATGATAACGGCACTGACGCTTTTGACGCAGGACCACACCTTTTCATCGTTAACCATGTGCAGAATTATATCGCCATTCGGTTCCATAATTAAGTCTGCAATTTTTGAGCGTTCTGCATAGAATTTTGGGAATTTTAACAGTATATGCTCAGCTGTTTCCTCGTCTTCATGACACTCAGGGCACCATGGTTCGGTATCATGACCAAAACGGTGCAAGTAACTGCGGAAGCAAGCGTGCCCGCTGAATATTTGCGTCAAATAATAGTCCATACAGCTATGTTGTCTGCCCAACCAACATTCAACATTTGTTATTACTTTGTGCGTCCATCGGCCTTGAGAGGAATCGGCTCATCTCCGTTGCCATTCTCTATAGCTTTCTAGCATGATGTCCTGTTTTTCTCCATTAGAGAGCTTCCTATTAAGAATTTTTTGGCACAGTACATTTTTGCAGCTTGTTGGGCTAGGATATCAGGTGGAAGCATGACTGACAGGATCAGTGCTGCGTCCACTGATACGGTACGGAATCCACAGCAGACTCTCAGTGCAGTTCCGCGATACAGCTTATTTAGGTGTTTATTATAGCTGGGATATTTCTGTAGTGTATCACTCCAAACAGGTGCAGCATAGTGACGGAGGTGATCACTTTGGCTAGCAGTAATCTTCTTCGTTGACTGGGAGCTTTGTCACACACTGATATTATGTGCTGTAAGAACTTCAATCGAGAATCCATTAATACACCTAGATATTTGATTTTATCAGTTGTTGTTAGGTGATGCCCATCGATGTCTAACTCCACCACTTCTCTTTTTTTCCTACTGGTGATTAGCACAGATTCAGTTTTATTAGGCGCTAGTTGTAACTCATGCTCTAAGAGCCATTCTTTGATTTTGCTAACGGTTCTGGCGCATGTGACCTGCACCTCTGTGAGTGTTTTGGCAGCAATGGTGACTATAATATAATCAGCATATCCAATTATGCTAACACCTGCAGGCACGGGGAGTGTCAGAACCTCGTCATACAAAATGTTCCAGAGCACAGGGCCCAATATGGAGCCCTGAGGGACACCTGCTGTTATATTATATGTTCGTGTGCCTTCGTCGGTTTTATACATGAGGCTACGGCATGATAAGTAGCTTCTTATGATGTGTATTAGATATGCGGGGATACCTTTTTTGATCATCGCCTCAATTATATGGCGCCAGCTGGCCGAATTAAATGCGCTTTTAACGTCTAATGTTATTAGGGCACAATACTTTTTGTTTCCGTTTTTCCAGCGTTCGCCATCTATGGCTTTTTTAGCGATATTTTTAACATGTATTATTGCATTTACAGTGGAACGGCCCTTGCGAAAGCCATATTGGTTATTTGAAAGGGCACCCGTCTGTATAATATGTTGTTCAATTCTACTATATACGATTTTTTCCAGCCCTTTTCCAAGTGTGTCTAGCATGCATAGAGGACGATAAGAGCTAGGATCTCCTTCAGGTTTATAGGGCTTAGGCAGGAGAATGAGTTTCTGCCTCTTCCATATAAGCGGAAAGATTCCACCTTTCATGCAATTATTGTATACTTTCAAAAAGAGAGGGGTATTGTACCATATTGCTGCTTTTACTGCTTCCATTAGTATTCCACCTGGGCCGGGTGCTTTATTACTGCCATCTCTTATCTGATTGTTGATGCGTCTACTATGTCCAATTTGGTGGTGATTTCATCTATATCTCTAATTATTATTGTTTTGCTGCTTCCAAGAAGTTTCACTTTAGTCTGCTCGCCTAGTATTTGTTCTATTTGCTTTTTATATTCCTGGCAGTTTCCATCTTGGGATTTTCTAAGTTGGAATAGAATCTCTCCGTTCTTTGTCTTTCGTATTTTATGTACGTTTTCCCCCAGCTTTTTAAGATTGGTATTATCTTTGACCGTTTTTAATATTTCACTGTAGGATAGGGTGCCCATTTTTTCTACCACGATAGCTTCCGACTTCGGGATGTGTTTTATGTTATTTCTTTCATCGCGCTTACGCTCTGACCCAACAGTGGTCCATTCATTATATTTTTTGGCCTGTTTTTTTAGTGCATCGCCTCTATCCGGTGTGAGAGCTGTAGCGTCTACGCCTTTATTGGTGGGATTTTCTTGCCTGCGTTTGGCATTCGGCACCACGGCAGCTTCAGCATCATGTTTCTGCTTACTCTCACTCTTTTGCTTCAACCATGGTGCGGTTTGAGTGTGTTTGCTGCTTCTGATGACTTCTTTGGCCTTTTCGTCATGTAAGTTGATAGCAGCCAATTCGTAGAGCGCTTTTATGCTCTCTATGGTGTCCCTCATAGGTTGGTGTATGCTTTTACGCTTGCCATCTTCGAGCATATCAACTAGGATTTTAATATTTTCTCCTAGTTGACAGAAGGGTGTTTTATCGTTTGTATTTTCCTCTTCATCTTTCTCATTACTAGCATTTGTGTCAGCAAACACTTTGCTTTGCCACTTCCGGTAGATCGGGGTGGCGTGCGACCTATACCCATTTTTATTATTAATTTGAGACGTCAACCGCGATGTTGATTTACGTGTAGCGTGGCGACTTCCCAAATATATAATTGGCAGCACTTATTTGAATTTATCTCAGAGAGTGTACAACAGTATTAAATGTATACAAATATAACTGTATGTACTCTGAGAATACGTAGAGAGTCTCTTGTTGTTAAACAATTGCTGTTGTAATTTATAAAGCAGACAAATTTGATGTGAAAATTTATACAATGGTTTGTTTTCACAAGGATCACACCGAGTATATGGAAGTAGAGTGATCCCAGATTTTGAGAATTTATAGCAAGTGTTTAAATTTTATATTTAATAAATTTTTTCACCGCACAAAAATTCGCAACTTTCGCTTCGCTCTTGCACAAAAGCATCAATAATTTATAATAAATAATATTATTAGAGTGTATATGTGTGTTTGCCATTTCGCGTATATACACAAGTATGTATATATTTGTTCAGCATCGATCTAGACCACCTTATAGTTCTTTTCTATTTAAACTGCGCAAAATGGGTTAACAGCCGCTCCTTGTACTTAGTGATGGAAATGTTATGATCGAACTTAATATCATTTGTTTACAAGTAAAATTTTTTAAAAAATTCTGTGGTATCCGTAATATCATAAAAATCTCACATTTTAAGTATTTTCTAATGTCAGATATCTGTTCATTAATTAAATGCTTATTGAAGTAAATTTGTTTTAACATACGCTCGCACAAATACTCGTATATGCCATATAAAGAAGACAATTGTATATGAACCCAACATTTTATCAAATTAACTAAAAACACACGTGCATCTATACAAAAGAACAATTCACCGAGTAATTGACAAACTGTCAAAAGTTTAAACGAAGACAAGTGAAAATGCTACAGGCGGTCAGGATCGACCATGTAATATCCTACACCAATTAGATTCACAAAATATGCTACAATTAGTTTAGTTCAGTAGAAGGTGCCGTAGAAGGTAAATCGTGAGAAGGGGTTTTAAACATAGTCTGATCAGATCCAAATTTGGCAAAGCTAATTAACTATTATTCACCAAATTTTGACAAAAACTATTAACTATTTCGATTACTTGCGATATAAACATTTCCATTATAATAAAACCTTATATGGGGAGGGGTTCTAAAAGTGGTTGTTTTCTGAGCCAACAAATTTGATCAAAATATACCAAAAATAGATACCACCAGCTTACGTAGAAATTTGCATGGTTGGGCAGACGGACAAGGTAAAAATGTTTTAGATATTAATTCTGAATCGATCGGTATGACGTTGGCCATTTCTACACAAACTTAATACACCCTTTACTACAAGTAATGCAAGGTATAAAAAAGGCAGGAGGTGTTTATCGCACATAAACGTACGATGAATATGTCCCCGACATTCTCAACTATATATATGAACATGGTGATGGATCACTATACACAGCTGTAATTGTTTACACATATATTCATACATACGTTGCACTTGAACGTAAACGTATTAATACGTTCAAGCACGTCAAATGGATCCGATTACAAATTAAACAAAACTAAGCGTAGATTCGTATCTATGCGTTTACACAGAATGTTTTCAAATCATAACACATTTAAACGCTTATTTTTAAAAATTAATTTAAATATTTATATTTTAAAATGTCGTTGACATTTTCAATGGGTAAGTGAGTAACAAATGTTTATATTTACCACATATACATACATACATATATACTTTACTTTTGTTAAAATTGAAGTATTTTTATATACATTTTGTGGTATAACTGGGTAACGCGGTAAGACACACGGACATCTAGATCAACTAAGTTTTTGATGGTGATCAAGAATATGTATATAAATCGGTTTATCTGTGTCCTGGAAGGAACGCCTCCTTCCAGGTGTTGCTTATACTGCTATAACTTAAGTAGATGGTACAAAAAAAAAAAACAAACAACATTACGCAAAAATCTTTTATGAAATTACTACCCATCGCCTTGAGGCAACAAATCGATTGCAAATCCCGGAAAAAGTTTACTAAAAAGTTTATATATTCTTGGTCAGTACAGATCCTGAATCGATTTGTATGTCTGTCCGAACGTACAGACAAATGTCTGTGGATACATACCCTCGGTCGCATTAAAACCACGCCCATAATATTTTTTTTCAATCATCAAAGTGGTGAGTATCCAAACAGCCACTCTTTTTCTTCCTGTTTGATAAAGTAAGTAGGAGTGCCATACGCTCGACTAATACGTCATTGCGGGGGCTTTCGTATCAATTGTGATCAGTGTATAAGAATTTATAAAAGCTGCCACTTAACAACAACTGAGTTAACGTCAAATTTCTTCCACAACCATCTCATTAATATATATGTCTACATGTGCTTGAAATCTATTAATCCGTATATAATAATTTATATTAATATATTTTCTTATCTTATACGTAGTTTGTGTAATGGAATAAACAATCAATGTACTTACCTGAGCGGGTAACATAAACTCTTTGGGTGGGTTCAATTAACCCCTTAAAGAAAATATCAGATCGAGAGCATAGCCACCGTTCATTCAATGTGTTTATGTACAAACTTGGTTCTCACGCTTTTCAATCGTACTTCATAATTAACTTTTTCGTTACTTTAGTTCACATATCAATGCCGGAAATTCCTTGTCATCTATCGTCAAATGTTTGTTTGCACAAATATGGAAAACACGATTGGATATTTGAAATTCTTTAAAACGCCTAGAAACTTAGTGACTATTAGGAAAATCGTAGGCAAACTGCATGTGTGTGTGTATGCTGAAGCATCTTAATTTGAACAAACCAACGCATCATTCAATATTCAAGTCATGCGTTAACTAAAACATGTCTTAATTCTATTGGTGGCGTTGTTGCTGTTGTTGCAAACGCACATATATTGTGTACAAGTTGAAAGGAGAAAGAAGTCGTAACAAAGTATAGTTTACGATTCCGACCCTTTCAAGCTTTATGTGAAAATATTGTTTTGCTTTTAAAAAAGCAAGGAAATGATGGAAAACACTTCTTACAAAATTAATTATGCGTAAAATAAATTTTGAGCACTTATGCGATTGGGTAACGGTTGATAAATTTTGGGTAGAAGATTTATTTTATAATGCGCTCACATAATTTGTTTAGCGTGTCATATACGATGATTTCTTTTCATTACTCTCAATGAAAACAATAGTTGGAGAGAAGTTTATATCAGTACATGTTGATCTATGACAAAATGTTACGCTTTGCATGCGTCTATTGAATATATTGCCATAAATGCTTAAACAAAGTAAAGACTTCGTGAAAAGCATTTATTCAAAAAAGCTTTAGGTCGAGTTTTGGATATCTACTGCATTGTGGCCATAGAATGTATGTAGGATTCGTCCTCTTTTAAAGACTACAACATTTTAAATCGGATTTCTGAGTTTTGGAAATTAAATGCGTACAGAAACTAGCATTTTAGCTCAATATCTCAAATTTTGTAGCCAGTGGCCCTATAAGATCAGAAATTTCGATGCACAAGAAAGCGGAAAGAACGTATCGTTCAAGCAAATCTATTATTCATTTTAATCACGAAAATAAATTTTTTATATTCTCTAACAACTCCTCATAAATGTAACTAAGGGAAAAATAAAGTGATTTTATTTCTTTTTTGTCATTAACTCACATGAGTCGTATTGCAAAAAACGTAAAAGTGTCTCTCAGTCTGCTCCACTACAAATGTTAAAATTAATTCATTTTACTTATGTTATTAATCTACATTGTTTTGTTTATATTTGAAGTTAATATATATATAAAGGTAGATTCTATCGAAATAATCTTTTCAAACATTTTTGTTAAGGTCTTGTATTCGCTTAAATCAGTCTTAGTAGAATCGATCTGAAAAGTAGAGTTTAGTAAACTCATAGTTGAGACTTCTTGCAACGCAAGGCTCCTGTATATATGTGAACCATAATTCATGATCAGTACCAACACATTATATATTAAAACATAAACTAATTTTAACGATGATGTAATTTGTCGGATATAAAAGCGAAAAAAAGAAACTGGGCGCGTGGCCAAATAAATAAATAAGTGCATTGCAAGAGTGTAAGTGTGCGTGCATGTTGAGAGTGTTGTTAAACGTTTTTGAATCAAGTCTCTTACACGATGCCCTCATGTATTTGTCACTCTGCTTATTTGGACAAAGAGACAGTGTGGCGTACTAGCTGTTTATATTATTACCAACGTGGGCATGTGCCTGACGTGTGCCAACGTAAAATGCTTGCCAAAAAACAAGGAACAAATTAAGTGAAAAAAAAACCAAATCTAAATAAACCAAACTAAGACTAAATCTAATGAACCCTTCAGCTATTTGAAAACTTTGAATGTGGCGGGTTTGTGTGGGCAATACATTATGTTTAATGTAGCAACATATAGGTGGAGATCTATATTTTCAATGTTAGGGGTTATAGGCGTGTCTATTACTTCATCTCCGTCACAAGTATTGTCAAACTTAAGCTTGAAAGCTTTGGCAAAGTGTTTATTAAGTTCGTATCTCCTAAACGGCCACACCCATCTTATACTGTAAATCGATTTAATCATGTCCGACTGTCTGTCCATACAAATTTGTTCGTAAGGTTTAGGTTGCATTTTTAGGTGCCTCGAGTATGTAGTAATATTTAAATTAATTGTAGCATAATTTATGTAACAAGTGTGTGTTGGTGTAGAGTAGCAAATGGCCGGACTTGACCGCCTATAGCATTTTCACTTATTTGTAAGTTGCCTATATTAGCTCAAACTTAATATACCTTCGACAACAACGTACGTTTGCGTTCTACTAGAGAGATTTACTTCCACTTTTCAATTCTTATGCACCAACGAAGATGCACGACAAATAAATGTAATATAAGTGTGCGAATAATGTTGTTGTAGCAAATTAGAAACACATTGTCGCGCTTGCACTGCTGCATTAATAAAGATTAACATTATTGGAATCTCTATTAACTCGCCAGCTCCACCAGTCCTCCTTCGATTTGCAAGAAAAGGCTTCAGGCGACAACAGAAGAAGAAAAACTAACATTAACAGAATCAAATAAATTTGGCTTAGGGAAAACCTTAAAAACCTTCAGATGTATATACAAACAGTGGGAGTGGCAGCTATATGAGTACGTCCTCTAATAGTGAATGAATCGTATTAGTGTGCAAGTGGACTTTTATTCTTACATAAGGTATGTGTGTGAGCGTATTTACAAAATTTTAACTGAATATCTCCAAATTAATGACTATGAGAGTCTCAACCACGGATATATGGACGGACATATCTAGCTTGATTCAGATTTTGATGCTGATCAAGAATGTATACTTTGTTGCTTCCCTAAAGACAAACTTTGTAAAATCTCCATTTTATGTGAAAAGTATAAAAAATAAATGAAACAGTTGGTTCCAACCGAATCTTGTGTGACCTCCATCATTTGTAATGATTCACATATTGTTCAAGAAATTTTATAATTAAAAGCGTAGTGGATTTTAATTTTTATTTGTGTCAAATTTTTCCAATTTTTTACAAGTTCTACTCAGTAGCAACCTGTCCTTTCCATCAAACACCATTATTTTCGACTCTCTTGCTTTGTAGATCATTCGTTATTGATGCACAATCTCCTACATTTAAAAATAAAACCGCATGTAAACAAACATGTGCGTATAGAGTTCGGGTTGATGATTGTTGTTGTTTGTGCTAATGAGTTCACAAAACTCTTTTTACGATATTTAGTAGGTACTGCGTTGATCGGTAACAATGCTAGGATATGTAAAATAGTGATGCTCAAGTTCGACAGCCGTGCAGGGTGCAAAGCAAAAGGAAAAATTCCATAAAAACATTGCAAGTTTTTTTGCAGTCAAACGTTGCACATAAGCGTCAGAAACTACGCTGCTGTTGCTTTTTAGTTGTATGTTGGTTTAATGCAAAGTGTTGCTTACAAGTGCAGTTCCTATGTAAAGCAAATAAGGCAAATGACTAAAAACACGCCTTTGTACTGCATGAGGCAAGTGCACGGTTTCCAGGATCAAAATGTGAAAGTGTGTGTGCAAATAGAAACTTTTCACACATCATATAAATATTTTGTTTACCCTAAATGACTTTTGCGACGGCCGTGCGAAGATTAAGAATAAGTCTAATCAGTTAAGTATATGCCAAGCAAGAGAAAAACTTCGTCATTTGAATGCTGTTGTATTTTGTCAGGAGTCTAAATCACTTAATTTTCCGAAGGTGATGTATTTGTTGTTGTTTGTAGAGCATCCGGAACGGAACGGAGATTTCGATGATATTGCAACTTAACTGGTGGTTGGGAATTTTTCATCAACATTTTAATACGCTGTTTAAGGAGTGAAATCTTAGCTCATTAGTGTGGAAAATACTAAAATATGTTTGTCATACCCTAAATGAATAATCGATTAAGGCCATTAGAGGTTATAATTACATATAACGATTATTGGAAGCGTTGCTGTAGTTCAAGCGCTATTCTAATAAACATTTGATTTTTGTCCATTTGCGTTAACCGTTGATTGCTTTTGAGTGCTTTTTGAAACCCCCTTGCTTTACTCTCTGATTTATTGCTGTCATAGACCTTTTTCCAATTGGCTTACTTTTCTACACACTATTTTTAAAAGTAGGAGTAAAAGTGAAAATAAAAGTCATTTGTGCGGTGGCGTCGTGATTTTTGTTTATATGTGCACGCATGCACTTACACATGCATCGACCGTGTAGGTAAATGTGTTCGCTTTTTATGTTTTGTAATGAAACGAAAACAAAAAATAAACTATAACAACTAAACCAAAAAACGCAGAGATGAGTAGCAACTACAATAAAAATTATAAAAACAAACTAAAACAAAAACAGAATTAAAATGTGAAATAAAAAAATAGAACAACGCGAAAAATGTAGTGTCGAGTAAAAATGAAAGAGTAAAAGGAGAGGCAAGGCACACATCTACATACGTGTACACATGTGCAGGCACTGGACGCGTACAAATCTATAATAATAACAACTGACAAAAACAACAAATACAACGACAACAAAGGGGAATCAAAGAATTTCCCTACAAGTAAAGTACAGCAAAGTATTGAACAAGTGCAGCAGCGTCTTCACCAACTAGAGTACCGGTACCAGTAGTAGACGTAGCGGTGGTGGTGGTAGCTATAACCGTGCTGACGGCAGAATTTATGGGGAAAATAGATTCTTTTGCGGAGAAGTATAATGTTGGGGCTTGAACGCATAAATGTCATGTGTTTTCGACAACAATAGCAGGCGCAGTAGTGGCAGCAACACAAGTGATCGTTGTACTGAAAATACGCTAGAGACTCTGAGACTCATAGAAAAACATACGTGCGACGCACAAGGGCATACAAGCATGCGTGTGTGTCCGTCCGCATCTAAATGCAAGCGAAATATTTTTTGTTTTGGTGTGTTTAAATAATGAATACGATGTAGAATTATGGTTTATTCTATCACAAAAAGCGGTCCGAGTTATACACGACGATGACACAACATCGCGCGTCACTTAATTACAAAACATTAAAGACAACAAGACAACGACAAAATCTTCGGAATCATATTCAAATGTTGTAAGCATCGGAAAAGTTTATATCATTTCTAAAATTTGATAAACGTAAGCATGCAAACCCATATCTAACACAAACACTTTCACTGTGTTCGAAAGTAAATTAATGGGGTTTCCCCAAAGTGCGACATATAATATAATGTGCAAAAGGTGAAAGAAAGATATCAACAATGAAAAATACACTTTGGCAACGGTGCCAAGAATTAATGAAAAATAAACAAAAACAAAAACAAATTCATTGAATTGCAGTATGAAAGTGTGACCAAGTGACAGCCAGTGCGCGAATCTTTCATCTGTCTAACACATTTTAAATTATATAGTAAATAAAAAAGTAAATTAATAAGTGCATAAACACATGAACATTCAGAGTAATCCTTTCTAGATGTGTAAATTTTTTTGCAACAATCATGACCTCGCTACTTAATATAAACAACATCAGCATCAACACCGCCGCCACTCAAGTGTTAAGTATGAATAATTTTAGTATATTGGATAAGGATTCTGCACACCAGCAACAACAAAAGCAGCAAGAATACGACGACAGCAATTACAATTTAATGTCACCTCCCTTGAGTGCCGGACTAAACGGTCAGACTCATGGCACCACAACCGGTTGCCATTGGAAAATTTACGACAGTAACTGCATAAACTATAATGATTTTATTAGTGCTGAGGCTCATATTCCCGAGTTATCGCATATGAGTTTTTCTGCTGCAGAAACGCCTAATTTGGTTTTAGACGAGTGCCATTCAGGAAAGCAACAGCAAAATGCCATATGCTTCATTGAAGGTGACACCAACTATTCATCAATTGATGACATGAAATGCGAGACTATGAAAGTGTCGCAGCACCAACAACAGTCGAAGCAACAACCGCAATGTAAACAAGAGGATGTATTTCGTTTTGAGCCTGAGGATATAGCACGTTTAATCGAAACGTGCCAGTTTGAGGAGGTTAACAATAGTAGTAATTGTCACAGTAATCACCCCCTCCCCGCAGTGTCATATGAACCGTACACACCATGCACACCCTGTACACCATCTTCTGCCGCTTATGCTGAAATCACAAGAAATATAAAAGGCGGCATAGGAGATTTTGTAAGCCATGACCACATGCAACCTCTAGTTAATCAGTCCTCAGTTAAGGGAGACACTCTCCAAAATTCAACAACACCCCTAGATACAGATTATTTTAATTTGGACATTGATTATTTTAATTATGACGAAATTAATTGTCAATCCAAAAATCAATCACCTTGTGGCACGCCCCCTCTAGACCCTTGGATGAGTTTATATTTAAATGATGCAGCAAATCACTCGCCCCTCATTAGACAACAGAAGTCTCCGAAACTCATAAATACGGCGCTCAAATGCGATGAACCGGAGCAGCAAAACGACAACTCCAGTAAACTGCCATCAATGACCTATACTTTTGGTACACCGAACTATGAACCGCTGCCATCTTTTACGTTTAATGACTTAACAATTAACAATTCAAACTGTCAGCAACAATTCAATCAATTCAATCAGAGCTCCCAAATCTACGGCCCAGAATCTGAACAATACTTGCGAAATGTTCAAGGACAAGACTTTGACAATAGTAATGTTATGGATGCAGAAAAACCGAATCGCGATCATAAAATTATTTGGACAATTGATGAATTGGACGAGATTAATGCTGAAATTGTAAATGAATTCGGTCACTCAGCACACCATCAATACAACGCTGGAGATGCATCCTTCACCGCTACATATTTCATTGGTAATCACACTCCCAACGACACGGACGAGGATAACGCAGTAGAGGAAATAAATGATTTTGAAAACTTTGGTTTAGACAACGAAAGCTTAGCGGATAATGATGATGAAGTATTTTTTGCTATTCAACCAGAAGGAAACGAATTAAATTCTGAAATGCAATCATCATCAGATGCAGCCGACACCAACAACTATTCAAATGGCGTTCAGGATGGACAAAGAAGAACGCAGATGGCATCAGTGTGTGCTGAGCCTATGATTTGTCGTTGGGCCGATTGCTATGAAATGTTTACCACTCAGGAGGAGTTTGTGGTGCACATTGAAAAGCGACATGTTGACGTAAAGCGGGGTGAAGATTTCTCTTGTTTTTGGTTGAATTGCCCACGCCGTTATAAGCCATTTAATGCACGTTACAAGCTCTTAATTCATATGCGTGTGCATAGTGGAGAGAAACCTAATAAATGTCCGGTAAGTAAATTGTTTTTCTAAAGACTTTTGATTAAAGATTTGTTGTAAAAAATTTTACCAACCTTTAAATAAGTGTAGAAGGTATACTAAGATTATCAATCCGTTCGTAACTACCAGAACGTACGTCCGACTATATAACAACCTAATCCGCTTAGCTCCAATGGTATTACAAAGTAAGCGAAATCTTGTGATGGCGAATTATTAAGATGAACAACTGTTTCTCATCAACTTCCTTCCTTCCTTGTTAAAGGGAAGGCACCTTTGGGCTACCGCGTGCCCTTGATAAAATATTTCGCTCCTAGATGGACAGACAACAACTAAACAGAGGAATAACCATAGAAAAATATTCTGCATCATTCGGATTTCTGTAGCTCTTTAGCATTTTTGCATTATGTACTCGGATTATTAATTTAATTATTTTTTAATAAGTTTCCAATTCTCTCTATATTATTCCTTTTTTAATAGTTTCCCAGCTGCAATAAAGCGTTCTCACGTTTGGAGAATTTAAAAATACACCAACGTTCACATACGGGTGAACGACCATACGGTTGTCAGTATGATGGCTGCTTGAAAGCATTCAGCAACAGTTCAGACCGAGCGAAGCATCAAAGAACGCATTACGATACGGTAATTTTAATGGACATTTTATCCCGTTTCGTTCAAAGCTTAATTTAGTTCAATTTGTTTTAACATTTTCAGAAACCCTATGCTTGTCAATTGCCCGGTTGCATTAAACGTTACACGGATCCTTCTAGTTTGCGCAAACACGTTAAGAATCATACTTTACGCAACATCAATGGTCAAATAATGCAAAGAAAAGCGAACGCGAAACCAGTAAAGAAAGCAAGTGCGAAAACTCGACGACATTCCGAAACCTCAATAATACTAGAACCAACAGCAACTAATAAAGACAAAAACAAGCCTCGTTGTAATAGTTTAAGTGAAGCTATTGTAGCAGCCCCAACCTCAATCTCCACTTCAACTTCAGCCTCATCAACAGCATTAGCACAGGTACAATCGAAGCGTGGCAGTTATAATGATAATGATGAAAAATTGTTAAACATAATGTATGATAATGCAAACATTAATATTGATATGGCAACTAGATCAACGCAACCACTTAACGCAACACCTGTTACAACAGTTGTAGCCGCAAGAATATCATCGACACCTAATCACAATTCAATGAACTTTAATGACTTGTCAAATTGTATTGTTACCATTGAACACAAACAATATGCAAATAATAATGATAACATCAATGCCAACAGCAATAACATCCAATATAACAACACTAATAAAAATAATTGTAACCAAGTTCGGGCTGGCAGCAGGGTTGAAACGCATCCCCACAAACACGAAGTTAACCACACATTTAATTAATTTCAACAGTTTGTGAAACCAACAACAATGATTGAATATAGGAAGAATTGTGCTAGCAGCAGCAGGAACAACAACAACTATTACTAAGCCAGCAAAAATAGTAATTGAAGCATTGAGAAGGCAAAATAGCGAAACGAATAAACAGCCACAAATTCGATTAGGGGGGAATGCCACAATAATTTTAACGAAATTGCCACTGGTCTCAACCACTATTACCAACAACACCAGTAACACCAGCAAATGCACAATAATACCGAAGTTAGGCGAGCGCTACTACGTATGATACGCATACATTTTTGTCATTGGAATATGTTAAAAATCTGTTTGGCGGAAGATTCGATTACATGGATAATAATAGCGTGGAAAATAGCCAAATTGCTGCAACACCAAATGGCAAAGTTCAGGGGGATCAACGCTGTTGATGTCATTAGTGTTGATAAACACAAGGCCGTCACAGAGACCACAACCATCACCCATGAAATTAGTAAAATATTTTATAGAAATTTACACATTGGAGATGTCTAGCATGGACATGTTTCACAATTTCAGTCCGGGTTAACAACTTCTCAACATTAATACAATTTTCTATAAAATATTTAAATTGGGTCAAATCGATGTTAGGACAATTAATGTTCGTGCTCAGTGTTTGTTCATTTCAATGCCTACCAGTTTACACAGACTTTGCAAATAATGGAATCGATGTTTTCGTTTTTACGACCAGAAGAATGGTTTCAAAGCATGAGCCGAACAAACCGAATTTTAAATTGGGGGCACGGTTGTCACTCGAATTTTCCACTTAGCATAAGTAACACGCTGCCAAACTATTATAAACTGAGAAAAGTTTTACCAAATGATAGCTTAAAACACTTATAAATGGATATAATATATAAGCGTTTCAACAAAGGAGGGGCGTAGACTCACTATTCAAAGACATCATTACCAAAGACCCAAGCCAAAAAAAGGGATGAAAATGATTGATTTTATATGAAAAGCCCTATAATTTAAACTTAAACCTTGTAATTTATGTATTTCTGATATATACTTTTTTTACACAGTAATGTCCACTTATCTCTGCTTGGGTACGTTGCGGTGCAGACGTTGAGGCTGTGTGTTCTTTGTACCCGCTTAAAATTTAACACATTTATATTAACTAGAGAATTTATATAACATCCCGCTAATGTTTTTCATTGAAGACGTTTTGCAACTATTTACTTGAACCGACTCTAGAAGTTCAAACTTGGTTTTTAAATATTTTCAGAGTTGTCATTTTATATTATCCCCCACATCCTTAAATATAATTTCTCAATACAACGAGCAGGCCCTGAAAGGATCTAATTATTGGTGTAAGATCTCATCATTTCCTATTTACATAACAAATTGTACATTGCGGACACTAGGCTATTAATTGTTAACCATGTATTATTAGTTTTTTGTAAATTGCAAGTAAATTTATATTCTACACTAATTGTATTAAAGACATTAACGGACATTGGAGTCTTCCCCAGTTAATGTAACTCTAGAGATTAATCTATTTTTGTTTTAATTTTTTTTAATTTACAAATTTTTATTTTTATTTAAACAAATTCCCGACGTATTGCATATAAAAATTATTTTTCTTGACTGATTTAAAAAAACCCAAGTTTGCTGACTTTTTACAAGAAATTTTAAGTAATTTTAAGTAATCTTAACATGATAAAATTGAATGTGTGGATCCCATATTTTTATACTCACACTATTTTTTTTTTTTCGAAGTTTAAAGTGTTTTACCACAGTAGCGGGTTTCTTGCTGGCCGATAAACATTGCTAAACATTTTATTGTATTTATTTTGACACAAAAAGCGAGTCTTCCCCAAAACTAAGTTTATACTGTTAAGGAATCTTTTAAAGCACTCTTGGAAGAATATCTTATATAAAAGAAATATTGTACTATATCTACGTTATTGCATATACGTAAGAGATGAAATCAATAAAATTTTATACACTCTTTATAAATATTGCGTATGTACACATCGTTGCACGGTGGGCCATTTGCTTTAATTTCTGCACCAACTAGGCGAGTTTGGAATCGATATCTCAATTTTCGCGGTCAGGAGAATACACACACAAGGGTGCACAGACATTCGAATGACTCAATATTCGAAGCTAATGCAGAATTCTGTCCAGGATATCTGGTGCTTCTTGCCGTAAGGTGATGGGTATAAACAATTGTTTAACCATACTGGCAATGATGCTTATATATCTTGTGCGGGACCTTCAGAAAGGAAACTTTTCAATGAAAGTCTTTTTAAAAGTATAAAGTAAAGTCTTTCCAACCGATTTTTCCCACATTCAATATCAACATGTGTGCAACGTAATTTTTGCAATCAGAGGAAACGGACGGATGCACATGGTTGAAGCGATTCAGGTTGTCCTGTTGATTAAGAACTTGTATTTCTTGTGGGGGTTGGAAAGGTTTTAACAGGATGATTATTCACCCGACCGATGCAAAACCTTCTTTTTTTTTTGCTATGCGACAAGGTAGTGTGAAATCTCGTGGATACCAATACACAGCCGAACTGTTGGCATGCACGATATATATACAAAACTGGACCTGGTTTATATTCCTAAGTACTAAAACACACTTCCCTCAGCGTCAACCAACCCCCGCAGAACTCCCGTTAGGTATTACTTCACGGGGATGGTTTGCATTAGCATAAAATCTCCTTAAGAGTCTAGGGGTCTAAGAAAGTCCTAGTCTCCTAGACTTCTTGCACATCCTTAGCTCCTTCGAGATATATAAAGATGCCATGGCGTTCATCTTCTGCCAGTTTTCTTCATTTTGTATAATGAATTTTTTCATTTCTGTAACTTCCGGTGAGTTGAATGAATCGCGGACCGTGAAAAAAACACTTTCCGCCTGTGTTTCCCGGTTTCATATTATTATTCAATTGCAGTCAATTATTGTTATTTATTAATAATAGTGTAAATAATGGTGTTACGCTGGAAGGTAAGAAATGTAAAACATTTCTTTATTGCGCCTTTTCCGATTTCTCCCCTGGCTAATACCTGGCTTACCTTTTCTATCTACAATATATTTAAATGTGTAAGTGTGTATGTTACGGTAGAAAGTGTTTAACATAAAAGAACATCGTGATATTTAAATAATTGACGGACGCATGCATTTACTGCCTTATGTCTGTAATTGCGGGTTGTGCCACCATATTAAAATATATTATGCGAGTATATGTGCTTGTATGTATTTGCTTATTTGTTTTACTTGTAACTGGAACCAGTGATTTAAAATACGCGCCACATTAAATTGCTTTATTGTGTACGAAGTGACAACGTATTGCTTGTTAATTGTCTGCGGATATATAGTATGCTGTAGGTGGTGCTTGGCAGAGTTCAGTTGTTGACACACTCACACGCTTAAATTTACCTCTTTCGCCGTTTTGTTGAACTGATAATTATTTTGTACGTAGGGGGTATTTTAAGTTTGTTATTCTGTTTGCAATTCAGAAGGAAGGACTTTATATATCATATAGTCTCGTTTTATCAAAGTCCAGCTGTCCTTTACTTTGTCTGAAGTGATATGTTCTCGATATTCTGCTGAACTTTGCTATAGATATTCGTACGACTAATGGTCGAAATGCCAAAAACAGCCTATATCAGCTAACAGATATTTCCAAATCCGGTTTAGATGTAATAAAACATAATTTTCAAAAGATGGCGCTAAAGTTTCATTGTGTAAGAGTGGAGGTTATGTCATATTTGACTCAAGACACATATCGTTTCTTTTTTTTGATAAAAGTGACGCAAGTCATCTATGAACCAATGACTTCTTATTGATTGTGTTCTTATGAAAAATTTATAGAATTGATGGATGCCACATATATACTCGCACGCAGTGTATATTTGTGTAAAATGTTCATTTAAATTTCATTATATAACAATACGATAATTAAATTAAGGAGCGCAAAACGTTGAAAAAAATTTAAGAGTGTTTAATACTACTCCAATCACATCAAGCAGACTATTCGAGTATCAATTAACGGCATTATCTCCGAAGCCAGTTAATCGGAAAGCACACTTAAGAGAACATTCATTGCTCAAGATTTACTATAAATTCTTACACAGCAAGTTATAGAATAATTTACATAACTGGGAAAGATATTCTAAATTTGCATTCGGCATATGCGGACATGGTTCCATTGAACTACCGATTTTTAGCTCAAATCGTTTATTTGTTATTGTTGTTAGTATTATTGTTTGTTGTTGCTTTAAAGTGCCATAAACTATGAAACTAGGAAGTCATGTTTTTGTTTGTTTGAATTACACAGTTCCCTTTATTGGTTTATTATTATTATTTTAATACATTATAATATAAAAAAAAAACAATCAAGCTAGACAGTAGATAATATTTTGTAAATTTAATTTTCTTCTACACATATTACATATATTCATTTGATGGATCAACGTAGAGCGCTGTCTTTTTTTTCTCGTATTTTCTCTCATATATACAGTTAGCAGGCTTTTGTGTGATGCTTCTATACATTGTTATATATAACCCGAATAAACACTCTGTCAACTCGTTTTTTTATAAAGCTCTGAGTATTCATGTACTCGCGTATGAGTGACTCGTGCATGCTAGTACATGTGAGTATGTGTTCATAAACATAAAACCATAAAGCTTTTATACCATTTTTATGTTTGTTTCAGTGTTGTGTGTATGCGGCTGTTTATTTCGTTTGTTTGTTTTTATATTTTACACACACGCATACATAGATCTCCAACACTGAGTCCTCTATGCTTTGTTGTGGTGTGAGATCTAACTTCCTCAATTTTTTCCAGTTAATTAAATTTTAACAAATTATTTGATAGCACTTTGGACTTTGCTTCTACCATAATAAATAACATATTCCCTGTGCGCTCAAATGCATAGCATTTCTCATATATGTTATAGAAGGGGGTTGATTTATATGATAAAGAAAATATAAGCGCATTTCAAATGTGACTCTTATATGTGAATAACTGTATTTAACAATAACAATAATTTCATAAATTCTTACACTCCAATGTCTAACGTTTGTTTTAAAGCGCACCTCGTATTTTTGACTCAATTGCTATGGTCAGTAATTGTTGTAGCCAGCACTTTATAGAAGAATTTAATTTGCATTAAATGAAGTATTTTTTCGAATCTTCTAGACGAGGCGTCTGTTATTATAACGTCACGGTCGCTATAATTGAGATATTGAGCTGAAATTCACAATAAAATTTGTAGTACTTTTAACACCTAAGTACTGTGTGGAAGGTATTTAAAATTTGCCTTAAGCTAAATTGTTGCTTTCTTGTTTTTTGCGCTTTCATATATTCCTAAAATTGCAACAAAAGTAAGTGGTGTAGGTTCGTCTAACTGGTTCATTCATTTTTACACCTTTTATTGCGTACCTACTTAAAAACTTAAGCAAAACATTTGTATTTTCATAAAATGAAGTAAGCGAGCGAAGAATGATGCAGATGCACATTAAAGTGTTTAACAAAGGAAAATTTTAAGTTTTGTTTCAATATTATGCATTTTTACTAATTACGGTATGATTTGCTCACATTGGATACAGGCACCCACTAGAAGAGCCATGCACATGGCTTAAATCGGAACTGGGTATATATTGCTTGTATATATTTTTGAAACTGTGGTCATAGCTCTGATTCCTTTATCATTATTTTGGTAGCCACGAGGGATTAATGTTGACTGTGAACGTGGTTGTTAAATACTCGTCTCTAAGTATTTGTTGTTGGATGCTTACGGTCTCAAAACTTGTTGAAACTCTGTACAAAGTTGATGTCAAGTCAATGGATGAGATAATTATGAACATATGGATATATACCAAGTTTGGCCAATTTTGACCAACTTAAGCAAGCGTTATTCGTGCATTAAGTAAAACAATTTCAGCTTAATGCCTCAAATTTAATCACCGTGAAAGTGCCAACAACAGGCAGACACGCCAACGTACATGCCTAATCGAATCAGTTTCTGATTCTGATCAAGAATAAAAATATCCTTTATAGGGTGTCTGACTATGTGGAGGGTATAAAAACAGTAGACACTAAAAGCACATGAACGCGTATCGTAACGGGTCGATTTATATGTTAATCTTCTCTAATAAAAGCTTCGTCATTGTTTATAGTTCGAACAACGCATAATAATTTCATTCACTCACACCCATTCAGTATAGAGTGCACAGCTAGCAACCAGTAATTTTTCAACGAATACCTATCCAACCATTGGGAGAGTTTCTATGGAAATTTGTATAAAATCGAAGCAACAAATATTACCATATTACATTGTATTTTATTGTGTGTATGGTTACCTATGTGGTAGGGCACCAGTAGAAAATATTCCAATCATACAATACCAATGCGCAGCAATTTGTTGTTAATATCAACAAATCAATGAAATATTGTAATTGGCAATAGCAAACGGAAAGCGAACAATTTGTTTACGTATTAGAAATCAAATATATTGGTTGTGGATTTGCTTGTTGCAGGAGGTACGATCGAATTATGAAATGAAAATATGTAAGTGTAACATTTTATTAAAGCTGTGCATACATTAAAATAATTTCTGCGTGGCTTGGGATTAAAAAAGTACATATGAAGCGTATGTCAAATCATTAACCTCTTCCAAATAGTTAGGACATAATATCTCAAATCTTATTGTTGTCGTTGCAAGAGATAATGATGATGATGAGTTAAAAGTTTCTTCTACCGATTTTTGCTGCATTTCACAAATTGCATAAAGTCATATATATAACGGGTTTTTCAATAGGAATAATAATAATTTTGTATATTAATTAATGCGAACGCACCCTTGAAAGTTTTTCATGTTCAGTCAACGTCAACACGTCAACACACGAGGTTAACATTTTTTTTAACATCACAAACGAGAAACGTTTAGAAAATATTAGAAATTGCTACCGCATCCCAACTGTGCTTTGCATAAAAATCTTAGCCTAAACCCTTGCAAATCGAATTAACTCAAGAACTGAAAAGTTCTCCCGAACGGAGTCCGTAATAAAATGTAAGTTGTGTACTGCATCTATAAAAAGTGTCAGTCTAATATCTTAATTACTCTTTGCTTTATTTATATATAAAATAGTGTTATCAGCAATTCAGCAAATTTATTAAAAATTGTACTATGGGGCGTATGAGTTTTATATTTCTTTTTAGCAATATTTCACAAACATGTACGCATACATACGTCATTAATTGTTAGCGGAGTTATACAGCTAAAATAAGTTTAAATAAATGTTTTCGCAGGACAGCACTTGGTGCTATGAATGGCAATTAAAGTTCTCATAATTAATTTCTTTCATTCCTTCCCCGTCATCGACGACATTCATTATTATCCGTGAAAATGTGTAAGTTTGGATGTACGATAGTAGACATTCTTGCATTGCTCGCTATAATTCTCTTTGTTGTCTGCATTTGTGCATGAGCCCATGCAATACTAATCCTTTATATATGTACGTGGCTGTACAGGTGTTTCACCACAAATTGGTTATTAAAATTGTTCCACTTTTGGACATTAAACTGTTTTTCTTTGTATGCTTTATGTACGCGTAGTTTCTTCATCTGCATCAGAGGTGAAAAGTCTGTTACCGAACGGGACCGTAAACACTGCTATTCATTCTCGTTCTCTGCGGTATTTTAAAACTTCATTCAATTCATTCAAACGCAAACGTACGCACATACGTATATTAGTGTCTCTTCGTATATTAACAACCATTCATGCATATGAAAGCGTATGTGTGCTTGTGCTTTATATGCATTTCAGTTTTAATTTTAAAACGTTTATTTATTGAAATGCAATTTACATTCTCATTGCTGTTAGCTGTTGTTGGTGTTGTTTTTGTTTTTATTGTGGTTGTACATGTATTGCTGTTGCACTATTGTTTTTTTTTTTTTTATTTGTTTGTGTTAATTGCTCTACAGTTATTTTCTCTCATTTGTTATGTTTTATCTGCCTACGATTGCTTATCTTCTCACACCCGTACAAGGCATTGTACAGATGAATACAAATAGTGTTTGTTCTTATTGTTGTTTTTAGTGAGTGTAATAAAATTATTTTTTCGTATAAATTGGTGTTGTGTAGTGCGGTGTTTCCCTGGGTATAATGGAGTGGATTTTACTTGTTCATTTCTGAACATTTAATGGCCTTTCCAGTAGTTACTGCATTTATTTTCAGAATGCAAATTTGCAAAATTACTGTTTAATCTGTTTATATATAATTTTTGTGGAAGAAACCATACTATGGATTACTTTTCGCGACTCTATTATTCAGATGCGACAGGGGTGCTTTTTAAAATCTGCTTTTAATTCGTTTTAACTTGTGAAGAAATTAGGAAGTTTAATGAAAAAGTGGCATATTTTACTCTTTCGCCAAATCAAGCTCACCCACCATCGTTAAACTTATCCAAATAGTAAGAAAAAATTTCTTTTAGTAAATACCCCAAATACAACCAAGAGTATAAAACTACTACTTAGAAATATTCATGCTGTGGTTTATGAACAAACGCATAACAACGCAAGTAAAAAGTATATCACGTGCGCCGACGTTAACCGATGACAACATTCTTCCTGGCATTCCTTCTAAATCTCAGAACTCTACGGGGTCTGTATATTTAGTTCTCGGTAGATGACGTACGTATTTAAAAAATATGATTTTCATTATATAACAATCGGGTTCAATTGGCCACACAGCCTGCCAACTGTAACTTCACAATCTTCAGTGAAGTCTATTGTGTCTTAATAGTGTGTGTAATAGATGCCGCACACTATTTAATTGTCGCTTTATTGCTTTTCTCACCTGTACGCTTTAATATATTCGTATACTAATAACCTTTGTTACGCTAAATGAATTCTATATGCAACAGTAAATGCACACAATTTTGGCTACAACGTGCAATAAATATACATACATTTTAGATATATCAGGTGTGTCGGTAATTCCTTTCCGGTTTTTTCGTTAAAGAAAACACGTTACTTTCAATGGATAGTTAAAATTTATTTATTCAAAGTACAGTTTCTCTTTTGAGCTGAACAATACATTGCGCCATTTTTTAACTTTTTCGAAATCAGCGAAGTGCTGCTTTGCAAGCGCTTGCCCCATCAATACGAAAAAATGGTAGTCGAATGGAGCCACGTTTGCACGTTTTTGGAGGTCGTATTCAAGTACATGTCGCGCACACTGTGGAGAAGGTTCTTTTTCAACGACTTTAAATGGACCGTCGAAAGGTTGTTGAAGATTTCTTTTATTTATGCAACGGACAAAAACGAACTTGCAATCTTTCAATTGCTTCGGAATAAATATTCCAATATTAGGATTATTATGATGATTGATGGACGATCGGACATTTTTAAAATGTTCTTTGAGATTACCCAAAACATCTGAGCAAGTGGCAGTAGATCCTTGAATTAAGAGCTCAGCGGGTAGACGTAAATTCTGTCCGTAAACCATTTCAGCGGGAGTAGCCGAAATATCTTCTTTATGAGTTTATCTTAAACCAAGGAGAACAATCGGTAACTCATCAAACCATTTGTTTGGATCATTTTTAGCCGCGAGAGAGACTTTAAGTTGTCTATGGAAACGCTCAATCATTCCGTTTGATTGCGGATGATATGGAGAAGTGACAATCCTATGACAACCAAGAAATTTGGACAATTCAGAAAATAATTGTGACGTAAACTGCGTACCTTGATCGCTAGTTACCTCTAATGGAACACCAAAGCGATTGCATCTCCTCGTATATACCGTATGTCAGTAGTAAATTGAGAAATATATTCTAGATGCCGAGTCTGTCTTGGACTTCTCTCTGTTTTGGAATTTAATGCCATTGTTAATGGTTTATGATCCGTAAAGACTGTGAACTGTCTTCCTTGAAGTATGTATTTAAAGTGTTTGATGCATAAATAAATAGCTAAAAGTTCTCGATCGAACGTACTGTATTTAATTTCAGACGGAGAAAGCTTTTTTGAAAAGAAGGCTAATGGTTCCGTTGAACCATTCGAGCATTGTTGAAGAACACCACCAATTGCAATGTTTAAAACGTCTACGGTTAAGGACAATTTTGCTTCACTATTGAAATGATTCAACAGAACCTTTGAAGCAAAATTTTCTTTAATGCGATCAAATGATTTGATGGATTTATCATCCCAAATTAAAGCTTTGTTTTTAGTTTTCGAAGCAGTATTAATTATAGCATGTATTGGACATGTTAGCTCTGCCAATTTTGGAATGTATCGATGATAATAATTGATCATTCCAACAAATTTTTGAGCTTGTTTGACGGACTTAGGACGTTCAAAGTCTTTTATGGCAAATACTTTGTCTTCAGAAGGTCTAATGCCATCTTTTGAAATATTGTGTCCTAAAAAGTCAATAGATGTAGTGCCGAAAACACATTTAGATGGTTTAATATTTAAACCATATTCCTCAAGTCGATCAAAAACGATTTTTAAATGTTTAAATGATCAGATTCCGAATCGCTAGCAATTAAAACATCGTCAATGTACACAGAAGTAAAATCTAAACCACTAAATACTTCATTCACAAACCTTTGAAAGGTCTGTGCCGAATTCCTTAACCCAAATGGCATTCTAACAAATTCGAAATGGAGTTGTAATGGCTGTTTTGTATATGGCGTCTTCAGCCATAGGGATATGGTGGCAAGCTTTTACTAAATCTAATTTGGAAAATATAGATTTGTTCCGTAGATTTATACCCAAATCATGAATGTGAGGCAACGGATAGCGATCAGGAGAAGTGATACAATTTAAACGTCTAAAATCGCCACAAGGACGCCATTCATTAGGGTCCTTTTTGGCTACTAAATGGAGAGGTGAAACCACAGAAGAATTGGATGGCCTGCAAATACCTGATTTGACTAAAAAATCGAATTCTGTCTTGGCGACTTTATATTTGATAGGATCTAGTCGTCTTGGTTTTGAGAACGGAAGGACTCCTTCAGTTACTAGTCTATGTACAGTATTGTGTTTGACCGGTTTGGTGTATTTTGGTTCAGTGGTCAAACTTGGATATTTCTTCAATAGTTCGAAATATTTATTTTCTATGAGGAATAATTTGGGTAACTCTATTTTACAATAAGCCATAATGGCATCATCGGATAAATTGGTTAAAGGATCTACTAATCGCTTGCGTTTTACGTCGATTAGTAGTCCATATTTGCTGAGGAAGTCAGCACCAATAATTGGCTTTTAAATGTCGGCAATTAGAAAAATAAAAGGAAATTCACGGCGAAGATTCAAATTAACATTTAACAGTTTCTTGCCGTACGTTGGTATAGATGAGCCGTTAACAGCAGTTAATGTTATGTCGGACAAACGTTTTTGGTGCGGAAATTTGGAAGCAGGTAAAACGGATGTTTCTGCAGACCGTTATCTTTATCAAAAATGAATAGGCGACGTGATAAATATTCAAAACTTCCATTGTTAGTCGCCGCAACAATGGGCTTATTTAGTTTGTTGACGGATTTTTGAAATTACAGGGCTGAATACATTTTTGGGCTTTGTTTTGGTATCTGTGATGATACCAACAAAGATCATTATTTCGTGAATTAGATCTGCTACGAGAGCGTGATCTAAATCGAGAAAAAGGTCTAAATCTGTGCTGATCTATCTGTGACTTCAGACTCGTTACCTCAAGCGTTAATTTGTTGATATTCTCACAAAGTAACGTTTGAGTTTTAAGTAGTGACTGAATTGCCAAACTATTTGTATCATTGGAACTGATAGTATGTACTTCTGACGGATTACTCACTTCCCAAATATTATCAGCTAATTTTACCAACTCGTTTATATTTGTAATTGTAATTAGCCAGTAAGCGCAACGGTTAAACTTTTAGGTAGCTGTTTAAGCCATAGACGTTTAAGCACATCAGGGCTAAAATTTGATCCAGAAAGGATTAAAAGATGTCGATAAAACTCGGATGGTTTGCGTGTCTTTCGATGAGAATTTTTTTTAAAGAAGTATATTTGTCTATTGGTGGAGGGTCTCGGATAAAATCAAGAACAGTCCTAATTGTTTCTTGTGGTAGGGAAGTAAGCACATATTCGTACTTAGTTGTGTCCTGTATAATGCCTTTATAATTAAATTGTCCTTCGGCTTGTATGAACCTAGCGTCAGGAAAATCAGTCCAGAAAGGGGGTAGTTTAATCGATGCAGCACAAATTTCAGTATTATTTTTTCCTGCGTTTGTGTGTATATTTGTATGTGAGTGTGTATCATTAATGTTATTATTGTTATTTCTATTAATATGAGTGTTAGATTGTGTACATTCTTGTGTCATGTTTTCTAACATGAGATCTATCATGTTGTTATTAGTGAATGTCCTATTTGTTGAAGTATGTGGAGGTGTATGTTGTAATGCCATTTTATCCCGGAGGGAGAATTTACAATTTATAATTTACAATGATTTATATAAATAAAGTGTGACAATTAAATAATTTTAATTTTTTTTAAAAATAATTTTTAATTTAAATTTAAATTATAATTAGTGTTAATAAATTTAATTAAGTCAAATTTTCGGAAACAATGAAACGTTTCGTTTTGATTATTTTTTGGATGAAAAATTTTGAAGTTTCTTTTTTTAATGAAAATTGTTTTTTGAAATGTGTTTTATTTTTGTTATTTTTTTTTGAAAAAAAATTTTTTGAAACTTTTGATTAAACTTATGTATGAAAAATATCCTTATATACTGACATAAATTTTCTTCGTATGTAAACTTACATAAATATATTCTGCAATGTGTATATACAAACTCCTCTTATGAAGTTGGGTCTTCCTTCGTTGATTTGTTTTGATTTGAATTTGTTGTTATTGTTGCTCCCGTTTTTATTATTATTGTTACTGCTGATGCGTTGTCACTGCCGCTAGTCAATGAAATCAGAAACGGCCTTTTTTTTTCTAAATACTTGGTTGAGATGTTGGTGCTATAAGTGAAATTTTGACCACTGTTTTGTCACAAGATGCGTTTCTTTTGAGCATTACTGCTAGCAATTGTGCCTGCTTGCTGACTGATGATTGAATTGCCGCCGTTTAGCAATTTTTTTTTTTTTTGAATTTCGATGTAGTTTCCGTTTATTTGTTGACAGGAAAGTTTTGCAAATTAAATAATTCTGGAAACGTTGCCGTTTTTTGTAGGATTGCAGGATCGCAGGATCGCCAATTATAGTTGCACTATATTATTTTAATTATAGAAGTACAATTTATTTATTTTAAGACCAATTTGACTTAAAAATCTAATTTTATTATAATTTTTGTTTTTTAAGAAATAACTTTTTTACATGTATTTTAGGGTATCTACAGTGGGGGAGGGTGTTTAAGATTAATTTTTTTCAATTATTCTTTATATGTGTGGACAATGTAAGCCCAGATAACCCTGTTAACCCAATAAGTATTAAAATGTTTTTTATAGGACTCGTTATTACCGCACGCATCTGTTCTCTGAAGCCATACGTCTACAATGTATAAAATTTAATTTTATTTAAGGGCACGGCACAGCCACACACGAACGAAATGAGTAAATTTAATGCGACATTTTAAATACAATTAAAAACATATTGCACGTGCCCAGTGTATCATTTTATTAGATTCATTTTGAACTAAATTGCATTTGGACAGTTTTGATTGCGGCCATTTACGTGTAAACATATATACTTAGTATGTGTGGTTTTTGTTCGTGGTGATAACAAAATGTAAATAATTTGTTATCGGTTGAAAGGTTTTTATTTGCAGCAGAAATATGTCAAAAAATTATTTGCGAGTGTATTTTTTCATTTTCAATTCATTGAATGCGTTTTGCGCTTGTTGAGCACATCATAAATTATTACGTATTGATAGCAAGTGAAACCAGGAAGAAAACTAATTTTTTAAATTGTGTAACAGGACATTAATTTAAATCCAAAGTAAACTTATTTTCTTTTACTCTATGCGTTACATCGATTGCCAGAGATGACGAGAAGAGGAGAAGACGAAAACATAAAATAAATAACATTTATTTGCAATCAAAAAGTAAATTCATCTACATTAACTTTGGCTTCTTGCATCACGGCGCAATTAAGGCTCAATCACTACTACACAGACGATACTAATGGGACGACCAAGCCTCTAGACCAGGGCGCAGTAGTACGTGTCGATTGTACGTACATGTATTGAAAGCGTCATTACAGCTGCAATGGTAATAGATCAATTAAAATCGAATTAAATGCGAAATAGAAAATTAAGATGAATTTGCATAATAATCAACTCGAACCTGCTCATGGCACAATGATAATGAAAAGGAAATGAGGCGAAGGAACGAAGGAAAATGGAAATGAAATGATTCATTCATTTAAAGAGAAAAAGCAAACGAATTAAACTTACACATATAAACACTTGAACATTTAATAATAAACAGAACCGAAATTGAAACAATTGAAAATGTGGCCACCAAGTCAATATTGGTGATTAAATAATTGATGGAAATGAATCTTTCTGCCACCAGGAGTTCTATTACTGCTATCATTGTTGACATTGCCGTCCCCTTCTCTTTGCCTTTGGGATAGAGTTGCAATAGTTGTAGTGTACATGTTAGCGTTTGCAGTTAATATCAAAGTGACATTTGCGTTTGTATGTGGAACGAGAATCGACCGTTAAGGTTGAAAACATTTTCAATTAACTCTTCGTACATACTGTGAAGAACCTAGGACTGAGTTCATGTAGAGTACGTAACGAACTATGCGTTGTCATGGTGTTTTTGATTAAAAACTCATAAACATTTTTTTCTGTTCTTTTCTAATTGATATCAAACTACCAATTACTTTTGCGAAAATACTAATGAACATATTTCATAAGAGGGTAGAAAATGACAAAACAAACACTGCGAGGTATCGGAAAAAGGAACAAATGCAAAGGCAGCAATATGAAGAATCAAAATGGAACCGAAAATTGTGCCCAAACATTACAAGCATTTAGAGTGACCCGAAGATTTTTTTGTCCTTCATGTTGAATATTTTTGACCTTAGAAGACCTTTTCCCGAAATTATTTCATATCATGAATCTCAAGTCTCCTCGGGATGGATTTTTCAATGCGTTATGTTATGTTCTTCTACGGATAGCATAATGGATCTACATCCCATCCTAAGTGAAGCGCGGTTTTCTTTGGTGCACACCCGATCAACCTAACCTATCCTGAACATCTTGTTTCAAAGAGTATGTATGTTAAGTTTCTGCAAATGCCACAAGAATATGTTTTGGTTATTGGAGGAACCTATTTAAAAATAGACCGAATTGGACCACTTTTAGAACCCCTCCCTAAATAAGGTTGTTTTATAAAAGAATTCTTTATAACGTTAAATTTGTTGACAAAATTTATTGAAGAATAGTTGCGTGTTTTAGTAATTGGCTGCGCCAAATTCAGATCCGACGGGCCATTTTTAGGGATCTTTTCTTATAATGAAATTTTACGAAGCGACTTAAAGAACAATGCCTTGCGTTTACTGAAACAAATAAACTAATATTAAAATTATTTGTGAAACCATGTGTAAAGGGAATAATGTGGTCGGATATAACTGGCTATACTTTCATAAAATATTTTGACACTACTAAAGAAGTCGTAGAGATAATTGGATTATTTGTACAGCTTCACAAATGGGATTAGGTGGTCTTGACTATTATGTAAATGGCGGAACTGACTACAATTTTTCACTTGCTTAATTTTGATTTTCAGAAGTGTTACTATAATTTTTCTCACTCTATTGTTGTTGTCAATTCAAGAATTCAATTGACCCTATTTCTGCCCGTGACGCTGATTTGAAGCAGAATTTGTTCAAGTTGATTGTTGTCGCTTAGCGATTGACGTTTGCCTTTTCTCTTCCGTGACAACATCCATTACGCTATTATTACCACAAAATCGAATTTCGAACATGCAATCAACATTTTAACTCTCGATATTCCCCTTAACCCAGCGTGCTGCAGCCTCGCTCACTCACTCTTCTTAGACTGCCTACGATTTGATTTTTTTTGGAGTAGCCGGACATGAATGAAAAAGAAGCAGCAGCATGAAAAAAGAATGAATGGCAGAAGGATCAAACTTATGAAATAAGAGAGTGTATGAGTTTTTCCATTAATTTATTACCATGAATGGTAGCAGTAAAGGGCAGAATAAAAAATAAAAACAAAAAGATAAAATGAAAAAGAATAAGTAAAAAAACTATATATAGGCCGATGTGAGTTACCCTCCATACACAGTTAAGTATTCCAATTACATAAAATGTTAGCGCAGACATTCTTAAGCAACTATTGAATTGTTATATTATACTTTAACGGTCGAATTCTGCATAAAGATGTACCACGCCCACTTTTACCATATCGATGGATGGATTTTTTTCACGATTGTAGGCGTGGAATTTGACCAATTTTAACTAAAACAAACAGACATCGGTCACGGTGTCTCAAATTTTTTGTTTTTGTTGGTTGTTGCAAATGGAATAATAAATTTAATATACCCATCTTACGTGTATGATAAAAAAGGACTGACAATAACTTGCATTCGTTATGCAAAGTAATCTTGGACGACGTTTCACTTATAAATTTCTGATGTGTGTCCATGGAAGTAATTTTTCTAACGAAAAATTGAAGATAACGAAGATTCTATAACGCGCTGGATTTAATCATATGAACTCAAAATTGGTCCTTTACTGTTTCTGATTTACTATTGCATGCGTTATTATGATGAAGGGGGCGTTAATCATTTTTTTGCTTATAAATTTAAAAACTTGAAGCATCATTTAATTGCTGACATGAAAATGCTCGATGATATTTTGTCATATATTCACACCTGCTAACTAAAAAGATGATAACAAAAGGCTACTAACAAAGAACACATTAGATGACGATATTCTTAATTTATCATTCCGCGTGCGACACCCAGAAAGAGGCTGCCTACAGAGGTCCCAAGAGTACATATATTATATACTCTTGATCAGCATCAAAACTGAACCGATCTAGATATGTATGTCCGTGCATCTGTCTGTTCTTGTCATTCTTTTACTTTTAGTACACATATTTATTATTACAACAATAATTGATTTGCCAAAAATGGGCATGGTTGGGGAATTTTTTTTTTTTTAAATCGGAAATATAATTTGAAATATAAAGGCTAGCTCAGCACGTCAAACTTTGTGTGGGATTGTGGGATTTTGTCCGTTTTCAATACTCTGCTTATGACGTTGATGATGAACACCCAGTTGTTGATGAATAACTACTCACATTAAGTGTGTATAAAATTTCAGGTTGAAATATGAAAATTTGCTACTTTGAGATGATGAATGCCACGAGCGTTCGATTTTGTCCAATTGCAATAGAAAATGGATGTCTCAATTTTTCCATTTCGTGAGAATTCCCACACCAATGCGTACAAATTTCAACAAAAAACAATATACCCACATATACTTAAGATGATGGGAATAAATATCATTTTTGTTTAATGAATTTCGTCCTCTATTTAAAAGGCAATGGGGCGGCTATAATCTTAAGTTAAATATACAGAATATTTATTTAAATATATTTGTATATATATACTGTAACGGATGACATACTAATGAAAAAGCTGGTCATGGTGATGATGTTGATGATAAGTATTATATCACAGTGTAAAGAAAAATATCGAATGAGTCCCTCGCAAAAAACAATCTCTTACATATCTCTGGGTCATATGTATTATATTGGACATTTATTACTGTAAGACAGGCTTGATGTACTGCCGTCAAGGCTGTCATTGAGGGCGTAAATCGTTTGTAACTAGCACTAAATAAAAGAAAAGAAAAACACATTAAAGGTAATACCGTCAAAGTGAAGGTTGGATAGAAATGAATTATTACTACCGCCAGCAGCAGTAACAAAAAAACAACCGTAACGACAGCATTCAACATAATTCTTATAAAAACTTTATTATATTGTACGTTTTTAAATTTATTACACGTAAATATATTTTCAGTTAACATGTGATTTGCTGCTGACGTGAGTGAATAGATGCTTTATACTGTTTTTAACATTTTGAGACAGAGCCAAAGTTGACATTTTAAAGTGTAAGTTTTCAGGTTTGTTCGTTCTTTGATGCTCGACATTATAGCGCTTTAACTTTTATACCCTGCACCACTTGTGGCAAACTGTGCATTAAGCTTGTGCGGATGTTTGGCAAATGATTCACCCATTTTCGACTATACCGATTCGATCGATTTAGAATAAAAATCTGACTTCAATTTAATTAAGTCCTTCTACCGTCTGTCTGTCCATGTAAGTTTGTGCGCAAACTGCAAGTCGCATTTTTTCAAAAATTTTGATGAAATTTGGTCTGTTGTCTTTGAGAGAAACCGGACATGAACCGGATCAGATCACTTTTAGAACCCCTCCACAAATAAGGGGCTGATTTAATGGAAGTCTTTATATGGCATGAAATCATAATTCTTAATAGTTTTTGGCAGAGTTTGGTGAGGAATAGTTCAGTAGATAAATAATGGGCTGCGCAAAATTTAGACCTCATCGGACCATTTTTAGAACCACTCTCCTTAAGTGGTAATACCTTGCGCGTTTACTGACACAACTAAACTAATGGTAGCATAATTTGTGGAACTAAGTGGTGTAGGGCGGGTTTGACCAACTTTAACATATTCACATATTCACTGTTTCAAACTTTCCGTAGAGGACAACATAGCTAAGTATTATATATACAATAACATGGAAAACTAAAAAAACTATATTTGGTTTAGGCCAAATCTTATACACCCTCCAGCTTCAAACAGTGAGCTTTGTACTTAATTCTATAGCTTATGTATTATATTTTAGGTTCCACCAAAAATTCAGCACAAAAAGACTCTTTGGAAAATTGCGGGGTGCCCGTCATCCGACCACGTACGTGCTTAAAGATGATTTTTGGATGCTAATGTTTGGGATAAACTATTTTTAATCATTGCCTGCTGTTGACGATGACGTCCGAAAAGTTTCTGGCGTATTTTATCCTCATTGTGGCACAAATGAAAGGTATTGGTAAGAGTTGTGTATATTTTTTCAGCTATTAGGGCCGGTCGTGCTGTATAGAAACCACGACAAATGGGACAATGTACGGCCCGTATACGACATTGAATGCAGAGTAGGTGACCTTGTTGGCATTGCATAGCGGGTGGTTTTATTGTGGTAAAGCATACGGGACATTCAATAATATGTAAAATGTTTTGCACAACCAAAGCCAAACGTTGCATGGAGCGAGGCATAGGTCCCGACCAAATACACTAAATTGAACAGAGAATAAAAAATATTAGTAAACGGGTCAAAATGTAAATTTGGCTTGAGCCAAATTTTGTATAAGCACCCAGTTGTACATTATATGTAAACTGAGGGCGTGGTGTGGCCTACGCATGATTGCGTCTTCTTTTAGCTGCTAAATTATGCGTCACGTATTCCCTTAACAATTGAATTCTGACCCAATTAAGGCTTTTCTTAGAAGATTTTCATCTGTCCAATTTCTGGGTATTACATAGAGAATGACAAACTTCTGTACATCTGAAGTGGGGGCATGAAAAGCAATACTTTAAGTAGAGATTCTTTTTAACGATAAAACAAAGGAGAGTTCTTTAAATCAAGTCATCATCATCCTTGGTTTATATGACACCCCATATGACAACCCCATCCGAGAATATTGTTGGAAAACTCCATGGCCCAACAATATTTTGCAGAAATTTAATATTTGTGCATTTGATGCAATTATTTATTTAGCGATTTTATATATTCTTACTTTCTGACTTACCGCGATGTCATCATCATGTGTTTGACAAGTTCCATGAGAACGCCACAGATGTAATGTGACATGACGTTCGCGAGATTTTGTCAATTTTGCAATTTCCGTTATACGTAAACCCAATACATCGCATCCATTAACCTGTCAAACACAAACAAAGAACTACGCATAAAAAGGTATTTATAGCTCAAGACCACCATTGAACACTCTTTCATCATGCGTCATACATATAATACATCCGTGTTTTGAACCAAAATATGTGAACAGATGGATGGGTAATAAACCGATTCAAAAATTTACTTCAGAGCTGATAAAAACGTTGAAAAGTACGGGTGCTACTGAAGCGGTCAATAAACGTGCTCAATATATTACGTACACGAGCAAGGTAGGGTACAATTACGTATATTGCCCCCTCTTTGTACAGTAAATTTATTGATTTATTTGGGTTTTTTTTTAAGTTACCTTCAAGCTGAACATACACACTTATAAAGGTAGAATCATTCTAGAATCATTCTACAATAACGTTTTTGACGAACTAAATCATTTAATTGCCAGATAATAAGCGGTGATTTGTGTTGGAAATATATATGTAAAGCATCACATCCTTAACTCAGATACTTTACTTAATAATTTGCGTAGTAGTTGTTAGCGAAAGTGATTGAAAACTTACTAAACTATTTGCTCATCCGTTTGTAATAATTCGTATTGACATTGTAATAAAATAATTTATCAATACATATATATGCGTCTCTTTCTACGCATTCCCTTCCGCACCCTTCTTATTTATTACACAACCTAGAATGATGCATTTCAAATGAAATGTCACACCTACCACCTACCATCTACCACCCACCCGTGCAGAGGTGGTTGCGGTGTAAAATATTTCTTCGGAACGTTTGTATACTGTGAGTAATTAATGTTATAAACATTTATTTTAATTACGCGTAATGTACACGATCTATCATTTTAATTAAAAGTACACATAATACGACATGTACATATATACACACATAGGAGCGTAGAGTAATGCATTCATGTGTCACTTGTACTCGATTTTACACAAAAACCAAAAGCAAGACTAAAGCAGCCACATTTATATTATGCAAGCGGATTGCTAAAACATAAACTGAACTCAGTCATCCTACCATCTGTCAATGTCATTTCACATCAGCACTCCTATAATCAATGCACATGTAAGTGAAATGTTGAAGGATTACCAAATGTATGAATTTTGATTTAAATCATTTCCAATGTACAGACGATTTATACCCATACCCATACCATTGGGTGGGTGGGACAATTTGCAGTCAAAGCGCAATCGCGATGGATTGATGATTAGGCCAAATAAGTAAGAGAAGCAGATTAGGCCAAATTGAAATACGGTTTACGTTAGGTAGGGGCGTGGCATGATCGAAATAACTGCCACACCCTATATTAGAGTATGAGTTATATTTAATCTCAAAGGTTCAATTCTACATCAATTGAATTTCTTATGAATTGTGGGCGCATCTATTATCAGACCCTTACTCCCGTACATCGATGTGTAAAGAAAAATTAAGTGCAGCACTAAGATATTTGTTAGCGGTGGGCGTGTCTCTTAAGCGACTTGGTTCATTTTGCCCGTGTTTGTTAAGTTATACCACTCGGCATATATTTTACCATAAAATTTGAGTCTTACACAAAAACGTCGACATTACACAGTTTATCAAGTTAAACCCGATGCAGCAAAATACAAGCAGTCAAGTACGTTCCAGTTTATACATATATAAACGTATAATTATATATTTCATAACGCACTGACCTTTAAAACGCAATCGCCAACAGTCACACCACACTGTTTAGCTGGTGCAAACTCATCAACACCGCTCACCTACGATACAAAAATGAAAATGAAATTATCCACGATAATTACTATCTAATGCATATATTGTGTTACCCAAGGATACGGGTCCCATTTCGTGCGGGTCAAATGGAAACCACAAGTTCCATTCGGAGTCTTGTCCACCATTAAAATATGCATGGATGAAGAACTCTGTTCATTCTCCATAACATTTTCTAATGACTCCTGGTTAAGTTGGTGCGTGGTGGTTATATTCTGATTCTGATTCTGATTGGTATTTAATGCTTTTACTTCCCGTTCCAAATCTTGTTCCGATTTTAATTTTATTGACAGTAATTGTACGTTATGCTTCATTGTCTTGCTGGTGCACCGTTATAAATGATTTAATTTAATTGTTTGTTCTTTTTGTAAAGAATTTGCTTAAACGTTAGGTGGCTGAGTTGCTGCCGTTTTGCATTTATTCTTAATACTGTCTTATGGTTGATTTATAAGTGAGTCTTTAATCGCAGAGAAACAGAGAGCCTCCAGTTAAATTCTGTCAGCAGTTGGATACGAGAACGGCATCAAAAGACTAACTGTACACGGGTTAATAATTGATTTTTGTTAACAACTGACATTAATATAAAAAACAAGTGAAACGGTTAGAGTCGATTAGCTCTGAACACTTATTACCCTATGTTCTCTACTTAGTCTTCTTCCGATTCAAAATCATTATCTAATGAAATTTTTTGTTTTAAACGCTACACGGTTTTCCTTTTATACGTATTCTTCAGGAATCAAGGAACCAAAAGTAGGGTGCATTTATTTCAAAATGAAGAAGTGATCCTACCAAATACATCATAAATTGAGAATTGTAGTTTGATTACAGAAACCATGTGTGAATCCTTTCAGACAGACGTACAGACAGACGTCGCGAAGAAAAGTTGGTATAAAAAGTTCGTATTGTTATCACAAATAACCCCATCAGCTTAATGCACTCTGCTGCACGTAGTGCTATAAATATAGAGAGAGAGAGAGCAAAACGTGTATATTGAGAACTTTGAAAGAGTCATTCTTTAGAGATTGACTTTTGAATTAAGTATGCTTTGAATACACAAGCGTAGTATATTGACTTTAGAAATTAGTAATCATTTGCAAAAATCTGTGCAAACTGCAATATTATAAACAAATATTGAATAGATTGCTAACTGCACCATTGACTACACAACGCGTACCTAACACAAGCTATCGATTTAACTACTACGTGCACAAGGAAAAGTTAATGCAATTTGTCCAATGGGGTATATAAACAAATATACGCACCTAAATAAATATATGGTTTACATAGTCTATGTATAAGAAAGTATATTCACGTGTTTGCGTATTGTACCGTCTTTTTCCGAAAATAAGACACTGTCTTATTGTTTTTTAAGCCCCAAATACGCGCAACTCTTACTTTCGGGGGTAGACCAAAATATATGTATTTTTATATTCTTTAATTTAATATAAATTTTACACAGCATACAGAATTTAAAATTTATTCAATTACAGTCATTTCATCTTCTTCTGGAACATCGTCATAAAATAAATTCTGAATTATGTATTGACTGTTTAACAAATTTCCAGTTGATCATTGGTCCAAATCCCTCATGTCTTTTTATCTAGGGCTTATTTTCGGAGGATGTCTTATTTTCGGAATAGTTTATTAAACATGTCAAGTAGCTAACTAGACAGTGTTTGAAACATTTTTAATAAAATTCAACCCAAAGTCATGTTTTGCTATTTGTTTACATAAGTATTTGATTCTTCTTCTTCTTCGATATTTTTTTTTGTAATCATGTCTCAATTTCATAATACCTAACAAATTCTGTATGACCTGAAATGTTTGTGCTTTTTTGTTCAACATTGAGTTCTTACGAAACGAATAATTATCGTACATTAGCTTACATTTGTAAAGCTTTTCTCTAAAGCTCTAACAAATGATTGCAGTAATCAGCGCAGCAGTTCAATGTAAAATAAAGCCCGTTGTACACATTCGTTTAAGTTGTTCCGCGGTGCGCAGATTTTGAATATTAAAAGCGCATGCGCAAAACACGCGTTTAATACAAAGTGCTATACGTAAGATAGGTTCTCATTTTACAAAAAAAAAAACGTTTTGCTGTAATGCGCTAATTAATTGTTTTTTTTATCATGTTAACCAATCGTCTATGTGTTTTACTTAATAACAATAAACATCACAATGAAGTAAGAGAGAACGCTCTTTGTTTTTTTTACTTTTTTCCTTCTTTACTTAGGTTTCATTCCATTTGAAAAAATGATTCAACGATTAGTTGCGGTTTTTTGAAAAAGTTCTGCAAGGCCATAAAAATAATTAATATAGTTATGTAATAACAGTACAAAAAATATATAATATAAATTAAATAATTTGAAATGAGGTGAAATTCAACTTTATTATTTATGAAATGTAATAAAAATGTGGTGCGCTTCATATTTGCAGTAATTTGCAGCTTGGTTTGAAATCGGGATACCTTCTACACTTATAACGCCCTACACGCTTATAACGACAGATCTTTCCCTTGAGTTATTATCCAATCACGATCATTCCCGATCAAGGCCTACACCACTTAGTTCCATTTGTTACCATTATTTTAGTTGTGCCAGTAAACACGAGGAGTCCTTAAAATCGTCCGTGTCGAATCATTTGAATAGGGTTCCGGTCTGAGCCAAGACTTGTCGGTATACAAAATTTCATCAAAATATCTAAAAAAATACGATCAATAGCATGCATACAAATTTCTATGGACAGACAGAGAGAAGGACAAACGGACATGGTAAAATCGATTCAGATAATTCTTAATCGATCGGTATAATTGAAGGTGGGTTAGGCACTTGTCGTTTAGGAGTTACAAACATCCGCACAAAATTATTATACCCTCTGCCACAAGTGGTGCAAGTAGTGTAAAAATATTAAATAATTGACATTTATTTTACTTTATAGTCATAGTTGTACAAGTTGTTGTACAGTTGTAACAATTTTTCCAACAAATTGTTTGCTTAGTTGTTATTGCTGCAAACAAAAATACTTTTGCGTGCTGGAGTGGTGCATGGGAGCATTTCGCTACATGATGAGATGCGATGCGATGTTATGATTGCATGATTGTGTACTTTGTACACTTTATAGAGTAATTGGAGCATTAACTGTTTATTTTTTTCATAAAAGCGGGGGAAGAAGTTGGCAGAGTTTCCTTAGGTTCGTTTTTTTATTGTTTTCCTAAGCTTGTATTCTAAAATTGGCATGTGCATGCATACATGTGTTAATGCCTGATTAATGCTAGAAAGAGTATAAGATTTGTTTATGAAACAATGCATTACCAGGAAGCGAACTTTCGATATTTTTGCTGATTGAATATTTTCCAATTAAATGCAATTGTTCAAACGTTTATTCAGCGTAATTAGAAATTCATACTCTCATGTAATAAGCGTAACATGTGCAAATAATTTTTCATGTTCCGGGTGATATCTAAGTCTGTGCATATGACATAACCAAACGCGCAAATAGGTACTGAGTGGATACTACAAGTGGATATACGTAAGCTTGTGTCGAATCTAAAATAAACTTCACCTGTTCATGTGGCTAAGGTAGGAGTGCCATTGGATAATGAAAATATTGACCTTGTCAAATTGTTTTCAAGTTAGTACAATTGGACAAAAGTTTTCAACAGCTTTTATTATATTTCTTATATACCGTTAAGGTTAGTCATGAGCTAGCTTCATTGAATTGTTTTAATTATTTCTTAAGTTGGCGAAAAGAAGAGTTGTTCCTGCCTTTTCTTTATAAGTAAAAAAACTGAATTTGGTGTGACTCTCATCCGGTTTTGCCCAATGTGAATTCGCGATCTGCGATCAGAAAGTAGAAATGTCTGTATAAAATTTAATATTTTTTGAGCTTAAGACATGAATCAAAATTTATGACCTCAAGAGTGCCAACAACAGATGGACATACGGACGGACAAAATCTACATTGACTCAGGTTGTGCTGCTGATCAAAACTGCATATATTTTGAAGAGTCTCTGACGCTTTTTTTTGGTTGTTGCAGGTGGAACAACCAACTTAATATACCACCACTATGGTGAATGGTATAAAAGTTTACAAACACTAGACAATGCACATTGTACAAACTGGATTGAACATTTATTTATTAACTTTACTTTATAACAATATTGGGGTTTGTGCCTTTACTATGTGGAAAGAGTCGTAATGGGATGGAGGGTATACTAAGTTTATCAAAGTGTTTGAGACACTCGGAAGGAGGCATCAGAGACCCACAAAATATACATTCTTTGTTATAGCAGTAAAAATTCTTACAGACACTTTTAGTTTCTGCGCGGGGATTTTTATTTACTTTAGACGAAATTAGTTAGAAGTTTAATATATTCTGTTGCTGCACATCTGTGATTAACCCCTACGGCCCGTAACCAACTAAAAAGAAAAATAAACAAATAAAAGGTGAATTGCTTAATTAATTAATTGGATTTAAATTAAAAACCTGAAATCTAATGAAAATATGTTTAAAATTAAGAAATTTTTTCATTCGAAGATTTATAATCAAATACGCATTCGGTTTTTGTTGCCCCCATTTTAAAACCAACCAGCATATGAATTCCAGCAACACATTTGCCGAGTTTGGAATCGATATCTGCATTTTTGCTATCAGGAAAATGATTCCCACAGAACACGCACATCGGACATACAGACATGGTTAGATCGACTCGGTATTCGATTGTGACTCAAAATGTATATAAATTGAGAGTTCTTCGACTTAAATACTGAAATTATTTAGAAAATTTATCAGGTTTAATAAGTGGCAGGTTTAACGGTATGCGGAAAGCGTTAACGCGGGCGGCGTATTGTCTAGAATTGTCCGAAAATGTTGCGACACTGTAAAAAAAATTATATAATACATGTGTTTAGGAAGGCCTTAAAAAGATTTACCGTCCCTGGGTTACTGTAATAAAAAAAAGGATAAATTAGCACTATTAATATATTAGCAATACGCAAACATAACACACGTGCCAAACGTGATATGTGTTAATAAAATCTGTTTAAAATTCATATAGTATGGAACACATTCGAAATCATTTATTTTTTTAATCCAACAAAAATTCACGTGATTTTATAACTTTAAGTAAAATTAGTCATGGTATGAAATTATATAATTTTTGACTAAAGATATTAACCAATGATTTAATGCCAAGATTATAAATTCATTTTGTTCAATTTTTCAAATCAAATTTCAAAATCATTGACTTGGAAATCATGTTTTCCTTCATGTCTTTCATTACAGTTCAAGTAAAATGTTGCACACATTTGAAATTAACATTTGCGCTTCTGGTTCTTTGGGTTTACGGCTGAGTCGAGCCCCCTGGGATCCATATCCATGGGTAAGCAGTATACAAAGACATTCTTCCTCATATGAGGCCGGCTTACGCGTTGGTGATACTGTACTTAAACTTAATGGTTGTGATGTGTTGGGTTTGAAAATTTCTGAAATTGCGAAACTTTTGCAGCGAGAAGACGACCATGAGCGTACAATTGGCAATTGTAGGAAAGTTAGCAGCAACAACAACAATAGTCACGCAGGGAATGTTAATTTACTTTTATGGCGCAACAAAAATTCAACAACATTCAACACTTTAAACGAGGGATATGGACAAGAAGATGAAATAAATAATGCGGTACGTAAATAAATTATATTCTGTTTATATAATGAAACTGGTACGCATGTACTATTGTCGCACCTAACATAAAACATAAACTTGTTGATGTGCACGTTATCTTAGGAAAACAGTGCCGAATTTAAAATACATAAAATTGATTTTCAAACTCATACATATACGAGTATATGGTAGCTGTTGCATAAACAATGCAACAGAGGCATAATTAATAGCCTAATTTAATTGAGATGGCAAATCAAATATTTAGACACAATTTCAATTCAATTACCCATCAAGTGAGATTCCACTGGGAATTGTCATCACAAATACAAACATATGCCCAATGTAGCCACATACATTTTTCAAACAACCACTTATACATTTGCCTGTCAGTCGGCATGTCCATCACATTTTATTACAGCTGTACACGTCATATCAAATAAATATTATTTTAAACCTTTAGTTGCACACATGTTGTGATTTTTTCTGTGTTATATACTCGTATGTACATGGAAAATGCACTATTTCAGCTCAAAGAAACAAAAGTCATCACGAAATCATGACTACATGGGGAAAATTCTCCACGGTTAGGTTATAAATTTCCATTACAAACGTAGTGGTATTTAAAATTTAGAGTATAAATGTTCTTCACTTGATAAAGAGCGGCAAGGACAGAAGGATGTTTACATTAGAAGGGATTTTAATAGTTTGCGAAAGACAAAAGTGGGCTTCAGAGAAATTCTGAATCGATTTATCCATGTCCGTTTGTTTGTCCGATTTTAAGCTTAGCAAAAGTACGCAGCAGGGTGGTTGGTTTTATTGTTGGGCAAGATATACTTAAGGATACACCCACAGCTGAACTGAAAATGGGTCCATTTTTATGTTTAAGCAGCTTTTCATTCAATTCATTCAATCATTGTCCTCATAAATTTTATTTTTATTCACACTACATCCGATGGGGGTATCCCAAGTTTGTCATACCATTCGCAACACCCAAAAGAAGCCATCGGAGACTCTGCAAAGAATATGTATATACTCCGTCATCATGAAAACGTCAGTCGATCTAGACATGTCTATACGTGTGTCAAGACCCACGCTCACAACTGACAAAAATCTATTTACATAGTTTGAAGTTGAAAAAATGTATTTATTATAATTTATCCCCAACAACCACCATGTTGAAGGTCAAACAATAACGGAAATTAATTATTTTTAATGAACCACAAGTTGTTAAAAGTTTCCAACAAAAAATAGAAAACGATAATTTCAATCGATTGGGCATAATCGCTTAACTAGACATTCCGAACTGGCCACATCCTTAGAATACAATATGTGCAGGTGCACGTGCGCCTTGTAATATCGAACCGCCCGTCTACGCATCCTTTAGCATCGAAACAAGAGCAATTAAAAAAAAATTGAATGCAACGAAGTTTTGATTGCCGGTCGGTCGACGTTTCAGTATTAGTTTTTGCTGCTGCGGTTCTGCTTTTGTTGTTGTTGTTTCAACTTTAACTTCAACCGTAACTAATTAAAGTTTTACTGAATGTTAGTTTTTGGCTCCCTTTGAATTTTACATTTTCGTTCCATTTACATTCATCTCCCTGAACTCTACGTTCGGCGTCCATTGCCCACGGCACTGTGTGCGAACTATGCTTTTAATATTAACAGCGTAATTTTTTAGGCGCCTCTTTGTGTTGTGGCGCACAATGATAGATTTGGAGTCAAGAGTAGATTTGGAACAAATTGAAAAAATTTCATCTTCATCAGTTGGTGGTGGATTGAACCGCTTTCAGTTTTGAGTGCCACTTGACCTCTTAGCCGAAGCCTGGGTAGTCCTTTTGTGTCCTTCAAATGATTGTGTTCATTGCACACTTTGAACTTTTCACAAACAGAATGCATGCGTACATGCACGCTTAACAAGCCTGTACATCGTATATTTGGACGTGTAGCTATTATGTCCGAGTACGAGTTTGTAAACTTAATGAAGTACAATTTTTAAATATTATTTTATATTGTGAATAAATAATTGTAGGGTGCATGGAGGCTTTGACTTGAACTCCCACTTCATCTTCTAAACTTTACCCATTTTCTTTATTTTTATATTCTACTTGCAGCACAATATTAATCAGCAATCGTTGCAAAAGTTTGCAACTTGCCTGCAACATATTGCCCAATTATTGGAGTGTCCTGTTTGCTTAGAAGTAAGTAACTTTTTATGCATTCACTTGTTCAATATATTAAGTTTTCATACCCTACACCACTTGTGGAAGAAGCTGTGTTAAGTTTGTATGGATGCTTCTCAGTCCTGTAAGACTTAAGAGAGATAAGAGAGAGAGAGAGAGAGAGAGAGAATATTATGTATATTCTGAATTTGAATTCATTTAAACATGTGAGTTTGTTTCAATTGAAAGTAAATTCTTAAAAGCTTTTTCAACGAAAGTTAGCCTCAAATTTAAATTGAACAGGGCCGGACCCATTGGGACCGCTCTTTTTATAACAATTCGTTGAAGAAATATTTTATACCAGTAAACCAATAGTGTAGGGTCTTAAACGGACGATGTAACATATTCACTCGTTTACGTAGAGAAGAGTACTCTAATGGTACTTGTGCATGTTCGTTTGTAAACATGTATTTGAAAAGTAGGAAGAAAAAACAAGAAACAAAAAAAAAAAAAGGATTAGTTGTCGTAAAACTTGCCTAGCATAACGATGAGTTTTGAAAAATCCAGGATACTTATTAGTTTGTTAGTTGGCGTCATACAAACGCATGAATTACTCGTGTACAATATATGTTGAGTACTGCATGTAACTTTTTCATTTCATTACATTGGTTTAGTTAATTTTTTTGTTTCTGTTTCTGTTCGTTTTGAAAGAAAAAATAGACGTTAGAAAATATACATACGAGTATATACGCACATGAATGTATGTATGAACACACACACAAGCCATTTACTACGTAATGACAATATCTGAACATGGGCAAACTAGGAGTTGCCCCCTTTGACTTTATTGTACTTGCAAATATTGTACACCATGTGTACACTAGTGTTTTCAGTATGGACAAGAGTGGACCTTTTCGATATGTGTGTGTGTGTATGTAGGAAATAATCAGCACACTTACAGACGAAAATGTCATATATCCGGAAGTTTATTGATACTATTTACATGGAAGCATTTGTTTATCTTGTTTGTTTGTTTGTTTGTTTGTTTTTGAGTAACGTCCCCGATATATGTAATCAAAGCTATTCTTGGCCATTAGTTTTGTATTCTACTTCATATTGAATGGATAACTTCAACTTCAATGTTGTTTAACTTTCTCTGATTATATGAATGCAGTGGTCTTTGTTTATGTAGATGGAGTAGTTATTCTATGTATACATGTACTAAGTTTATTATTTCATTTGCAACACCCAGAAGGAGACGTCAGAGACATACGTCTCTATATTCTTGATCAGCATCAAAAACCAAGTCGATTTAGACATGGATGTCTGCGCGTCTGTTGTGGTATTCTCACGGTAGTAAATTTTATTACATGGAACTGTTTTTAATGGTCAAAATTTAATTTTCTTTTAAGTGTTGGTCTTTGTAGTTAAATAAAGGTGCCATTCAGTAAGTAGGTACGGGTGACTTTGTATTTGGGATTGTTATTCTTTTGGACGTATACAGTGCATGTAAATTTAAGAGCAATTATTGTAGCAGCAAAGTTCATAAAAACATGAAGGTGAGTAGATATGAGAGAGCATAGAGGTGCAAAAGAATGACTGTTAATGTGCCAACAAATTTGACTCCCTAACTCTACTAAAGATTAATATAATATATTTGAAGAGGATATCTGCTTATTGTATGTAATGATTAATGATAAAAATTATAAATAAGTGTTTGTTGGATCGAAAAAAGGTATCGGTTATGGACTGTCAATGTATATATTTATTTTAAATTTGTCATTCTCATCCTTGACATCTGCAAAATAGGACGGGTGATGACCATTTTAAATTTTTAAATGATTCAATTATATTGAAAGGTGTTGTAAAAGTGGTCCAATCGGGGCCATATATTAAGTTAGTTAAGTAAATTTCTGTCAAAAATATTAAGAATTGTCGTTATTTGCGAAATAAATACTTCTGTTATGGGGGAGGGATTATAAAAATGATTCGATTTGGTCCATTCTAAATAGGCCTCTCATTTGTAATACAAGTCCTTGAATTAAATTACATTTAAATATGTCTTTATCTGCAGCTTGCCAATAAATTTACACCGACAAATAGACGGACATGATTAAATCGATTCAATTTTTTTTTTATAAATAGAACTCTTTGCCACAAGTGGTGCACGTATAAAAACTAGATTTGGCTTGGGCCATATCTTAAATACTCTCCACAAACAGTGGGCGTGGCAGCTATCTGACTTTGCTCTCTAATTGTCATTTATAAATTGTGGGTATGTTTGTAATCTGCTACGCCTTTTTTCTTGGCCCATCGATAAATGCCATAATTATAATTATTCGTTTCAAATTTTTAATTTGAAAGATAAATTCTTGTTAACAATGACACCCCATCCTTGTGGAAAACGAAATTTATCAATCATGGACTGGGACTCTTATTACATCCTGTCTACCTTTGGCACATCCATGAAGAGTTTCAATATAAATTGCAAACGTCGTAGCACCAATTGCAATCAGTTCTAAGTATTACGCGTCCCATTACATAATATTTACATGTTCACACGTACCCCCAGACGTGCACGCTTTAAGTCAATTATTATAATTAATTTAATAAATTAAAAATCCATCGCAAACACAGTGCACTTCTGTTTATATTTTGTCGGTTTTTGTTGTTATTGTTGTTATTAATAAGAGTATATTCGAAGCCATCAACCATAGGAGACGATACATTGACGTGCTTACCATACGCACACGTACACTAGGCAGGGCCAAAACCACTTTTTGCTTGGTTTGAGTTGTAATATAAAATTTGTGGAATAGTTGGGAATAGGTAGCAATAGTAAACTGTCAAAAAGTAAATAAATTCGGTTTTCATTTTCTAGACAGAGTTGGAAAAATCTTTGAAAAAACATGAAATTTTCTGTTGTCGTGAGCGCTTGAAAACAAGAAATTTGGACGTACAGACGGTAGAAAAGATGAATCGTTTAAGCGACTCTAATTTTGATATTAATCAAGAAAATAAACTTCCTTTGATCCATAGCGACTCTTATTATGTAAAGCGTATGAATATAACGTTTTCCACTGTTAGTGCTCTATGACAATTTGAAAAAGCGAAAAATGGGTTTTCGGTCCCGTCTAAAGCACACACTTTACTAAGGATTGTCGGTTTCATGTGTAATTTAAAATTAAAGGATACTTTTCATGTCGCAGCATCATTGCATCATCGTATATGCGTACATGTTCATACGTATAAATATTAATGCAATATTTATATCATTAGCGTTACACGTGAAATTGATTAACCACATACTACATACAACATTTTATATTCTATACGCCATGTACTCATGTGTGTGCATACACACACTCATGTATAGTGTAGATGGCTGCATTAAATGATATCGACTTTTAATTATTAAAACATATAATGCCAAGTGTTATCCATATGTGTAAAGCTGGAATATATTCATCATATGAATAATGTACAATTGATGGCATCGACAATTAATAAATGTTAAATAAAAATGTTAAAAAATGATTAAATACATAAAAATAAGTGTCCGCGAGCAATTAATCGTCTACCGTAGAGTAGCAGATGTACTAAGTTTGTCATTCCAATTGCAACAGGTTGGATCATGTGGGATTGACTTGAAATTTGGTGGTTTATGTAGGCAGTTTCCCAAATACAAGGAAACATCGGTCTGTAATTGACAAAGTGCATTGTAATTACATTGTAAGTACATCGGACTGGTTTGCACAACTTATTGTGCAAAAAAAGTAATACAAAATGTGCTGTATGTTTTGTCCCGCGCATGGTCCATATATACCAGTGTTTCCCATACACTGGGGTTCCGTAAATGATTATGCCTTTGTAGTGCTGCGCAGCTTAAACAGTTTGAGGATCGCTGATGTATACTATAAGTGCATGGGAAGGTATAGCAAGTTGGCCCTTATCACTCGATATTATTATTCAAATCAACGGATTATCGGCATTCCCCTCTAGTGCCAATCAAAAGCATCGCTATTACAAAATCAACGCTTGAAAGAGATTATGGGAAATGATATTAAGATAATTAATATATTATCATTCCTGCAATTAAATTTATAACCAAACAAACAATACAACATAGAGATGTTTGCAAACTTGTTATCCTTATTAATGTTCGTGTTTCTTGCATTCTGTTGCAATTAAGTAATATTAACATTTAGCCGATAACTCTCAAATAATTATTATTGTTAACGTAAGCAATCCTTAGTCATGCGAGTGCGACATGCAAGCATTTCATAAACTTGGATAATTACAAAGTTGAATGCAACCAAGTGAAAATTTTATAGTCGGTCCAGCACGACGATTCAATACTTTACACCACTTAGTTCCAAAAATTATCTTACAATTAGTTTAGTTGGGTCAGTAAACGTATGGCGTTGCTACATAAGTCTCATCGTTATATGGGAAGGGACTGTAAAAATGGCTCGATTGGATACAAATTTTGGCAACAGCTAAATATGAAGCTAATTAACGCTTTTTTTACCAAATTTTGTCAAAAAATATTAAGAATTTCTGCTATATAAAGATTTCCATTATATTGTAGTAAGATCCTTCTAAAAGTGGTCCGATTCTCTATAAATTTAGAGCTATATTATTGCGATCATGGAAAATTCCGGTAGTGTTGGGCGTTTTTAAAATAATAAACTTCTGCACAGACTTTTGTGATGATTAAAAATATACGAATATGTTGAAGTTTTTGTTTTTCTTCGGTAATTGCAAACGGAATGATAAATCCAACACTCTATTCACCGATAGAGAGAGAGAGGGAGAGAGAGGAATAGGCTTACAAATGTACACTCATTTGAAAGATTTATTAGAACCATTTAAAGCAAGTTTGTTGACCTGTACGCAATTTATGCACATTGAGAAGCAATACTGGTAAAATTTTCATAAGCGATGGACTTTCAAATATTGTATTTGAACACACAAATGAACAACGCATATAAATAATATTAACCATGTAGCCATGGAGCGTGTAGAAATGTAGGCTTAGAATGCTCATTTGATGACGCGTCTGTTTTCCATGTAAAGTTTACAATGCACTCCCTAATAAAAACACACATTTCACGCCTTACATACATGTTAGCTTACCTACCAACGCATGGGCATGGAGACGTATTTATATTTCATTTACACTTTGTAGGTGTTGGTCGGCTATGGCATGCACGTAGCCACCAATTATCATCTTTGCACAGTACACACGACACAATAACAATAACAACAACAACAATAATTAACCAGAAAACAATGCGTATGAATTTGTTTGAAGATTATTGCGAATGTTATTTGGAAGTAATGTCGCACGTTCTCTATATTAAACATAAATGAAAATCTGGTTTAACATGCAAAACATTCTCTCTCTCTCTCTGCCTCTTTTCATTTGCATTGAAAACAATAGCAATAGGATTTATAGCTCCAAACTCTGTATATATGTATATAAGCACTTGCACTCAGAGCCCTTGTTCATATTTACAGTATATATAAATAATCAACAGTGCCACACAGATGGCTTAACAGAACGAACAGGTTAGAGTAGAACATGAACTTTGCTGAGAGCATGATTCGTTGCGGTTTTTTTATTGTGGCTCCGCTTTGTTATACACACATAACATATAATCATATTGGGATTGGTTTTAATGTTTAGTTGGATTTCAAGTATAAAACAAATTTGAACTTGTACTTGCTGTGTTTGTAATAGCAACTGCCTCACATTAAACACAAACTATATTATGTGGTATGAAGCCACATATTCATAGTCAGTGAAATAAAAACGTGCTTACTTCTATTTGTATTAGATGCACCAACTTTTTTTTTTAATTGAGATAATGATGGCAACTGATAAACATTTGTATGATATTTCCATATCATGTTTGGCCGTTGGATTTGAAAGTTGCTGCAAGTTTATAATCTTCTGGATAGAAAAAATATTGCTTGTATTGTTTTACATAAAAGTGACGGTCCGATTATAAATCCAAAGGTTCTATTTCCATCTCACCTTTGAAACAAAATACTTAAAACAAATTTACTTGGTTTCATTTTTAACGGTATTAATGTTAATTCACGTATTTTCCTTGTCAATTGAATATGTATTAGTGTTAGTTGTATCTCTACTTAGTTGCTCCACTTTGTCAGCATTTTTTCCATTCCGTTTTGTTTCTTATTCTCCTTTCAATAAGTAAGAAAATATTTTCCTTAGAAAATTATCTGAATATAATTATTGTGTATTTGTGTGTGCGTTTCTTGTCCATTGCAGTATTTTCTTGCAACCATTCAATGATTTTTAACTTTAAATAAAAATATCAAGATTTTTACACCCTCCACATAAGACGGGGGTACACTGAGTTTGTCATTCCATCTGCAACACCCAAAAAGACGTCTCTGAGACTCCACAAAAAATATATATTTTTGATTAGCATCCAAAACTGAACTCATCTAGACTTGTATGCACGTGTTACGTGTTACATGCGGATAGCTATTTAAATTGTACAAGGTCGGTCAAAAGCCGCACCTACAGTCGGCAAAAATCTAATGATGTACCACAAAAGTTGAACTACGAGGTATAAATATAATGCACCTATGTATACGTCATCTGTTGACATATCAAAAATCGGCGTGGTCGCACAGCAGACACACCCACAAGTCACAAGGAACCTTGAATGACTTACAAGCTGATACGAAATATGTACAATTATATGTATACTTACACTAGTACGTTTGTATGTAGAGTTTTTAAGGTTTCGCCTAAGCCATGTTTACTTTTCTTGTGTATTTTAGTTGGTGCTCGTAAGAGCGTAGCAAGACGTTACAGCGCACAATGACAAAGAGTGTAATGCACAGAAAGGAAAAATAAGAGAGGTTTTCCCTAGAAGCTATTATTAACATTTTATTATTTTTCTGTTATTTTATTATATGCGTTTAATTAAGGATATACAATCATTGGAAAAGTTTTGTGCGTTACAAAATTTGATTAAATTTTTTACAAGTAGTGAGTACTGTACTCACTGAAAGGTGACCTAAATGTTAAAGTGACTTATTGTACAGTGAAACACACATATATCATAAATATATGTTCAGACTCAGCACTTCATGTTTGTCACTCCTAAGCGACGAACCTTTGTTGCACCGATCCACTCAGAACTAATGTGGATTATATATTGGCCGCTTTGGAGATATTTGAATGGCAAAATAGTTTTTCGAGAAGCAACTTTTAAATGGTATGCAGGTACTTATGAGCATACCATTTAAAAAAGTGTTAACGAGATTAATGGTTATGCTTAGCCCACTGTAATGAATACCCCCATTTATCCCCTTTCAATTTTTCGCCCTTTGTATCAATTATACTTGAAAGTGGTATTTTCCTTAGCTCTTTATACCCTACCCCACAAAGTGCCTAAATATTACTTTTATTGTATTTGTGCGGGTGCTTTTCGCTCCATTTTCAAATACATCTCTTAATGGCGAAAATTCGCAATTCTCAAAATGATTTGAGAAAATTTGTTGAAAATAGTTAATTAGCTTAATAATTGATTGCACCAATTGGACCACTTTTAGAACCCTATTCCAAATGCCGATATATCATGAAGTGAACTCAACTAATGAAATGATCTTAAAATGGACTTGTTTTATTAAATAATCTTCTGTTGTTGGTAAATTCAAATCTATTCCTTGCTTGTTGGCTTAAAGCCTTTTATCTCAAATTTGTTTGTTTCCTAATTAGCTAATAATGAACATTCATGAGTACCTGAGCTTAGAAATCAAATTAGTATACAATACAAACCGGATGCATATAAACAAACACTATTGACGATGTACAAACTTGACGAGAATTAGACATATTGTTATTGTTAAGATGAAATATGCGCATATCGTATGAATTGCATGATTTTCAAATTGACCTGTAAGCACAGGTGAATTTTGTAACCGATAATGCAAATATATTTTCGAACGTGTCGTTACTTGACGTTACTGAATATTTTAATAAATTATGGAATTTTTTTTTTTGTAAGGATATAAGTACGTAACGGCCTTGGGTCTATAGTATAATAATTATTTGTTCTTCATTCCTTACTCGACTACTTATTATTTGAATTCATTTATTTCGCTTCAGCTTTACAAAGCAATTCATTTATGTTCGTGGTATTACTATAAATTAAGTACAAGTTGAAAAGCTTCATTTCATCTATTTTGTATGTCTATACGAATGTCCGTTTCGTGTATTACTTGGAAAGTTTATCGGGTATTAAGTTATGAATAAATCAGGTACCTCCGCATAAAGTGAGGGTGTACTAAGTATGTCATTCCGTTTGCAGCACCAAGACCCTTCAAGATATATATTTCAACATCAAAAACTGAGTCGATCTAAACACTTATGTCCGTCGTTTCTTTAATTTTTGGAATATCGAGCTGGAATTTTGTTCAGTGACGTTCAGTTATTAAAAAATTGGTCCAGAGCCACGCCCACAATGGACAAAAATATATTTATCTGCCACAAAAATTAAGCTATGCAGTTGAAATTTAGTACATATACTTATATTTACTTCATTCATCGATGGGTCAAAAATGGGTGTTGTCGGATAACAGACACGCCCACTATTCACAACGTAAAACCAGTCACAAGCTGATACGTAATACATACACAGAATGCAATCTGTATAAATCTGCCACGCACACTTTGTAGATGGGGAGGGTATTTAAGGCGGTTTTCTTATTTGTTTTACAATAAAATCCATTTATCGTATATTCACTTACGAGTACAACATTTTTGCATGCATATGAATAAATATTTTTGTATATGTAGGTTATTAAACCACCTGGTTGGCAATGCTGTAACGGCCACATTCTGTGCAATAACTGCCGCAGCCGTTCGGTGAAATGTCCGGTTTGTCGTGTACCTTTGGGACCACGTGGTCGTTGTTTGTTATCCGATAAGTTATTCCATTTGCTGGCCGAGAGTTTTCCCTGCGATGGCGGTGAGTGCGACAATTATAATTCACAGTTCAACTATATATATGTACACACACACATACATATATATTTGTATTCATAGCATTGTTTTGTACATACACATTTATTTATTCATACATAAGAATTTGGTTGTTGTTCACCGATTATTGCTGTTGTTGCTGCTTCGTAATTATGATAATGATATGCGAAATTTTCTCTACCATTGAAATGAATATGCAATATTTTTAAATGCCTCTGCGTTGAAGGAGGCGAAAATGTAACGATATTCCTTTTGGTAAATGCCATCAATTTCTTTCATGAAATATTAAACAGTCTATGTTTATATCTGGGTAAGAATGAATGCAATGATAAATTGTCTGTTACGCCCGCCTTAACTACGGAATGAGACAACATTGTAGTAGAAGGAATTTTAGGTAGTTGGGACTGATGGACAGTTAAAAGAATCACAAAATTGTATTTTAATGATGGGCTGGATTTGTGTTGAACTCTAACATTTCGTTGCTTTGGGAAAACCACTTTCGCCCCTTATAGCAGACATTGTTATGGACCAACTAACTGTTCGTCGATACTCCAGGAAGGGGATATTTCTTTAAAAATCATGAGTAAATGTGTTGAGGGTTTATGGTGTGGGTTTTAATGGTATACAATACCACTAGTCCCTGGTCGATTGAATAGTTGCAACTCTACACAACGAGAACTAAAATATAGGTTCCGAAAGTAAACTACACTGCCCGTAATAATCTCCCATGATGCGCGAATTTTCTAAAAATAATTTGTATAGGTTGAACATTTAGACGGAGATGTAGAAGAAATTTAAAAAATTCGAAATTTTGAAATTTTAAGGAAAATAAAATTATTTTAAAATTTAACCATACGTAGTCTACATACTAAAGCACTGACCAACGATTGGACGAACCCAATGCACCCTCAAAGCGTTATGATGACGGATATAAAAATAAGTTGAAGCTATATTTGGTTCAGCCCAATGTTGGATAACTACCACCACTCAGCAACTTTTAACCTTTACTACATTACTTTATTTTTCAACACAAGAAAAATCATCAATAAGAGAAAAAAAGTAATGGATTTTCATGTGCTTCCAAAGAAAAAAGGTGCACTTCGTTCATTTGGAAGCACAACTAATTTAATCGGGCCCAATTCATAACCTGTGACGTATTTTCTTGTTCTTGCTGTTTTGGCCACTCTACAAATGTGAATATAATTAAATTTATTATATGCCAAGTGCATCAAAAGCTTACCCGTCATGTTTAACACGTGTAAATGTCTATACAAATGCTTTAATACATTTTAAGAACCGTTTTTTACACTTAACATATTTTTATTAGTATTAAAAAAATACCATAAAATATAAATCTGCGTAATTTACACGAAAAAACAACTTCTAAATGACTAATACAAATGCAAAGTATTGACCCCTAAAGGGAAGAGTTAGGCCCCCGTTGTCAAGGAGTCGTGCTTCTGTGTGAGAAAAACTTTTGTGATCAAAAAACAATAAAAAAACACTGAATCTACCACTTTAACTACTAACACAAACTATTGGATAATGTTATGTTTTACAACTAGAAATAAACAACAACACAAATATGAGCACGTCCGCAAACAGTAGAAGTAGAAGGAAACAGAAGTAGTAATAATAACAATAATAAAACAATGTGTCTTGTCTCTCCTCGTCTATATTATGAAAACATAAATTTTCACGTCAATGCACAAACGATGTCAGCAAATAAGAAAAATAGCAATCACGAGGACAAAGTTCAACAAGCATAACACGACAACTTTAACTAATGATTTGTGTTTAAAACTTTTACAACACGGTACAATAACGGCGTTTTATGAAGAGAAGAAACAAAAGCAATGAATGTTAAGTTATACAGAAATAGGGGCGTTAACTAATTTCCAAAGTTTCTCTTCACCTCTTCTCGGACTGTGGTGTCATTTTTTAAAAGCGTCCTAGGTTTTATTACTCAACTGCTTAGCTCAATTTAAACTGATACAAATATAACGCAGTTACATTTATTTTCTCATATTAACATTCCAACAATGAAACGGTAAGATTACATATCAAGAAAAGGAAAAAAAAACCAAATTTCGATGCAACAGTAGTACACATAGCGTAAAATTATAACAAAACCAAATATTTATTTAGTTAGAACCTTATTATAGCAACATTTCGACTTGGACTCGTGACATGGAAAATGCTTTCTTGTGTTCCTACTACAGAACAACAAGAATAATTAAAACTTAAACAATAAATATTTGGCTACACAGCATCTCAAAAGGTGCGCTTTGAGACTTTTTTTAGGGACTATATTCAGTTTTTGGGATATTTGTAGAAGTGAGATTAAGGTTATATCTATCGATTCAGAATATATATATGTAGCAAAATGTTGCAAATTTCATAGTTTTAACCCAAATATAAGAACTGATACAACATACTTAACAAATTTTAACAAGGAGAGGATCGCCCCGACAGAGTGTAACGTTTTCACTAATTTTTATACTCTACACATTAGTGTTGAGAGTATACTAAGTTTGTTATTCCGTTCGCACCCACAAGAAACCTTATTTGATCCAGACTTCGATCCCTGAGTTAATACATAATACAATAACTGCCGAGGATGTAATCAGTTTGTACATATATGAAAGTGTTGGGTATTTAGGATTTGGCCTGAGCCAAATTTAGTTTTTTACTTGTCTTGTCATCAAAATTAAATTAAATTAAAAGTAACAACAAATTAGCAGTGATCAAATCGGTTAAAATGATCACGAACATAATGTTATAAGTTTGAAGCGATTACTTGAATCAGATAACGAAATATATCCTAATAATTTGAAAAACTTCTGCAAGCAAATTGCAATTGATCAAATAATTCCTAATTATGACGACAAAATGGAAGAAACCAATTAATCTTTTACAATATCTGGACGTACGAACTGGAACTAGAAATTAAATTCACCACTAAAAATGAGAACTTGAGGATAGAAGAGATATTAAGGGCTGACTGTCTGTTTTGAAATGAAGGTAGGTCAATAAACTTCAAACGGTTAAGATAGGGGGGAAGAATAAGAGTGACATCTAATCCAAGACCCCGTAAAGCAAAGTGAAGCAAGTGTTTTTGAACCGAGCCAATTAGATGAGCACATTTAAGCATGGACTTGAGTAGAGCAGACAACAAAGCTTTAGTTATTTGAAATGTCAAATTCTTGAAGCGAAGTTTGTGGTCGAATAAAACTCACAGATCAGTGAAAGACAATACGAGAACAACTTCACTTTCCATGGGATACCTATGTAGTTATGTTATAGAAATAAAACTTAACGCGTTAAAAAACAAAATGGAAAGGACAAGAAGAAGAGAATTTTCGCATATACATACACAAGTGTACAATTAATTACTGCGGAATCTTGTGTGGTCCGTTCGAGGCTTTGGCTGCCTTAAATATGTATGAAGTTGATGCAAGAACGCGGCATGTACTTTTATAAATTATGTTGAAACAAGGAGATGAGTAATGAGAGAAGGGATATACGTACAGCCAACGAGCAGTTTAATTTTTGTGCTAATAGAATTTTTAACAAGCATTCTTTTTGTGCTTGTGCTTGACAGCACAGGCAATGGTCTGGACGACAAAGCGGTAAAATTTAAATGTAACCGGGAACATGTTCATAATTAGGATCCGTTGTTTGTATAAGACCACATAATAATTTTCTTGTTTCATTAGCAAACTTGTATAAACCGCGATGAAATGAAAAATAATCTTTATCCTGTCCTTTTTTTCATGATGGGTTTGGATAGAAAATGAGATTTGTTTAAAATAAATGAGAAAATGGAAATAAGTAGAGTTCTAGTGTGCAGTTTACACATCAACGTTATATTAAGATTTTCACTTTAATTAATTATTTCTTTACTTAGTATAATTTTTTTATTTCATTATAATCATATGCGATGCATTTGTATCATTCCAGTGCGCAGAAGTGCTCACGTCTCAAAATGTTCAAGGCCATGTTCTAAAAATCAACCCTGCACGGTCACTACCGCTCCAACAGCAATAGATGAGCAACAGGCGCACCTAAAATCGAGAAACCCTTCCGCACTCTCAGTCAACGATATTTTATAGAAGGATCAACATTTACGTAATCTAAAGCAACCGCAGCAACAGGAATGACAATCAGTTCACATAATTGCCGAGTTTGTGAAAGCTTTCTCATAAAATTTGCTCAGTTGCCACAACTCATCATATATAAATCTTTATATAAATATTCGTTATGAAGCAAAAAACCAATAACCAAAAGTTTATCTCAAAATCAAATTAAGATCAGCCCATTCAAGCATCAGTTAGTTAACGAGCGTAAATAAGATTATGGAGTAGAAGTGGTGAAACTCATATTAACGATAAAATAGCCAACACATTTGTCAATTCAGCGTACTTTACGCAGCAGCCAGATAATGAGCATTTAACTGTCCAAAGTATGGCTTCATGAATACAACAATAGCAACAATAGCAATATAAGCGAGCTAAATTTCACACCCTCTGCGATGAAGTCGTTGTGAAAAGAACAAAAAAGAAAACAGTCAACAGTGGCGGCCCATCCAAATGCAATCATTATTGTTCTGTGGCGTTATCAGTCTTAGGTAAAGTTGATAATGGCATGAATCCGATGAATACGCGAATACTTGCGCCAGGTTAAAGTGATTATGATGGCAACGTAACAATAAATTGCAGACAAGTGCAACAATGACGTTAACCTAGATAGTAAAACATTTCGCCTATTTCAAAAAATATACATACATACACGTTTTGATGCGTTATAATGAAAATAAAAATACGATGAGAAGATGATAACGCGTAGTGAACGACCACACCGATAAGTGATGGCAAGCAAATATTTTATATAAATAGACTGCAATGAAGATTATCGTCTTGACAAAATTTTCGGTCACAATGCAGTGCTGGGCAACGCCAAGCCTACAGCATTGATAAGTGGTGAACTTTAACTTTAACAACCGTGCACCTTAGTTGTACGTTGATCACCACGATGCAATATAAAAATAATCTGCCTTTCATTGTATAAATGGCAACAACAACACATCTATATAACAATGAAACAACAGCAACACCAATCATAAATATCGTGCCTTAGATAATGGCAAAGAGTACAGAGAGGGCGGCTGGAGACATTTTTGTGGCCCAATGATTGAACTAGTGGCACCACCAGCAATGTCTTATTATGATAAACGGCCAAGATAAAATGAATCCTTTCGTGACCATAAACTATGCGGAATATCTCAGAAATTTGAATACCAACCATCACATAACTGTCACTCTGTAGCTATGTAACAAAAATGAACAAAAGCAAGATGATGCAGATGTTGGTGGTGTCAGTTATATGATTTATATAGAATTGTGCAACAACCGCAACTTGTTGGTGAATTCTAATATGAAGACATACCCAGTGCCACCTGAGGCCTAGATAAGACTCCTAAACGGCACATGCTACACCCATCTTCTAATTATAACTATTTTTTTTTTTGCGCAAGCTAATGGTCGCATTTTTAGAGATATTTCGGTGAAATTTGGTATTGGCTTAGAAATGAACTCTATTTGGAACCCCTCCCCATATAATGAAACTTCAGGAGAGACTAATTGTAGCATAATTTGTTGAGCTAAATGGTGTAAAGTATTAATTGAGCGGGCTTGACCGATTATAACATTTTCACTTGTTAAAAATATGTGTTTGCATTCGCTCGCACTTAAGTGATCAAAGGATGAGATGATTCATGTCGTATGTGTGATATGTACATACAATAATACGCTGTAATATATTCTGAATTTATTCTGATAGCCCTCATTTCAGACGTGTATTATGTCACTGTTAACGTTTTCCATCTAAAGTCTCGTTCTATCTCATCTTATCAATGTCAACACCATTTTCTACTGCGCACGCATGCAGAACTGTGTGCGCGTGTATGTTTTACTATGTCCAAGCACATTACTGATGCATAACATATGCCACGTCTGACCTGGGAATTGCTTTGAATAGCTTTTTTCATTATTTGTCATCGCACCATAAAATATTTGCTCTCGCCACGTAGCGGTGGTGTCGTTGATGATGATGGTGATGTATGTGGTGGTGCAATACATTTTTAATCCATAATCTGTGCACACAGCGTCCAGCACACGTACACGGACTCACAATTTGTATTGTATTCCATTTAATTAATATTTATGTGTGTGTGACTGAAACATTGAAAGCAGAATGAAATAGTTTAGTAAATATTTTTGTGAATGAATGAAATTTAGTACATTTAATAAAACTTTAAAAAAAAAAATGAAGCGACGGAGATTGAATGCCTTTCCTTTCAATTTATTAAAAAAATACTTTTTTCCCGAAGTGGAAATTTTAATTTCGTATGTATATGTAACTAGCTCAGTTCCAAGTGTGTTTGTGTTATGTTTTTCACTCACTAAGTACACGTTGGTTATTGTGAGAGTCTAGTAAAAGCGGGATCAAAGCTTCAATGCCCTCCACATCTCTATACGCATACAAACTAGGGACTGTCCGGATCCTGAGTAGCAGTCTTTGTAATGCGCATTAAATACGCCCAACATAGGTGGACGAAATTTCATCAAATCTTTAAAAAAAATTTCATTTAAATTGTGCGACCGTGAGATACCAATAACAGATGGACGCGCGGACGCGCATACACACGGATTCATTTGCCTATATCAATTCTTATTTGATATGCAGAGGTTATATATACTTTGCTAAGGATCAATAACTACCAAAGATAACACCAATGGGATACCAACCCATGGGCAATAGGCTGTCCGAAGTTGGGAGATCAAGTGATCGACAGTCCTACCAAAGACTAAGTTTGGTACCGCGGGGTACTGGAGCCCCAAGAACTAAGGTTCTTGCCAGTACGTACTCTTGGGTAGGCCCCCTTGTGGGAGCTTCGCGGGAGCTGTAAAATCGCTGGTAGTGCATGGCAAAAAACCCTGTCACCAAGTGGTGAACTTACGTGGCCTATTATGTAAGTTCTAAAGTTGGGACCTCCTTCGGGGGGGGGGGGGGCGCAGGGACGCTTAATTCCCTACAAACGTCTAATAGAGTCTCTACGACGGGTATAGACGTAAAACACAAACTTAATCTCGTTCTGCGTGTAGCAAGCGGAATAAGAAATTACATATTAACTCACCTATGAGAGTTGTCTCTGAAGGTAGGATTTTTTGTTGAACCCCTCATCGTTGTTACCATAGAACACGTTAACACTCTGTGACCCTGCAATGTACAGTACATAAGACTGTCGATAATATCCAACTGCATCCTTCACTTGCTTTAATGGGGTTAATAAATTCAGTTGCACTTTTTTGTGGTGAGCTTGGCATCCCAAAGCTATTCCCTCATATCCTATGTTCGCTCTCTCTCTCTCACCATTGGTTGCATTGGCCTATACTCCCCAACAACATCAACGATGAGGTAAAATATTGCTGACGTTGCCATATTCTGTTTTTCTTGTTGTCCTTATTAATAAAAAGCCCATACCAAGTAACGTATGTATGCATATGTATTTCCATTAATATTTTTTTTAATATTATCCACTATCATAATGTATCGGGGGGTATATTGGTTTTGATCAGATGTTTGTAAATACTAGAACGAATACCAGAAGAGCACAAATTTGAACATGCAACATGCAACATACAACACACAACATAAAAACATTGTTATACCCATTGGGTAAATCATTACCTGCTAGATTTGGCATACGCCTAATACAACCCTTTTTAACTCGTTTTATTATATTTTAATTTTTATGCTGAACACTTAAGTGAGACTTTCATAGGCACGCCAATATATTGTCGTTGTTCCACATTGATTGTACATTGAACAATAGTTTATTGATATATTTTTCTCCCTTTATTCCCAAATAGTTGTTTTTTCTTTTTTGCATTAAAACTTTCATAGTCATGATGAAGTGTGTGGGCAGAACGCATTTGCGCATAAGTTGTGTGTTGTGTTGTTTAATTTTTATATCCACCATGACCATCATAATAAAATAAGATGGAGGTACATTGTTTGTGTTAAAACGTTTGTATTATTGTATTTTTCTTATTCATAATCGAATTTTAAATCGATTTAGACCTTCTTCCGACCATGCGTCTGTGTGAACTTGGACACATTTTATCGCGCAGAAATTTAAAACAAGAACGAGTTTTTTTTTACGATTTTTTATTCCATTTGGGCAAAGTCGGACAATGGGTACGCCCGCAATGCATTTTTGAGTTTAAGCACTCTCAGTCACAAGGAAACGAAACTTTATATTTAAACATATTTATTACCAACGTCAAAAGTATTCTATCTTAAATGGGGAAAATCAGTCCACGGGCTGGCTCACAACCTTGAAACTTCAACGCAGGTATATGAATAATATAAATTCCATCAGCCATTTAGAGGATGTATTAAAGACCGATAGAACAATTTCACAATGCGTGATTAATATGAACAATGGGGGCAATAAGTGCATTCTTGCTTTTAAGAAAAATTCGCATTAATTCTGATATTTGGCAGATCTATTCCTTTTGCCATCCCCTATGTTCTTGGTATTGGATAAGAATTCTCTACTTGAGAAAAAAAAATTAATATTGGGTGGGTGTGTTTGGAGAAATAATATAGTGCTGCTGTGTTTTATAAGTGGGTAATGACGGTGGGTCCCCTAGATGTGCCATACTCCTAAGGTAGCTCTTTTTTCTTATTTCTATTTATTTATTTTATTCGTTCACTTTTTTTTAATGGAAAACCACAAGAAAATTTTCGCTTATTCAGCATTATACTCGACTATGACTCGATGCATTGCACGCAAGAGTAAATGTCAATAAGTAATAATGTGTGTATATGTTCTTGAAGCGGTGTTAAAATTTTTTCGGTATTGTGGTGCATTTTATAATAAGAACACTGTTGCACAACTTTTATCTCACGCGTTAAGCTATGTACTCGTATGTTCTCTGGGTAGGTATGCTAATGTGTACTGCTCGTGGAAATGGATTTTATGGTTATTTGCCTAATAAAAATGAACATCTGCATAAAATAATCATTTTACTTACATTAACGGTATTTTCGATGGTACCCAATATGCATTTGTGCTGCATAAGTTTCTTTTATAAATTGAGAAAATAATTATATTTGGTTTAGGTCAAATCGTCGAAGCCCTGCAGCCAAACTCGGCCACACATTGTGTCTCTCTTTTAATAACATTTCACCTCAACAAACAAATTGTACATAAAAGGGTTTTATGTTAGTGAATCTTATTTGACCCTCGATAAATTTGTTCTGATTGTAGGTTTGATTTTGAACATATTGCGCCCATATTAGCATTTACATTTAATATATAACTTGAGAATATCTCAAGTTTTGTGGCATTCAGCGTTTCAGCCACCGCACATCTCTAAATCGACTCAGGTACTGATGCTAGTTAACAAATGTACTTTGTTGGGTTATATGGTATATTTAATCCTCAGAGGATTGCACTGAACATAACGTAGCATAACATAACCGTTACTGTAGCATAGAATGCGTCATTTCAATTTTAATGATTTTTTTTAGACTTTAAGTAGAAAGACAACGAGAGTGAAAAGTTTAACTTAAAAATTATCCAATGATCAATAATTATTGTTTGGTTACGCAGAGGTGGCGGTTGTTCAAAGTTCCTTTTCACTTGTTTGTACTCCTGCTGAGATATATTTAAAAAATGGGCAATTTTGTTCGCTTGTAAGTTTCTCCGATTGTTAACGTTCGCATACGATATTATATGAAAATACTTTGACTGTTGAAACGTTGACTGTTTTGTAATAAACACCTACATTTATATATGTAAGCAAGTCAGGTAAAGTACAAGTAATAAATAACCACTCAATCACTAAAAAACTCACTAACTCTTGAGGAAGATCATTGCAGTGCTTGACTGTTATTTGACATAAAGTGAAAGCACTTTAAGTGGAAGTTATATAAAACGTGTTAAATTTGCACTAAAAGCCTAAAGAGAGTGGCAACATAGCAAAAAAAGCACTTAAAACCTCAACGACCAAATCAAATTACACTCAAGGAGAGAATTACGAATAAATGAAAGTTGAAAGCAAAATACACAAGAACAAGCGTCAGCACCCAAGGTCCAACGAGAAGCTGAGAAGGTGGGAGAATAGATTAGAAAGTGTGAGAATGTGGAGCGAAAAGATTGATGGCTGTCCATGCCGTAAATTTAAACGGTCAAAGGCAACAACTGCCAAAGCAACACACCAAAGCGTATTATTTGCTTATACAATAAGCATCAACTTTGTTAATGAAGAGACCATCTGTTGTTGGCGCAAAGCATTTGAAATGTAAATCGGGAGTAATTTGAAATTTCCATACACACACACATGTATACGCTGCACTACTTATTTGTTTTGTAAATTTTACCTCAAGTTTAGGACATTTTCATTTTAATTGAGAATCATTCCCTTTACACTGACAACACGCGTGTATATAACGCATTCAAATGGGTTTCGATTTGCACCCACTGAACCATATACGCGGCAACTTTTTGTTGTTACGTGTGCCTGTGGTAGACAGTTGTTGACAGTTTAAATCTACGTGTGCATTTGAGAGATTTTGCATGCATGTGCGTGTGCTTTGAATAGCATAGCAACGACAATTGTCATTGTCGCGAATAACGTGTCATGCGTTCGTGCGTGCGAACATTGTTTTCGTATGAGTATGTGTATGTATGTTCAGAAGGCGGGCACATGGCTGCTGTCATCAGTCCATTTTCTATTCCAAGCTAGCACTTCATTTGTATAACATACTTTTTTGGAATGTGTTTTTAAAATTTGTTTCAGTTCTGGGAAAGTGAGGAAAATTGCTCAACTGTGTTCTTGTTGTTGTACATTGTTATGGATGTTATGTTATGTTATAAACCACTTGCGGTACTGAGGGGTGGGCTATACCACCAGGTATCGCACTAGGACGGCTTTAAGTGCATCTTATGCTCCAAAATAAAAAAAAAAATTCTCTTAGTGATGTCTCTACTTTTTTATAAACAATGTCCCAAATTTTCTATAAATTTTCTATAAATTTTCTTAAAGGGTAACTTTTTTCTATCCAAAAAATTTATCAAATTTATAACATCATGTTTCGTTGAAGTTATAAATAATTGAATTGAGGCATTTTTTCCAATATTTTCAAGCGAAAATACCCATCATCGAGTGGAGGTGTCAATATATGTTCTGTCCTTTACAAGTAATGCGGAAAATTTACTTACAAAATTGCTACTGCTCCCTTTTTATTTTCCTAATATCTCGAAAATTCCGCACAGATGTATACAGACGAACATATAAATTTCAAATGAATTTGGGATATTGTTTCTTAATCGTTTGGAGCAGTATATAGAAGAAGTTAATGATGGGAGTATGCTGGATTTGGCACCTAATTGGTTACTCTGTCAATTTCTTAAATGCTTACTATCGCTTAAAATTAAATAATGGTCTAATCTCAGCTCTGTTTTAATTTCATATCATAGAACCTATTTAAATTTTGCGACCTCCAAAGAGCACCTCTTCTCTATATATTCAATTCAAAGCCATCAACTTATTTAAAATATTTATTCTTCTTGTATTTAAACCTCATCAATCTCCCCTTCTTAAGTGATATTTTCAGTTCCTCCATCTCTATTTTATCATTTAGTTGTAACTGTTATGCTCCGTTGTTTGTATGATTTAGTGCCCACTAAATAATCTTAGCTAAAAACCAACACCGTCCACGAAAATAACTAAAGAAACTGGGCTTTTGTCACCATTACAATCCATAATCAACACATAGAGGTGTGACCGTTCAAGACCTATTTACCACTACTTAGTTATATCAACAGTGCACACGCACACACTTATTTACTTGCTTTCCCTCGTTGTCTGCAAGAAAAGTTATTTACGTCATTAAATGTTGTGCTCATGGAGGAAATGCTGCTGATATGTTTAAAATGCCAAAAATATAAAGAAAATAAAAAAAGCGAAAACGATAATAGAGATCCTTTCACAGGCGCCACTGATGCCACATAAAGGCACTAAGCTAACGTAAGGAAACGCATTTAATGAAGTACACTAGTAAGATGTACGCTATGCACACATACGTATCCATATGCATATACTCGTATATACAATATTGAAAAGAATAAAGCGTAAGGAAGGGCGAAAGATATGAAGAAGAAAAGCTCAAGAAAACTATTCCCATGCACATTGTTGCGAAATGCTTTGAATTGCAGAGATTTGCTTCCAGGCCAAGCATGCATGAATGCATGCAAGAATTGGCAATATGTATTTATGTGCGGATATGAAAATGTACGTATGTGTTAATATAGACGGAAGGATGCAATACATTGTATTATAGTTATTTTACATTTTAGAAAACAATTTGAGCGTAAATGGGAACTGAACAGAGAACAACCAGCGCCACAAGTTGCAAACGTATTGACAAGACTGTTTTGTATGTAGCAGATATGTGTAAAAAAGTATTCTCTTTGAATCCTTATGCTGCGTAACTGCGCAGATGACTTTATAGCAGGATTTAATCGATTTTGAATATTTTAAAAGTAAAAGGAATAAAGAACTAAAATAATCGGCTCAAATTTGCTGAAGTACCAATCTTCTGTTCAAGGACAATTGAAGACTGTGACGCGCAGAGTCACTGCGTTTGTTTTGCGCCACACAATCCTTGTAAATGTCAATATAATATCTAACGCTTCAACTCTTCTTCGATAGTCGTTTGATCTTTTTCTATACAGTAGGCACATGTTAAACATATATGTTGAATGATATCGTCCAATTGAATTAATTGAAATTTTTATATAAGAAGAATCATTCAAGATAAATCGATTTTTGCTTATTGTGAGCGCCGTTTGTTATTCGACCTCGCCCATTTTTAGCAAATCGATAAAGGGTATAACTATAAGCATTTGTTCCAAATTATAAGTTCATATTTCAATTTTTGTGGCAGATATACAGATTTTTGTCGACTGTGGGCGTATTTGATATCCGACCATGCCCATTTTGCCTGTACAAAATTTCAGCTCAATATCTCAAAATATACGCCCATGAGAATGCCAACAACAGACGGACACACAAACATACATGTCCAAATCGATGCTGATTAAGAAAATATATACTCTGTAGGATCTCTGACGTCTCCTTGTAGGTATTGCAAACGGAACCATCACCCTCATCACTAAGGTGAATGTGCATTCTTTATATTAATCATGCATTGTGAAATTATTTTATTTAAATGATACCGTCTTCCAGAATCGAAGTAGAACAGCGTGTATCATGCCTCGGTTAGTGCGCGAGATTATATATATATACAGGGATCTGCTTCTGTTAACATGTACCTAAGCGACAATTGTAGAACACTAGACTGAAATTCAGTTTTAACTTTGTAGCAGTTCCAATTAGTACCAACCTTGCTATCAAACATTTTCCCTCATACGTACGGTGTACACATGCACGCAGCGTAAGCAAATAATTGATGTTTGCTGTGCTTGAGAATACATTTGCATGTTTGTTTGCAAAGAGCAATATCAAAATTGGCATTCGTTGGAAAAATATGCCAACATTACCTGCACACACGCGTAATTTCATATACTAGCTTTGCACCCAATTATTTGCCATATGTGGAAACCCGATGATATTGCATATTGCCACAGCGTTCATATAATAATTAAGTTACTCAGGATGACTGACGTTATTAGCATGATGTCGTGTTCACACATATGCAATGCATACTCATCAAAGCAGCTGACGTTCTTTGTGCATGGGCTTACAAACAGTTATTGTATTTTCTTATTGTACATGGATCAGTGATAGCATACGCAGTCACGTCGTCATGTGCACGACGCACTGTCACGATAGTCTCTCAGTACCAAACATAACATTGCATAATATACTTTATTTGTGCTAATTAGAGACCACAAAGCATTTTCTCTCTTTGTTAAATAAACTTTTTATACAACATTTTCAAGACATTTAATTCATACAATAAAACACAAAACGTTATCCTTGGCAGAAAGTCATTTATTTGTGTGCTTTCACGAAAAAAAGATGGTGGAGTAGAATGCAGGGGAAAAATCTCAAAATTCTTTGCTTCGCTTGTTTCTGCGCTGCACCATTTGTGTTAAAAGAAAAAATTGGATTTTTCAAGAACTGATTTTTACATAATGGGGCCAACAGTAACAGTCACTAATGCAGGTTGCAGGTTGCGGGTTGCCGCCCGGCTCATTTCAAATTCGGCGTGAACAAGTGAAAATCGTAACAGGTCTGAAATTCAACTTTGACATTCATTATAGAGTTCAAGTACAAGCAGAGTTTAATGCCTGATTTTAATTATAATCTACTAGAGTCCAGTTTTTATAATATTAATATTTTGCAAAATTGTTTACTTCATTTAATGTTTTTTTGCAATGTAAACAACTCACATTAAAATAATGACTGTACAAACAACGTATATCGCTTATAAAGTATTTTTCTTGTCTCATCTTTTTCCTCTTTGGGTGCCCTATTTGTTTAAGTCATTTGACTTAATGAGATTACAGTTGTACAAGATATATAGGTATGCATGTGTGCGTGCATTTTATATGAAATTGTGTACAGTTGCTGTTGTTGTTGTTGTTGTTTCGCTTTGCATTCTGTATTTTCGTATTTTTATATTTAATTCGAAGGCTTGCGTTATCAACAATGAGAGAGAGAGAGAGAAGAGAGAAGGAAGAGAGAAGCACCGTAAGCTTATGTCTGTGCAATGGCGCACAAAAATAATCAGCAAAATATTTGTATAAATTTTCCTTAGTGGGGAAAAATATTAAATGTAATTTACCAAGAGACCTTGTTACGTATATAAATAACATGTGACAGTTTTATAAAGAAAACTCCTGGCAATGCAACTTGCGTAGATGTGGGCGAGTGTGCGTTTGTGTGTGCGCTTTGTATAATATGTTTTGCATTAAATATTGGTTGCTTGTGTTTGTTTGTATCGGTCTGGATTTCGTTTTACTCAATTTTCTCATTTTCATAATATACTTTGCTTTCTGTCTCTGCAACACAAACACACACGCGCACATACATATCTACTTATAACAGGACGAATATTTGAATGTTTGTAGGTATTGTATGTTTTACATTTTTCATGACACATTCTGATCTGTTGGGTTTGAATACATACATATATGTGTAGGTATTTTTGTTGGTGTGTATATATGTGGTTTTCTTAAACTTCGCCCCTTCAGCTCATACGTAAAGACAAATCACTGCCGCAAACATTATACGTCTCGTTTACAATTACGTACAGCATCACACAACATTTATGTATGCATGTAACTGTATACATGGGTGCCTGCGTTGACTCTATATGTGTGCATATATATTTGAATTGCATACCTTTGCATATCAACGCATTCCCCTGACAAATAATAATTGTGTGAAGTCTGCAAATAAGCACAATACGTATGGAACAATACGTACACACATTCGTTTGGGTTGAACAAGAGCATCAAACCTGTATATTTACACATTCATATATAGTTTATAAATTCGACACATGCTTACAAATGCAGACATGTTGATTTACACAAATATATTATTAATCGTTGACATCACATGCACAGATGTAAAATAAGCTTATCCTGTCATAACTAAGCTTGTACAAGCACATGTACTCGTACATGCATATGTATAATATATAAGTATGCATATGAAAAATATATTTTTCAATTTACTGTACGTTAGTTTTACGTACGAAATCAAATAACTAAGGAGTTGAATATATTTAAAGTCATATATGGAGAGGCACGTACATACATATATATTGGGTTGGCAACTATGTGATTGAGGATTTTGTCGACAGATGGATTTTACACTTTCTTAAATTTTGCATTAATTAAGCAGTTTTTGCATATCAAAGATCAGAAATATTATGAACGTCGAATTAGAACCCTGACTGAACAATGGCAAGAGGTCACCCACAAAAATGGACACTGCCTAATTGAATAAGGTTATATTTTTAAACAGAAATTCTTACTTAAAATCCGCAATTTAGTTGCCAACCCAACTTTTTAAAAGTGCGTCCATTTTTGGCATTTCTACGAATTCTAGAATTTATGTATATAAGTGTTTGTATGTACTTTCTTTACTTATTGTCCATCTTGTAGGCGTGACAGTTAACCATTTCTTCCGAGGTGAACATTGTTAGATACACGACAAATGCATGCTAATGAAAAGGGATGAGGTAAAATGTAGTCGCAGAATCCTTTTAATGGTAGGATTGTGTGGTAAACTTCTAAAAGCATTTTTGCATTAATGGACATGCGGACATAGGTCACTTGAAAAATGGGATCAAGGGCTTGCATTGACAAATATTTAACTATAATAATTTTGCAATTTCACTCACCCTGTAAGTGCTTATCTGAGGTACGCTCGTCCCATTTTGAAATTGGATTCATCCACATAATATAAGTATATGCCAATATGCTCCAATTATATCTTATCTTATTTCCCATTTGCAAAAGTTAATTATAAGATAATTTACTTTGCTCTTACAGTGCATTCGATATACTTCAGGGTTAAATATTCATAAATACCTTAAAAAAATTCTTATATAAACAGTTTATGTACGTATGCCTTGTTATGAAGATCTTATTTGACCTTTAGAGAGCAATTTTGAAAATGATACACAACAGAGAATGTCCGTTCGTCTGCTTGTAATATTTTCTTTTTATCATTCTCTCTGGCCACAAGCATTGAGACATAGAGCTGAAATTTGTACACATTGTACACATAATCGTCACCAGCGTTTACAGTTTACAGTTTTCTATTGCAAATGTGCAAAATCAGTTCACGGACAGTGCATTAAATTTATTACAAATAATTCCTATATTATTTACCTTGATATTGAAAATAAATTAATTCGGTCCATCGACCTCTCTTCCATTTTACAAAACACACCGTACAGATTTGATATACAAGAGTAACATTTTTGCAGAACTTTAACGAAATATTTCCGAATTGTGAATTGTGCCCACCCCTCGTATTAAGTGAGAAACTGTAAATTTTTTTAAGTTATTGGGAAAGAAGTCTCCATTTGGGAAAAATAAATTGAAGATAATTCCTTTTTCATTTGAAGCAGGTGGTGGCGGATACCCTAGATTTGGCATACGCCTAATGCACCCCCTTTCCTGTATTCATGTTAATTTAATGATTATCGGGAAGAATAAATAATGGCCGGTGCACACAAAGTACCCGTATGAACCGCAACTTCAAAGAGTGGCGAAACTTTTTTAATATCATTAAGTTTTGTGCATGATTTCTTATGTTTCATTTACCAATTGAAGAAAATGTACAAAAAAAAAAAATATCAAATCAACGGCAAAGTTTTCAACTGATGTACTCAGCGTGAGCACAACTTTATACTTGTATAACGGTAAATTTGAAAATTGTTTCAACTATTTCCTCTCTCTACACATTTGACGCGTGTATTTTTCCCAACCCACAACACACACCACGACACAACACACTCTCATTCTATTCAAGTATTTTATGTAATTCTTAAATATTAGAGAAAAAAGTCGACATTTTCAATCAATCAATCAATCCAAGGGGTTCTGTATACCATCCATATAAAATGGGACGACGTCCGTGTCAGAGACCCTATAAACTCTATATAACTTTCGATCACAAACATATACTCAATCGATTAAATCGTGTAGTGGTGTGTCTGTCGTTTGTTGAAACTTTCAAGGCCGAAATTATGTGCACGTTTCTATTTAAATTCAGCATAATCACAAAAATGTAATATGAAGGTGAATTTTTCGAAAAAAATTTGTATGGCATAGATCTTGTACCTACCACCACCATTGTTTGCATGTAAGTGGAGAGGGTGTTAATATTTTAAGGTATTAAGATATTTAGTTTTCTTATTTACTATCATTGGGAAAAGTTTAGCAACTGTTCTACAGATGGCCGGGAAAAAGCTTCCTTTTCTTAAATACTTTTCCTAAAATATCACATTGTTGACACCAGTTCGCACCACAAAAAAACACGATTGATTGCCTTTAAAAAAGCTGCCAAATAAAACACACTGTCCTCTTTCTTACACAACTTACTCGCATATTTCTCACCACCTACACGACTGCTAGGCTATCGCAGCACATTATTGAAAACAAAAAAGATAACTAAAGTCGGCTTTGGTCAAATCTTAAATACCCTCTACATGTGCTCGGAAATGGTGGGCGTGGTAGGTTTATGATTCCGCATTAAAATGGTGCATGTATTATCTATTAACATGCAAGTCGAGTTTTGTAAGTTGTGGGCGTGTGACGCTCATTTTTGGATCATCGATATCTAGGACAGAAATACTTTTTAATTTTATGTGTAAATGGGAGGACAAACTTACCAACCGCCCATCCTAATAATATTCATGCAATAAACACTACTTTGTAGGTTTCTTATAACATTTCGGTGAATATTCATGCAATTATGTATAGTATACATAATATTTGGAAGAGGGACGTTCATAAATTATACTTTTGCTAAAAGTATTATAACTCCAAAATAAACGACCAGAGTTTTGTGCATTGTCTTCTTTTTTTCTGTACCATTCTGAATTTGAATTTGATAATAATTTTCTACAACACATTACTTCTTCGGGGTTATTGATATATGTGTGTGCGTAATTGCTTGGTTAGTATATTGTCTACTACCTACTTATGCGTTGCTCCTGTAATCAGTTTTTGCTGGCGTCAATTTATAAGAAACTCGACGTTAACATTGCGTAAGAATAGGTAAGTAGTAGTAGATAGAAAAGGGGAGTGGATGTTTTTTGCCAGCAAAATATGAAATAATTGAAGTTTGCTGCAAACGCACACATATACTGACGTATAAAAGTATGTGTAACAAATGAAATTGTTTTAGTCGGTTACACACCACTATTGAATGCCCTACACCATACGGGAAATTCTTAAAATGGTACAATCTAGTTCTCGTGTTCTTCTCTCGGTCATTTTATCTCCTCGGACGAAAGTTTTTCAAAATATCTCAAAAATTTCGACATGTACAGAGAGCGGAACATGGTTGTAGTTGAAGGTGGGTGTGGCATTTGTTGTTTAGCTGTTACAAACATCCGCACAAATTTATTGTACCCTTTGCCTCAAGCGGTGCAGGTCATAAAAAGCTTGTAAGATATATGAAAAGTTTTTGGAAAACTTATTCTGATGTTGCCAGCACCGCTGCTGCTGTTTTTATTTGATATGGTTCGTTGCAGGTGTTAATTTAATAAAATATGTGCTACTATGCACTTATCGTATAAATGTTGGGAAGTTTTCTCTTCATAAATTCGTTGAAGAAAATTTCAACTTTATTATTTTCCTTTTTGCATAAAACTTTTCTTCATTTCATTCTGAATTTTTTTAATATGTACAAGAATTGTTTTCATATCCTGCAGCGGCCGGTGCAAAGGGTATATTAAGTTTGTGTGGCCTCTTGTAACTCCTAAACGATCAAAGATTGACTCACCTTTTATCATAGTGATCGATGCTGAATCACTTCCTGAATTCGTAGAACCCCTCCCCATATCCAGCTTCTCCACAACTTAGCTTGTACTTGTATATAACTCCACTGGTGCTTACTGATATACTTAACTAAATATAGCAATATTTGTGGAGCTAGGTGGTGTATTAAATAGTCGGGATGCATAGACTATATGTGCAACATTTGCACTTGTTTCAATTCACAAATGTTGGTTGAAGTAAATATTTGTTGTGAAGTTTTTGGTAAATCAAAGTTTGCATGAATCTAATGCTGCCGTTTTCTTATCCTATGTTATCTATAGAAATTTGTACGTTGTGTGGTTTATAGGATTATAATGCTCAAATAAATTTCTATAAGTTTCGTCTTAGTAAATAATACCCACCACCCCACCTTCGTACAGGTTACCACAAAGTAGTTGATAACATAATGTATGATGAAGAATTGCCTAAGAAACTATAAAACGAAAATTATTGATTATTGAAAAATTTTATTTATAAATATGATTAATCACATCCTTTAGCACTTCTGCTGATCTTCTACTCTATTGCACTCAAGATATATTTTGAAATATTTCACTTGAACTCTTCTTATATATGTATATACATTTTGGAATTGTTGGCGATTTGTAAGAAGAAGAAAAGAAGTTTCCTACCTTTTCCTTCTAAATTGCCCCTTGATCAAAAGTGTTGTAAGTTACGGCTTAAAAATTGTGTAATGTGCCAAATGTTTTCATTATTCCGTAATCGTAATCGCAATCGTAATCGTAATGTAATCAAATCTTCCATACTTCCATATTTGTCAACTAATGGTGAATTTTTCTAAATTGGAGACCTACTTATTATAACTGGTAATTTTATTAGTTCACATTAACGGTTGAACGTAATTAACGGCTAAAGTAACACCACGATTATTCAAATTTAATATTGAAGGGTGTGATAAGTGCGGCACGTACAAAAACAAACACATAATTTGTTAAGAGTCATGCATCACGTTAGCATTTACACCATACATTTATATGCATGTACCTTGTACCTTGACATACACATAACATAAGTGATGACTATTCTCTTCCACACATTGACAAGCACTCTTTGGTTTAATTTTTCCACACACATGAATATTTTGTTTATTTGATATGCACATAAACTCATAAAGAGTGAACCTGTAAATGACAAGTAAACGTCAATTTTGTTTAATAACAATAATGTCAAATACTCTTAACAGCGAGAGAATGAGAACAGTTATTCGCATGCATACCTTGTAAATAACAGTTGATGCTAATGTGCTGTGTGGGGGAGATCGAGAGCGAGAAAGATTAAACTGGGCATAGTTGACATAAGCAACGACAGCTACCTGTTCGTTGTCTCTTGGTTGTGTACGTTTACAACGCAAACCTCTAGCTCATGATGTCAATAATGAAGAAGACACAGAATCGATTTACTGCTGTTTTCAAATCTATTATTTGCCAACAATGTAGCAACAATAGCGTGCGTGTGTGTGCGTATGTACATTAAAACTCTAGTGAATCAGCCCAAAAGGCAGTTTTTCGATTAATTTATCTTTTCCTTCATTTAACTTCCTCTAAAACTTGAACAAACCATCACATAACAAACGGATCAATCAGGTGGTCAAATTAAAAAATGAACATAATACCAATTTTAACGCTTCTTATTTATTAACTTTGTCTTTATGCCCCTCTGATTGTGTCACCGCAATTTCATAATGCACAAAGTTTGTTGTGCTAAGATATTTTCTACCCCACAACCAAACAATAGATTTAATTAGCAAACTGCTCTAAGGGCGTTATGTAAGAAGATAATCTTTACAGCCACCGAACCAAGTCACTCTAGCAATGTACCATAGAGAGCCGAAGGGCATGGAACCAGTTTCATTATCATTATCCTGCATAAACATTGTCATCGCTGTACTTGCAATTCCTATAGGTCCTTACAATGCTGTTCCACTGCACTGCTTTATCTGTCTCTTTCGCTGCTAATGCGTATTATTCTATAAAATGTGTTCAGCGTCCTGTTAAAGTCATTGTGGAGGAATCCTTAGCATAGTCTTACGAAACGTGGTAACGGAATGGAATGGGGGAGTTAATGGAGAGAAGAATAGTGGGGATGGCGAGTTTTTTGCGAATGTTCGATTACTTGTTAGTTGGGCATAGACTATGAAAACAAACTGTTTATAATGGCAGCTTGTTAGTAACCAGCTCACACCCCATGCAATACGTTTACAAAAGTACAAAAGTTGCATCTCAGCTGCAGTCGGGACAGAAACTTTCAAGCGTAATCATTTTAATAAATGCCTGAAGTATCTCCCCCTCTATGTGAGAAATGCTTTAACACAATGCCAAGTAATTGAGTGAGTCAGTGTGATAGAGAGTGTGTTTTTGATGAGCACACAGACACAATATCAGTTAATGCACCACCAGGCCGACACTTGAAATATTTCATTTGTTGATGTGTTTTTGAAACAAAGCCTTACGACTGGTTAACAATAAAAGGTTTAACCTTTTTTAATTTCCTGCCTTCTTAATATTCTACTACGTACCTCACCTCAGTTGTTGTGTTTATATATGTAAAGAGTTGATGCCAGCATCCATATCCATATACATGCACATACTCCCACACACATACACATTTGTAAATATGTAGACAGTCGCGGGAGGCAGAGAGAATTCTTTTAATTTAACCAACAGAAGACTTACACGAAACATTCACACAATTTTCCAGTACTGGCGGCAATGCTTCTTATTTTTTTGATATTTCGAAACATTTGCACGTCTTCCTACACAGTTTCATTTCATTTAAGCGTCTACGTGCATCAGCATTTGAGCAGGTCGGTCTGACCATCCTAATGTGAGTAAGATTTTCTGAAAACTGAAAACTTAGTTTAAATTATAGTTACATAAATTCCCCAAGGACATGTTGCAATACAACAACAACCATAATGAAAGAGAACATAATAGCTCGACAATAATCCTGACACCGACCTCATTAAGGACAACAACAGAAACTCCTAATACAACTAACGCCACTGTTTTTACTTTAACTTAAATTGATATAAACACACAGATACATTTTAACCAAACAATTTTTCTACAATTCTAAAAAAAAAATAAAATTATTTCATAATTTTAACTTTTCACATAGCTACACTATATCACTTCTTACATTCTTACTTATTCGAACGTAAGCAATTTGTTTCGATTAATAATTCCTTCTAATGTAAAATATGGCGTACCCTAGGTTCTATACTCGACTTTATAAGTACTTTTCAATATCTTCATTAATGATTTTGCGAATGTAGTTAAGAGTGCATCTTGTAACTATTCCTTTAATTGTATCTTTGAACTTTCTTTCATTGTTCGCTGCGTCGGAATAATCTTCAGCTTAACTTAAGAAATCTCTCTCTTTTGGATACTTTTAAACGGAAATTACTTACCCTTAGTGAATTTTAAATGAAATGTATTTTTAATAGGGTGTTAATAGGGTTCTGCACTGTTTTGAAGGAGATGTGGTGGCATATTAAAATATATATTAGTTGTTATTTATTTAACTAAGCTATGCAATATTTTGCCACGAAATATTTTACCTGTGCGCGGGTGAAGCCGTCGGATCAGGGCATCTCGTCCATTTATTTATAATAAATAAAGACGCTCAAATTTCTGTACTTAGTTGTATAACAGCTTAGATTTATTTCATTTATATAAAGTTAACTAACACTCTAGGTAAAAGTGGGTAGCCCCATTCACGTTGAATGTACTTACTCACACCAGGCCTTACGCCCTGTGGACTATGACCAGGATTTCACTTACAGCCAGGTTCACACCCTACGTTTGAATGACTTTGACTTGGGCACTCTATATGACCACTAAGTACACTTGTATGATATTTTATTCTTGCCTATGATAACACTTTGTGTTTAGTTAATAACTTAGAAAACCGTGAGTGCACTTAATTGCACATAATGTCTAACTCTTAAGTGCCTGCGTTCAGTTAGTAGTCTACGAAAATGTTCTGTAAATTCAGTTTTTAACTCTCTGCTAAGATGTTGACGTCTTGCAGGATGGTACACGAAGAGTGCCACCCTTTGTCGATCACTCTCGACAAAGCCTCGGTTTGATGGAAATATTCCAATATGCTTGATGACGTGGCGGTGAGGTCCGTGTGCTCGTGTGTCTGTGTGTTGTTGGCATTTTTGAAAGGGAGTCGTAAATTTTGAGATATTTATCTGGAATTTTAAAAATTTCAGTTTTTCCACGCAGATCGCGTGGAAATGGGTGAAATCAGTCAAGGGCCACACCTACAGTCGACAAAAATTGAACCAATAACTTGAAAGCTGCCACAAAAATTGAAACATTTTTTATACATATTTACAATTATCGTATAAATGGGACGAATCCACAATTTCGTGAAGAGTGCACCCGTTGCAGTTAAATCTAACATTTTGGTGGTCGTAAAAAATGAAGTTCTCAGTGCGTCTCTGTTGTTGGAAAATTCTTATTCAGCATACATAATTAGATGCAGAATTCAACTGCTGATGTACTTATATAGCCGGAGGGCATCCAAGATTTGGCCTAAGCCAAATGCAGCGTTTTTACTTATTGTATATAGGATTTCGGCAGTAAAACAATTTGTACGTGTCATCCTGTTTACCTGCTGGGTTTATGAACAAGTTTGCAAAGCAGTGAAATGTGAAAATGTGGCGCGGTTTAAGGAAACGACAAAGGTTCACAATGATAACAATAATGAAAATGCTTGTTTCAAAATTATTATTTACACATTGTCGTGTTGTTCAACGACGACAACAATGTGTGACATTTTTTGTTTATTATTCCCCTGTATGTTTAATGTTGTTGTTTGTTGTTTCCGTTAAGGATGCGCATTTGGGATGCTGTGAAAAGAAATTTATTCCCGTGGAGCTAAATCTGTATGACTTTCACTGGTACAAAGACTAAAACCGTCTATCTGTCATTTGTTAAATAATCACAGTGCGTCTTGCTTACCTTGTCTTTTTAATTTAAATAACGTAGTAAGACACCTATGGCGCCTTAACAATTGCAATCGCTCCTACTTATTTAAGCGTCGTTTGCAAAACCAACTGCACAGTATTTACGTTCATTGATGCAGATAAGCAAATGAAAAACACACACACATCTACAGTTTGAACGTTTTTCATTTGTGGGTGCGTCCGTAATCCATTTCGGGTACATCCCTGGATGACGTAGTTATAAATAAGTATACGAAAAAGTTCAACTATGGGCGTGGCTATTACCGATTTTGCCCAATTTAAATAGTGATCCGTGTACAAAAACTAAATCTGTACAAAATTCAAGCTCAAAATTTCAAAATTGCCAAAAATAAATGGACACACGGACAGATCGAGTCAGTTTTTGATGGTGATCGAGAATATATAAACTTTGGAGGGTGTCTGACGTTGCCTTCTGAGTACGTGTAACCCCCACCTCATGCGGAGAGTGTAATAAGTTAAAACTTAAGAATTCCAGGTGGGATTGTTGTGTCGGTTTTGCCCATTTTATTAAAAAATTCTTTAACAAAGTTTTTATGTATGATTTTTAATAACAAACCATAACAAAATCCATGGCGATCATATGTCAAATTTATTTCTTGATCATGGCCTTATACTTTAAACAGCCATAAAAGTGGAGTTACCAAGTAAAAAAGGGCCATATTAAGCATTCGCTAAATCTAGAATACGGACCCTTTTTATATATTAAGGGGCCTTTTTCTAAAAAGCGTCCGTACTTCTAGCAGTTTGTACAAACAGTTTTCTCTTTTCCAATCTTTGCCCCTTATTTCAATTTCTATCTATGGCAGATATGTTGCGATATATTTTGGTTGGGTTGATATTACGTGTCTGTAATCAGCTATCATTATACCCTGAAAATAATATATATTAAGTTTGTGGCAATGTTTGTAACACCTTAACGGTAATTGCCACACCCACCTTCAATTATACCGATCGATGAATGTTAGTTAATTAGCTATATAATGGACTGTGGCAAATTTGGACCCGATGGAACAATTCTTAGTACACCTTCCTTTATAACGATATTTCACGAAGGGACTTATAACGCGACATCTCGAATTTACTAACACAACCGAACTAATGGCATCAAAATTTGTGGAACCAACTGGTGTTTGGTGTTAAATGGTGGAGGTTGTCTGACTATAATATTTTCACTTGTTTTAAGATAAACGGTTTCTTAAATTGTATGTAATTGAACTTGTTTTTGTTGAAGTTGCTGTTGTTCTTGTTTTCCTTTCTTATTTCCTTACAGAGAAAATGCTTTAGTAAGCTATTTACTGCTGGCTGGTCTGAGTTTGGATGACACTTTATTTAAGAAGCTGCGGCGTACGATTTTACGTTTTACTCTGTTGCCCACTGTGATTGAGGAAACCGTTATTACGATCGTGGCACAACTACTTTGCATATGCCCTGCACATATTAATGATAGAGTGCACAAATTTTCATACTCTGTATACGTATAATATATACATACATGCCTACTTGCACTTAAAAGGTGTGCACTCAATTTTGACTGCAACATTTCGCACAATTATTAAATATGCAAAATGATTATAGAGGCAGCCAACAGTGCTTGCTACCACGTATAGCGGGAACTGTTCGTTAGCAGCTAGAACTCCCATTTAATTTGATACTTGGCAATTTCATTAGCAAAACCCCTCCTTCTCACCTCACGAAACATTAGTTTTTATCACGACAATACTCCATATACAACCACACCAAGGTACCAATACTAACAGGACTTACATAGTCTTTGGTCTGCATAATGTTGCTCGCGGAATGTTGACCATGGCAATTGCCCTCGCTGCATAATAATTGTCAGCCAAAGAAACGAACACACTGGAGGACATTAATATTTTTTTTATTTTTTTTATTTTTTAAAACAAAACAATACGAATACAAGTACTTATGATTGCATTCGAGTATCTTCAAAAAAGCAGTTTGTAACCTGTACCTGTACGTACACACAATGTTGGTGTGTGTTTAAAAGGCGTCCAACTGTGAAATGAAAGTAAGTTTCCTTATGGAAAGCATTCTACCGTATTTCTTGCGTGGCTGCTGCTGTATCGTTGTCCAGGGAGAGTGTCCACGTCGCATCTCTTACCGCGTTTGTTTAATTCAATTCTAACATGACCCTAGGGGGGAAGCAATTATGCTCGCTTTCGTAGATAAATGAAATCTTCAAGTGATTTCTTGTTAGGAGTGTCTGTAATGTAATGTAAAGACGGTTGAAACATTATTTTTAAAACGCTCACATTTTCACCAGTACCGCGAACGTTACGTTGGTGACATATATGTGTAAAGATGGCGGTATGGCTGAACGATTACGTGCATCTGTAGATGTGTGTGCACATAAAAACTACACTACACCAACTTTTATGCAAAAATAAATGAAGTCATATACGTACATACTTTTGGAACAATGCCCAGACCCCCATGCCTATGTTCTTAAATAAGAAAAAAAAATGAAGGAAACACATACGAACGGTTGCATAGGCATGCCTGTTAAATGTGCAAATATAAGTTTTAACACAATGGACGTACACACATACACTCGTAACCGTGCATGTGTGTTTACACGTGTGTAAAATTCTGTAATAATTAGATGTTTAGTTGACTACAAGTACTTGCAGCTCACTTTATGGTATGGCTGTACATGAAATGTTTTTAAGATGCGAGTAAGAAAATAATATTTGGTTTAAGCCAAATCTTACATACCCTCCACATTTACAATAGTAGGCGTGGCAGGTATGTGATTACGCCCTCTAATAGTGTACGTATTACGTATCAGTTTGCAAATCGAGTTTTTTATGTTTTTTGTAAACTGTGGGCAACCACGCCCATAGTAGGTGGGATAACTGCAGATATACAAATATATGCAAATTTCAAGTCATTGGTTAAGTTTTTGTCGATTGTGGGCGTGGCCCTTGAACAATTTTTACCCATTTTAATTAACGATCTGCGTGCAGAAACTAAATCTGAGGTCTCTGACGGTTCCTTTCGGGTGCTGCAAACGGAATGACAAACTTAATATGTCCGCATCTTATGTGCAGCGTATAAAAGCACACACAGTTACAAGTGTACATGCAAACTGAATTAATAAGCAAACACTTGCACATACATATACAAGCACACAGAGCCTTGCATTCAAAGTTTTCCAAGCATTTTTAACAACTTCAAACTTTCTTTTGAAAAATTTTAGCAAAACATAAAATGAAGCGAATATACTGCCCTGTACCGCACTCACAAACTCGTACATAAGCGTCAAAAACATCTCCATCTGTCCATGTATGTATTTGTTCTCTGGTACGTAATGTTATTACTGAGTAATATTGAAACCATGCTTTCCTTTCAACTTGATGTAGAACATGTAGATTTCTACGTACTTTATATGAAAAATTGTACGCTGATGTTGAGCTTGTTTGCCCAGCAATGAATGTTAGATTGCGCTCAGTTTCATTAGATTTCAGTTCTTATTAGCAACTGTGAGAGATTTTGAGTGAGTAGCGTATATATATGTACATATAGGGTTAAGTAGTAGTGATGTAGTTCTGAAGAGGCCTTGACACTATAATTTTTAATTTTGTAAAGTTTAAATCGTAGGCTACGCCAGTGCTTTAGTCAATGAGGTTTTCGCTCCCCGCAACATCTTCCTTTCTACCCTATCATCGCACATTTATGCTCATTTATGTACTTCACAACCTTCTGTCAAGATGATGGTTGTTGGTGCCACTTTAAATTAGATAAAGTTATGTTCTTCATTTCTATGTATACGTGAATATGCAGATGAAGGTTAGACATGTTGTTATTATTTTTAAATTCTTCGCACATTGAAGTTCCATGCTTATGGGTTTTCATTATTCACGCTACACCACCGATCACTGTCTAAAACATTATCATCTGTTGTGAACAACCTGATATTTTTGAGTTTTTGTACGTGATTTTTAGTAGTTTTTTAGTCGATTAATTGTAGCAAATATGCACAGAAACTTAATGTATGTAATGTAAGACACAGCAGCATTACGAACACACGGCGCCAAGGCAAATTCAAAACCACGCAGACATCCCAGAGCAGTGTCTACAAAAGTAGAATATAAACGTGAACCCATAAAAGTGTCTGCGTCTTACTTGTTTCCTAAGAACAGAAAAGTGCGTATCAGTAGCAATTTATGGCATCACAATACTCCCGAAAATACACGTCAAATATTTGGCAAAAGATGATCATCTCACATATTCACATCTCATTAATGCAAATTTAACTGAAGTAAATTTAAAATCGAATGAATCGTGGTGTGAATTAAATCGAATATAGTATCAAAAATAATTTGCTTCTTTACAAGGGTCTTATTAAACCCCTTTCTATCCACGGATTTCGATTATGGGTAACAGCTTGAGACTCTAATCTAGAAAAGATGCAAAGAACGCGGCCAAAAATTAGCAGATGCGCTGTGGTACATAAATAATACAAGAACTCTCGTCCTATTTATATATAATGAAATATTGCCACCAGGCTTGCAAATCTTCTCGCTCACTCTTTTTCATTGATGGAAAAACCTACCCGTCCAAAAAGAAACGTCAAATTAGTTCAAAAAAGTCCAAACTCACTTAAGATGACATTGATTGGCAGTTACCTTTAGAATCATGTTAAATATAAAATTTGAAAAGAAGAATTACATGGTGAAGGATCATAACAGAAGAAAATCTCAAATTCGAGTCAAAACTAGATTAGTTCTCCATATCCGGAAAGGAAGCACTGTGACTCCTTTACTTATTTTCAAAAAAAAGTTTAGTTTGGAGCAACTTTATGAAAACAAAAAAAGTACATAACAGCAAAAGTAAATCATCAATGTTGCTCGTTGTGCGCTGTATAAAACATGATATTCGGAGGGCACACAAGTTCACAGATTGTTTTTATATCCTTCATTTTAGCGATCGGGGTACTAAGCTAGATAGCCCGCTTGCACCAGGCACCAGGATCCCTACAAAGCATTTTCATGTTTTTAAACAGTCAGTCTTCTAAGTTGGGCAAAGTCGATTGAGGTCCCCGCTCACAATGGATAAGAATCTGTATATTAGTCTCAATAATTGAGCTCCGAATTAATTTAAATTTGCTATACTTGTATTATTTTTTAGCCCTGCCAACGTTATCGTGCAAATGGGCGTGATCTGTAACAAACACACGCACAAGTTACAAAATACTTTACTTGGGGCAAAATTCCATAGCCCTTAATCAAGTGCATGGCGCGCCTACCATAGAGGACGTGATGCAAGGTATTTAAGATTTGGTTTGAGCCATATTTAGATTTTTGCTTTTTTCACTATACCACTCAAACCAATTTTGATGTTTTTCCTCTGCAATATTACCCCCTAAAAGCAGCAGTTAAATTGAAGAGCAATACACATTTGGCCGACAGAAGCTGAGGAATGTGGATGTAAGAAAGAGAAAGAGAGAGAGAGAGAGAGAGAGAGAGAGATGTTACGTATACATTTTTGGAAATACATACCACACGCATAAAGTGAACATGCATACAAACATTTAACCATAGCCATTGTGGAAGTATAGAGTGGGGAGGTATGTGCAGTTGTGTAAAAGTTTACCCAGATTTTTAGCGAGTTGTTTGTTTATGTGCCCCATTAGTTGTTCGGTTTGTTCGTTTTTTTTTGTGCAGAACGCAATCCAGCCAGAGATTAAGGTTAAGCTTTTAGGGTAATAAACGTGGAGTTTGTACAATGTTTGAAATACATAAAACGCAACAACTAAATGATTAGACATGGCAACATATGTGCGAAATGTTGCACAATAATGGCCAAGTTCATTCTCCATGTAAATGTGTATGTAGATACTTATAGAAGCTTTTCTCCGTACCACTATCTACTTATTGACATCTGGGCAGGCACAATTTGCAACAACGCACCATGAAGAAAACCAAGTACACCAAGCCAATGCGAATGGGACCTTGTAAAAGTTGTTCACTCAGCGCATCTAATTAAGTGTTATGACCATTTATAATTCAACTTTCCATCGATTATATACCTATCTGCTCAGAATATGATACAGACAACATTACCAAAGGATAATAGAGCCAATACATTATTACAAAGAGGTTATGGCATAGATAATCGAATGCAAACCATTCTTCGAACTGACACCACTTTAACCAACCAGCATAACGGTTACCACGCACCCTTCTGGCTGTTGCAAATGAATTAACTTATGTGGAGGATCTGCCTTAAAGTAATTGACTTAAGAGCATTTTTTCCGAAACATTCTATCGGTCTCACACTGTAGAAAGGGATTAAATTTGTTTTATAAAAAAAAAAGAAAAAAATAAACCAAGCCTTAAAGTGAAATCATTGCCAACTATTTTGTGCAAATATAAAATTCGTCGGGTAGGAGGTTTAAACCCAGTATTCTCAGTTCATTTTCAAGTCAAATGTTGTAATGGTGTCGGCTGTAGTGATTCTGGGAGAGGGAGAGGCTGACAGATGATGGCCACTCTTTACAGTGGAGGTTTGAAGCTGGTTCAGGTTCAAGCCTGCTCAGCGACCGAATATTCGTTTTTTCACATTTTCTAATTCAACTATAACTTCAGCAGTACAGTCCGACAGTAATAAATTTTCAATAAACAAAACTTTGCTTCTTAGAAGGTTCCAAAGATATGTATTTTAATATATGAATAAGTAGACCGCGAGGTTTGTTCTAGAACAAAATATCATTATTTGTCGCATTAAGTTTAGAGAAAGAATTGTTTATTTTCCTTCCGCCCGAAGCACATTCCTTCTGTTCCAATGCAGCTTAGTAGATGTGTAATTTCTTGAAATGGATTTCAAATAATGTGTTAATAAAATCAACCTGGAACATACTGCACATGAGAAACGAGCTCTTTGAAGTGAGATAAAATATTTAATTCTCTATAATTCCCCATATGAAGAAAGGATTTCAATAGAAAGTTTTTTATTTTCTTTTTCCTTTTTTGCTATGCATCTTCATGGTGAAGATTTGCTTTGTGCTAAATCGTTTCCTTCTTCTTCAACGAAACAGAAAGCGAACGTACGTAGGTACCTGCGGTACGGAATGGTATGTTGTTGAAGAAATAAGATTTAGTATTTGATTTTTTTGATTTATGCGTTCTCTATATACGCAGTTTATTTTATTCTATTTTCTGGAAATGTTTCGTTTCTTTATGTCGGGATACACCCTTCCCTTCTTACCCTTTTTCCGTTACTCTTCTTTGGGGGGGAACTTTTTATAGATTCGGTTTTTTGTGTGGAACATCCAAGGTGGATATATCTTAAGTAGAGCAGTACGGTGCAATGGGACACAACATTTTCCTTTCTCTTCTATTTTTCTTTTTCAGCAACATTCGGGAGAGAATTGCTTTTATAAATTAAATTGAATTGTTGTTACAACTCACGCACATCTTTAAGAGTTGAAAGAATTCATAGTTGAAATAACAAACAGAGAAATCCTTCTCGCCTCTCTCGCCTTTCTCTCTGCCCCTATCTCTATCACGCTGGTTTTTTTTTTTTTGCCAAAATCTATTCATTTCTTCTGCATGGTGCTTAGTTGGTTGAGTGAAAGGCTTCTACAAATTTTATTTAGAAAGATACCGTTGAATGTATGTGTGAAAGGGACGAAACGTTGCCGAAGAGATGGTGTAAGAGCAGAAATCTATCTAAAGGTTTACTAATAAGGTTGGGATGGTTAGAAGCAATTTGTTTTAGGTTTTGTTCCCTAGCCAAAGGTGAAATGAACTGATAATAAAAATGTCAATAGCTTGAAAAATGCATCAGAGAAGCAATGAATTTATTTTGTAACTTTTTGCTTTTTTTTAAACTTGTGTTTAAAGTTTTGGGAAAATATTGAGGTTTTTAAAACAGGAAACTCCCAAGAGGATGTTAAAAACATGCACCAGTAAATAAATTGGATGTTTTTTTTACTTTTTATATATTTCATGTAAGAACTTAAATTTAGAGCTAATGGTTGCCTAATAGGAACATGACCCTATTATTAACATACGTTCAGAAGTCCGTGGCAAAGAATATGCAATTTTTTATACCCTCCGCACGTTTACCAAATACTTCCATCGATTTTTGTTGATCAGTGTTTTATTAATGTACACCCAACCTCGATTTATTTCCTTTAGTACAATTGGCTTCATACGTCAAATCGATATTTTTTCTCAACAACAAAACCCTGATTTCAAGTTTGTTCCGTTTACTTCTCTACTATTTCTTTTGTTGGCATTATTTTAAACAGCTTTGGTAGTCCTTAGACTTTTAATTGATTTGGTAACACAGTGGGCTGAAATAGCTATTTTCACACTCATTTCTGTTTTAGAACTTGTAAGAAAATTTTAATCTCAAAAAATAATCTTGAGACATCCTAAATCGAATTGATAATTTATATTTAAAAAAGAATATCTGAGAGATTTATGACGTTTTCTGCATTTCTACCTAAAAACTGTACGAAGGGGTTATTTTATACCCTTTACATAAAATGGGAGTACCCTGAACTAGTCATTTCATTTGCAACCTTCAGAAGGAGGCGTCAAAGGCATTGCACAGCATACGTGTTCTTGATTAGAATCAAAAACTGAATTGATTTAGACATGTTTGCCATGTTTGCATAATTTACCAAAAACCACACTCAACGTAAAACTCGACTGGCAAACTGATGCGTAACACATACACCGTGGAGAGTATTTCAAATTTGGAGAGTAAACCAAATTTAGTTTTCTTACTTTTTTCTAGTTAGGCACTAATCTCGATATTGTTGAACTTTTAATAAATATAGATTTATTAAAAATAATTTATTTATTTATCCACTACAGTATAAATGCAGATGTATCTACACGTTACACTTAGCTTGTAGGTATTAAGAGTTTATCTCTTTATAAATATAAAAGTGTTTTATGGGCGATTCTTTAAAAAAATTTTGTTTATGGTTCATCTGTTGCTTTGAAAGTGTTATTATGTTGAATACACTGTAAAAAACCAATTGTGGCATTCTTTAGCTCTATTATTAAGTTAATCGTTAAGAACCTGAAGAAGTGTCCCTAGACCAAAATGTGTAATGAAAGTTTTGGTCTCAAACAATTTAGTGGTTGTATGACATGTAAGCAATGAACAATAAATTTGACCAACAATTTGTGTTTGTCGGTTTTTGAAAACAACTGGGGCGTGAGAAGTATTCAACATTTTGATGTATTTTTTAACTTTCATACTTTCTCACTCAATGGTCTAAAAGATTTTAAAAAAATTGAAATTTTTAATTTATTTGCAGTATGAAACACTTGTGGTTTTATGTTCACAAAAAAAAAAAAAAAAAAATTTATATAAAAAACATGTGTAGTACAGGAAGGGATTTTCCATAAAACATTAGATGTGATACATGGATGAATGGATTTATGTGTAACGTGTGGACCAACCGAAACACTTGTTTACCTTCCCATTCGGGGTTGGAAAAAGTTTATACAAATTTATCACATATGAAGAATCTGCGGTTTATTTCAATGGCAAACATAAAACCATATTGGTGCTCAAAGCACAAACACCTACACACACCCATAAATATACAACTGAACACAAATATCTAACAAGTAAGAAAATCAAATTTAGTTAAGGCCAAATTTTAAATACCTTCCACATCTACGCACAAAAAGTGGAAGCTTGGCACATAGATGATGAGTTCCTCTAGTAGAGAATGTGTGTGGGCGTGTCTGTAATTCAACCACGTCTATTTTTGGCACATCGATGTATGAATATGTGCAGCAGATTTCGAACTTTATAGCCCAATTTTTGTGTCAGATAAATAGGTTTTTGTTCATTGTGTGGGCATGGTTTTCAATTGACTTTGTCCAATTTAAATAACGATCTGCATGCAGAAAATAGAAGTACAAAACTTCACGTAATATTTTAAAAGTAACGATAGTCAGAGTGGCAGCAACGGACGGACACACGGACATGCAAATGTACATGTTTGGGTAGCCTCAGTTTTTGATACCGATCGAAATCCTTCTGGGTGTTGCCAGTGGAATGACAAACTTATTATACTTTCCTTATGCATGTGGTATGTGGAGGGTATAAAAACACGCATATATATATATACACCGGCTGCTAAAGGACTAACAAGCATACCCGCGTTGGAGTTCGTTTAATGATTGTAAGTTAACCCTCTACGATAGCATGTGTGTGTATCTAGGTTTATATGTTTGTTTAACTAATATTTTTATGTAGTTTTTCTATGAAGTTCAAAAACACCAAACAAACAATAACGAAGACAAGCTACATAACAACTACTAACAACGTGAAATGAAATGCATTCCTCTCTGCAGGCGCGCATACCGTCTAAACAACTATATCACGCACACATGTATGGAATTTGCCTTTTATGTAAATATTGGTGAAATTTGTTATTTTCTCTTCACTTTACTTTGTTGCTCCATTTTAGCTCTGCACGTAAATAGTTTACGTTTTATATTAACTGCAGTGTGGGTGGCATCATAACGGTGATGGGCTGCAATGGCATCAGTTATCCATCAGCCAGAGCATTGGGTTGCACAATTTTGGCATTTGTAGCCAACATTGAAATGCAAATTAGGGGACAAAAGCAACAACACAGTGAAATGGTAAAGTTTTCATTTCAATTTATTTGAAAAGGTGTTCACATTTCGATGTTGTTTTATTGTAAATTAAAGTGTTTTCGGCACACCGGATGTCTTTCAATTCAATCACGTAAGTGTGTAAATTAAAAAAAAATTGGATTATTTTTAATAGCAATTGTTTCAATTTTGTTTGCTACCTTAAGGTGTACGTGGCATAAGTACGGTATTGAAAGAATTATTCAGTTTTTGAGGTTAAGCACGAGTCGAGTCGTTCTTGGCAGCCAATATTTGCTATAGATCGAAGCAAGTTGCATCAGTTCTTAGCTGGCACTGCAACACGTGGTCGTACATTGTCGTGCTGCAAAGTCAGTGATCTTCCATGATGGTTTCGTTAGGCTTAAGAACTCTGAATTAAATGAAACTGATGCCACCAAATAGAGAGCATTAACTTCTCTGTCGCAAATCAAGGACTTACTTTACTCCCTGGGATCATCAGTTAGTATAGTGTGCAGAAAACCTCTCCTTTTTTGTACAGTTACATTATAGAAAAAAGGCTAAGGTATCTCCTTTTGCTTGTAGGTACTCAGAATTTATTCAAGTTATGAGGGGACAGTGCCACCATTGAAAGTGTCCCTTAATTCTCCAAATAAATTTTTAACAGTGGTCGTGGTCGACTAACAGACACACCCACATCTTACAAAAACCGTACTCAGAATAAAACTCGACCCACAAATGTATGTGTATACTATTAGAGGGCGTAATCATCTATCTACCATGCCCACCACATATAATAACGTTATGTTAAAACAACAAATTCGCTTAGGTTGAAGGTGAAGGTAGATTTGAAAAACAGTTGCTGGCACACGTTTTGGTTTAGCGCATCATGTTATGGGCACACCATACAATTCTCAATTGAATTATATTGACGCGATGATGTATTGAATTGCTTGTTATGCGAGTGGTTGCTGGCGGTGGTGGATGGCTTCCATCTGTAGCTAGCGCTATCGTCCATTCTTCCATGCACCATTTTTGATAAATCAATTTTTTACTATTTATATGCCACATAAGATGGGAGGTATACTTAATTTGTCATTCAGTTTGCAAGAGCAGAAGGAGATTCCAGAGACTCTACAAAGTGTATATATTCTTCATTAGCGTCAAAAAGTGAGTCATGTATACCCATGGGTCCGTGTAATCGTTTGTGGGAGCACAAACGATTACAGATATTGAGCTGAAATTTTCTACAGGCCCTTTTAGTTTTCGGTGAGCAGGTCGCTTTTTAAATTGGGCATAATCACTTGAGAACCATGTCCATAATCGGTAAAAACTTATTTATATGCCACAAAAATTGAGGTATGAAGTTGAGATTTGGTGCACATTTTCATCCATCGATGTGTCAAAAATGGACGGGGTTGAATTGCAGACACGCCCACAATTTATAAAACACCATACTCAGCGTAAAACTCCACTTGCAATGTAATACATTCACTACTAGAGGGCGTAATATATATCTTCCACGTGGAGGGTATTTAAGATTTGGTCCGAGAGGAATTTAGTCTTCTTAATTGTTCATCTTCACTTGAAGAACAAGACTTCTTTAAGAGTCCATTGCTAGGTTCTTGTTTCCATTTGAAGTAATAAATCTAATAAAAATATTCATGTAAAAGAAAAATCTTTATTAATTATTAATTAAAAATTTATTTATTATTTTACACGAAGGCTTTCCTTTCTTTAATGTTGACCTTCCCTCTTTTCATTCATTCTTTTCACATTAAGTTTAACTTTCTTACAATAATCCTAAAATGCTTCACATAAATCATAAAATGTTTAGCACCATTTATGAAAGTCTTCATAATTTATAACTTCTATCAAAAATGAGTTTAGCAGCGTGCAACACTGCTTTTAGTTTCCGCTAAAAAATTATCTTGACATGCAAGTATTATTATACATCAAGAGCATTCATCATACAAAGAACACTTTCTACAGATGAATCTGAATATTTATCAACGCGATTATCATCGTGCTCATCATCACTTAACATGGTCGTAGTCTGCACATCGCTTCACTTTGGTTCTTTTTAGTTACGGTCTCTTGGAAAAACATTTTACACTTTACCCGTAATGGTTTGGAAAATTAAACAAGGAAATATAGCAGACGAAGGCAACAGCAACAACAACGATAGAAATGACAACGATGACAATGGAAATGAACGGTAACAAGTAGGAATCTTATCAAAAAGTCAATCTTGTTGACACATTTAATTGCAAAGACAGCTTATGACATTTGATTTCTCCGTTTAGCATGTAAGAAGAGTACATGTGTGTGTGTATGTGAACATTTCAGTAGAAGGCACAACTTTTAAGGTTTTTTCTATACAATGAACAATCTGCAAAGTAAAGATAAAGAATAACAACAAATAAAAACTATTTGGGTGAGACCAGATGTTAATTACCTTCCGCAAGTACAAAAAAACCATGGGCGTGGCAGTCAAATTGCTTTTCTCGTTGTAGTAACAACATGCCTTCAATTATATTGAGCGCATGTTTATCCAATGATGGTGGGCGTTACAGATTTGATGTACGTCATATGGTTTTTACCAGTTTACGTTTTAGTTACAAGAATAATCATTGTTGCGTGAAAGTTACTTTGCGAAAAGTAATGTGGTACGGAGGGAGATTCTAAAACGGTCATATCGAAATCAAAAAAGTGGACAAATTTCCCCTAAGAATTTTTGCGCTCTTTTCACATCTTGCCGCGCACCAAAATTATGAAAATATCTTAAAAACTGCGCCCTATACTTGGACAGAGCACAGAAGTTAAATGGATTAAAAACATAATTATGAAGCGATCGGTGTAATAAATTTAGTTAATTTCGAATTATAAACATTTCCCCAAACTTAGTATACTTTCCGACACAAGTCGTGCAGAACATGAAAAGGCGAATTCTTAAGGGAGTACGAAAAACCAAAGTGATAACATTCTGAATGAGAAACAGAATGACTTTAAATTTTTCCACTTTAGTGTCCTATTCTGGTTGATTTTTTTAATGCTAAGAATACTGTAAAGCATCCACAAATAATATATATATTTTTTCATAATAAAAGAAATTGTTTAAGGACAGTTTTAAAGGCATTTATATTTAATACATTTATAGTTATTTATGTAAATAGATTTACCATTGACCCTGATGAGTTCCAATCGGGATGAATCTTGAGGTGCTGATATTGATATAGTCCGTCGCATGAATGTTCAACGACTGCGATGGCTACGTCATCTCCGCCGATTGCATAAAAGTGCTCCAGCTGGGATGGTGTTTGACAGGGAACTGGAAGGACGTCACGTAAGAGTAAGACCGAAATTCTGGTGGAGGAACCAAGTGTTGCTTTGTAAACACTTGGTGCACAAGTTAATTGTAAGGGGGCGTGGTGTTTTGTTCAAATGAGTATTGTAAGCAGGAATTTTGTACCAACTGGTAGCTAAATTGTCGGTTAAAGTTCTTGAAAACAGTCTAAACGGAAGTATGTCCAAAAAGTGTCCATAATTGTGGAAGATATTCATACGCACTAACGAATTATATCCTTGCATAGCAATCAATATAAATATATATAATTTGGGTAAACGAAGAAATCTCTGTTCAAATGAGATTTCAACTATGTATATCGTGTCTGGTTGTGTTGCCTGTTAGTTGCACAGAACAGAAGGAAACTTTATAACTTGCTTTCCTATTATTAGCCTTTCTTACAGAAAATAGTGAAAGACAATATTGCAAAAGTATAAGTAAAAGTCAACACACACAAAAGAACAACGACAAGCACAAGTTCTCGATTTTGCATAAGCAAACACATAACCCAACACAATATGTATTGTACGTAAAGTAAAAGCTTAGATTAAAAACTTCATCAATGTAATGACACTTGGTACATATGTAAGTACATTGATAAAATATAAAACATAAAGAATAATAACAACAACAACAACAGTAACAATGTCATTCCGTGTAGGTTATATGCATAATTTACGACCTGATCTCTCTCTCTCTCTTTCTCTAAATAAACATACTTACAACTCACTCACTACCAAAGCAACAACAAATGCGTTCAGTTCAGTTCAGTTCTATTCTATTCTGTCAACAAGTCAAACATAGTGCAAATTAAAAAACTGTGTGCAACATGTTTTCGAATCCGTTGAAAGATTATGTAAATGAACCTATTGCGTAAATGACAGCAGATTAAAAATAAAACAAAAACAAAAACAAAAACTGTTGCATAAAACCATTACCGTCTTTACGGATTATTCAATTTTAATAGAAAGTAATTTGGCCAAATTTCATTGATGGATTTGGTCCAGATGTTTTTATTGAATTTCGTAGATAAGCGAATGATTTATATGACAGACGCTCTTCTTCTATTTAGTTCAAACACCAACATCTCTATAAAAAGGTTATTAAAAGGGAATCCACAAAAATGTTGCTTAAAATTTAAACTTTGTGCGTTCTTTGTATGCACCACACATATCCGTGGTGTTTGTAAAAAAAGAGTACATGTGTAAGTACATGTGTAATAATTAGAAATTTGTTGTTTGCTATTTTTTTAATTAGATCATCGCACGTTAATTTAGTTTGATTACAGTTATCGCATGGCCGTCTCTAACACAAAGAAAAGTTACATAATTTCCACAATGATTACAATGAGCTTGAAGTGTAATCCATGATATTGTGCAGCCGAAAACACACGATTGCTGCGTGTCATGTTAAATACAATCTATTGCCTGCTTTTAGGCATGATATTAATAAATCATATTGTGCACATGCACATAAACTAATTCAGTTTATGAAATAGAATATACGCACATATGCATACATAATGCGTAATTACACACGTTCATACGCACACGTATGCATAATTTTTGCTTGACGCAAACTCCTCTAGAATTCATTTTCTCTCTCTCTGTCTCCCTTCATTTTCTTTAGCTCTTCTTATATTATAAATAGTAATAATTTTTTATAAATACTAAAGAGCTCTAGTCTAATCTAGTTTAATTTACTTTTGGACCATAATGTTTCCACCTTCTACCGAAGGAGGTATCAGAAACCACACGAAGTACACATATTACCAGATATATAAAGATTTTAATACACTTACGGTCTTACTTATTTTGAGATATTGGACTTTACAGCCACTTCCGGCTTAGCAGGTCGCTATTTAAAATTGACAAAATCGGTCAAGAGCTACGCCCACAATCGACAAATGTGCCACAAAAATTGAGCTATGATGTTGAAATTTGGTAAACTCATTCATTGATGGGGTAAAACGCCTACAATTTACGAAAAACTCTACTCAGCGTAAAACTCGATTTTTAAACTGATGGATACAACTATAAAAATTGTTTTCATGTAATTATGATCCTGCCACGCCCACCGTTTGTATGTCGTCTGTTCCACGACAAGGCAATTCATTCGATGAGAGAGTTGTTGGTTTTGGTATTGGGCGGTTTACTAATTACAACATTTTCTCTTTTACGCTTTATTTTTGTTGCATCATGTATTACAACTACTGGAAGCATTCATATTTCAGTTGACTGTGACATATTTTTTTCATTCTATGTCACGTTTTTTACTTAATATTTTTCAACTGAGCGGTTTTTTATGAGTTCCATTACTTAAAGTTTATACGCATCATAATGATATGAGGGTCTATTGGTTCTGTGCAAACTTTTATAGCATCCAAAAGAAGGAATTCCACGTCCCATTCCTTATTTATTAATGGGAGTCGGAAATTTGTTTACGTGGGCACATACAGTGGCTAGTTAAAAACATAACATTACATGCACTCAATTTTGGCACAGTGGGTGGTTTTCAAACTTTTTTTTTTTTTTGCTTTTATTAAAAATGTTGTTTCGCGGTAAAGCTTGCACTTCTTTCTCTCTCCCTCTGATTTTTTCAGCACAATTTGCTTATAAATGCGTGTGTGTGTGTGTGTGTGGTGTGTTGTTTGAGCAAAGTATTAAAAGCAAGATTTTCTATTTGCATTGTTTACTTTGCTTCTATTTGCTTATAGTTGCGCTATGCTGTGGCTTTCATGTCCACGAGAAAAGAAAGCCTGTCTACATTACAATTTCCGCTTTTCCCGATGCAAATGTCCAAGTAAGTTTCCGTTCGCATATAACAGTCGTTTTCATTTATTTTTATACCCTCTACATAAGATGGGTGGTATACTAAGTTTGTCATTCCATTTGCAACACCCAAAAAGAGACGCTAGACACCGAACAAAGTATATATATTTTTGATCAGCGTCGAAAACTGAGTCGATTTAGACATGTATGTCTGTGGGTTTATCTGTTCTTGGCTCTCTCATGGTAGTGAATGGAGATATTGAGCTAAAATTTTGTGCAGACATATTTAGTTTCTGCACGCGTAAAAATAGCTATAAACTTGAAATTTAATACATATGTTTATAAATAAATGATAATAAAAGATATGTCAAAAATGGGCATGGTAGTATAACAGACACGCCCACAATAAATGTACTTAACGTAAACTCGACTTGTAAGCTGATACGGAATACATGCACTATTAGAGGGCGTGATCACATGTCTGCCACGCCTATTAGGCTAGACGGCTATTTAAGATTTGGCCCAAGCCGAATTTAGCTTTCTTACTTCTTTTCCTTCTTTCAACTACAATATATAGTAGTAAGGTTGTTGTGATGATGTTGTTGTTGTTGTTGTTTTGTTTGTTTGTACGAGATTTTTATTCACCAAAAATTTGCATTTCTTCAGCTTTGGTGTTGGTTTGGGATTCGCTGGTGGCTGTTTGGATGGTAGTGGACCAGTCTTTTCTTTCTGTTCATATTTTTCGTAAACTCGCCACAATCAAGTTGTTTCATTGTTTGTTGGTGTTGTGTTGTGCTGTGTTGTGGTTGTTGTTAAAGTATTTTTCGCGCCCTTAAGGGAATTTAGTGTTGTGCGCCTGTGATTGTGTTTGTGAATTTCAATTGCCAACTTGCCCTCTTGGAGCCGCAAAAGTGTTCATAGGAATGGTTTTCTTTTTTATGACATAGAGACACCAGCAGACGGACCACAAGTATGAAGTGTTTAGCACAGTGTTTTGGTTAAAATGTTGTTTACAAACTTAAATGTATAAAGAGAATATTTTTGTGCATGTGTGTTATTGCCACAGTAAAGTGTTGCCACTTGTGTTAGTTTTGAGGCTTGTCAGCGGTTTTTCTACACTCAGCAAAACCTTAAAAATGAAATTAACAACAACAACAATAACGGCAACAGCAACAGCAACAGCAACATAGCCCGTACAATATTTCAGATGGAAGAGACAGAGAGAGAGAAAGAGCGAAAAAACCAATTTACTCGCTACCCAACCATAAAACAACAAAACAAACAAATTATTAAATGTTTCCATTTTACGTTTAAACAAAATCCTCACTTTGTTTTATTCATACTCTTACAGTTTCTGCAGGCAGATTCAATTTTAGTTTTTGTACGATTTTGAACGATTCACTATGGAGAGGAAATTTAAAGTTTTCTTATTCCTTAAACATCAATAGTGAAATGTTATCCAGTCTTTATATATTTATTTTTCTAAGAACATAATTAAGGTGCAGAAAAAAGAACACTTCATACACATACTTATACATCTAAAAAAATTAAGAAAAATTTGAGAATTATTGGAGTGAAGTTGCCAAAATTAAATTCTTGAATGTGCCAAAAAGTGCAATACATACAAACGCCATTTTAAAGAAAAATTATACAACGAAGTAACAGCAGATAGCAGCACGCAATAACAATGAACATTACAACATTTTTATAATCTTGCAAACACCAACGAGTGAAAGAGCCAGAACGAGAGCATAAGCAGAAACACTGTTTTTCACATACAAAAATTTACCGTTAAGTGTTTCGTAATGATGCGAATGCAGATTATATTTGGTATGAAAAACATTAAATGTGATGAAGCGAGAGACAAAGCCAAAGCAATATTAATTATTTGCATGCAAGTGGTTTAAACTATTAATAGTGACGAGGATTTCCAATGAGTAGATAACTAAAGTAAAGCTTGGGTAATGCACACAATCATTATTCAACGTAAACACCAATAAATGCGCCACCACTAACAACGTCTAAGCATTTTGTAAACATAAATAAATAAAACATATATGAAACAGACACCTTTGGAAGCAGTGACTTTAGATACGGCACTCCCTCTTAAGTTAAGTAAAGTCATTGCTTAATTAGTTGCCAATGTTCCCATAACATCTGCGCTTTTACATAGGACACCGCATTGGTTGAAATAAAGTTGTTTGGGATAATATATAATTAGTACGAAGTGAATAAAAAAGCAATTTTCTGTGTTCTGCTTCAAGACGTACGCATACCATAAATAGTTGACTGCTGTACTGAATTCCGTTTGAGAACAAGTCAAGTTTTGTACAAATACTAAAATTAAGCGAAAGAATTACTATCGATTCCATTTCATTTAAACCATTTAAGCCAACCAAACTTTACCATGTGGTATGATTCTTACGCAAAGTTGGTCTTTTGCAACAAATACATCTACACATACATATTTAAGTACGTATTTAAGAAAAATCATTTTAAAGATTAGAAACTTATTCCGTTCTTTAGCAATTTGAGAATAGTTAGGAATATTTTTATCATTGAAATCTATTCTAAAATGCAAATCCTTGGTTGAGTACCCTTACTTCGCCAGTGAGAGCAACATAAATTATTTCATTATTTTGATTCCAACCCTCAGGGAATGTGTTCAACGTCGTATCTATACGTGAAAGGGTCAGCATTTGGATTGATCAATTAATGTCCATATGCATGTCCATCATTGTAATAATTTTGTAAATAGAATGAAAACGAAACAACTGTAATCTTGTTCTAATCGAATTTCTGTGAATGATTATTTTATGAGACATTTTTATAACAATTTTTGGCGGTTTTTCACGCAAATATTTTCATATTCTTCGATGTAATCTTCGAAAATGTCTGTGGTTGCTAATTAAGAACCGATATATGTCGCATGATATTCTGCCAAATGTCTTATTAAACAGAGCGTCATCAATCAAGTATTTAGAGGTGAACATTCGAGGCAGGTCATTAAAATAGTTAGGAGCCGTTACTAAGCCACAATCATTTACGCAGAGCGTTCACGATTCGTTGTGAATCGAATATAATCTTTCACCTCATTCCATATCTGCACAAAACCATAAATATATCATAAAAGTTTCAATTAGAGATTTTCCCAATTGGAATTTATTTTTTGGTGACAGATTAAAAGAAAAGAGATTTAAAAGGAAATTATAACGTTCGAAATCTCTTTCACATTAATATCAATTAAAAGTTTCCTCATTAATTTCGGCAGACGGAGAGAATTTTCTTGTCTAATTGAAAATTTTGAATAGATAACCGAACACCCCCGCACATAATCGTTATAATAGTGCTGATGTTTGTGTGATGCTCTAAATGCGTATTATGTGTGCTTGTACGTACTTACGTATATATTGCAAGTTATGGCGGAACTTTGTTTATCGCATTTGAGCGTCAGTGCGTATAATTGTTTTTCTGCAAATTTGTTTATCTCTCAAATGCTCCTTTACAGGTATGCGTGTGTAGGTAATAAGAAATTTTTGTGGGTAAAGTTATGTTAGAATATTCGAAAGGAGGCTTATCGGTGCGGTGGTAAATAGTTTTGCCCGTTTGGCAAAAATGTAGCGGCGTTCATTCATTCATTCATTTCACTGCGCCGGCTTTACTATCACTTTAGTAGGAATGTGGTGAAATGATTTAAGGTTTCTTCACTTGGCAAAGAATCAAAGCACTTGTACAATGCATCTGGAAGAGGTAATGCAGTAACCACTGACTGTTGACAATAATTTCCTTCAAATGAAATTTTCATTCCAACAAACTTTAATTTCAGCAAATGCCCCGGCTTAAGTAAATGTTGCATTTGAGAACCTTGTATAACAGAAATTGTCGCAATTGTATTCACAAATATAAAAAGCACAGCAGAAGTGATGTTAAATAATAACTTAGGGCGCATTACTTTTGGAAAAAAAGCATCACTCTACATGTGCCTGCAGGGAAGGATTGTGCCTTTGTGCTCATGAAAAATATATTAATTCGCGGTTTATAGCAAAATGCGCAAATTTGTATAAGAACGCGAATTCACATGCAACAATGTAATAAAGGAAGTTTTTTATGCATTTCGAACTCGTTAAATATTCGTTTTCCTCTCTTCCCAACTGCAACAAAGTGGGCCGATAAAGTACGTACACGATATATTCTTGATCAGAACAGAGCGTATGTTCCTAAAACGCTAGCGGTAACAATAATTTAGATATTGAGGAAAGACGAGATTTTGTACAGATATTCAGAGGGCGAATTCGGTCAAAATGAAAAGTCTGAGTTCTCTAATTTGATTTAAGTCAAATAAAGCTGTTCTTACATTCTACCAAAGTGGTAAGTAAATACTGATTTTGATATAATGTTTGCAACACCAAGAAGGAATCCTCGGAGATCCTCCCAATGCAGGACGCTATTTAAAACGGGCAAAATTGCTCAACATTACGCGCACAATCGACAAAAGTTTACATATCTGCCACAAAAATTGGGTTATTAAGTTGGATTTTAAGGCATATATTTATAGTTATCCCATCTATCGAAATTTTAAAAATGGGCGCGGTCTAATAACAGACGCGCCCACAATTTACAAAATGTCATATTCCACGTAAATCTGGATTTTTAAGCGGATACATTATTAATGGGGGGTAATCCCATACCCGCCACGCCCACTGTTGTGTGGTTGTAAAGGGTATTTAAGATTTGCCCTAAGGCAATTTTTGTTTTCTTACATTTCACCTCATCCAGAGGTATAGGAATAGAATGAAAAATAAATAACGTCAAAGAGAGGGAGAGAACGAACAGTATCACGCAACTTTTGTTATTGCTAACAAACTCATTCCTTACATACCTCACGCGTCAACTGTCAGCTGAAGCTGGAGCTGAAGAAATGAAAGCAAAATTATGGAAACTAACACCAAAAACAACAACAACAATAATATAAGACTAAATGGAAAACACAATGGCTGAGTTTGTGCGAAGATAGTACTACCACTGGCAATAATAGTAGAAGTAGAAAACAATGGACATTGAAGGAACAAAAACATGAAATTGTTTTAGTAGCGATAATCGTTAGCAGAAGATGCACTAATGCATTGTTTGCCTGCCTGGTTGCCGTCCTGCCTGCTGGTGGACGAACTGACTGAAAAAATTCAATCACTGAAAAGATTTTAATTTCAGGTGACTAGCAAATGCAGCTGTGCCTGCAGCTGTACGTACAAACATACACAAACGCATACACAAATACAAACACAAATGCATGCACATCCTCATACACAGAAACATGGCGGCATACTATTCACTCCTATACAAATATTTTTCAATTAAATATTTTATGACTGCATACCAACGACAGTATTAAGTCAACCATTACGTTATTTTTCAAAATAATCCAATACGAATAGAAACAACGGTAGCACGTGACACACTCTGAACACAATTTCATTTTAACTAAACATTCACTTCATTTCCCACATACAGTTGACATTGTAACGATATTTTTTAAATCTCTTATTCTGAATTTGTGGTTGCCGCTGCTTTTATTAAGTTAAAGCGATTCGGACACTGCTTCATAATCTGCATACATGTGTGACTTTGTGTAAATCCTCATAAATTGTTTTGCTTCTCTTCGAAGGAATTACTTATGTGTGGGACGCAAAATTTATTTCAATATACTACTGATATTATTTTGATGTATTAACACATCCTAGGCGATGGTCGTCGACCATCAAACATCAAAATAAATATGAGTAGTATGGTCAAGTTCGATTTTTGCAAACAAAACTCAATATTATTTCAACATAATTTCGCTTCAGTACTGGCAGTTAGGATGGGGGTATACTAACTTTGTCAGAAAGAGGGAGAGAGATCCTAATACAGGCCTTTTCACTTGTTTACTTCCCTTCACAATAATTCAAAATTCTATTTCAATCCAATTCAGTGAATAATAAGGACTACAGCAATAACTAATAACTGTAAATAATGCGTTTTGTACAATTATACATACGAGAGTAATGTTGTAAAAAACTGAATGAGAACTACGGGCTGTGCCACAACACAAAAAAAAAGATGCAATAAAAATAGAATATTCTACATGCACACACATACACACAATGCTTATGTTTATGTGTGTGTAGTTTTAAAATTGATTGGTTTTATAATTAACCATATTTTCATATTGTTATTGTCAACACACACGCAAACTCAAATGGCCGTGTCACTGGAATATATCCATCAAGAAGGAAAGAAACCACTTACTGCATGGTTGTTAAAATTTTCAAAATAAAGTTTTTATACCCACCACGTTGAGGGTGGTTGGTGTACTATTGATCAAAACGTTTGTAACACCCACATAAAAAAACATCGGAAGTGTGTATTGTATAGATCAGTATCAATCAATTTACTCACATGGGCGTGGCATGTCTCCTTTAATGATCCCTGACTCACACACGATCAAACGCGCCACAAATAACAGCCAATTATAAATTTTTTTAAACGTCTCAAGGTGGTGGCCACCCAATATCCGGTGCTAGTCAAATATATCTTTTTAAGTATTTTTTTTTCTGACGTTACAGTTGTTTGATTGAAGTACACAAGTGCAGATGCAAGTTCTTACTTTTATAATTATTTAAGCGGTTGTATTGTGCCACGAAATGTGTCAGTTGAATGTGCTTACTGTTTGCAAAGTAATAAAAAATCATATGACAATACTTAGGAGATTGTAATAAAGCTTTGAAAGTGATTTTAGTCTTTATTTAAAAGACGGTGCGTTGAAATAGTCAGAGCAAGTGTAAAGTTACGGCAAAGTTTGCCCATTTGTGGCTAGTCGATGTTGACATTCTTACAATTGTCAACAGCAGGCAGACACAGGGACATACATGTCTAGATCGACTCAGTTGGTCTCTGACGCCTTCTATTTAGGTATTGCAAACGGAATAACGAACTTATTGTCCCTTATCCACCTTATACGGAGGGTATAAAAACCTTAAATCTAAACGAAAGAATTATGAATTTGCAAACATATTCACTCGATATTGAAAATTTACGACCTTGATTCCCGTAAAACATTACTCGTTCTTTTGCTTAATTTATACACTTCTACGCGCGTATGTTGTGTTTACATTTATGGAAAGTACAATATTTTTTTAAATAAAGCGAATTGGTTTTATTTTAATTGAAACATATGTAATGCAGTGATTTATAAATACAAGGATATTCCACTCGCTTCTTGCTTTAATAGCTTTAAATATAATTAAGCGCAATTGTCGTTGATATCAGCATTTTCGTTTCATTATGAATGCACCGAAAGTATAAAACATTTACATCATGTATGTACGTTGCAGGCACATTATATATTTTTCGTATTTACACAAACAGACGCGTTAGAATGAAACGAATTTCAATAATTACGCTCTCGTTTGATACTCAACTCAATTGCCTGATAAACTTGTTCAAATGAAGTTTTCAAAATAAGGATAAAAGTTTTATTTGGAAAATAAAAGTTATGAACTTGTGATGTGTGGACGGGGTCTGGATGCTTCCCTTTTCCTTTAACTATGTCTGGAGTGCCAATTGAACAATTTGTATAAACTGTAAATTTTGCGTATAATTTTTGCAACTGGTAGGGGCGGACATAGCGGCATGGGTTCAGAATGTAACTCTGATTAAGCCTATGTATGCATTAAACAGTTTCTGATACTTCTTTCTGGATGTTTGACGTATTTACTCATATACCCCGACCACAAGGTGGTTGGAAATCGTATTAAATTTGTATAGGAAGAAATAAAGTTAAATATATGAACTGGTCTTATGATTATCGCGGGAATATTTTACCACGTTAAGAAGGGATAACTTGGTGACATTTATGAATAATTAAGAGATAATATGTATTTTAATATTATTAAATGCTTGATAAATGAAAACCAAATATTGCACACGTACACACAAACGTACACAAGTATTGCAATAATATTCAGACTTTTATCAAACTTTTTTTATACCCTGCATCACCTGAGGCAAGAAGGATGTTTGTAACTCCTAAACCAAAATTCCTTGGCAAAATTTGGCCAAATTTGGACTCCATCCGACCTTTTAAGAACGATTTCATTCATGATATTTCAGGAGAGTTTTATATGACAATACCTCGCACTTACTGACGCAGTTACACTAATTGTAGCATAATTTGAGGAGCTGAGTGGGATAGGGTATTCAAGTACGTGCTGGACTGACCATAACGTTTTTACTTGTTATCATTTGCATCGGATAAACCATGAAAGGTTGTAGTTCATTATTACATATTATTTTTACCGTATAGTTTATGTACTTTATCAATGGCTCATAAGATTGATTATGTTGTTATTAATAGGCATCTGTACGCAGTTGCATGATTACAATATTAACTAAGTATGCATTACTTGTTAGTCCCTTTCTTCCTTTCATCGTATTCATCGTAATTGAGATTAATGATTATTAAAACATGATTGGGATTCAAAATTAAATGAATAGATTTCTTCTTCTTTCTTTATTGCGTCGGCCTTGGTGAAGCATACATTGCGAATTCATTTCTAATGGCTTTTAGTGGAGTTAAAATATATTAATGAGATCAATTAATTTTTATTGATGGTAAATCACTCCTCCTTACTGGCTGGAGTGCACTAACTTTGTTAGTCCGTTTGTAACACCGCCAACGGAGGTGATTTATGATTAGTGTCTGTCTGTTCGTACCGTCGCAAAAATTATGATATTAAGTTAAAATTTTATATCGGTTTTAGTAGCTTTTGTAAGCAGGGGTCTATATATATAAATTGAGTGAAGCGGGTCACGTCTGTAAATGGTTAAAAATTATATAATATCCACCAAAATGAAATTTGTGTCATATTTGTAGTGAGTCTTCCTTTCGATATTCTAAAAATATGACTCCAATGTGAACGTTTTACACTATTAGAGGGTGCTATGTGGTACCGGCCATGTCCAAGTTTTGGTATAGATATGGAAGGTATATAATATTTAGTTGTTTTACTTACTTCTTCTATTAATTTTGTGCCTGAATAATATTCAACGCTGTGTATAATTAGTTGTGTAGAACCTAAAGCATTTCATAATTAAGTTTGATTAAAATGTGATTCTTGCAAAGGACGAGATTAATGCAAGTAATTGCAAAGTTAATTTTTTAGAATGAGTAGATTTTATTCGATTGAGCCCACTCTGTGCATAACAAATTAGATTGGATTGAATCCGTTTCGATATGCTATTTTACGAGTATACCATTACCTTGTTACTTTTTTTCGATTGAATACAGCAGGTTAGGCTGGTTTGTAACGTTGTAAGTCTTTCTCACACTTTCGTGACAAATTTTGAACGAAAACATAAACAATATAAATAACAAAAAAACAACAAATATCAGCTAAAACATGAAAATCCAAAACACTGATATGAACATAAAGAAAGTTTGCAAAAACACGGCAGATACGTGTGCACTTACCTATTCAAAATTTACTATCGTGAAAATGCACACGGACATACGTGTCTAAATCGATTCAGTTTTTGATATTGAAAAAATATATGTACATATCTTTAATTCTTCCTATAACTTTCGCCCACCCACCTTATGTAAGGGTTATGCATATGTGCATAAACCGAAGTGTAGTAGCTTAGCCTAGAGCGTGCATTGACAAACTCTGTTTTATTTACCCAATACAAACGTAAACATATTAGGTAAACTAATAAAATAGTTGACAAACCACCGGCAAAGTTTGGATTGTATTGTTCGAGGTATTTACACACGAAACTCGCACATGTAATATTAGTTCTATTGCAAATACGAGTACATTAGATATATAAATTCATCTATAAGTGGAAGCTTTACAAATGATGATGACGCCTTAAATTTTTACAATTCTAAAAATTTAAATACTTATGAAGTTCAACTTGAATTTATACACTACAGGACTTGTGTATAATGTATTATATACTGTTGACCGGTTTTGCCCACGTTCAATAGCGATCTCCAGGCACAAACTAAAAGTGAGAAAGTCAACAACAGACGGACACACGGACATGCGTGTTTAAATCGAGTCATTTTTCAACGCTTATCAAGAATATATACACTCTGACGCCTAATTCTAGGTGCTGCAAACGGAACAACAACCTTAGTATACCCTCATGACTAAGGTGGAGGGTATAAAGAAGGTGGCATTAATTCTGTAGGATTTTACTTCATTTTTCTTATATAAATTATTAATTCATGGCAGTTGTGAAAATTTATTCGTAATAAATAAAATTCATTTCTTTTTAAAGGATAAAAATATACCCAGACTTTTTTTCATGTTTTAAGCTGTTAGGGATCAGAATTTACGATGTTGATATATAAATGTGTGTAACAATATTCATTCCGCTCAACTCAAATACAATTTATGACATTAAGTTTAACATCATTATTTTTGTAAATAGCATTAATTATTGCTTTATTTTGTACTGTATGTGTATTTTGTATAATTGAGCATATTTTAAATGCATAACAGAATGCGTCGGTTTATGCGGTATGTGACAATTGACACTAACACCACACAACAAAACTAAATTAATTTTTCATAATTCAACTGTTTTCCCATTTGTTTGTTGAGTTTTAATTTGAAATCATGAGCATTATTATAAGTAATTAAAAAAAATTTGTATAAGAGGGGATTGGTTCTTAAATTACTTTCATTTTCACATTCACACATTTATAACGTATTGAGGCAAAATTTAAATTTTAAACCGTCCGCCGCGAGATCGTAATGTGCGATTAGCATTTTGGATATGGTCTAAGCCAAACATAGTTTCTTTAATTGTTTACGCTACCATATCCACGTTTGGAGAACTTGAACGTGCACTTGCCTAAATACAATTTCTTTCAGCCATTATCGATCTGATCCTAAGAAATTATAATACAAGGAAAGGGAAGGAAGGAATATTAAGCCAAACGTAAAACTTGATCAATAAAAAAAACTACATATTGTGGAAATTCAACACAAAAGTGCCGGAAAACTGGAATGCAATAAATCTCAAGTTGTCCATATACACACAGTGCAATACAATAGATGGTTAAAGGAAAGACAAAAATAGGTACTTGTGTATAAGCACTCGTTGTTGGATGTGGGTGTATGTACGAATGAATGCTTAAGGCACGTGTGTGTGTGTTCGTTTCATTGATTGGTCTGCTCTCTCTGGCCTGTATTTCTCCATTCAACCTTATTCCATGTGGAATCGAATGTGTGCCATCACAAAACATAAACATGTATGCGCACGAATTTCAGGTTACTCTCCTTTATGTTAATTTTTTTATCATTTCAAACGCACTCACATGGTTGATCCTTAAGCTTCATCACAACAAATACTTCAACCCTTGGAAAGTGTAAGAAAATGAAATTTTTATACAATTCGTCCTAGTGATTTGGGTATGCTCGCTTTGTTATTCCGTTTGCATCACTAAAAAGGAGGTTTGAGTGCCCCCCAATTATGATGTTTAAGTTTATTGCACCTATTCAGTGGGAGGATGACAGACACGACCACAATAAATATTATTTGGCGCAGAATGCAGCTTGTTGTACTCTACACCACAAAATTAATATAAAATCAGGTACACGATGTGCCAACTATTTCTATATGATTGTGGAGGGTATTTAATGTTTCGCTTTTTTCATATGTTTGTTTCCTTTTCGTCTCTTCTGCTTACGCGTTTCTTTGTGATGTTTATTAAACGGAAGATTTTAACCGAATTCTCCCTTTTTTGGCTGGTTCGTAAACAACTTTGAATGTAAGTATTGTTGCAATTATTTTGCGTATTTATTGGGGTAATATTGTTTTTTGTAGTTGCTATTGAAATTGGTTTTTATACAAACAAGTACATTTAAAGCTACATCAGTAAATGCGAATTCATTTTCATATACAAGTTACTTAGTGAAGAAGCCCTCCTTATGTGGGAGGGGTTCTAAAAATGGTCGGATCACGTCCAAATCTAGCAAGATCAAATATTAAGCCAATTAACTATTCTACGGGAAGTTTTGTTAAAAAATTTTAAGATTTGAGCAATTTCGCCTCATAGAGGCTTATTTCAAACAAGGGCGTTATGTGAGGAGGGGTGCTAAAAGCGGCACAATTTAAACCATTTTCTATAGTGCACATCTTTGGCTAAAGACCTAACGTGTCCACACAGGCGGATGTGCTTAAATCAATAGAGAAAGTGATTCTTAATCAATCGGTTTAATTGAAGATTTAAGTGCAAGGACTCTCGCTATATGTTATTCAATTCAATTCAATTTATTTACATACATACTCGTATATGTATAAGAAAGAGAGAGAGGGAGTGTGGGCGACATATTGTAACTTGTAAGAAAAGGCAAACAAAATAAATGCAGCCACTGATGTTATACCAATCATAGACACCCTGTAGATACTGTTACCTTGCTTTGTGTGCGCTCGCATGTATCCGTGTGTATAACAAATTTTTGAAAATTTTTGCAGTTGTATTTGCAAATCTAAAAGGAAGTCTATTGATCATAAAATATTATTATTATACCTTCAAGCGCAAAGTAGCACAAAGGTGCGTAACTTCTCAACGCAAATGCTAAGGCATCATCTTTACGGTCAACGTTTATGTGAGAAAAAGTTCGCAGTTCCTAATTTTCTTTGACCAAATTGAGTGAAGTGGGAATTGAGAATAGTGGCTTAATAATTGATTGGGACTTTTAGAACTTCTCTCTATAACTAACCCTGCGTCAGACTGTTGTTGGAATGTAAATTTATCGTTCGTAAATTTTGAGACATTCACCTGAAATTTTGCTCTGGGCTATTTAACTTGTGCGAAATCAGTGCCGCCCCTGTCGCCGATAAAAATCAATTTATTAGCCACAAAAACTGATCCAGTACATTTAGGACACCTAGTGATGTGTCGGATTTTGTCCCAATTTGAATTTTATCTGATGGTATCATGGACACCATTTTGCAATTATAAAATGATTCAAATATGTTTTTTTTTTTGTTGAGCTCTCCTTCATCTCCCCTTACGCAAATAGTGTTGTAAGAGTGAGAGTGGCCCGATTGTTGCTTGTCGTGTGCTCCTGTGAATTATTCATATTAATAGAAATAAATAAATAGAAACTGTTGTATCCACCAATTTGATATTGTGGTAGGCTTTGTTGGTTTTATATTTTCATTTTTTAGTTTTTTTTTGTCCTTTTTTCTTTTGAAAAGCCTTCCGGCAACCGGTCAGTGTTTATAAATTACTGAGCACATGTATTTATGCTTGCATGCATTTCAGTCTGTACACGCATACCAAGCCGGTACATGAGGATGTTGCTAGCAGTGGATATAAAAAGTTTGTATGCAATTTATAAAATGTTAACATGTTGTGTTTTGTTTTTTTTTATTGTATAAAAATATATGTGTTGCTTGAGGTCGGTGGTATATTCACTTTGATGCAATGTAAGTAATACCAGGAAGAAGAATGTTGAGTCTCCATGTAGAATATATTTATGATTTTGCTTAAATTCTGAGTCAATGTCTGTTCGTCCGACTGTAAATATGTCTGCTCGGGTAATGTAAAGTGAGACAAAGCAACTCTTTTTCAGGAATATTATCTCGGATTATCCAACGAAACGGAACGAAATAAATAGCTGAATGACATTTAGTCATAGAGAAGCATTTTTTAATAAAAATTGAAAAGATTTCCACGACTAACATCAACTGTAACGTGGCCGTATTCCACTGTCAGTTTGGGGATGGGGGTTTCACTTTAAGACCTAAGACCCTACTTATAATCTTATTTTAATGTACTAAAGTGATAAGTGACAAGTATTGTTGGGCTAACCCTTTGACTTATTTTTCAATACGGCCCCTTGTATGTACAGTTGCATGTCTATATATGAACTTATATGAATAAGTGTTGATGGTTTGATTTCAGTTTGAGCGTATTTGTGAAATTTGTGTATGTGGTTCATTTCGTATTGGTTTTTAGGCTAGTGTGTGTTTTCAATTTATTTGTTTATTTATCGATTATACGCTTAAAGGGTTAGTGGACTGTGCTTAAACTTTTAGTGATATAAGGATTTGCATTCAAAACTTTGCAATCTCCCCTTTTCCTTTTTTCTTTTTTCAACGCACTGCACGTACACATTTGTTTACCCTTCGAAATAACCTGAAGCCATGTCTTAAAAGCTTTTATAGGAAACGAATACATCTGAACTAATTTTAGTATGAATTGCGAATGAATCGGATGGAGGCGCCTTATTTAATTCAGAGTTCGACCCCAAAACCTTATTTGTCCCACACAAACACATTAATGGTCTTACAACAATTTTTGTATAAATGTGAAAGATTGGCCAAGATTTGTCCAAGTTTGATTCGGAAAGACGGCATTTGGCCATTTTGACTTATCTTTTTAATTATTAAGAAACTTAGCAGTAATATGTTGTTATCTCTAAATGCAAAGAAATTGATATTTTTTCAAAAGTTTTCCAATTGCTTTCCTGCGACGGCAAAACCACTTTTGAATTTTGTACAAGTAATGAAACCAAAAGTTCACTTATTCCTTAAATGCCTTCCTTTCTACTGATAACAATTCGCGTTAAATTTCAATTCAATTATTCGCTTTAATGCTCGCATAATTTCAATAAATGTCTTTTCATTACATTGTTCCTTTTCTCATTGTGGCCAACGTAAGTTCCTCTCCGCCTGAGTTCAATTTTGATAATAATTTTGCTAAATAATAATTATGTTTTTATGAATGCGTGTCTGCTTTTTATACCCACAAATATTATTTTTTTATATTTTACAAATATTCTGAATCAGCTTTGAATATTGAGTCTATCTAGCCACCGTGTAAGTCACTTTCCCGATTGCCAGCGATAAGCCTAGAGGACAACAGGAACTGAGAAAAAAGCAATTTCTCAAGAAATTTGCCCATTTTTTTATAAAGTATAGAACATATGCATATGTGGCCATAAATATATTCCTTGAAGTGCGTTAGAGCATCGACCTGAGTTGTTACACTTGTTTTTTTCCAATTAATTGTATTTGGTAAAGTTTTCTTTATTCATTGAAATGTCCATTCAGTTTCTTCGTGCATAAAATATATGAAATATATTCCGCACTTAAATGTGCGGAATATTCCACAACGTAAAAATTCTTTAAAGGACTCTGGAGGTAATATCAAAATATTTTGTGATCCCTTGATGTTTGAAAGGAGTAAAAAAGTTAAAGAGGCCTGGAATGAATCATTTCTACAACTTTCATTCACAGTTTCTTAGTTTTGTATTTCTCAAGGAATATTTCACTTGGAAATATGATAAAAAGTGGGTCTCTGCTAAAAGTTTTTGAAAAATATTACAAAACCTTCTTGGCAATGCACGTGCGAATGTGCGTGTACTTGTGTGTGCCCATCCCTGCCTTATACGATAGAAGGGTCATTATAGTATAAAATATGAAGTTTTCACATTTGAAACAAATCAAGCAACATTCTGCTATAATCATGACATACGTATATACTATGTGGTATCTCCTGTATTTGATTGTCGATAAATTTTCTTTTTCGTTTTTTATTGCAGCTATGAATTTTCCGACAATTTATGGCACATACATTTACACAATTATAATCGTATTCGCACAGTTGAATTCTTTAATTCGACATTAATTATGAAACCTTTTCGTTTATGAATAATTTATGTACAGTTTGGCAGCAGCATGGATTTAATCATGCGAGAGAAATAAGGACGAAGTTATAAGAATCCGCATTATTTTTTATACATTTTTATTACGAGTGACATGGAATAGTTGCAAGTATTGTTTAATGTGTTGACGACAAGCGACTGCTGCTTACTTGGTGACTACACTACACCCTCGTATGTACAAAATTTAAATACAAAAATGTGTTGAAAGTAAACTGTAAAAGGGTGTGTTTGCCTCAACACAATGATTTTTGTATGATTTTACGAAACGATTTAAATAAATTGATATTGTGCAAAAGAACTCTATTTTGAATTTGTCACGTTCATACGTTCATACGATAGATGGAGAGGTGTAATCGTAAGTGATAAAAATTGGTTTTTGTTTCCTATTATGCTTTAGTGTTTAAGTAGTAATTTAAAATTGATTGCAAAGGCACATGACTTGCTGCTACCGATTCACTTCATATGTGTGAAAAACATTCAAAAGTTGTTTCTTTTCTGTAATGAAACAAAACCACAACAAATATATATAAGTGCAGCCCCACATAAAAGGCCGCACACACACATATCAACAATAGGCATTCGAATGCACAACCTTACCTCAAACAAACTCATTTTGTTGTTTAATATTGTTTATGATGATGCCTGCAAGTATACCCTGGCTTATGATGGGATACAACATGCATATGTAGCCTGTACAGATATGAATGTCAGTTCTAGTTAAATGGCTAAGTGACATGCACAACTCTTCCTGTGAAAATGCACGGTAAGTGGGTAGGAATGGGATTATTTTCCTGAACAATTGTGGAAATGAAAATAAATAGAAGGTAGACATAGGAGAGACAGACGTCGTGACGTGCAAATAGACACAATACTAAAAACAACTGCGGAGTGTAGTGTAGAGATATTGTTTATAAGTGGAAGCCTAAAATTGTTTTATAAAAATGAAAAAAACAAAGAAAAAACAATAAAAGAACAACAGAAAATGGAACTGAAATTGAATACTCTAAATAATTGTACGTATATATGACAGGTTTAATAAACTACATACCCGCGTAATAGATTTCTGTTCGTAACCGACGTGGGCAATTTGAGGCGCGCGTCATATGAAAGACTTTTCTCTAACGGACTTGGAAACAACTTGTGTGCTGAGTAGTGCATATAAAACTCTGCACTAACTAAATAAATAAAATAATAAATGAAACGTTCTTCTGTGATTCGATTTTTTCATCCGTTGAGGTCTAAATTGAGTGTTTTAAAAAGCTCCCTTGTTAAAATCCACGATACCCACGAACCCAAGGATAAAGCTATCTGTCCCTTAATCAAGTTATAAAAAATAAGTATAAAAAAATATGTGAATATTAATAAGGAAAATATTTTTATTATTTAGCACATTGAAGCACCTTTCAATATCATAACTTATGCAGATACCTAAAGAGTCAAGAAATAGACGTATTAGAAAATAATAAGTAAACAAGTTGGCGCATTAAACCCATCTTGTACGTACTTATCCAGAAATTTGTTCGTGGTTTGTCTTAAAACACTCAACTATTGTTACGTACTCACTAATTGAAAACGAATAACAACTTTCTGTAAATTTCCCAATGTAATTTTCTTTCAAATTGTATCAGATTTGAAATTCTCCGTTTACATGCATTGTGGTAAAGTAGAAAATGTTGGAAAAAAACATTTGTTGAGGTTCAAGAAAGTACAACGATTGTTTTATCCACAGTTGCCGATAAGAAAACAAACCGTTTGCTTGAATTTTCATTTATACCCACAAACAAACATTCCCATCACATCTTCACAATTAGAAAATAATTTATCACATAGCAAAGAGCGGGTGATGTCTGAAGCAAACGTGGTGCACAAATAATTAACTAATTCATAAAATAAACGAATTGAACTAGTTAGATAGATAGATAGATAGACTAACATCATTAATTGTAAGCATGCAGATATTTTAACTATTTTGCTTCATGCAAATGATGAATTATTGTTTTATGAACTTTGCTGTAATATTTCATCCTCATTTCACGAGAGTATCGAATTCAAATAAAACGAATAATCTACTCGAACAATCGACGGATTGTAATTTGGGTCTTAAAAAGATGGAGAGAACAATGCTGAACTTACCTTTTCCTGTACGTATAATCCAAGAAGAGAAGAAAACATATTACGCTCACCAGTAAGGAATCAACTGATTAGTTGAACTGCTTTTGCCACTTCATCCGCCTATAAATAAACATTGGTCATGGTAAAAATATGCATATTGTGGAATCAGTGATGTAAAAACACTTCTTTTCTTGCATCTTGCGGTTCAAAGGCTAACAAACATAAAAAATTATATTGCATTGTAGTGTCCATCGTCAAGTATTCTTCGTTCTATTCGATTCAGTTTTGTTGTTGGGGAAAGTTTTCATACTCTGCAAAGTGATTACTCACTCGATTACAATTAACTGCTGTTGCTGCTCTACGGTCTTACGTTGTAAATCTTAATAACAGCAAGTTATGCCAGAGAACAGAAAGCATTGTTGATACCAGTAAAGTAATATTCTGCAAAATTATTGTCTATCTACATACGCATGCAATACAATACAAAACAATACAATACAATAGAAGAACAGAACAGATAACCAAGAAAATTATCTATAATAATAAAAAACTAAATTTCATTCACGCCAAATCTTAAATACCCTCCACTTCTAGAGTGGAGACGTTCCTGATGACGTAACGCGCTAAATTCCGCAAGTAAAGTTTTTTGATAAATTGTGAGCTGGTCTGTTATCCGACCGCGCCCTCTTTAGCAAATCGTCGCGTGCCATAATCATAAATATCATAAATATGTGTTCTGCGAGCGGGCACTGGATATTTTTGCTGAATTTACTCCATATCTTAATACCTCAAAGATTCTTCTGAGTGTTGTCACCGAACAGCAAACTTATTTTATCCCCGACCCTATGCGGAAGTATGTTATAGTGGTATAACGTATATAATAACAAAGAGACTAAAAATTATGTTCAGGTTATTCTTTCCTCAAGTTTTGTAGTCAGTTTTATTATATTGTTCACTAGGTAAAAAAAGTTTGCAAAAAATATATTATAAAAATATGAGCTTGTAACAAAAGAATTAAGTTTTTGGAAGATATAGAAATTATTATAATTGGTCGGACACTTATTGTACAGCTAGCACAATTTATCTTATTATTTCTTTAGTATTGTCAGTCATTGTCGCTTGTTGGTTACGCACGAACAGTTAAGAATATTACTATGAAAGGTTAGTAGATCATAGGCAAATGAGCCAAAAGCGTTTAAGTAGTAGAAGTAGTGTTATGCTAAACACCAACTTCTTACCAACTAGTGTTAAATCCAAGTAAGCTCAATTTGGTTGGACCAAATCTTAAACACCCTCCACATCTACGTACAAACGATGGGCCTGGGAGATCATGTGATTACGCCCTCTAATAATGTTTGTATGACGCGTTCACTTGCGATTCGAATTTTACGAAAAAAATGGCCAATATCTCAAAATTTATGACCCTCAGAATACCAACAACAGATAGAAGCACGAACCCACGGACACACATGTTGAGATTGAATCAGTTTTTGATGCCGAAGAAGAATATATACTTTGTAGGGTCTCTAATGCCTCCCTCTAGGAATGACAAACTCAGTACACTTCCAATCCAAGCACTCAAGTGTTGACAAAACTGGATGCTTTTGAAAATTGTGTTATGTGCTCCTGATTAGATTCAAAGCAACCCATTCGATGGATTCTTTTAGGAAAATGAAAATTAAAAATTTTCGTTATTACCTGAGAGTGGTTTATACAATTTTGATGTAAATTAATTGCCATGATCTTGGGTTCATTTAAACACCATAATTATGTGATTCATACATATTGTAAAGATGAAAAAAATTCTTTTGTTTAATTTTTAATCCACTCTTATATCAAAGTTTTTTATTGCAAATACAAAACTAATGGAGAGAGTGTTTTTCGTTGTCGAAGCGCAACTCCATAAATGATGTGTTATTTATAAAAATGTTAATTTGTTCTAGATGGGCTCATGGCAACGCACCAGCACGCCTTGCCAAGTATACGTTAACACAAGCACGTTCTAATGAACAGTTTTGTCCCCTTTCACACACGTTCACATACATAAACGTATAAACATATAGTCCTGCACGCCTGCACGCGAGGTAGATTTCTACCTTACGCAATTATTGAGTGGGCATGGGTGTTTTAAGGCATATCTGCATCGCTTCAGACATGCGGATGACACTTTTTGTTTTTATTGTGGCAATGATGGCATAGAAGACGCTGAGCATGTGTTCTTTATTTGCCCAAGATTTGCCAGAGGACGATCCGAGGTTGAGAGGATGGTAGGCGAAAATTTTTTGCCTTTTAACATTATTATTACAATCTCCTCAAAACTGGGACATTATTAGCAATTTTGCGTCATCAATTCCCTTAGAATAACAGAAAGGGAGAGAGGCGTACCTGGGCCCTAATGAGGGGGCCAGGCTGTGTATTATTTGATATACATCTGAGTACCAGGGCTGGTTCCCTCTCCCTTCTTGCGAAGTAATACTTTATGGTGGTTCCGCAAGGAGGGTAGTTTTGTGCGGAGCGGGTTTTTAGTGGGCATGTTGGAAGGCCGGGGTTGCGACCATCTAACCATGTGGTACCCATAAAGGGTTTTCCCCTTCGCTTATACAAAAAAATAAAGAAAAAAAATATAGTCCTGCGCGAAGTTAAGCCAGTATAAATTCACATGCTTTAGTCGATAAAGCCTCTGGTCATTTGGTATCCTATCCGTACTTAGATGTACTGCAACGTTATGACAATGACTTGCAAACTTGAGCGTTATGTTGCGGAAGAAGCAGTCTTAAAATATAGTCGCACCCGGTTCTAAAGACTAACATAAAGAAGATTGGATCCTCTTCGAAAACATTTTCATATTGTACTGTAGGATATACATTCAAGGCGACGTCATTTAAACTTATGTAATGTGATGAAAATTATTGTGACCGTGCGTGTCAATTTAGAATTTGGGTGGTGTGCGCGCTGGAAAGATTGAGCCGACGACCTGCTCTTATATAACGCCCACCTTCTCTAACATTTACACATTCATACCACGCTACATAAGTTTAACTTATTACGACCAAGCTTTTGCGTTTTTCGAAAATTTTTCTACTGAAAAATAATCACTTTTGCGGGAAATGTTATATTAAATGTTAGTGTGATTACACTTGTTGTTTGTGTTGTTTCCGCTCCTACTACCGTTGTAATTAGTAGCTCTAGTAGTGTTGATAGTGAGACGCAAAATTACCTGTTGTTTTGGGATGACCGATATTTCATTTAAACCATGTAAACTGGATTATAATTTGTTAGATTATTTCATTATATTAACATGCACAAAGGGATTAAAAAACAACTTGAATATTTTTACCCTGCCCCAGTGAAATATTAAGTTTTTTTGAATGTTTGTAACTTCTAAACTGGCTTAATGGCTAAAATTGGAAATTTTTTAGAAACCCTCTCCCTATAATTCCCCACATAACGTTAATAAAATAAGTCTTTGTATGACGAAATTTCGTAATTTTCAATAATTTTAGTAATAAACGATAAGTGCAACATAAAGTTGTCTGAACTGTGGAGTAATTGCCAAGTTTTAGTGCCTTTATGCAAAACCGGCAAGTGTTGAGAGCTGTTCTTATGCCGCTTATTTAAGTTAAAAATATTTTAAAGGGCGCATACTACGGAGACATGTATATAAAATATAAATGCGCGTCAAATATCCGTCTGTACGTTCGCGTGCCTGCCAATCGATAATAAAACATCGAAAAAGTTATTTATATTTTATGCAGATAATACAGTTAATTGCTGTTCAAAATAGGGAACATCCACGCCCATATTTAATAAAAATCTCTTACGGACCCAAAACTAAAGCTATTCACTTTAAATTGGGTCCCAAAAATAGATCTAATAGCAGACCCACCCAAAATCTGTACATACTTATACTGTTCTATTGTAAAGCTCTGTATATACTGAACCAATACAGAGAACCAACAGAGAAGTTGACTTTCTGATATCATATTCTAGTATAAACTCATAGCTATGGTGCCTATAAAACAAGTAAGAAAACTAAGCCAAATCTTAAGTACCCTCCACATATGCATAAAAACAGTGCGGACGGCAGGTAAATAATTGCGCCCTCTAATAAGTTCTCTAATAGTGTCCACATTACGTATCAACTTCAAGTGCAAGTCGAGTTTTACGAAGATTACGATTCTTTGTAATTAAAGGCCCAATTGCAATAACAATACATATGTGTGCAAAAAATAGAGATGAATGTATAAAATGTCAGTTTATTAAAAATTTACAATCCCGAGAGTGTTCCGGACCCACGGACCCACCGACATATATGTCTAGATCGGCTCGGTTTTTGATGCTGATCAAAAATATATACTTTGTACACCTGACGCCTCCTGCTGGGTATTCTAGATGCAATGTCAAGCATATTTTACCACCCATGTTATGAGACTATAAAAAGAAGAAAACTTGTTTCAGTGGATGCGCACATATAGTATTTTAAATATCACGCCGTTATTGTTCAAGTGCTTTCATTACAATAATTAAAAAAGAAATTCATTTTAAAATTATATAATTTTGTTGTAAAAGTGTCAATTACGTTTTTTTAATTAAATGAAACGAATATTTTAGAAAAAGAGAACAACACAAATGTGCTGCAGGTTGTATTGATTAAAATATTAATTTATATATAGAAAGGCTCCATTCTGAATTGAAATAATTTTATTGGTAGTGATTTAATAATATTCGTAAACAGCAATGGCAACTAAAAGTTATTTCCACAAATTTCATAATTGAAATTGATAGCGTGGTGCGTGGTTAGGCAAGTTAGTTTGCGTTCGTTGCACTGCTGAATGGAAAAACCTAAAATAACCGCAACTTAGGGTGTTAATCAAAAATTAAATCAAAATGCAAATAAGCCTATTTCCATTTAAAATAACACCAACAGCAATTGGAATTTTTACTACCATCCATACATATCTCTGCTGTACGGTCAGTGTATTAGAAATTCATGAAATTCATTTTTAAACAAAACCCGGGGCATTTGCATACATTTCTCATATCTTAATAATAAACGTTTAAAAGAGTTAAAATTTATTATAGAGTCTAGTGATGCCAAAACTACTTTGCTTTGCGACCCCCCACTTCGTGGACATTATTGTTACAACGTCCAATTAGACAGGGGAGCCTTTTTTCACTGTTAGTATATTACAATTAATTTTAGTAAGCAGGACAGGAATTGGCCAGCAGTACAGAACAAAGACCAACGTTTTAAAATGCAAAAGTGCTTCTAAAATGATCCATTTTTCAAATTAGTTTATTTATTAGTCACCTAATAATGGAAGCATTTCTTCCCGTTTTTACTCACTATACCGTAACAATTGTTACCGGTGTTACAACCAAAAACACAAGCCTTCTTTTAAGTTGCATTTTCAGGTACGGTAGGTTTATTTGGACGATACTTTTTACCTTAAGCGTCTATACCAGAGATAAAGTTCAACAAGAAATGTTTTATTTATTTATATTTTTTAATAATAATTCCCAGCTTTAATACATTAAACTATATTATATATTATAATATATTCTATAGTATTAGTGATTAAAACAACAAATTTAATTTTGATATTAAGAACAATTTATAGTAATACGTATAATGATAAAAAAAAAAAATAATTGAAAAAATATAATGAAAAATAATAATTATATCAGGACCAGTCCTGCATCAATTTAAAATTGAACGCTTTATGTTTAATACAGACGTATGTATTGAATGTATGTATGTACATATATATAAACAATTTATAAAAGTTATTAAAACTCGAACCCATTACTCTTAAAAGATGAAATTGCGCGTAATTGGTTCGATTTGTGACAATTTTATTAAAGCAACGTGCCTGCTGGTTCGTGAAGGAACTTTCATATTCAGTTCACCAAGTAAAACAGGTGAGTTAACGTCACTCTGCAACAGTTTAATAAAGAAAGGCACCCCTAGCCAAGTACGTCTATTCAAAAGAAAAAGCAAATCTAATATTTTTAGACGATTTTCGTAGGAAGGTAAGGCTCGCTGACAACTCCAACCCAACAAAGTTAATGCAAATCTTAAAAAAAATTGCTGGACAGATTCAATAAGACCAATATGAACATAATAGTTAGACAACCAAACTACCACCTCATACTCCATAAGGGGTCGCACCAAAGAAACATAAAGCCTCTTAGATTCATAAGGATCAACGTATTCCTTGGACTAGCGCTTTACACAACCGAGAAGAGCTTTCGACTTATTCACGAAAGAAATCATATGCAAATTGAAGTTAAATTTTGGATCAAAAATAACTCGTTAATCAATACATTGTCAATAAAATAATCGAGAGACAGAGGAGCGGACCTAGAATAATCCAGAAGGATCGGCCTATAACAACGTACTCCCATTAAATCATTCAATTATTAAGCCAACACTTAAAAATGAAAATTGTTTCATTGTCCTTCGATGTTGTATGAATTTTGTTATTAAATCACAGCGTAACGTAAGGGTTTTGGTTGTGCACTTAACTTATATTGCAAAATAACGCAATCGCAACATGGTCTACACAATTTGTATGCGACATAATGTTGGCGAGGTTATGACATGAGCACAGGTCACAGCAACAATTTCGTGACAATGTTCAACACCAACTTTGATAAGTGTGACATCACATAAAGCAACAACTAATAACTACTTGCGGTGCAAAAAAATGTACTAACCATTACCAACTACTCCGCTCTGGTCGTTTTAGGTCCTTCGCTTCAATACAGGTCATCAGTACATGTGTATAATCATTCAAACACGTGTATGACCAAACTCGTAAAATTCAAACCATCAAGTCCAAAAAAATGTGTACAATGAACTTTTTAGAAAAACACGAACACATCGCTAAATGAGCGCAACATGCTCTTACACGTGCATTACAAGTTTGCTGTTGCTGCTCTAATGTTGGAGCTCTCTGCCCCTTCCTAACAACTGAGGTTTATTTTAGGTGCAAAATTAGATTTTATCTTGTGATAAATTTGTTAATTGTTATTCTTTAGCACTTTGTGTTCAGCAAGTAACAAGCACACCCCACAATGTATTCATTTTTTTAAAACTCGTAATAACGGTGACGCGTAACGTATGCGTGTAATAGCTAAATAGTAACTTTTCGTCGCTATTAAAAATTAACCAATAACAGGCAAATTTAACTGCCACTCTCAGATGAGTATGCACGAACGGTTTTTTACCAAAGTCCGAAATTTAATTTTCATTTTATTATAAAAAAGCATAATTTCCATATATACCATAATAAACAAACAAGTAATAATTGCAATGATGATCAGTAACTATAGCGTGAAATGTGTTGTAGAATATATCGGATAAAAATTTCATATAATAAGAAGTTGTAGCAGTAAAACTTTACCTACTTATTAAGTTGCATATTCTATTACGTTCTATTCTATTCTAGGCTGCTTAAAAATATTTGTGAAACAGTAGACCATTTGGAGAACTACGTAGCTAATATATTTTGGAATCTTTTAATCCATTTATTTAATGCAGCTTATTTTTATACCCTCTACATAAGAAGGCGCTATACAAAATTTGTCGTTCCATTTCCAATATCCAGAAGCCGGCGTCAGAGACCCCCTCTTTCATGGAAGTATTGAGTGCAGACACTTTTAATTTATGTACCCGTCATTTAAATTAGGCAAGATCAGCCAGAAGCCACGCTTTAATCTTTTTATCTGCTAGTTTACACTCGTAAACTAAGGGTACCCACCGTTTGTAAATAGATGGAGATGTAGATGTATTTAAGGTTTGGCCTAGGACAGATTTAATTTTTTTACTTATTATTAATTTAAGGATGAAGATGAATAAGGAGGGTATAATAGGATGAAGAAAAGAAGTTACTACTAATCAACGGATGAGTTTATTCATTGTCACCAATATGCTTTTCCTTGGCATTGAATAAGAACTAGTTTCAAGGATTAAGGAGTTATTATACTTTTTATTTGTCTTTAGGTTTGCAACTACTCGAAGAAGGTTCCAATCGCTTTTTGAAGTGTATCATCAGTCGACGTGTTCTTTAGTCTGCTTATATCTCTTCTTCAGTTCATAACCAAATTCAACGTTTGAGTCAATACGAAACAAAACACCCTCTAATAGTCCTTAATTAAATGCCATGAACACAGTTTAGGTGCAAACGTAAAAAAAAATGTCGGATATCAGGGTAGACTAACTTTGTCCTTCCGTTTGCAATAGGTCAAGAACCACGCCCACATTCAACAAAAAACAATGCATCTGTCACAAAAATTGAGCTAAAAAGTTAAAAATTTGGCGCTTCCATTTATAGTTATCCCTTTTATTGATGTACCAAAAATGGGCGTGATCGAATAACAGACGCTATCATAGTTTAAAAAATATATACTCCACGTAAAACTCGAGTTCCAGATGATACGTAATACGTATACTGTTAGAGGACGTAATAATGTCACGCCCACTATTGTAGATGTGAAGGGCATTTAAAATTTGTTCTAAGCCAAATTTAGTTTTCTTTCTTCTACACAAATCGTACAAACATTGCGGGTATTTTTATTATAAGAATATTTTGTAAACATATTCAATTCAGACGCGCTGGTATTACCGGATGAATCACACACGCATGGGTTCAACTAAAAAGGTTATCTCTAAAAATATATATATTTTATATTTTTACACAGCTCTGATTGGGGAAAATTATATTATAGACTACAATTCAGTCGTGTTTTAGCCAGCCGTGCATTTCTATCACACACATCTCGGAAAGTATAATTCCTCAAAAAAATGTTACAGTTCGAGTCACTCCTCGTATTAAGCATATTAATACTTTTACAACACACTTCTGCTACTAGAAATATAATAGAGAATGAAAGTGACGCTCTACCTGAAAATTACTACGTGATGAACAGCATTCCGAAAGTTTTAACGAAAGATTGCAAAATACATTTCGAATGCAAAAGGAAACTAGTGCAGGCTGAAGTCCCTAAACCCTGCGTGAAATTCTGCGTAAAATACATAGAATGCGAGAACGGTACCAAAACACGAGGCCAACCACATCAGTGTTTGGAATTGAATGAACAGTTGGTTATGGAGGAGTACAATGATTGCAAGAAGGACAACAATTATGTGACTATAGGGCCAGTCGCCATGATTGATTTTCCATGCCAACCGGGCTATTTGCCCGATAGCCGGGGACGTTGCCGCGAAATATGGTAATCAATGAACTATACCTTGAGCTGGCTGAATTGCAACAACATTTTATGATATATGTTTGAATGTGTTTGAAACTTTATACGAGATCGACTAAATTTTATATTAAAGTTTACACACATACGTGCTGTATGAGATACACGCTCATTTAGTATAAATCAATGTAAATAAAATCTATGAAAATATTTAAATGAAAATTACCGAGTCATGCCCCAACAACAATCTCTACGTGTTTGATTACAGATTGTGAATATTTTAATGAAATTTCGAAATTGTTTTTATGCAAAATCAAATTAAAAATGGATTTCACCCTCAAATTACACCCACACTGGTACTAAATGCAAACAAAAATGTTTGTTTGGTACCTTGTTTGTTGCCCGCTCACCCATAACATACATAACTACATATTGTGCAATAGTACCGTCGCCTTGAAATTTCATTAAAATGCATTCATATTGAAGCGAATTGACTTAATTGGTTTAAACTTATTATTATTCACTTTTTTGTTATGCACACAATTTACGAATTTGCGGATGATAACGGTTTTAATAATATATTATACATGGTGACTCTCTAACCTCAAGTTTCTAAAGCAAATATAATTGGAAGCGAAATGTAATCCGCTAAAATTTATGAAATTTATTTGAAAAATGAATTACACACATGCAAACGTACTACCAGTAAAGCAAGCAATAAATGAAAGTGCAATTCGCATAATTTGCATTATGAGCATGATGCACAATGGATCGTAACGTCTGCAATAGAGAGGGATTAACCCACCTGTTCCGAAATTAATTTTACATTTTCAAAAAAAAAAAAAAACTATTAGAGTTAGATTAAATTTTAATTTAATCTTTGATTAAAGCAGACTATTTTTATAATTGATAAGAGTGCTCATATTATTGCTGTGAGCGTAGTAACTCCTAAACGACAAATGCCACACTTACCTTGACTTATACCGATCGAGTCGGAATCAAATGAACCATTTAATTAAGTGCAAGGACATATATTGGGCCAGGGAGGAACCCTATTGAAAATGGACGGAAAATCTATTAAAATTTGTCCCATCAAATATTCGATATATTAACGCGTCGGAAAAGATCTTCCAAAATTGAAGAGACAATCACGAATTTAATCGTACAAGAATATATTTTATAGTTTTGTACAAACAAAGCAATATGAACACCATGCAATAAATCTTAACCATCTTGTTGTGTGCTGGTGAGCCAACACCTTATTAATAAATAAATATTGTGTCACACGTGTCTGGTGTTCATATTATTTTGTTGATCACCTGTCTCATATAAAAGGCACATAAGTTTGGATTGAATTGAAGAAAATGGCACCTGGCACCTGGATTTGGACGGGTTACGTACTTTGTCTTTGCCTGATTCTTTCCTAGCATAATTTCTCCTCTCTTCTTTTCGAAAAACACTAAGTGAATAAGAATTTCATTTCTTGTTTGAGTTACATCTAATTTTTATTAATTCACATTTTTCTTATGTACATGAATACATGACTTTATGCATTGGGTATGTATATATATTGTTTTACTTACACATAAACATTTTAATAATTACCATAATATAATAATATTACAATGCAGTAGTCGTATATGTATGCGAATGCCGCTACAACTGCTGTTGTTTAGCTATTTGCTCGATTTCGTTTCGGATTTTTCTTTAGTGTTCATTTAATGCAATTTGATAACATTTTTACGTTTCTCTCATTAATAAATGATTAAATAAAATAATTTTTGGTTTTTGTAATTAACCTATTGTGTATGTGTGTGTGTGTTGGTATTTTTTATATATTTTTATAACATTGTTGCTTTTTGCTATTGTTGTGATCGCTATAATTAGTTGAACCTGTGTGTTTGCTTATAATTATAATTTATTTTGTTTTAGATTTGGTTTAGATTCCATTAAGAGCATAGGTAAGGGCAGGCAGATGCTTACACACAAACACCGAGAGTGTGAAAGCACATGTGTAGTGGAAATGTAGAGAGGCGCGAGCAACGTACGGACCTCGGATCACAGTACATCAAGCTAGCTTCCCCAACTGTTCAATATATGTATAATTTTTTTAAAAGAAGCTTAAAAGAATTGATAGGTAAGCAACATAAAAGGAATAAATAAATAACTTAGGTGACAGGAGATTAATTGTGTTAAGTGTTTGCCTTATATTTTTATACAATCGAAGTTTGTCATTCCATTTATAACACCAAGAAGGAGGCGTCAGAGACCCTAGAAAGTATATATATTCTATATCAGCATCAAAAACTGTGTCGATATAGACTTGTACGCGCGTGTGTTCATATGTCCGCATGTCCGGCAAAAAGCTCGCCTTGCAAACTGATATGAAGTACATGCACTATTAGAGGGCGGAATCATGTACCTGACGCCCGCTATAGACATAGAGAATAATGAGGATATGGCCTGAACCAAATTTAGTTTTCCTACTTCTTCAAAGTTGTTTTACAATTTTCATAGGCGTAGATGAAAAGTTTATTTCCTACATATACATATGTACTGGCACTTGTTTTTATAGTTACCGTAGAAGTGGCCTCAAAAGAAGCAAAAATGTTTATACATATATGTGCGGACATATGAAGGCGAAATGCGATTAGATAAATTATGAATTTGGAGGAAAGCCGAAAGCGACCACAAAATACTCAAATTTCAAATTCGTCAGGCTAGTTATGTTGTTGGGTAAAAGCAAACTTGTAGAAATAGTTTTTCCTTCACAACCGACGTTTTCAAAGTTACTTCATCAAGTCCTAACGCAGTTAAAATAGAATTTGAATAGTATTCACTGGCACGTGATATGATGACGCATGACGGTCTAAACGAGAAATTTCAATTTTTTATTTGGCCCATCGTCAAAGAAAACGTGGCTTGTGCCTGGATTAAAGTATTTGCCGATTAATATTACCACGAAATATATGCTGTTTAAATGAAACATTTCTGTATAACTCAACAAAATTTATATCACCATGAAATCTTCCCTGTGTACCCAACACTCACTTGGGCGAACTTAGTATTATTGGCTTTTTTCATTTGTCCAAAGTTTAAGGTATAAGAGCTGTAGTAGGGTATTAAGTTGCGTTCATATTATTTTATTGAAATTCTCAATGTGTGTAAATGAAGTAAAATGGTAGCTTCATCACAATTACACTTATTTAGCATGGCTTTTTGGAAATCTCATGTTTGGAGTTTTACGTATCGTGTGGTGGTACAATATCACCTATTAACTATTCATACGTGTCAAGCGAAACATAAATAATTCATATTGTAATTAATTATTGTACACTGTATAGAAAAAAACGTTCACACGTAATCATTTTTTTATGTTATATGTACAAATATTTCGCACTTTTACAACTGAAATAACATAATTTTTATATAATTCTCAAATTTACCCAATTTATTATTTTAAATAGAGTACAGCTGGTGCGGAATTATAAAATTTTACGAGTTAATTATCGAATGCCACAAATTGGTTCTCAAGTATTTAAAACTAATGCCGAACTATTACAAAATTATATGAACAAGTCTGAAGTATAAAAAGAAAAGCACTGAAATACTAAATTTTACACAACGATACTAATACCGGAGCATTACAAATTAATCCTTATCTTAATTAAGGAATTAAGTACCATATAATGATAATAATAATCAGTTAGTTAATATAGCCTTATACTAAAGCAATACAGCAGTACAATATTTAAGTAGTCTGCTACACCACACATATTTCAAGTACAAATTTCAAAACTCGAATATACAAATATTGCATACTTACTTGGATTAGTTTTTAAATTATTAGTTAAGTACATTTTTAAATTACAATAGAGTTCTAAGGAGGGAAAAAACTACTCTGAACATTTGTTTAAATGGAGCATAACTAATTCTCATATAAAAAATTAAGAGAGAGAAAAGAAAAGAGTTTAAATAATTACACACTCTAAACTATGCTTGGTTATTTTTCGATTTGCTTCGCTTTGTAAATATAGTACGAAATAGAACTAATTTTTGGAACTAAGAGGTGATCGTGCTCGACTATTGCATTTTCACCCGTTTTTTACCTTATACAGTTTTTGTAATACGGGAGTTCATAAAGCGTTTTAAAATCCCATTTTCAAAGGAAACGTGGAATGATTTCAAATTCAGATTCAGCATTCCAAATTTGTTCTAAAATATTTAGTACGAAGGATTTTTTTTACTCTGTATGCCATAGGTCAACGTTCAAGTAATTTACTTAGTTTGAAAGTGGTTCAAGTTCACATTTTGGGTAAAAATATATCCATATTTCTTTAGTCCAAACTTTAAGCACTATTGTTCCTTTTTTGAGACCCCAAATTATATAAAAGCTATGATCAAAACTTTTCGCCGTTTCCAAACGCAATTCCTTAAATATCATATCTCAAAATTAAAACATTTGATCTTGAACTACTTTCAAATTCAATGGTTTATAAACTCTGCGTAAAAATAATAGAAGAAAAAGTTCACTAATATACAAACACACTCATGCATGAATTACAGCAACCATGTGTCACTTACATCTGTTTCCTTATATTGTATTTCCTCTTATCCGTTACTTATGCATATTATTTCACTGCTCTGCGACTTACACATATTTACAAAATTCTCTGCGAAATACATTTCACGGATAATGAGCGGTTTCACAATTGATGATGATTAAAAACTGTATTACAATATATTATCGTCAATCAATATTAAGTACTTGTGCATGCGTGTGGGTTCCTCTATTTACAAAAAGCTTATACAAGTACTTTGTGAGAAGGAAACATATGAAAATCATACGAATGCGAGTTCCAATAAGCTACGAGATTATTTGCCTTCATAATGAAAGCATCGTAAAGGTGTAACATGAGATTTTGTACGTGCCTACGGGGGAGGTTAGCTGTGTGAAGGTTATTATTTTACAATTAAAATCTTTATACATGCTTTGCTTTACGGGTACGGGATTAATGGAACGACACACACATACCTAAGATATTGTATATGAATTTCTTCTTTTCCCATTGTATGAACTAGTATCTTAATCAATTCAATATTTTATTCTTATTCTTAATTTTATTTTTATTTATATTTTTATGCAATTCTCTCTTTTGTTGAGGGAATACTTTATATACTTGTGAGGATTTCTACTTAGTAAAGGAACACTTTACTTGTCAGTACTTCGCTTATTTAAGTAAAAGTGATTCAGCATGAAATTATGTCTTAATTTACTCTATATACGTATACAATTATTCATGAAAATATTAGGAATCTGCAGGTCATGTTAGATGGATGAACGCTTAAGGTAGGTTATAGGTAAAGGAATTCTCTTGTAATAAATGATTAAAAAAAGAAACCAAATAAATTAGCGTATATCGTGGCATTCTTTGGTTACGTTACGTTCGCACACACACAAATCTGTATTAATTTATATTTTTCTCTCATCCATGGCATCTGGGTGCCTTTTACGTGTAATTATGTATACATTCTGGTTGTTGTTGTTGTTGGTGCTGACTTATCCGCCCATACCACATTGACGCCTGCCTGGACACACGTATGATTTCATGGCGATAGCCAACAGAATCAACTGCATGCTATATGCGGTGGTGAAGGTGTGCTGGCTTTGGCCGTTGTTGCTGCGCGACTTGGAACTTGCCACAACCTCAGATTCTTCGGGCGATATATCTATGCTATTACTAGCAACAATAAATTGAAATATATCGCTGACCTGTACATGAAATAAAGAAAAAGCACCAAAGAAACATTTTCAACTCACTTATAAAGTGCAGACTCTTAAGCAACTGAAGGCGTACGTATACACCCTCATTTACATATCACACACAAAGAAATCTTAGGGGCTTATGCACCTACATACTCCGACATGACTTTTTTTATGCATCACATGCAAAGTTGTAGTCGGTGATGCTTGAAAAAAGTTTATTTATAGATGTGCGTCTGTTTCATTTAACAGAGCGCAGTTGGATGTGTTAGTGCATGGTTGGTGTATGTGAAAGGAATATAAATTTGCAGAGGTTCTTGTATGAACGCACACATTCAATCATGCTTTCATTCCTTCTTTTATTGAAGTTGAAACAGTCATTTATATGAAAACGTTCTTCTGCAAAGGACTACATCACTGCCTTTATCTTACACATACGATAGGTGGACGTACACATGTGTGCATATGTGTGGTATTCATATAATATATGCAAGTTTACCGGGGATACAAACCTCATTCCAGCCATAACGGTTCTTTGCTTGCACAATAGCCTCATAGTAAGCTCCCGGCACTAAATTCTTTATAGTGTAAGACATGATGTGTGTTAACGGTTCCGATGCTGGACGATGTTCAGGCGTTAGTATGAAATCATGCCATCTACCTGGCTGTTGAAACGTATCATTCATCTGAAATTTATTACAATTGCAGGTAAAAGAGAAACATGAGCACGCCTAAATAAATATACAAAAACGAATAAGTACTAAGAACAACAGCAAATACAATATTTCCCTTCAACATTGCGTTCAACTTTAATAAAATATATTGGAATGCATATGTTTTAATGTTTTATTTAAATTTTGCACAAGGCACAAGGCTGACCCAACTTATTTATACGTGATTTTTAAGTAACGGATGTAGAGACATGTTGTTTAAATTTTTAAGTCACATTTAAATATCCGCACCACAGATCAAGATAACCAGACTAAATTGTGCGTCTTGGGTGTTAGAATTACAACAATTTATCACGCCAATCACTGCGGGGACGCTCAAGATGTAGCTGCCACGAAAAAGGAAGCTCACACATAACTTGAAAATGTCTAGTACTAGAAGGCAGTCGCCACTTTCACCCCGTTAATAGCTGACTAGGTGACGAAAATGAAATGTCGTGGAAACCGCGTGTGCCTACTCATCAACAAACCTATATAAATATAATCATGTATCCGTCATGCGTAGGTTACGTGGGTATGCGAAAATGTGACGAAATTGTGACGGAGGAAAATCGCTACACTCATTTTCCTCTCACACAAATCCTTCTGGTATTATGTTACATACATAGTTGATACTTGTTTACATATAGGTATATTATACAATTTCATCGCATGCTACAAACGTGTAATGACAGAATAAGGTGTCCAATGTCCACATCATCATACTCGGTCAATGTACGACCACTACCGATTCCAGAACTTACGTGGAAAATGCCTTCTTGTCTAATCGGAAAAGACGCTCGTTTGTTGTTGACGGTGAGCTGTACAAGCGTGAACATCGAGCTCTTAGCCAGTAGCTGTGAAATCAAGAACGACAAACATACAAAGGGAAAAGAACGAGTTACAAACCCAAAGGAACCAACACGGATATGGTGATAAGTACCTATCAGACTATATTCTAGCCTCAAGTTAAATTATCCGAGAGTCGATGGTGACAACCCTCGGCAAGAGCTGGTTAGCTATATTATATTCGATGGTGACAAGTACCTCGAAGGCCAGTGAGGAGTGGAGGGCTGGATAAAACATAGTCGATGCACCAACTTAGTAACTAAGCTGGGGTTAAGAATTTATCGAAGAAATAAATCACGGAAAGAAAATTGCAAAGCGAGCGTTCCCCATTATAAATAAATGTGCGAGTCACCCTGAAAACCGACGGCTTCAACCCAGGCCAAGAAAATCTCGTTACAAAATATTGAAAATTAAGTCAAATGCCAGCATGCCATCCATCATCAAATGCAGCCAAAAATTACACTGCAAAAGTGACCGCGAAATTCTGGGCCTTTTTGCGAAAGATATGTTTCACCTGCAATCGTCCAAATCAAGGTACCAAATTGTGGGCCGTTGAAATTTGACCACACACGCGACCTATAGGACGACCAACCCAATGAAGAAAACAACATCTCCTTCAACCTCAACAACCATAAATTCATAGAAGGGATTCTTTGTTCACGCTAACCCAAGTACAACCATTTGGAAGTGCTGGCCAGCTAGCTTAAATTCTCATTTCCTATCTATTCAAGATGGCACTTGCAAGATATCGTTCATGCTACATACATTGGCATTTCCAATTTCACTTTTGTTCAAATTATTACAATACGAAAAATGTTCGCGCCTTTAAGTAGGCATCGACTTTTATCATTCATAATTTGTAATTTGAAGACGAGAATGGGCACTAAAAGCGTGGATTACGGGAAGCAATCAACCTTTATTAAGTGAAATCAGAACAATGTGCTACAAGATCAACTAGTATGTCGCTCCATAGCGGTAACAATGGTACGAGAATAGAAAGCAAAGAACATTGAACGCTACATACAAGTGGAATTTACTTACTATTTGGAAATTACTTAAACATAATAATTGAACGAATATTATGCGACAAGAATCGGCGACAAAAAGTACTATAGACGAAGAGGAGTCCGTTTTTATGCGGGAAAGGTCATATATGAGCCCTAAGAACATTTATTGGGGATGATAATGATACTGTTATCATGTTACCGTACAATGAAGAGCAGAGAGGCAGCTTCTTTGTCTGTTTTTTCGTACAACATGTATATGCACGCATCATTTTTATGCTGCCATGGATAGTGTCTGTGGTTATATAACCGTCGAGCGACACACTGACTCGCAACTTTTCAAAGAACTCCACCCCCCACATACCACGTACACGGCCACTGCATTTTCATTAAACAATAACAAAAGCCATAACTTGAATTGAATTCTCGTTTCCACTAAATAAATGCATTCACTTGTATGGTACGTACGCTTGGCAAACAAACAAAATAACACAAACAGATGCACTTACTAACTTAAATAAAAGAGTGCCGCAATATTTATTCAACAAATCTATATTTTTATGCGATAACGAAACATTGATTTCATTCAGTAAATTGCTCTTTTTAGCCTCCAGCACACGGAACACTTTCCTCTGCGATAAATTTACATGGCCAGCGGATTTATAGTTTCTGTTTGTTTCGTTACGTTTATGTACACAATAATAAAAGCGACGTTGTAAAAAACAAATCCATTAAGCAATTGGCAAAAACATAGTATAAGGGGTTTTTTTCTTTTTTCACAGAAACCCATAAACCATGGCGAGAGAGAAGCTTACTTACCAGCACACGTCTGTAGAGGAGGCGCACTTCCTCCAACGGAGGATAACTGTCAATTTTCCACGTGAGATTGTAACTGTCTGACGAACGTCCCCATTTCGGTGAATAAAATTCAGCGGGCCCCGGGCGTCCGGATAGTTCCATGTATTTGCGAGACCGACCCAAGGAATTGTCTGCTACACAACTGCAACGCAAGAAGCACGTCAATGGAGATACAAATGTTCACAAATTGTGAGAGTGTGGGCTCAATATACGAGATGAGTTGCATGAGTTGATGTACTGGTTCATTATTTCCAAATTAAATATTTTGCATATATTCGAAATTCATTAAAAACATTTTTTTCGTTTCATTAACATACTTTCTTCTCTTTGCTGTTCATCCCATACAACGCCCAGGTAAACGTTATTTATTTATTTGTTCTATCAACACTCGGACAATGGCCCAAGTTGTGCGTTGACTCTTACCTGTAGTTGCCGAAATCCTCTTGTTGTATATGTCTAATGGTGAGAGTGTGTCGATTGGCTCTGGTTGACATAATGCGTCTATCGGTTGACTGTATGAGGAAAGAATTTTGATACCAGGACATCTGCAATTCGAGTAATAATAGATAAAATGCTCGATCAAAACCGATTTAAAAAATGATGGTTTTTTGTATTATTCTGGTTGTGTTGAAGTTTTCAAATAGAAATACAGGTTTCAATGACATCCATTTAATTTCATACATGCTTTCTAAATGAATTGATTTGCTTGGTAAGAAAACATGAACCACCACCTCTAAGTCCGAACGAGAGAGAGAGAGAGAGGAGCGTCAGAAGCACCATATCAAGTATTAAATAAAATTCTTGATCAGCTCTGAAGTGTGAACTCCTTAAACCGCGTTTGTGTGTTCGTCTCTGTGCTTGTCCATATTGTTATTGCACCTGGACTATAAAAAATTCTACCAAAACTACGACGACATAATTTTTAATTAAAATTTTTATTCATATATATATACATACTAAGTTGGTGGGTATCGGAGGTTTTACTTGTGCTTTCTCCCCTTTTGCATTTAAGTTTATGCAAGCGATGAATTATAAGTGAATTAATTTTGTTGTGGCATATAAGATAAGAAAAAATATATTGTGCGTAATGTGAGTTTTACTTGTTTTGGGTAGATTTTTAAACTTGTATTTTGTCGATCCATCATTTTAGTACATTTTATTGTATATTTATTTAAGCGTACATTGCCTCTCTTTTTGCCCATTAAACGAATGCTACAGGTTTAATGCGATTTTTCATATATATGTAGAAAGATTTATTTTTTATTAGTATCGTATTTTGTGGAATTTCAGTGTGTGGTATCCAGGTCTTTTAAGTTTGCAACTATCGAAAAAAGACTCAAGGATTCCCCACGCTTTACCCACGTTCTCGATCAGTATCAAAATCTGAAATAGGTTCCAAGGCTGTCTGTACTCCTGTCAACCTTACAGTCTCATGAATTAAAATATTAGCTAAATGCCACGCCCCCAATTGATAAAAACTCTCTCGCAGTTAAAATTTACAACGTAAAAAAGTATGCACTCGATGAAAAATGAACCTCTGAGGTTATTATTGAAGAAGGAAGGATATTTAGTGTTTAGCTTAGGCTATGCGTACGTAGCTCTTTTTCACAAGTTTTGCGTCTGAATTGTAATATAAAAAAAGGGCCATTCCAACCATGTGAACCGCTATATAATGAATATTATATGTAGGACAGAAGTAGTTTTCATTATTTAGTTAGTTCTGACAGAATGAAAGCAAATCTGCGAGGGATTGTAAATAGAAAAAAATAAGTGAAATTTATTGCGGTGGACATATGTTTTGGTTTTTGTTTCTCTCTTACACAAGAAACACACACACACATTTAAATGAATGTCAATAAATTTATATTTATTGAACTTTTTATAGAGTGCAGTAGAGTCGATTTTTTTTTTTTTTTTGGAGCAGTTGCAGATTTCCAGTCATTTAGTGAAACCTGTGAATTGAAAATGCAGACCAACACATACACATACACATATGCAACTCATGCATACCATGCACACATCCTTAATTACAGTTACTTATAATAGGGTTAGCATTGCATAAAAAGATTTCATTTAATACTTTTCACTGCGCTGTTTAGTTTTTCCAAAAATACATAATTCAAGCAATGGAAAGTTTATAGAAATTGCATGAATTAAAAAAAAAAAAACAGAAAAGTAGAAAAAGCTGCTTTGGAACATTCATCATCATTTAACTAATGAGGTGTCACGAACCATATTTTGTAGTCCGTGTCGCATTGACAAGTTCGTTTCTATATTAATAATTAATGCTTAACACCCGTCAATTATAATATTAAATTATTAAAGTATTATATGAATGCTAGCAATTACTATGAACTCTTAATCGGAGCCAGGCAAAAAAAGCGAAAGAATGCGGTTATTAATGCAGGGCATGATTATACCAACTACATTTTGTTTAAAAAAAGCGGCCACAGCACACAAATAAACAAACGTACATAAATTATTTGAATTCATGACCTGTTTGTGTGTGTGTGTGCTGCTGCTGAGTCACTTTTTTGCACATTAAGTCAATGAAAGCAAGTGGGAAAAAATGCAACTGAGTCAAAAAAATTGTAATAATCATTAAGAGTAACGTTTTTAACTAATAGTTGAATTCCTTATTACATAGTTTGTTATTGTTGTTGTTTTTGATGATGATGCCCACACTGTTGTTTCTGTATTTTTTCAACACTAATGATACGTTTGAATATTATGTAAACACATAACATTTCCGACTACTCTTTGCACTCTCTCTCTATCACCCTCATCACTACGTCATTGTGTAATTGCTGTTCTTCGGCATAAGCGGAGTCTATGTCTGTTAGCGGCAATGAAATGAAATTAAATTAAAAATAATGATGATGCTAATGATGACGTTGAAACTCCTCTTATTATTATTATTATTATTACTACTACTATTATTATTGCTGTTATTGTTGAGATGATAATAAGATACAACGTTTCTTCAATAGTCATGCACCAGAAAATAAAAAATTGTCTGAAAAAAAAAATCGGTTCGCTTTTCATACAAAAGCTACATTTTAAAGCATGATAACGAAAACAACAACAACATATATTATGTGTGTATACCATATATAACAAAGGCTGCCAAGAATGTCTTTAAAAAACAAATAACAAAGAAAATATAAAACAATCAAAAAAGTAATATGTAGAAAATGAAATTATTAAAAACATTGTTACAAGCATACATGCCATGTACAAAGTGCTACATCTGCCAGCGTATACGCACGTACACGCACACAACTACATTGCATAGCGTCGAAGCTGTAAGGGAACTGTTACAGCTGTTATTGTGGGTATATGCTCGCACACACACACAAAATGCCATTTACTAGATAAAATGTGAAAATGTTAAGAATTTATTTAACAAACCGTTGCAACGGGATCAGCATAAACAATGCACACCAGTTTGGCCTCGAACCCCTCGCCGGAGTGTATCCAAGATTTTTCCACTTGTATATCGGGCGGATCTGTTTGTTTTCATTTATTTTTGTTTTTGTTTTGTGTGGTTGCCAGAGCAACAGAATAAAAGAGAAAACAAAACAAAATACATACCGTTAAATAGAAAGGTTTAATGCTGTTGACTTTTAAACAACTTCGCTAACTATGTAACACATTATTATAATTCCTATAAAATTGTGAAAAACTTGAAACAGAAACAAAACACTCTGCGGAGTACTTGCAGTTTATTCGATTGTTTAAAACTAAACGGATTCAAAATATACACAGAAGACTGTGGGTACATGTATATACATGTGGAGGGTATTTAAGACTTGGCCCAACCCCAATTTACTTTTCTTACTTCTTTGAAATGCGACTGCATTTGCAACGAGAGCATTTGCGTTTATTTGAAAATCGTACTTTAAAATATTTTTTAAAAATTTTGAGTAATAGTTGTTTAGCACAATAATGCACTTTGGCAGACCATTCTAAGTTTGATCTTCATTAAAAAAAAAAAAATTATTTGATTTCTACAATTTTCAACGAAATATTTGCATTTATTTAGGTTACTTGGGCTACAGTTTAAATCGCTTGGGAGCGTTTTTAAAACTATTTCCCCACTAATTTTTACAAAAAGATTCACGTATAATTGGAACCACGTGGTGTGATGGTCGAGTTTGACCGTTTATGAAATTCTCATACGTTTAACAAGAGTTGGAGAAAAGTAATTATTTAGCGCAGTTATTGTTGTACTAAGCGCAAAGAAGATTGGATTGTGTTAAGCATCCTCCTCTAAGCATTAGATCTCTTATGACGATTAGTGTTAATTATCAAAATGCCGCACGATTAAAATTGTATACAAGAAAAAGTAAACTTGGCTTGAGTCGGATTAAATGGGCACATGGGAGTGGATGTACCTCGAGACCAATTTAAGTAACAGACTTCGTTGAGAAACTTACGCAAGTCGGATCTCAGATGCCTCCCCTGCTGGACGACAATACTTAATTAAAATTATAAAAGCTCTTGTTTCAAATTTAAATCACACCGAAACCCACATTAAGGATGACAAAAGCATTAAACATCTGCTTTAACGATCGATTCACTCTTACAAGAGAACGACACCACACATTTATTATAATGAAATAACTTTCAGTTTCGTTTGTATGCTCTCTTCCTTATCTTCACAGTCCAATGCATGATAAATGATTTCACATCATTCTCAAAGAATTTTCAATGAAACTCAATGCATCATGTGCGGGTCCATACCATATATGTATGTACGTAACGTATGCGACATGCAAAATACCAGTTTCCTGCGTACACTTGAAAAATGCATTCTCTGGTTTTAAAATAGAAATTATTTAGCACAGTTTATATAGCAGCAACAACGAAACAATACAAACAAAATGTCTGTCCTGTACGATGGGTACTATACGATCGATTGGGTGTGTATGTTTTAGTAGTAGTAGCCAGTACCTCAAATATTTATCGAGTCGTTTGAATCAATCATCAATTAGAAATTTTAGTCGCTTTAATACCCATTGCTTGCGGTTTATTTATGATAGTTAGTCAAGTCAATCTTGTGATGTTCCTTAGCTTTCGGAATAGGGCGAACGCACAATTGGATTTAAAACACCCTACTTCTAGCCTCCAGTTTTTCTTGGTGCATTGCACAATTTTTATAAGTAATTTCTCCCAGTGTATCAATACGTACTTGTATCCTAGTAATATGTTTTCCTCTCCAATTTCATAAAATTCTAGCTTATAACTTTGTAAATGGAGTGAGAAGACATTTCAATACTTGTCGATTATTTATGAAAAGAATAACACTCCAACACTTTCTCGCAACGTTTGCTTGTGTATGAGTAGTAGAAGAATGCTTTTGTAAATATATTGTACATGCGTTTACAAGAGATAAGCTGTATACAATATACAATATATGACAATTATAAAAATGTTCAATTTCCCTTTTTCGCACACAAGTATGTGTGAATAATAAAAATGTGTGCATTTAAAAGAACAAGTAAAAGACTTTATGTGGTTGAGGGCAAATCTTGAATACCCACCACGGTGCAGCGTAGTTTCCCATGAAGCATATATATCAACAAGAGTTTTCTATTTTAGGCATTTTAGTATGCAATGGATATGTCAACGTTTGGGACAAGTGAGTGATTAACACAAAGCATTTTTACTGGATAGACGGAAAGATGGACAGACGGAGGTGTTTAGTTCGGCTCAGTATTCGATGCTGATTCAAAACGTAATTATTTTGTGGACGTTTTGACAAAACGATATACTCGTATACCTCCATATGCATACATATTGGTGGGTATAATTACGAAAGAAAATGAACTGAATTTTTACCTTTCAGTACGTTCTGTCTACCTTAATCGTATAGGGGCTTAAAAGCTCAAATATTGCTCGACACATGAGTAATTAAAATTTACAAGCATACTTACATACACATGCTAGTGCATGTATACACATAAATATTAATTCTGTTCTTTCTGAAATGTGGGGCAACTTACACAAAACATCCAAACGTATATCAACACTAACTGGATCACCAACACCATTATCAGCCGTGCACTGATAAATGCCCGCCTGTTGACGTTCAACTTTTTCCAATGTTAGAATTGGACCATCGCCAATACGAGCAGTTGATTTGTTAGCACCAGTCTGTAAAAACACGAGAAGGAAACATAATAACAAGATAGGACTAAATTTGGCTAAGGTCAAATCTTAAGTACCTTAAACATAATTATATTAATAATAGGCGTGGTACCTGATTACGCCCCTCATAGCTCATGCATTACAAATAAACTGATTTAAATTTTTCGCCAAATAATGATTTTTATATAGCGATGAGCGTGCCTGCAGTTTTACCCGTACATCGATGGGTAGCCTAATACACACACTTGCAACTTCGAAGTTGAATTTTTTCGACCAATAGAAAGATTTCTGCCGATTGTGGGCGTGGCTATTGCCCAATGTAACTACCAAACTAGAAATGTATGTATTCAGCTTAATATGTCAAAATTTCGCGAAATTGTGCGTTGCAACAACACGCAGATCGATTCAGATTTTGATGCTAATGAAGAACATGAGTATTTATAGGGTCTCTGACTTCTCTTTCTGAGTGTTGCAAACATAGTGACAACCTTATTAAACTCCTCGTTTTATGTGCAGGGTGTAAAACTAATGATAAACCTTAGTTACACACATCAGAAAAAATCAACAAAAGAAAAGCATGTCCTCAACCACTACACAAACATACTTACATATGTATACATGTGTATGATACAACAAAATCTTGTTTCGTTTTCCGTTCATTGCATTTTTACGGCTTAAAATCAATGTAGCCCACACACGCCCAATACAAAAGTCCGATTGCAAAGGTCATCACGTTTTCTTATTGATAAAAGGCAAAATGTAAATAACTTGGAGAAGAGATTCAAATAGTCTTAATAAAGGACGAAAAGGTTTCAAATGAAAAATTGAATTTTTCTTTTAAGAAAATTTCTCTTCTACTGGGAGAAATAATGAAAAAAGTAACAAGATCTAAAATTTATTCATTTGAATCTATTTTTATAAAGGATACTGGGAATAAATTGAAGAGAAGAAGAGAAGTATCAAATGTCCAAAATACCATTTTATGGAAAGGCAACTGAAGAGAAACTCAAATTCAATCCTTAACAGACTTGCCCTGATTGATTCATGTGTAAAATTCATATAACTGCCAGTATAGTTGGAATAGAATAAATCGTTTAAAACACTTATTGGAGACCATTAAGAACTCAATCTTATAAAAAATTTCTGTGAGTGTGCTTTTCTGCAAAGTTAGGCTTTAACGAATCAAAGATGGGCGACCAATACTCAACACTCAGTCAAAATAGTAATGTTTGAACACAAGAATCCTTTCACCTCCTAACTATTGCAACACATTCCTAATAGTAGAAGTTTATGAAGTCGCACACATGTGGTAGTAATTGTACATTAAAACTGTTTGAAAAACTCAAAAGTTTCACTTCTTACGTGGCGGTAACATAATGAAGGAATAACAATACAATGAAGGCCGCATGCAATATATATATATTTTAAATCTTGTAGCAAAAGTACTCATTTCTACAAGTGGGTCCTTGTGTTCATATTTCTATTTGCATGTTTTTTGCTTTTCTGGTACATTTCTGCCGGCATATAGTTTACAATAATAGGAAGGCCAAAGCACTCTGAATAGAAGTTCTCTGCCCCAACTCTTTCGTTGAGGCTAACATTGATATGGGGTGTGATTGTAGGCGGTAATGCAAACAAGGTCAAAAGTATGTAACGTCATACTCTATACGTCTGTGAGTGTCTATTATTGAAGGAGGATAAGAAGGAGGAGAAGGAGGGGAAGATGTTAGTTATAATGTATATATATAACAGAGTCCTGCTGCCTCTGCTAGTGCTATGCAAATGACCGGCATTCGAAGTGGCATTGCAAACCTAGTCGTTCGCTTTAATTACAATTTGGCAGGTGACTTGTGCACATATAAGGATCCGCCCGAATGCGCACACATTTAAAAATAAGCGAGGCACATAGCAAGCAACCTGAAATGACTGCCTGGCGAACGAGCATTCATTATTTATGTGAGACGGACGACACCACACAAACATGCATGGAAGGTAAAACCCTACATAGTGGACGTACAAACGTGTTGTAATGTACGAGTATAAGTGCATGCACACCACTACATAGCTTGTACAGCATCAATAGGTTTGCAATTTAGCAAGAAGCTCTTCAAGTGTATCGGCGGTGTGTGCTTTGGGAATGTACTGTTGCTTTGCCCTGATTGTACATTTGACATTTCACCTTTCTTCATCTGCTGCTGCGTCTTTGCCTTTTACTGTTGGATCCTTTATTGTTGTCATCATCTGCATGATGTATTTCCTGAGTGTTTATGTGCAGCTAAAATTCCAATTTTGCATGTAAATGAATCAGAAGTGTGCGTTGTATGTGTATGTATGTGAGTGTGTTCCCTTTGTACAACAGTTTGCTGACAAACCTTCATGACATACACACACACACAAACAGATACTCAGTATTGACTTTATTGACATGCTTGAACTAGATTATTGGCGACAGTGATTTACTAGCCTCAGTACGCGCATTAGGTTGCATTAAAAACCATTTACATGTGCAAACGTGCACGCGAGTGTATGCTTTCTAACATTACGTTGTTGCGAACCATTCTAAAATGGAGCTGAAGAAAAGTGTTTTATAGGAAGCACTGAAAACCTCCCAAAGGTATAAGTGTAAGCAACTAGTTTACTAGGGTGTACAGCGATAGTTGTTTATTCAAAATCTTGCAATAATTAATTACATGAATGTCCGTAGTCCTTAATACTCTTAATAAAGTTCTTTAATACTGGGTATGCGCAATACACAATAAATGGGGCTAGAAGACAAGTATTGCCTACAAAATATATTAAATTTAAATTTAAAGTTTACATCACAGTCAACGATTATCGACTTGTCAATTTAAGGTGTATTAAATTTGAGCAAGTGGAAGTGGTTTGTTGTCCAGTACTATGAGTTCGGCTGTATACTCACAACAAAGCCCAGATTCATTGAAAATGGAAGGAATGCAGTTCAAAAAGTTTAAATTGTAAAAAAGCCCACATTGGGCGTATGCCAAATCTAGGATGCTCGCCATCATTACCTGTCTGTCTGTTGTTGTCATTTTCACGGTCGTAAATTTGAGATATTAAGCTGAAATTTTGTACCAATACTTTTAGTTTTTGCACCCAGATCGCTATTAAAAATGGTAAAAACTTGTCGAGCGGCACGCCCACAATCGACAAAAACTTTTTTGACGAATTTTGACCTATGAACTTGAAATTTAGTACGAATGTGCACAATTATCCCATCCATCAATATGCTAAAATTACGACGCGCCTACAATTTACAAAAAACCATACCCAGCGTAAAACTCGACTTGCAAGGTGATACGTAATACGTATATTATTAGAGGGCGTAATCATAAACCTCCCACGGCCACCCTTCGTATACGTAATCCCAGTAGAACTTTTTATCTATTGCATAATCTATATTCGGCATGAATTTATTCATGTCCTAATAAAAATGAATGAAGTTTCGTAACGTGACGCCCAAAACTCAAATTTGCATTAGATTTTCCATCTCTTAGTCTTTACGAAAAGATAGAGGACATAAGCATCAGATGGTTATCAGGTGTTGACAACCGGATTTAGGATATCACAGAAATGTATTTGTCTCCGTAGGAGTATCGGTAGGTGTGCGTGTGCGAGAGTTAACAAACTGGAAATAATTTATGTTATGAAACACTTAACACGATTTAAAATCTTAGCAAATTATTGTATAAGCAGTACGCACAACCACACGAATGCTTCAAATTGCTCAAGCTACGAGAAGACCTTTTCTTTTGACCCCAATTACTATATAGGGTTGTGTGTATTTGTCATTTTTCATTTGTGCATATACTCGTATATTTCACAACATAACAACGACAACAACTCCAATAATAATAATCTTTGTTTGTTTCAAATTCATGCTGATGTTCATCATGTGATGCATGGCAAAGGTCTTCGGTCAGACTCAGTGCATAGCCGGCAATTGCTGTACGGTCCTACAACAACATCATATATCACATCTACAACGTCGTACAACATTAAATAAATTCATTACAAAACGTGAGTGTTGGAGTTATATTTGTACTGGAAGCGGCATATCTTGCTAACAGCTAAATATACACAAACATACGTGTCAACAAGTGAGTGACGTTCACAATTTCCATCACCTATTATGCTCTTTGAACCAAACTTGGCTTCGGCTGTGAACGAGCATTTTATAGAAATCTATAACAGCAACAGTACGTTCATAATTATATTGTTGTTATTGTTGTTGTTGGTAAGATATTATAAAACCAATATAGTAAATTGCCGTAGCATGTGTTTGGGTCTCGTGTGAATGTGTTTGAATTCCTATGAAAATATATATAACCTTCGCACACGCACGTACACATGCCTTCAATGTCGATTAAAAACTCTCTCTTTCTCTCATAGTCTTTTAATCCAAGTATAAAGTATATCAACCACCTACAGAGTCGTAATTTTACCTGCTGCTACAAAAGTTCTTTGATAATTTAACACCGACACTAATGCCCAGAATTAATATGAATGAATGTTTGGCTGAGATAAAACAAAAAGATGAAAACCCACGCCAGAGACTTTTGAGGAATTTGCATTAAACACAGCACACAAAATTCCATTAAAGTTACTTATATATATAGGAAGGAAAAATCTATTGTCCATCGTTATTCATCATATTTATATAAGTTTATTAAAATTAATATTAATAAATACTAATTATTCTTATCCCGGGATTGATTTTAACATCTCAAACCATAAAATCCCACACACATATACGAGTATATGTAAAAATGAATTGAAAGCTCATTTGTGATGTGGCGCTTAACCGGCATAATATATTCGATTGAACATAAAATATGTCCGTTTGTATCTTTATAAAACATTTCACTTACCTTTTTTGTCCAAAAAATGGATGGTACAGGATTGCCGGAACCTTTGCATTCCAAAGTAACAGGTCCACCTTTTCGTGCCTGCAGTTGCCCCGATGTAGGCGTAGCTCGAACACTCGGTGGCACTTATGTTACATAAACAGAGAATATTTACAATCACCCTCTGGATAGATGGGAATAACTTTGACAATGATTTACCTAATATTTCTACTGTATGAACTTGATCGCGACTTATTTTGTCGCTTATTTGACAAACATAATCGCCGGCATCTTGCGGTTCTAAATCAGATATTTCCAAATTGTAGCCGTCTATCAGTCTGATGCGCTCGTCTCGTGTCACCATAAGATTAGAGGCTGTAAGTACGTTGGCACCCCGACGCCACAATAAAACAATCGTTCCTGTGAATAAAGAATACCATCATCAACAATTTTTAATAAAACGTTTTCTTAAATAAATAAAGTTAATTGTTTGCAGCTTTTTATCATCTACAATCCATGTATAATAGCAACGTTTATGAGGGCCAAGCGACATCTAGTCACCTTCTGTTTACCGCCCGACCACAGATTATTTATTCTTTCTCGTGAGTAATGTTGGCGACACTCGATACATTATGCTTATGTATAAGATTTAAGGTGTAAGTTCACTTATTAAAGGTCAAAATTTGCGATTCCCCACATTTTTACTTTAGAGGAAATATATTTCATTCAAACAAATTAAACAAACAAAATAATGAATGACGAAGCTATGAATTTGTAAAAGTAAAGTACTCGTCGAAGTGGCCACTTTAGAATACTACACCACTGCTATCTTTCAATTGTCCTCTTTCACTTAATATTTATATCATTTGTTCTTCCTCCGATCGATTAATTTCTTATAGTTGGATAGAAATTGTTGACATGTATATATGACATACACACATACATATATATAATCGAAATAGGTATAGGACGGCTCAATAAGTCGAACTGTGCTGTGGGCTAGTACGCGAACTAATTTTTCCTCAATTTAAATAAAATACTTCTGACGTGGACGATTCATATGTGTACCAAATTTCAATTCAATATCTTAAAATTTGCTGTAAAGCACGAGTGCAACTTGTAGCATGTCATTGTGGGCGTGTAACAGATTTCAACGCGATATCTCTCAAACCCTGAGATTTCAACAAAAACTGCGTAGAAATTCGCACGGACGTACAGATGGGCTAAATCGACTTTTCTTTTGGTGCTGCTCAAGATTATATTCATTTTTGTAGGTGTGACTTTTTCGTTACTTACAAACATTTGAACATAACCAAAATTCCCCCATATCATTATGATGATGGATATAAAAATTGAAATCTATTTTATTTTTACTTATTTTTTCCTCTTTGCACTCATTGCCGTTTACTTATAGTTTGTGTGAGTATTTACAATATTTCTAAGGTGCTCAACACAGTTGTCAGATTATTTATTATAGATACATTCGTGTAGCTATAAGCGTGTTTTTATCTGTTGAGCGAGGCGATAAATAATTTTTTTGTACAACAGTTATATTGAAAAGTGTTGTATTGCGTTGTACTTTTTGCATGTATTCCTTGCGTTTTTCTTGCGGCACCATCTTGGGAAAGTGTGCACTCCATTGCAACCTGTGTTTCGTCTGTCTGCATTAGTTGTGTGTTTATGGTTAGCATACTAATATTTCATAGAATATTTTGTAAAAATTTTTACACAAAGTATCTTTTGCAACTGCACTTACATAGCTGTGATATTTACACTAATAGGGCAGCAAATTTATTTCCATTTTTATACACTCCATAAAAATGGGTGGTATACTGAGGAAGTTATTCCATTCGCAACACTCTGAAGGAGGCGTCAGAGATCCCACAAAGTATAAATTTTATGTATCAGCATCAAAAACTGAGTCGATCTGGATACTTACACTATTGTTTTGCGATATTGAGCTGAATTTTTGTACAGGCACTTCTCCTTTCTGCACTCACTACGCTATGGACTTGCTTGACCTGCAAGCTAATACGTATTAAGCACTGTTTGTATGTAGATGTAGAGTGTACTTAAGATTTGACCTTGGTCGAATTTAGTTTATTTATTTATTTACTTGTTTTTATTGTTTGGGCACTTATTTTTGAAAGGTGAAGAGCATTTTTTCATATCAACGTGCTTTACGTTTTTTGTGTTATATGAATAAATGAAAATATTATGATCGGTCAAGCCGGACCACTTAATATTCTACATCAGTTATTTGCCAAATTGTACTACAATTAGTTTAGTTCCGTGCGTAAGCGGGAGACACTGCTATGAATGTTATTGCGTGCAATATCTTTATATGTAAATGGGTCTCAAAAATACTCCGATTGGTCTAAATTTGGCACTTTGAATTATTAAGCTGTTTAAGTATTCTTTACTATATTCTGTTAAACAATATAAAGAATTGCGATTTTTTCCCATATTAAGACATGGACAGACCGACAGGCGGACAAATGGTTACATTCAGATTTTGATTCGATGCGTGTAATTGAAGGTTTTTGTGGAATTTGATGTTTAGTTACAAACATCTGCACAAACTTAATACCCTTTCCCACGAGTGGTGCAGCGTATAATAATAAAAGTAGTAATAAAACATAGTGAGGGTATGTACAGCATCAGCAACACCAACAATCGTTGTTGAGTGGAAATTTCACCTGAAATTGATTTTAAGTGTACCTTCCATTGAAACATTTTAAAAGTTCAAGTTTTCAAGACAGAATATTTTATGAACACTACACACTGCCGCACTTTCATATAAAAAGTTTGTGCCAATAATATTTTATCACTGTTACAGGGTACAAACTAAATACATAAATAATTTATTATTCGAAATCATATTTGTGTGGACTCCTAAACGATAAATGCCACACCCACCCTTAATTATATCGATCTGAATAGCATCAAAAATTTGAATCAATTTAATCATGTCCATCTGTCCTGTCGTGTACTTTTTGTAAGCATGTTAAAGATCGCAATTACTGTTTAAATTTGGAAATTTGGAACATAGATGTCCTTTTGGCCAAGGACGGTTAGTATTGAAAATGAACCTGATCGTTTTATTTATAGGAACACTCCGCGTATATTCATAAAGCAAACGTGATTTTAAGACAAATAGTCCTAAGATTTTTATACATATACCTATCATGGAGCACAACGGACATAAAAGAAAAATAATAAGTGGTCGGGAGTGTGTTAAAAACTTATTTTATTAACGTGAACTCAAGTCAAACGCCAAGTTGAAAGGCACCTAAACTTAACTTCAGGCGGTAAGGGAGTTCACGAAAAACGCACAGCAATAAATAACTGGTACCTGTGAACATTAGTATAAAGTAACAACTTATATAGAATCGGAGGTAGTTATAAAGCGCACGCCAAACGCTTAATATTTGTTCTTTACCGCAGAAATTATTGATTGTAGAAACTACACAATACAAGTCCTTGGTCAAAGAATATGCATTTGGCCGCACCTGGGATACCCCTTAAATTCGTACGTAATATGCGGTCATGGTATGCATGCAGATGAGCAATCTTCTAATGGTTAATAAGAATGAATTTTGCACTAATGTGAGTTTTGTAGATTGTGGGCGCGTGTCATATACGGCAGATGTAGTAAACTCTAGTCACCAAGAACAAATTTATATATAAAGGGTACTAATATGAACAGTTCTGTGAAATTTCAGAACATTCGGGTTAATATAATCGGAATTTGCTAAATTGAAATCGAAATGTACAGCCCAGCTCAGCACATAGAACTATTTAAAGTTGTTAAAGAAGACACTTTTAATGTGGACGATGGTAATGTGTACAAAACTTTAGCTCATATCAGCAAAATTTGCGGCTGTGAGAGTGCTGAAAGGCACATGTGTAAAGTTTGTGTGCACGTCCTTGGCCCATTTTGCGATTTTGAAATCTCTTATCTCATTTTTGACGACCATGACAGTTCCAACAAACATTTAGAAAAACCCACGAAAGCACAGATTTGCGCGTGCGGCTCACCCGCGTCTACTACTTACAAATGTCTAAACAAGAAAAATATGCTCACATATCATTATGATGGTTCCTACCTACATTACATCCAAATAACAAGGGAGTATGTTGGTCTTGTTCAAATGTGTGTAACATCCAGAAGGAGGCACGCCACACCTTAAAGGATAATAGCTCAATATCAATAGGTCTGTACATTCTGTCTGTCCATGTGAATGTGGTTCTGGGTGAATTTCTATTCGGAATTCTCACGGTCACAAAAATTGAAATATTCAGTTTAAATTTATGGACAGTTTTTATGCGAGTGGGCATTTTGGGTTTTTAATGGGAAAAATCGGATTTAAAACGCGTCCCCAATGCTACATAAAGATGATTTATTGTTCTGAAATTTAGTGCAAATCATTTTTATTTGTATATGTAGGTAGTATACTATTGAAAATGGGTTACGTTGCACCAGGATCCACCCACAATGCTACAAAAAAATACAATTCGTTGTTTCGGGTTTTCCAGCTAAAAAAGATACTGAAATCAAATATCTTCAGAATATAGATTTGGCGTATGCCTAATTGTTTACTTGTTTTATATTGAAACTCCCACCTTTGCTTTCTCATTAATTGGAATTTAAACGTATGACTCTCTTCCTTTCAAGTTAACGTATAATAATCAAAATAAAATTACGATAAAACCGACCGAAGACCACTGAATTGTCCAAAAAATTAAAAATAGTGTTGCCCGAAAATCCCCCAAAAGGAAACATGAAACGAATGAGAACGAGACACTATAGAAAAGCGTAAAATAGTAAATAAATGTGGAATTAAGAAAAAATGAAAACCAACAACTGCCACAACAACAAAGATAAAGAGCGAAAGAATAGAATGGTATTAAGTTTCATTAAAATCTAATTTATTGCTTAACAGACACACAATATATAAAGTGGGAGAATGGGAAAGACGCATAAAAAATGGAAGAAAATGCAGAAAAGCACATAAATAAAAGTACAAAATAAATAGTCGAAGCGATTTGGCGGAATTAAAAACACATAGAACGAAATTGCGGTATTAGAAGGAAGATGCCTCTATACCTAAGTGTGTACATCAGGTACGTACCAGCGCACATGTGTGTAGTGTACGGGGCTAAGATATTTTTAGTTTATCTCTTTACACCTACTATTTTACGGTATTTTCGTACACTCAACGCCAACAAGCACATATGAAATGTTAGAGAATCAATCTTGCCTGTAAATTGCATTTCAATGCACATTGATGCTCTCACGGTGCGCCAACCTTGAAAAGTGCGGGCTTAATAGAGTGCTGAAGCAGTCAAAAACAAATGCGGGCACAGCTTACACATAGATCGTATTGTAAACAAACACGTCAGCTGAAGAAACGCTAGATTTACGAGAGATACTCGCACAGTGATAACAAAACCAGGTATTAACACCCCCTCTAATCATTTGACTTTTAATTTGTTATGTGGAATTAAAGTCCATTCGAATTTCACAGAGCAGCAACAACGATAACCATTCTGAACATTACATGTTGGTGTTGGGTTAAGTATGTATTTTCCTCTGTATAAATCTTTGGCACAATTTAAATCTCTATCTGACGTTAACGAACTATATACTTGTACGCATATATATATGAAGCATTCTTCCCCACACATACACACACTTTTGTTACAGATTTTTATGATGTTGAACAATGTCTTTTCCTTCTACGTTACGCTCCATTAATTTAACGTAGGTGAGCACTTGGCAAATGAGTACTGAGCTGCTTTGTACATCCAAAGGCACAGATTGCAGTTCTGGCTTCCTTCTTTCGTAATGGTAAACATATTGACTAATGCTTCAGCAGTGTTTATATGGTGTTAAAAGTTTTTACTTTGTTTTGCTTTCCGACCCACATACATTGCATGTACACACACAAGCACATAAACATTCTTGTTTGGTTGCTAATCTATGTCAATACGTATTGGATTCTTCTCTACCAATACCGGATTGCATGGATGAAATGGCTCCTAAAGAACAAAGGCAAGAGCAACAGGGAGCGTTGGATTTGTGTTGATTGTTAATCTTGTAACAGTACGAGTATTTACGTTCCAAAGGGATTAATTGCTCTTGTCCGTGTTGTTGTGTTATTTAATTCGGTCCGTATAACAATGTATGATTACAACACACCCACACATGCACAACAGTGCTTATTCGAATAAGCGAGCAAATACTTGAATAATGTATGTGTGCGTCATTGGCACACATTGGTGTACATGCTAATGTAACAACCGAGTACAAACTTGGAATAAATAAAAGAACACGAAAGCAACATGAATGTTTGTACGTTGGCATGTTGACTAGCGGAGAGAACATTTACTTAAAATGTATTCTAACGCCAATTATGAAATTTTTTCGCTTTTTTTGTTGTGCCACTAATTGTATTTATTAACCCGTATGGGGTACGGTTTTTTACTGCAATTATCAATATTTTTCGTGTGTTGTTGTCTGTTCTGTTTTGTTTCTCCTTAACATGGACAATAATTAAACTAACGTTCAACGACCGTGCAGTTTTTATTAAATGTTGATGACATATAATAAGTGAGAATTTATGGTCCTCGATTATTGTCTAGTGAGAGTTTTTATACCTTGCTCACGTTAAATATTAATTGTGTGTCCATCTATGCATATGGGAGCATAAATGGACTGTAATGTGTTGGACGTGTGCTACGGTTCGTTAGATTGTTGAGGTTGTCATGTAGTGCTGTGCAGCATACGTTGAAGAGTGAATAAAATTTTTATCTAAAGGTTTCTTTTTTTTTTTGTGTGCATATGGTTTGTTAATTTGCAATTTCCAATTAATTAAAGATGAAGATTAAGATGTGACACTTGACGGGTACACCACATGAGATGGGAGTACGCTAAGTTTGATATTTTGTTTGCAACAACCGCAAAGCAACAAAAACTAAGTTGATCTAGGGAAGTACGTCTGTGATCTCTATTAAAAATAGGCAAAATTATTTAAGTGCCATGTGACGGAGGAAAATCGCTACACTCATTTTCCTCTCACACAAATCTTTCTGGTATTATATTACATACATAGTTGATACTTGTTTACATATATTATGCAATTTCATCGCATGCTACAAACGTGTAATGACAGAATAAGCTGTATTAGTTGTTAAATTATTTAATCTGGCCACTCCACTCAATGTCCACGTCATCATACTCGGTCAATGTACGACCACTACCGATTTCAGAACTTACGTGGAAAATGCCTTCTTGTCTAATCGGAAAAGACGCTCGTTTGTTGTTGACGGTGAGCTGTACAAGCGTGAACATCGAGCTCTTAGCCAGTAGCTGTGAAATCAAGAACGACAAACATACAAAGGGAAAAGAACGAGTTACAAACCCAAAGGAACCAACACTGATATGGTGATAAGTACCTATCAGACTATATTCTAGCCTCAAGTTAAATTATCCGAGAGTCGATGGTGACAACCCTCGGCAAGAGCTGGTTAGCTATATTATATTCGATGGTGACAAGTACCTCGAAGGCCAGTGAGGAGTGGAGGGCTGGATAAAACATAGTCGATGCACCAACTTAGTAACTAAGCTAGGGTTAAGAATTTATCGAAGAAATAAATCACGGAAAGAAAATTGCAAAGCGAGCGTTCCCCATTATAAATAAATGTGCGAGTCACCCTGAAAACCGACGGCTTCAACCCAGGCCAAGAAAATCTCGTTACAGCCGTCCAAAATTCACAAAAATCTATTTATTTGTTACAAAAATTTACCTACGAAATTGAAGTTGTACTACAATAGTTGTCCTAAACCATATTTATATATATCCCATCCATCGATAATTGTGCAGAAAACTGAAGTCAATGACTGAAGAACAGTGTTATAATAGTTTTTATAAATGCTTCGTCCAAGTTTTGGCAACTAGGGCAACTATTAGGTTAGTTAAAGATTCTTCGCCAATACTCGTCGAAATATATTAAGTAGTGCGAATTTTTGTCATATAAAGACTTATTTTACAAAATGGCGTCACATTTCGAGAGGTACTAAAAATGGATTGATTAGCATGGACATGGTTAAACTGTGATTTTGATATGTTCGGCACGATTAAAGGTGGCTGCAGTTTAGGAGTTACAAACATCTAAACAAACACAATATACCTACTTTTTTTTACCACTTTGTGTGATGTAGGGTAAAAAACCGATCGTAAGATAAAGATAATGTGCCACTTGAAAAAGATACTTATACTATAACGCGTGTGCAACAGAAATTTATAAAAATGTCCTTTTGTGATGGTGACATCGACAGAGAGATTAATGAACTTACCCAAATTCTCCACCTGGCATGGTAGGACCAGAGTGTCACCCACTACAGCACGATATGTATGACCGCGGGATAGAAAACGTGCCTGCGGCCCTGTCGGTGTGGCCCCATTTGTACCTAAAAAGAAATATTTTTTTAATGCTGCTTTTTTATACATTTACATTGAGTTTATAATGAAAGAGATAGCGCATCGAATCAAAATGGATGTGAAGCAAAATTCTTCACAATCTTTACAAGATCTTTGTGCCATGCGCAAGTTTTAGCTTGACATACCACTCTCTTAATTTTTAAATTTATGTTTATCTCAATAAATAAAAACGTGTCATTTTGCGTGAAATTTATATAGATTTCGACGAAAACGATGGGGCCAACTTCACACCGATCTTGCAACCAATAAAATATCGTCAACATTGAGAGAAAGAGAAAGAGAAAGCGCAAGTAGAATAAAACGCAAATGATGGTAAAAAGATCACTTACAGAATCAACAACATGAACAACTCAAGCAAGAGGACAATAAGATAAATAATGTTGTCAAATGTTATTGGAGGGAGCGTCAAAGGCAATAAAGGAAATGAAAGTTGCTGTTGTGTAATTTGTGTGGAACCCGCACCACCACCCTCACCACTGCATCCAAAAACACCCACACAAATACTTCAGTAAAGAGAAAATCGAAATCTAGATTGAGTCAAACACTCCTGCATATACGTTTATCATTAAATACCGCTGCTGCTCATATTGTCCAGTTATCGATTTATTCTGCTTAACACACAAACCTACATGTTGGAACTATAAAAATTGTTGGCAAAATGCCTGACTGAGTTGTACGCGAATGCATGTATGAATCATGAAACACACACACATACACACACACACACACACAAATATCGAGTAAGTGACTAGTGAAATGTGAACAAAGTTTTCGTATGAAATGCAACTGAAATGAGTCTAAAGATTAGTGGTTATGATGGCGGCGGGGGCGGTGCTTTCAGAGAATTTCCAATGATTGGAATTGAATGATAATGGTGTTCGCCATGGTGTATTGGCTTAAGAGTGTGGTATCACATCAGTAGAATTAGTAGATAAGATGGCAAACACAAAATGTTAACTTGTGCTGCTAAGCAAACATCCATATATTTTGTTATTATTGTTGCTGCTTGTGGTACACATTTGTGGCACATATTTTTGATGACTTAGTATTGTGGAAAAATACTATAATTCGTTTGTAATTTGAAACAAGTCAAAGCGTTATAGAGTAGTATGACCTTCTGTAGTTAGGTTCTTGTACCAAAAATTCTCAGAGGTTTGGTGCGGTCTCAAATATATATTTGAATACTTCTACGCCATTTCTAATTATGCTCTTACATGCAAATGCAAAATATTTCTGTACATCCTGAATAACATACATTCTTAAATGTCTCTAATGATTTTCAATAATTTATAACATTTATTAAGAAAACACTTATCAGTGCGTTTGCGTTTTGTTCTCTTACAAACCGAAATGTTCGGAATGTTGGAACTTACAACGAATGCTACATCTTCAATCTTCATTTTCAAAACCCTCTGCTTGATCTTTCGGTAGACATCACACTTCTGTAGTCAGCAGGGACGTGTTGAATTTAAATAACAATTTGCATACTTGGAATGTGCAACATAAGTAAATCAGTCAAATTTTATGAAAGAATTTCATTTCATTTGCAGCACTAGAGGAATTTTATTATATGTAAAACATAAACACCAGGACAGACGTACGGATGTAGGCGATGGATCGAGCAAAATAAATTTACGCACATGTCATACATATTTGAAGTTTTAATTTTCTTTTTAGTACTTATGGTTTCTCCTGATTCCCTGATGAAAAACTTTAATCTTTAAAACCATACAACAATAACACGCAAATTGCAAAGAGGTAAAGACAGAATTTATAAACAGCATGGTATCTTCAAAATACTTTCATAAACTCTGGCACATAAATGGGAAAGCTTCTCATTCTATTTGCAAAACCCAGAAGAAGGCATTAAACAAAATATATGTATTTTAGATCATCATCAGAAACTCTGTCTGTTGTTGGCATTCTCATGATCGTAAATTGGATTATTGATCTTTGCACGGACACTTCTAGTTTCTGCACACAGATCGCTATTTAAATTGGGCAAAATATATAAAAAAAAAATTATTTTTCAAAAAAGTTGAGTTATTAAGCTGTTGGTACACTTATTTATAGTTATCTCATGTATCGATTTGGCAAAAATTGGCATGGGCGGCTAAAACATTTTACAAAAACCATGAATTCTCGAGCTGGTAGTCTGACAGGAATGCATGCACTATTAGAGGACGTAATCATGTACCGCACCTACTATTTGATTTTACTTCCGAATATCTTATTTGTTCCATTTATTCGTTTTAATCATAGACAGCTCAAGTCCCAAAATGTTGTTTTATCAAAATAAATTATTTTTTATGTGTTGAACGTGTGCCATAGGTTGCAGATGTTGCCTTTAGGCATTACCCTAAGCAACCAAAACACCTCTCTAAAGTCTCTAAGGTGTGTACATATTCAAAATAGAAAAGTGAATGAAACATGTAATAGAAAGGGGCGAGAGAGAGGGAGAGGGAAGTTTATTATTTACTGTTGTGTACATCTTAGCGATGCAAAGACGAAAGCTAAAATGTGTTAGGATATAAATAGATTGACTATCGGCATGTACTATGCGTAGATGTGACGAGAAGAAGAAGCTATATAAAGCTTGACGTAAATAACAAAGCAAGTGTCACAGCATGAACACCTTCAATTGTGCTAACAGCAACATCAACAACAACCATTAGAACATCAACACCAATAATGACAAGATGAAGAAAAGAAGTTTGAATAGTCCTCGAGCGGATGTTGACTCCAAACCCATTTGCATATCATATTGACGAAGTGTACATATTGCACTTGTGCGTATGTAGGGATATATACGTAGTGACAAGGTGTTTGAGGAGAGTTCATGTAAGAATAAACTGGTTGCCTTATAAACTTTGAATGTTTATGTTGGGTAGAAAAAGTTTCGGAAAATTGTTGTTCCCCCACTTTATTCCACGTTTTCTTACTTATTTTATTTAATATTTTGCTGATTTCGTTACTCAGCTTCAGCTTAAGAGATCCGTCCAACTCTTTGGCATGCATGCGTTTTAAGATGCATAGAAAAAGTTTTCCTTCTTCATGTTTGAGCTGCGAATAATGCATAAATGTATTATAATCTACTTCTCAATATAACGTGGTTGAAAATTTATTGAAAAATTGAACTATGAAACTATATATAGTATAGGATATGTGTGTGCATGGATACTTGTTCAACCCAACCAACAAGGGAATTTTGTTATTGGGATTTGAAAATTTACTTGTGAAAAAGCAAGTGTAAAAGTGCAAATGGGCGGGAAGGACATGAGTGCTTTGAGAAATGCAATTTATTGACAGCTAACCCAAGAAATTGATTGCCTGGTTTGATTATATTATTCTACATTCAACAGTCATTTCATTTCTATTGGGTGCAGACGCATACTAAATAAGTTCGTTAGGGCGAGACTGTTCCATTCGCTTGGAATATGGGCATGTTTTGTAACAATCTCGTAATAACAAATGATAAAGCAATATATGGTTGGATAGCTCCCATAGCTCATGAGTACAACAGTGCCCTCTTTTATCGACAAGTGGAAGCTTTGTTGCATTTGTTTACGTTGGTCGAATTATGCAAAAAAAACTTGTTCATTACGAGCATGTCTGTCATGCGGCCTAGTCCGATGGATACCAATTCTAAATATGTGGATCAAACTTCACCTCTAAACCTCTTTTGTTGCGAATTGTAGATAAATTTATGCTGCTCGATATCTCAAATATTGCGACCGTAAAAGTTTCAAGATTTTCATACTGATGAATAATTCTTGATGCCTCCTGCTAGTTGTTTGGATACGGTATAACAAAGTTGGTATAACTCCCACCTTACGAGGCGATAAAAGAATATCAAAATTGTTGTTTAAAATAATTATTGTGTAACTAAATTGTGAATGAGAAGAAAGCCTTTCTGTGAACCACGCCAATTCCTTACTTTCCTATGCAAACAAAAAAAGTTGACTTTCACTTATTTGTTTTCATCGAAACCAAAGATTCCATCAAGTGCGGAAATTAGAAACCAATAAAATGCACGCTAGGGCATGCTTTTATAAAAAATATTCGCAGAGAGAAGATTGAAGAAAAACTTTTCCCAGTTAGACGTCATAAATTATATAGTGTTTTAAGTGAAAACAAGGAAAAAATATGCAAAATACCCTCTACATACAAACGGTGAGCCTCAGTCTGCTTGTTTTACGCTGAGAGTAAATTGTGGGTGTGTTTGTAATCCGACCACGCTTATTTTTGTCATATCGCCGTATATGTTAATACTAAATTCCAGCTTCGTAGGTAAATTTTTATTTCAGATAAATTGTGGGCGTGTCTTTTGATTAATTTTACTTATCTTTAATAGAGATCTGCGAGCAGAAACTGACAGTGTTTGTATATAATTTCAGCTCAATATCTCAAATTTAACGACCGTGAGAGTTCGAAACACAGTCGCACCCACGGACACATAATTTTTCATACAAATGTACTGTGTGGTGTCTCTGACACTACCTTCCGGGTCTTGTAAGCGCAATGACAAACTTAATGTAGATCCATCTTAAATAGAAATATACATGAGAATATATTATGTATATATTATATTTATATGTTTGACTAAAACGGGATTAAAAAAAAACTTTACACCGTAAAGACAATTGAAAGCTTTTAAATTTTTCATTCACGTTCAACATCATGTTCAAGTTTAAACTTTTAATTAAATAATTTAAAGAAAGAATAGCCCTAAGAGAAACCTGTACACATAAGTAGTGACGACGTTTACAGATGCACAGGTGCGAGTAACGTAAATAAGCAAAATAAATATTTCCTTAACTTCAATTACGACGAGTGTGATGCTTGTTCGTTTTAACGAGGTCATTTTCTTAAAGCCAGTTTATTTCTGTTCCACTTGCACTTTTGAACATTAGAGCACACAAAAAAGGCAACAACAATTGTTGAGAGTTGCAGCACAAGAGCGGGAGAACTTTTTAACCTACAGTTTGTGACATTTATGGCCATCTGGGTATTGTAGTGATACTACAGGTACACACAACGTGCTGACAAGCAAAGGAATAGGAAATTGAAGGGGGCTAGAGAGACATAAAGCGTTCTTGTTCTACAATTATTGCAAAATCGTTTTAAAAAGGATATCAAAACGCGCGTATTATAAATTGTTAAGGTTCTACTCGTTAAACAAACTCTTGTTAGAGCTACCCCAAGTTGACATACCCATGGATATGTATACAATGCGTATGTTTGCAAGGTGTGCTTTAAAAGAAGCGCACACAAAGAAGATGATGATCTGTGAAAATTTTCATTTTATGCTTGTTGAAATCCAAAGCACTTCTGGGTATACTTCTGCACGTGCATCGCAAACACTTGCTTATTCAGAATCGCATACAACGAGGAGCAATTTCACAGTAATCCAAAAATTAAACAGAAAACATGAAAACTGTGACAGCACTTGAACGAGTAATTTTATGAGTACGAGTAAGAGAAAAATCAATAACTATTTGAAAAATATTGAAACGATGTGCTATGTCACTTCTGATAAGATACATAAAAATTTACTAGCAGCAGCGGAAAGACTAAAGGAACGAAAAGCAATTTGTACCATACGCTTTTAAAGTTAAAGTCTGCGTTGCCTTTATTCCCCCGACACATGCGTTATAGAAGCTACACTTGTCGTACACACATACAATTGCATATTTATCTGCATAGTAGTATTCTATTTGTTGGCTTTTGTTATTTGTTACACAGCATTTCTTAGTTATTACCATAATGGTTTGTTGATTTGGTTCAAGTTAACATCTAAAGGTATTCAGCGCTGCTCCTTTTTCGTTTTCCTCTTCTCTTCTCTTTCTTGTGCCATGTGCAATATTTACTAGTATGCTATACCATGCAGTATCCATATGCTTGTTGACACATAATATTGGGGTCAACCAATGTTAAATCGTTGCTCTTTTTCTTAGGTCGGGGTAAGGTACAGGGTTTGATTGGAAACAATATTTTCACATGCCGGAGTTCAGTACTAATTTTTCAATACACTTAAAAGATACTAAACATGTTTATATATATCGATAATACAATAATTTAAAACACAAAAATGCGCTGTCTATGCGCTGGCGGTATAAAGAATATAAATATTTGGTTCATTTAAAACAATTTTAATCCCTTCACTTTACTTTTATGGGCATTCAGCACATTGCAATAAGATCTAGTGTTTATCCATAATTCCGAACTAGTTTAATAAACATAAAATACACAACAGAAGTGAAAACGCTATAGTCGGTACCGCCAACTTTTAATACTCTACACTAATTAGCTCTTTAAATTATGCTACAATTAGTTTAGTTGTGCTGGTATATGCCGGGTACTGCCATAAAAATGGTCCGATTAAATTTGAAACCAAATTTTAAACCAATTAACACAAAAAAATGTAAATAATTAATATTTTTGGCCACATAAAGACTTGCATTATAATTAAACCTCATATCGAGATCAAAATCCCTCAAAAATCTCACAGCAACCAAACCTGAAAATTGCATTCTCACAGTTTAGTCGGTTTCAAGGTTATACATATAGATTTAAAAATTTCTCTTGTACGTTATCACGAGCGGACTATTTCCCCACTTTAACATTGAACACTCTCATATCAACAAAGAGCACAGTTTATTGAAGGCAATACAAATATTTTCTCAACTACATACACACGAAATATTTATGTACGAGTTAAAAAATGTTTAAAGTACAAAATGTTTTTAGAGGACGGGCAAAATAAAAGTAGAATACATGTAAAGCTAAAAAAGGGAATTTTTTTCATTCGTTGTAAAAAAATATGTGAAAATTTCATCCGAGTTAACAGAGAAGTTGTGGATTTTGATCTTACAAAATAATGATTCGCTTAAAGAAATTCAACTAAAAGCACCTGAAAATGTTACAATGTTACAATCGCTCCTACGTGATCATTTATACTCTACACCAATTATACAATTAGAGTGGTAATTTGTGGAGTTGTAAATGCGAGTTAAGGGCTTCTAAAAATGATTCCATCAGGTCAAATTATTTCTTCATTAAATCTTGTCAAACAAAAATTTTACAATTGCGAATTTTCGTCACATAAAGATTTATATTCTTAAATGGAGCGTTGTATGGAAAGAGGCCCTTGAAATGGACCGATCGATTGTCATTGATCCAAACGACATTCTCGTGCCAAATTTAATCTAAAAATATCAAAATCAAAAATTGTGTCCTGTACGTTGGTTACAAGAAATAAATGGGAAGACGGACATAACTAAATTGGTTCAGATTGTGTTTCTGACCCGCTCGGTATAATTAAAGGTGGCACTTGCAATTTTTCCGCCCTACTCACAAAGTGCAGAAGGTGTACTGGCATATGTACTCCACGTCTTTCCTTTCCATCGAGGATATACATTCAGGTTCGGCTTTGGCCAAAACTCGCTTATTAACTTGTTAATTATAAGTTTACGCTTGCTTAAGTAAATAAATTCATTAATAGAAAAGTTGCGTAAAGTGAGACTAAACAAAATAAAATTTGTTAAGCTTCTCCAAAAGTTTACCCAATTATTGTCATTACCTTGTAAGTAGGTTCTTACAACATTTAATTAATTTATTTATTTATTCTTCCCGATTGTTGTTTATTTTTTCATAATGCGAATAATCTGAACAAACTGTAAGAGCAAAGATACTTTAAAAAAATAAACATAGAAACATTTGATAACTTTGGCAGACAACGATTTACGCGATAGTATAGTTTAACATTGCCACCAGAACGCATTGCCAACCAAACTAAACTAAAGATGTGCACTTATCATGTGTCTTCCTCTTCTATTGTTTCTATACGCATCACTTGCTCCGCAAACTTGAAAATCATTGTCGTCGTGTCACCCTTGATGCCATTGTTTATGTCAACATTGTGAACATTAGTGACTACAATTAACCCTTGCTATGGTTCTTATATTCACCAAGTTGAGGTCGGTGCGACACGCTCTGCGTCAAAATATTTGCAGCGAAAAGGCAACAGTCTCAAAAATCCTACAAAGTTAGTGTCTGCCTGTATGAGTACGGAACGAGGACGGAACGAGAACGGAACTCAATGAAAATTCACCACTAATGGCGTCAAGAACACTCCCACAATTTATAAGCAATTATTAGAGTCATAATTTTAATTTAATGCTCTTGGGTGGAAGGCACGCAGCAGTTGGTATAAACCAAATAAACTTTTTTAATTGTTTTTTTTTTTTTTTGATGCTACAATTATTGTAAGCTCTTGAACTCTGTTAAGCTCTTTAATTGTTTTATAACAGAAGTTTTAGGTGCTGTTTTTTGCAACAAGCATTCAGAATTTATAATATATTTCGTATGTTTTAATAAACATTCCCTTGAATAACTTGATTTAGTACTTGTTCAAATATCTACACTTGGCATGAAATAGTACAGAAGACTGCTTCAGATGAGGAAGCATTGTAATCACGCACATAAATAAATGTTATCTGTTACACAAATTCTCATTAGACTGATGTAATATTAGCTTCCAGGGAGAGATGGCAATTGACAATTTTTTCAATCGTTTATGCAGCAACGTGAAGCTCAACTCACAGCAATGCATTTTATACATACACGGTCTCAGAGGTATTTGGTTTTTAATTAATATTTCTGTGCGGTGTATCGTCGACGAATGACGACGAAGGATGTGAAACAATTTTTATGTAAATGCAGAATATGTGATATGTGCACACATGTGTAGTATTGTCATTGCATAGAACGTATAAAAGATGAAACGTGTGGTGGCAAGAATATTTAGCAATAAGTTTTGTCAATTTTGTAACTATGTCAATGTATTCAATTCTGATGACTTCCCCTCCGCTGGCACATTTGGTACGTGGTACACGTACCATGTAGTGTTTTGCATTGTAGTGTTTATTAAATATAATATATTATCACATTTACTTTAGTGAAGCGGGAGGGTGAAGAAAATAAGTAAGTGAGCTTACCAACTCATACCATTTGCACTCCCAACTTTTATGCATGAATTGCTTCGTCGTGTCTCAATGTTTATGCTTATATTTACAAATTCCACAGTTTTGAAGAGAATGAAGCATTAATTGTAAGGAGTAAAAATATAAGAAAATACACAATATTAGGTGTCGTTAGTTTCCTTCATGAAAAAGAATCAACCAAAGGATCAATAAATTCTTGGGCACTTGCGCATGAGTAACACCCGATAATTTTCTTCATGTCATTCACTAACAGCGTAGCACCATTCGCGTTCACACATATGCATCTACTTATATCCCCGCGTATGCGTGTGAGAAATCTTTATTTTCTATTTGTTTAAGTAAAACATTTATCTTCCGAACTTGTTGTATATCCTTATACGTACATACATTAAATTCCTATTAAAAGTATCTTAAGCAGCACATGTGTACAAGGAATTACCTCAATTTCCGTTTTTCGGAATGTTCTGTTCTTATTAGTCTTTAGTTCGAGAAGAAGAAAAAGTTTCTTAAAAGTTCGCAACCATGTAGAGTGCATGCATACACAATAATAAACATTTACTCACATGAATGTATAAAGCCAAGCGTTGTACATAATGAGTGTGGGCCAGAAAATATAAACTTCAGTGTGGTTGTCGCAAATATTCATTTTAACTTGCACCACGAACTGCTACTTGATGTATGGGTGCGCGGGTGTGTGTGTGTGTGTGTTATCCTTAAGCAATGATAAGGATAAAATATGTCTTTTTGTATTCACCATTTTAGGTGTACGTTGAATATAAAGAGTACAGCAAGTTATTTCATTACGCACTGAACGTACGTGGAAATTATTGGAATAGTATTTTGTGATAAGTTAACTTTTGTATATGCGGACAAACCTAAAATTTCTTTACACAAGACCCAAAACAAACTTTTAATTAGAAGCAAACGCCGCTAATCCGTATCAACTATAAGTTAAATACTTCGGAAAAAATCAACCAAGTTAACTGTGGGTGTTGAAGGGAATGAAATGGGGACTAAAATGCACTTAAAACTGCTCGACTCTATTGTGCGGGATGATCGCATTTGGCAATAATCAAATACGCTGAAAGTTGATTTGAAGTAATTTTCAATCAGGAAAGCGTTCGGCAAGGACGGCCAAATGTTGATCTCTGTAAATAATGTCAGTTAGTTATTATATTAAGATAATAGGAAGAGAAGTACGTATTAATTTCAAAACCACAAGTTGCCGGCCGCTGCACCAACTTCACAATTGCACCGTGTAAGAAATTTGCTGAAGTTTTATTCGTAAGACCACCTAAAAGGCCCCGTATCGAACTACCCAAGCCACGTGTCGAACTTGTTACATGTAATACTTAAATATGTATTCCAAATTGATTTCAATTATATCAGGGACACTTGACTGATTTCGCCCAATTTAAAAATACAGCAATCTTAGCCGTTTGAGTTCCCACAGGGGAAATACAAATTAACACGTAATTAACGTATGGACCTGTCTAGATAGACTCATATTTGAATTAATCAAGGATTTATATATTGTAGTTTGGTGTTTTCTTCTGAATGTTACAAACGATATAACAAACTTAGTGTGTCGCTAAGTTCACGTGGACGTTATAACAGTATTGACATGAAGCAAAAAACGCCAAAAATAATGAAAACTGCAAGTTGCCAACCTCTGTACTAGGACTAATGAATCGAAATAATATTCACTTTATATAAAACGCCCAAAATGAAAGACATTCTTGACTTATATATCTTGTTGTAAAATTGTGTGTCAGTGATACTTGCTGAATGTTTGCGATTTTGAAATGTTTTGGACGTATGCATAGCAAGTGGAAGTGACAAACTAGCGTTGCATCTTCGGAATGGGTTTGCATGAGAAACGGTACCGCCTAGCTATGCACTCCTTTCGATGGTAAAAAACACTCTTTGGTTTATAAAGAAATTTGATTTGATTTGATTTATTTCAAATGTATCCAAAACATTCAACTGCTCTCTAAAGACATGCACTGTACAAAACGTGGATGTCGAGCTAAACTCTCTTCACGTTACATGCAAATATGTTTATAAGATGAAGCAATACCATGAATAATTCACTACTTATGAGAATTGACATTGTGGCATCATCAAAAGATGGTTTTGCGTCGATGTGGGTGTGTGGTTGTGCTAGTCACTTGTTAGAAAAAATGTATTATGTTAATAAGAAGCCACATAATGATGGACAAACAAGGGAAAGAAACACTTCTTCGTGGTACAATGTTTGCACTAAAGTCACGAAACTGTTAATTAATTCTTTAACATTCACTCCGACTGGACTTCAGCGAAGAAGCATTTGGGACGAAACAAATGTTGAAAATCTAAATTAATGTTAAGCATGTGTTTTCCAAGCAAAAATGAGGTTTTAACAAAAAGGTTTTATAAAATTCTATAAAACAATAAAACATTAATATTCAGCGCACCCACATTCACGGTCATTCCGTGAGAATATGTCCGAGTATGTGTGCAGGTTGCGTAAATTGCGTTATTTGAATTTGTGCACTAATTGACTGCCTGCTGCCTACGGTTGGAGATGCATTTTGTTTAATTGGTTAACCACTCACAGGTGCGTATTTGCTCATATGTATGCAATTGTACTTAATCCTATAATGCATATATGTACAATATATGCTCATATGTATGCAAATGCGTGTGAGATTGCATTTGAAACATTCGAGCTAATGATTTCATATCTGAATCAACATTTAATAAACCGGTTCGTGGTTTCTGTATGTGTCAGCAGAATAACAACAAATGCAATCACAAATAACATATTTGTAGTGATTTATACGGGACAGTAATTGTTGACGAAAACCGCACATTTTCCATGAAAAATTTTCACAATTTAGGCGGTAATGTCGCCAATGTCGCCAACTGTGTATGCAGATGCATTTCTGCTATGCTGCTGCTGTTTTAAAAATGTTAATTATAATAATGAAATTATACACATATGCTTACATCGCCAACATTGTTGCTATAAACAAAAAGTGTAAAAAACTTTTGTTTTTATTTCATTTATTTCAAGCATGATAACGTTTCAGCACTCACTACTTGACAACTACGATTTCAAGTGAAAAGTTTCAAATGGAATTTAAAACTTAAAACAAGTAGTAAAAATAATAACAAAATAAATAAAAATTGAAAAAATCTTTAAACAAAATAATTATTAATTAAATATATAATTAAACGTGAAATTATCACAAGTTTCCTAACCAGCTGCATATGTACAAAATGTAATGTTTCGCTAAAGGCTACTGCGTCGTAATTCTGAAGTGCGTCATTTGGTCCCTTTGTCTGTAGTAAAACTAACAATTCATAATTAATTTTTGTAATTTTTTCCCTTTTTTTGGTGGTGTTGTTTTTATTTTTTATTTATATTGTGTCCATTGATTTTTCATAACATTAGATGCATATACTTACGAAACTTAAAACCACAAGCAAACCCTTAACGAAGCTCATTTTATTGTCCAATATTTGATAATAAAAATATGGGTTTCAATCATTAATTAATAGAAAATAGCAGACACAAAAATGATATACCAACAAATGATGCTTTCCGAGAGAGAGAGGGAGAATTTTTAATCGAATCACATAAGCCTGACAAAATCGATTATTGTTTGAGATAAAACCCGTACGGACCGAGGGTTCCCCTCTCCAATTATGTCCAGCAGTTTGTAAAGTATTTTCTTCTTCATATACTGCTCATTGTCACATCAATTTCAACTTCAGATATCGTCAAGTTAATTACCTCCCTTGTCATTAATATCAATTTATATTATTTATACTGCAAAAATAGTCAAAAGTGCTTCAGTAAGAGGATGGCAGCGTAATAAATTTTATAATTTTTTCGATATACATTGATTTTCTAAGTCAATGAATGCCTTTTCTGGATATTTTTAATCGTAAACTCTTCACTATAATACTTAAAAAAATGCAAAAATGGAAGTGCTTGGTCAACAAATGTCATATTTAATATTTTGACTAGACAGCGAAGACTAGATAATTATTTTATTGATTTAAAAAAAGAAAATTCATATATGCATCCATCATCCAAAGAAAGAAGTCTAAAAACGTAAAAGTGAAAGGAACACATGTCCGATGTGGATGACCATTGAAACTAATGTTGGCACAGCCAAGAGACTAATAACTATAAGCACTTATCTTATGTCTTGTCTTGTGTCTTCAACGATATTATTAAAACAGAAGGAAAAATATTTAGTGAGCAAACAACACTTCGTGAATACTGGTTCATACACTGCACCACTTGTGGCAAAGGAGATATTAAGTTAGTGAGAATGTTTGTAACTTCTAAACTTCTAAACGGCAAATGCTACACCTACCAAAAGCAACATTTGAATCGATTTAACCATGTCCATCTGTCCTTCTATCTCTTCATTGCAGTTCTTATGTGGCAAGAAACTAAATCTTAATATTTTTTGTTGAAATTTGGTGAATAATGTTATGTTCACTTTCTCTACAATGATATTTCGCGAAGTGACTTTTTCACTGCACTTAATAATATTTTCTCTTGTTTTTAAATCTTTCTTTTATTCATTTATTGCTTTCGCTGTTTGAAGCGTGTAGAGCTGAGCAGGACACAGCCGAGAAACTTTGCAGTTGAGAAGAAAAGCAGACAAAAAACCAGAGAAAACAAACAAAAGCCATAGCTCAGAAATTGGTACTAGCAGCGCGTACGACCAAATGCCATAAAAATTTCACCAGATATGGTAAACAATTTAATTAAAATTTAAAATAAATGGATCTCTCGGGGACAATATAAACAAAAAGAAAATGCGAATGCAACGTCTGTAATCCCTCTATCAGGCAACGTGATCTCATTGGAACACGAAACAACAACGTAGTGAACGTGTGAACGTCTCAGTGTGCATAGTGTGTTCACCATAACATTAATTTCACGATAATGATGTTTTGTGGTTTGTATTTGGGTCCCCACACCGCACCAAATCGATAACGACGATCATCAAGATAAATTATGTATTTGCATGTTTACATGTGTTTGTACGTGTATGCATATTTCAGTTTATATGCAAATGAGTTTTAAATAGTTGAGACATAAAATGTAATTGTTGGCTTTCAATTGAGCTTTTAGTGATTAGATTATGAATGCTATTAGGGTCTGCGGCATTTCTGCTAAATTATAATTGATGTTAATCCAAAATGTGTTTAACTTAAATTAAATGAATAATATATTCATTGTTATAATATTTGTAAAAACAGTTCCGGTAAAGAATCCTAAGTGAAGCAGCTTTATTGTTACCACTACTACTACTTACTACTCTCTGCTCACTGCTTCATTGCACTACTGCTGCAATGTTTGCTGTTGTCGATACTCTACTGCACTTATTATTATTTTTCATAATCGCTTAATAGCTGTCCTGCATTTCCAATTATATTTCAAAGAAATAAATGTTTCTCAATTTTACAAATCATAAAAAATCATAACAAGGTCCTGCCCGTATATACTTAGTCTTCTGAAGCTGTCATTTTAATCAAAATAAAACTAGTAAAAATGCTATATACCCTACTTCACCACAGATAGTTACCATGATTACGTTACTTTAGTGAGGGGTTCTAAAAACGATCTTATCTGATCCATCTGATCTGGCACGATTATCCATTAAGCTAATTAATAACTATTCTTCAGCAAATGTTGCAATAAAATTTTCCTCATATAAAGACTTCTTTTAAAATATGGCGACAAAAGAGAAAGGGGTCCCAAAAATGATCCAATTTAAATCAAGTTCAACAGAGCACGTCTTTGGCTTAAATCATATCCGTGTTCTAAATTTCATAAAAAAGTGCGGCCAAAGGCTTGTGTCAATCTACTCAAAAAATGCTTCTGAATTAATCGAAAAAATGAAAGCGGGTCTCCTTTTAGCAGCTTATTGCATATTAACTGCTAAAGTATACATATGTACCTTCTGCCACAAATGCTGCACGGTATAAAAATATTCTTTAACTAAATAGCAATATAATCTCATTCCTTCAACTTAATTGTTAAGTTAACTAACTAAGCAACTAGGTTTTATAACGTATGCCCTTCTCCATTCCCTCATTTTTCATTTCCATTTAAGAAATAAAGTATGTTCCAATGTTTAAAACATTTCTTCTTCGCCTCTAAGCGGATGTCAGATGTTACGTTAGAACGAACAAGAGATACTGCAAAACAAACTTTTCCATACTGCAGTCACTTAATTAAAATCACATCGCGTATATATGTGAAGTGAAAATTTTGGTTGGAAACTATTGCTTTAAGTATAAAGTAAAGTAAAGTAAAAGGGAGACTTGACCGTATTAAAAACGATTGCATTTAAATGGTTGTAAAATAGATGTAGTGGGGTTAAAACTCCAACCCAATTTCCTTGATTTAATGTGAGTAAGGTGTCCTTACGTAAATCAAATAATCAATTATGCTAAGACATTAAGTCGTCACCAATTAAAAAATCTTGTCTCTAAATAGTTGTAATATTCAGCACAACATAAGCAGCCTCACCACACTGAACAGGGCCTTAAATAGCGAATGTATTCAAACGTATACACAAGAAAAGAGAACGCCCAAAACAGAAGTATTCTATGTTTCAATGTGCTTAACTGTCGACGAAAAGTCATTTAAAGAAAATTGTGAACATTTCAAGAACTGCCACAAGGAGCAACTACACCTGTATATAAGCACTGAATACACAAAAACACAATAAACTAAATATAAATAAAAGTATTGTATATTATTGCAAAACCTTAAGAGTGTAGAGATTTCATTCTTTTATAATTCAAAGATAAACACACTTTAAGCTGAAGATCTTAATGTATTTAAACCGAGATTTACAAATAGTTTAAGCATAATAAAATATATAAATTGGAGCTCTCACCGCAATGACTCAATAGTAGAGAGAAGAAACCAGCAAAGACGACCATACTATGTAAGTGCAGGCACCTAACAAGCTTTTCGTGGTAGAAAGTAATGAAAATTCCTTTTTTCTACAACTTTTTTGATTTCGCACGTCTCAACGTGGTTATGCAGTATTTTGCAATTTCATTTATTGTTTATTAAGGTTCGCTTTAATTTCTCCTTTTCCTCTTAAAGAGATACTTTTTCCCAAAAATATTTAACATTTTTTCCCACCAACATCTCCAACCGCAAAAATATTTCAGCGTTTCAATGGAAAGCGTTGCACAATTATGAAAAGTTATCCTAAATAATTTGTTAAAAGATTTTTTCCAAAGAAAGCAGCTGTCCCCCTTCACCAACGTTGCCTTATATTATATTGTTTTAAGCATTACACTACCCTGCAATACACTACAATCACTAAAGAAAAAGTTTTAATTAAAAGTTCAAAATCATCCATCGTGAAACCAAACAATTTAAATGAAATGAAATTCGTTTATACCTTAGCGAAGCGATACCTCTTGATTTTACAGCTTATATTTTAACATGTTTTGGCATTTGGTGGTTAGTGGAAATTTAAACTGCACATGGATGCGCATGGATAATGAATTAGCATGACAGGAGCAAGCAAGGAATATGTATTCTGAAGCAGCCATGTCCGTCTGTCCGTTTACGAGTCGTATTATTTGTGTCCTCGAAAGTAGAAATTTAATTCTAATCGAATTTATTTAGATTAGAATGTCGATCCTTTCATAAAAATCAATGCTTATTGCCAATATTTCACAATTACTACAACATTACAACTTCTGAGCACCACTGCCACGAAGAGCAAAGTTAATAGAAGATTTCAAACTAAATACAAACAAATTGAAACGAAATAAGCTACTTGAACAATATCAAAATAATAATAACAACAACAAACTAATAAAAGGAAACCAACAACAAACAATCACAAACAGTAATAACATGTTCGTATATGTGTGTAAATATTGAAAAAATTTGAAATAGTAGAACATTTTTAGAATATAACTGTACAATGAACCAGAAGATATATTAAGTGCAAAAAGAAAAGTATACAGAATTCCCGAAAAGGCGGAAAGAAAAATCTATATAAACTTCGGTACGAAAGTGAATCGTTTCCGAGTTATAACCATTGCCATAATCTGCAGCAGAAAGGGCTGGATTCGTTGTACGTGATATAGATTAATTGACTTTCTTCATAGAATGTGTATCGTTGATTGTGCTACTTGGCTGAAGGCGTTCTTGTCTAATTAATGAAAAATAACAACTAAGAAAGGAAATGCCACTGATTATCTCCTTGGTTATGTTACGTTATGCCACAGTTCATTTCGAGCCGAAATTTGGCCATATATTTATGGTTTCAAAAATAAGCAAAATCGGTCCACGTACTTCCCCACAACTTTAAAAAGTTCAACATGCTGAGCTAAACTCTATTTTTCGATTCCAGCACAATTAATTTCGATTTCAAAGAAAAGCGGAACTAGTTCTTAATTCGCTCCTAACAAAGGTTCACTTCAAAACCTCGTGCATATAAAGAAAGACAAAAGCTGATTTAGAGACATTAGCCTGCATGCAGAATAATGCGCAACCTTTAGTGCATAACGCTATACTTTATGAATGGATTGTTGCGTCGTATTGTTGTTTGGTGTTTATTGTCTATGCAGTGTAGCACATATTATGTACTTTCAGTGACTTTCATAATCTATACTCAGGAATGAGAACTTTATTGATTTACGACGTTGCAGTTATTACCAATGACTCGATTATTTTTCTAAATGTTACAAGTTTTTGTTTCCAATTCCAACTATTTATTACTTCTATTATTTATTTATCCCACGGAAATAGTGCCAGAATGCAGAGAGTTAAGTTTGAAAGTGCAAAAATATGAATGATAGCGAACAATATAATACAATAGCATGAAAGTATAAAAGCGTAGAGATTACCAATGTATAATATTTTATGATATGAAACTATTTTCTTTTCTTTTTCACCTATTTTGCAATAAAGTGATTCTATTGTCGCTTTAAGCGCTAATACTGTTGTTGTTATTGTTGGCTTTTCTATTGTTTTATTGCTGAATGCGACTTTGTTTATAAATCTCTAAGAACTTTGTCCTCCACGTTGTGTTAAATAAGATACCCAACCAATCCACTACGCCAGCACAACACAATTATGTGTTCAACTACACCAGTGTATGTACATAATATTTATATGGAGTTACTTGTTATAGAGAGAGAATAACACAATAGAACAAACTAAACCGTACTTTTAGAGGATTTTAGTTATACTTTGATAATAGACTGTTGCAGACTTGTTTTTTATATGAATGTGCTTGAAAAGTTTTATCAACCATCGAACAAATTAAACTTATGGAAAAGTGTCTTCGAACAAAGGAGTGCAACTTACTTGACAAGTGTCGTGGCTGTGACAAAAGGAAAAATGCATTTAATTAAACTCTAATAAGTACCTTAACAAGCTTCATTTATTACGTTGTTTTACTGAAATTTTTTGTTTAGTCTGGGGTAAACCCAGGAGGTGCCAGCGTCTTATTGCTTAATTTTAACAAATTTATTTTGAGAATTGAAATAAACTCTTCCATCATTATGAAGCGCAGTACAATATAAACCTTTATATACTTTGCCACATAAAGTTGTCTGTGTCATGTGGTATTAAAAACGTCAGTTTTTTCCTCTACAAAACACTCTAAGACAATTACCGCATAATAGTTGTACATCCACTCTCATAACGAAGTAAATCTACCTGCCTCCCTGTAGTCATTTATTTTGTCTTTTTAGGAGATAGAATCACTTCTTCCCTTGATTATTTATTAAGCCAAGATAATTGAAATTTAATTATGATTATTCCATTGATATGTCTCCAGTGCTTTTACAGCAAGTAATGCAGGAAACACATTAAGCGATTGTCACGCAAACACTAATTGGCATTTATATTGTAAAAGTAGTTGCTTAGTAGTTGAAATCTTTTAATGGAACACATTAAATAAATAACGGATGAGAAGGGATTACGAAAGAATCCAGTTAATTATTTATGCCTCAGAATGCCTCGTAAGCAATCGTATTTTGCCAAAAAGTAGAAATTTTAATAAAGTAGAAGCATAAAGTGGAATCGTGCAAAGATCACTTTGCTTAATTTCTCATTAGGATGCGGAAAATATAAAGAACGGACATACTTATTTCTTGTATGAGTAATTGGATATTTGGGCAGCTGGTTAGATTGTCATGGGCGAGACTCACCCATTATATAAAAACATTTGGTTGGCAGAATTCAACTTTGACCTAATGAGATGTAAACATATCCCAACGCACACCTTCTTTCTTTCAAAGACAGAGTCACAGTGCGGCGTCTTTTATTATTCAGACCTTTGCAAGCCCGCCTCTTAATCCGCGCCCAACTATGCTGAACGCTGGTTCAATATTGTACCGTTTTACGATAAATACAAACACTTAAATTTTCACAGTTATTTTCGGTCAGATTATCTGAAAAGCTATGGTGTATGGAAATCAAACACACGTGTGCAATAATAACCAATTCAAAACTAAAGGCAGTGAATGGAGTGCATTTAGCTTTAATGCAGAGACGTGACTTTATTACATATAATGTGAAAGTACTGTATTGAGGAGACGTGAAACTGGTGAAAGTGAATAAATCGCTCCTTTATCGATTTTTATATGGGACACTACATACATTGTGTATAAGATGGAGACTTCACTATAGCCGCAACTGTTGCATACCTTCACTTATGTCTGTAAAGCCTGTACGAATTTAAAAATGGTTTTATTTGGACAGTTAGCGTGTTTTTAATCTTTATTTTTTTCTCTTTTTTTTATGATAAAAATGAAAGTTTATACATGGGAGTGGGCAATATTTAACCGCATTATTGACATATAAAATGCATCTTATTCAGGTTACATATGTGTGTGTGCGTGAGAGGTCAATATTCATATACATTCAAAGATGCTTTTAACAAGTTTATTGAAATGCTCACCACCACGTCCAAGCCGACTGTGAGTGGTAGGTATTTGGTTACTGTATAAATACTATTAAACAAACAAACAAAAGGTTATGGTTGAATAGAATCCAACCCAAATAGGTGGTGGTGGTTGAAACGTGTTTACTTGTTTTTACTTTTCTTTAACTGCTAACTGTTTCATCTTGATATTCAACAGTATTTCTATTATGTGGTACTTTGTGTTTATAGCACGCGTCAATTTCAAAAACGAACCGTGAAACTATTCCTATAAAAAAGGGAAAATCTTTCTTTTAAACAAGTTGATTGTTCATCCGCGGACACACTCTCCATACATACGTATGAAGGTGGGTGCACAAACACATTAGCTTACGCTTCTGTAATTCATTTTATTCCATTGCATCCCATTTTATTTTTTGTTTTTGTAGGCGTTCAAATTCAACTCACGCCTTTTTATATTTTTTCGAAAAAACTTCGATTACGAAAGTCGTTGTTGTGTTTAAAAGGAGGGGAGGTCAAGGTCGCCGTCAAGTACTTTTCTTTTAATCCAATTTCCTCCTATGACGTTACTCGAGAAAGGTTATTGATTTTTCCTCACCCTGTATAATAATACAGGGAAATTTGCTTCAAGCAGTCAGTGGCGTGTATTTTTCTTCTATTAAAAATAAAGCAAACATTAATTTAAAACATATTTGCGGCCTGTACATATAAAGTTGTTTCTCCCCGACTACTGTTGTCACAACTCTACACACAACGTCGTAAAATGAAATCTCCTACATGTTTATGGGAGAAGAGCACTCTGAATGGCAGCTGATGTTTGCACATAATTTGAAAAGTTAAATAAACAAGGGTGGAGATGCAGAGAGAGGCATAAAGAAATAAAGAAATAAATAAAGCCAACTTTATAAGATTTAGTCCTGCTTTGTAATTTGATTTGTCGCCATCTTTGCACAGACAACAGGTCTTGACGTCTACTACGTTCAACATAAATTCTATATTTTCTATTCACCCATTTCTCTCAACACAGACATTCTAAACAAATTGAGCACATACGAAGATTCATTTAATTCGTTTTATCTGCTAGTTTCAAAGTTATTACAAATCCGGAAAAACAAATATTTTAATCATTTTATTGTAAATAGATTAACAAACACGTGTACGGTATGGAACCAGACATAAATTAAGATTCAGGAAGCCTACAATGGAATGTTAGACAGTAAGCTTTAAAGTACTTCGAAGAAGATTAAAAAATTAAAAATCTTTTAAAATCGTTATAAACTTACGAATTTATTGATGCCATTCGCTGTGCTTTTCGAACGCGATAGAGTTTCATAACAAACCTCAAGATTACAAAGAGAAAAGTTTGAGTTTAGAATCTGAATGACTCGATGATGCCTGAGATTCGCGAAGGTGAAATATTTAGCACTTTCTACGAAAAGAACACATTTAGAATAAACCAAACTAGCGAAAGTAGCTTTTGCCAGAATGATATTTTATGTAAAGGGGTCTTTTCTCAACTTTGCAGCACCCTGAACTAGACAACTATCGAAATATTACCGTTGAAGGACACTGCTCTGCAGAGTTCACATTCTATTAGAAGAAATACGATTTTTGATATTGAAAGTCCTACAAGTGGGGGTGTATTATTTTATTGTAACTGCGTTTAGTGCCCAAATCTTATTTAGCCACCATAACCATGTTGACTACAAGTACTGCCAAGCCGCTCACTTCAGACGATACTTCAGTGCTCTTAAGAACGAGTATAGAATTATATGTGTACGGATGTGTTTGCGTATTTGTGCTTGACTACCCCCCAATACATTTCATTTTACGATATTTGAATTGTAGATTTTTGAAAAAGAATTTTCATAACGTTATGATAATCACGAGGGGTGGAGGGGAGATTGGATTCAACATTTTCATGAAAAATACTTGTATAATAATGGATTATGTTGGAAAACATTTCAAACTTTTTTAATAATAACATGCACTCATGGTTGAGAATGTGGAGTATATTCGCATCCGCTTGCAACCTTTACCACATAGTTCACCAAACAAATGGCACTTTATACGCTAAAGCAGATTAATAGCATTTTAGGAAATTTTAATTTGTGCCATAAAATATTTTGTGGATAGATAGTAAAATACTGCTCTGATCCAATTAATGACTTTTCTTAGAAGTGAGCTGAATGTATAGGATGCCGGTCACTAAGTTAATTTTTATGGCAGTGCTTTAGGATATAATTAGATTGTGTAAATGAATAAAAAGCTGTTAGGAAAAAATTATGCCAAACAAGAAGAGAAATGTTATTTAATTTCAACTTTAACTGGGGAGAACTGATTGAAAGTTGAGTTGCTTAGGACACCCCGACCCCGTACGAGTTATAAGCAAATAGTAGTGTTGGGTACAATATCTACTGCTATGGAACGTAGGTGTAGAAAATATGAAACAATCCTTGCGACCCAAAAACTTTGACACGTGGCCACGGTCACGTAGCTAAGCGATCACGATTGCTTTACTGCTGATGGCTCTGCCGCTCTATTACTGGCACTGCCATAGTTTACGTTAAGTAGCTTGTCTGCAAGCCATAAGCTAACTCTAGCGTTTCACTATACCAACGAACTGTTGTATGTTTGGTATGTGTAGGAAGGTGCTTCATTGGTATCGAGTATACTTGGGCACTTGTCTGTCGCTTGTGTTTATGTGTTTACAAAAATCTATAACCTGCAGTCAAAGCAATTTAACTGAAATGCAAAATTTATGCTTACAAGACATGCTCCGTTCCATCCGTTTCGTACTTGCTTCTTTGCTACAGTTGCTTGTTATATCATGTCATGTTCTTGTTCTTGTTCTTGTTCTTTGCTTTTACCTTGTGACCTGTCTTTATAAGCATGTATTTTTATTCATATTGTGTGTGTGTGTTTGTTTGTTGTTTCTTTGGTTGTACATAAAATGTTATTGCCACAATATTGATTACAGTTTTGTGGCTACATGTATGTGTGTGTGTGTGTAAAATTCCATTTTATTACTAATTTATGTAAAATTTAACCTTAATGCCAAACAGCTGAAGAGCTACTAAGAGGATAATGAGGGAAAAACAAAACATTGCAAATTGAATTTTCTTTCCAGGCACTATAACGAGCAGTGTCCTTGTAAGTTCAATGCCATAACTTTCATTATACTTTTGAAAGAAATTGTTTCCTATAGAATAATTAGAGAAAAATTCAAGAACATGACTTAGTGCAGAGAATGTTTTTCTAATTTATAAAGCGATTATATTGTAGAGTGCTTCCTTCGAATTGTGCCAAGGCAACGAAATGCAAGGAAAACCTAATCACATAAAATAACATAATTTTATAAAGATTTATTTTATTTCGAATTCGTGGTGATTCGGCATTTTGTACATTAATTTTCATTGTAGTAAATGGGAGCAATGCTATTCGTATTGCCCCTACGAGGGCCTTAAAAACGTTACAAAGTGTCAAAATCTGAGTCGATCTAGACATGTCTGTCCGTGTGTCTGTTGTTGGAACGCGTTGTAAATTTTAAAATTTTGAAGCTGCCTTCCTATTTGCTTTCGGCGGAATTGATCAAGTGCCACGCCCAAGAAAATCGATCTATTAGAATGAAATTTAGTACAATTTATGAATAATTTACCCAGCGATGCAGCAATCGATACTTGGTGCAGATTACAACTTGTTGGTTAGCATACAATGGAAATAATCTTATTGTTTATATAATATTACGTATGAAAGTTGTACAAAACCCTTCACCATTATTTTGTGAGCTTTTTAACATATTTACTGTTTACACTGTTAACCTATTTAACATTAAAATTGCATTTTCCAACTTTTCATTTAACTTTTATTAATAGTAAACATGCCCTTGTTTACTACTGAATTCAACTTTATAAAAAAAAACGAGTAAATTTTTTAATAATCTGAACCCCATTTAGAACTTTTCCTCCCATTCACAAACAGACGTGCCCAGGAAGGTTTGTAGATCAAGCCGCTACAAGTAGAGCAAGTGAAAATGTTATAGTCGTTCACGCCCGATCGTTCAATACCCTACACCTCTTAACTTCACAAATTGTGCGATCTATTACTATAAAAGTATTTTCTTAGTGATTTTTAGCCATAAAAAGACTTCCATTGTAAGAGCACCTTATATGGGGTAAGATTGTAATGGCGGTCCGATTTGGTGCTTTTTCAATGGGGTTCCTTTCTAATACAAGAAATTTATCTCAAAAAATGCGACCTGTAGCTTGCATACAAATTTATACGAACAGTCAGGCAGATAGTCAAGCGGACAGACGGACATGGTTAAATCGATTAAGATTTTTATTCTGATTCGGTCGGTATAATTGAAAATGGGTGTGGCATTTGCGCTTAGGTGTTACAAACATCTGCACAAACTTAATATTCCCTCTTAATACATGTGGTGCAGGGTATAAAATAATATTTCCACATAAATGGTACACGCGAGCATGCGGCACATATTTTATACATTACAGTTCGTTTAATAAAAATGAATAGAGTTCGTGGTTGGAATCGGAATCAACCATATGTTGAAGACATTTTGTGGGTGGATCGTAATATCTGCATGAAATGGACCTTGATACATCCAAACATCTTGAAATCGTTTAGTATTGTATATATTTTGCATTGTATTCTTTAAGGAATAATGATTGAGTGTTCTAATATCAACTAATGCTTTCAAAATATAAAATGTACAGATTTTGTAGCGTGATTTCATTTACTATGAAGTCGGCAGAGGTTGTACCTCAGGAGTGGTACTCTACGCAAACACATACACATTGTACAAGCATGAGCCTGTTTTTCAATTAAATCAAGCACATATTGTTGAGTTTCGAGTTGAGTTTGCGTTTATTTATACAGAAAAATTCATGGAAAATATTACAGGTAGCTTGCTTGTGTTGTTGTTGATGATGTTATGTAAGTTTAACATTTTAATAAACAAAGTTAGTTTTTTATTATACTTGCTCTTCTACAAATGCGGCACAAAACATTAGGAAAAACCAATTAAAGTAAATGAGCGAACTATACGTGGCTTAGGTCAAATTTTTTGGAAACCCTCCAAGGCTCTCTTTCGCATTATGAACCAAAAACATTCTTTTCGAAATTGTGTTATTTGTGGGCGTGGATGGTTGGCGATTTTTTCTATTTTCAATACAATACTAACTATACAAATAAAAAATTCCTAAACTTAATTTCAGATCGATTTTTGCTACTGTGACCGTTTCAACAATAAACAAGGACAGACCGACTCAGATTTTAATGCTGATCAAGATTATATATACATTAGTAATCTATGTACATACTTACGGAAAGATAAACATGGCGTTGAAGGGTTCAAATCGGAAATTGCTTTGGATGGTAGGCAATATTACTCATTAGTAAAATTGTCTTAATCATAATATAATAATGATCCTAAAACTTGTTGTTGTTACTCCTAACTTGGGAAGTTGGTGACCTGACTACATTGTTTTCCTTTTAGATCATACAACATAAGTGTTATATGTAAGCAGTATTCCTGTTTATCTATTGAGGTTAGAACAAGTTTTTTTTATATACAGGTGAGCACAATTTCAACTCATAAAAATTCATTTACAACAAAATAAACCTAACATATTTTTTGAATCAAAAGTGACACAAGTGGGTTTGATCCTGTAGAGGGGTACGGTTGGGTTTATTTCAAAGTTAAAAATGTTTTAGTTGCCGTTTAGTATTTTGTAGGCCCTTTCGTATGGTGCTTGTAAAGTACTTTTATTGTCGACTTTGAGAAAAATGTATTTACAATGCTGTAAGACTCTAGGGATATAAATGTTGTCATCGGGATCCCGATGGTGACATAAATTTGAAGCGACATCTTTAAATGACTATTATAATCTTGTTAATGCACCGTTTATGCTGGTGATGGTTAAGACAATAAAGTGTTTTTCCCGCAAACTAGTTCGCTAAGTGTGACTTCTGAAAGTTCTTTAAATGGTACTTCGTTCTACCAATTATTGGTATTCTTTCTACCAATAAAAGATGCTTTTGATTGTCGGTCTAATCTCTTGATCATACCGTTAGTGTGTGGGTGATAGGCGAAGATGGTAATTTTATGTGTTCCACAAAATTCTGAAGGAACACCGAAAGGACAAATATAATTTTTCAAAACATTAAATACAATTTAACTTTCTGAAATATCCCTAAAGGCCAGTTTTATAGTAAAAAAATATAGTCTTGTTTTACCCATCATCATATCAAACATTTACAAGGCCCAGAGGGAGGCGTCAGAGATCCCATAAAGTATATATCTTATGGACCAATATCGAATACAGAATCAATCTAGCTGTGTCTGGCTGTGTGTTCTGTGTAACAATTTTCCTAGTCCCAAACACTGAGGTATCGATTTCAAACTTGGTAAAAGTGATCGGTTAAAAGATCAATTTTTTTCGTAAATTTTCCGTATTACTTATAAACTAAAGAAGATATAAGACTCCTGGGGACACTTTGGCGTATGCATGGCCTCAGCTATTTTACTCCATCATTTTGTTTTGATTTCAAGTTATGAAATTCAATAAAAATCGAAATCAATTAATTTGTGTTTTTCTGCTTTTCTTTTGTTGAAAATTTAAACCGCGTATGTAAACACATACAATCGCACAAAACTCAACCCTATACCAGGTATTAAAAGCAATGTAATAATTATTATACTCGTAAGAGGCATTACATGAGCACAAGCATATGCACGCAAAATGCACTTGAAGGAACAATTGAAAACAAAAATTAAAAAAGTATTATGTAAAGTTTCGAAAGGATGGCGAGAGAGGCAGCATTGTGCGGTATTATAATATTTTATATTGTTTCGAATTAGACTTACACACAAGCCCCCAAAGTATTCCGGTGTAAATTTCAAGTATATGCACATAATTCGTATAAGTACACCCTTGAGTAAATTTTCAGCGCTATATGTGTATTGCTTGGAAAATGAAATTTTCGGTGTCAATAAAAATATGTGAAATAAAATGGAAATTTATCGTTTACCAGCAAATTACGTGTAAGCCTTCATGTGATGCTACCAGAGTTGGTGACAAAATTAACTCAACACGGCACGGTTTCTCCCTTAACAGAAACTTCATCTAGAAAGATCAGCTTAAAAGAAACTTTGGCAAGCTGACAACAAGATGAAAATCAACTTTCATGTGAGGATGCTGTAGCCTTCAACTATACAGGCTCCGAGAAATGCTTCTTTTGCTTGTAATTTAATATTATTTCGAAAAATGTTTGCCACGAGAAAATCTTCCTATTGAAACTTGGCAGAAGATCATACGTGCACGCGCTCACGTATGTGGACATGTGTGTGTCACGGAAAAAATCCATAATTTTCTTCTCCACACTTTTTAAGCGTACGCGTATGTATGTGTGTAAGGTTTCTCTCTTTTTGCATACCTGCCTGCTTTATTGCTTGCTCTTCTAGCTCCAATATGTACGAGTGTGTGTGCGTATGAATAACTTTGTGTTTTCTAAACGTGACTCACATACGAATTTTCAACTTAATGGCGAGTAAACGTATGGCTTAGCTCTGCTCTTGTATATATATGGGTATTCGTACACATGGAAGAAAGTTTCCCTCATACCACACACTTTTTATATACTTTTCATGTGTATGTGTAAAAAAATTTATGAAATGCTGGCGCGTGGGTGCGTTTATTATTTCAGCTTCCGTTTGCCAATTTGTTTTTGTGCTTTGTTTGTTTGTTGTGGTTGTTTGTACTTCGGAGAGTTTTTCTTCAGATTTCCTCCCATTCCATGCCGTGCCACCGATGGTGGTAAACGGTTAAGAAAAACTTCAGCACACAACTCAATATGAAAGTTTTACTCTTCAAAATTTTGTGATGAGCAGCACTCGTGTGCGCGTGGATGCCATCAGCGTTGGTGCGTCTGTGTCAAGTTGTCTGTTTCACTAACTCGAAAAATCACGCATTTCAAAAGTTAAAAAGCGTTTTTTCATATTTTTTTCCTCAAGTTTATGAACAATAAGACGAAAATTTTATAAAGCCAACTTCTCGTTATAGTTGTTGGCAGTTTTTCTTCACCTCATACCGAACGAGTTTTTCCTGCAATAATTTTTCCATGTGCCTGAATTGACATATACTTAGAAGGAAAAAAAAGTGCACAAAAAGCTTTAAAATCAGAGTAAATTTGTTTTATATACTTGCCATAAAACTTGGTTTAAGTAAAAAGTAAAGACGACGAACATACTGGAAACGAAACGTGATAATAGTTCGATTATGTCTAATGAGAAATGATTTTCAACTTTAGTAATTAAATACATTTGATTGGATACGTAGTGTATAACGTGAAGGGGTGAAGTTGGCTAAATTTGGCATGAACACCAAACACACTGTACGAAGGAAGTATCGCACAGAAAAATTATTTTAAACTAAATGAATCACAAACTTATGTATAAAGTCAAGTCTTTTTTTCAAAAATTTATCGAATTATTTTAAAAACTGTACCCAGAAACTTGCACATGGATTTGCATGGACAAACTACAGATGCACGGATATGACCGAATCGATTTATGAAGTGATTCTCCAAGGATCAATATAGCAAAAGGCGTGTCTCTCCTAGACCATTTAGGCAAGTTACAATTCGTATGGTAATGCATCTAACTTTTGTGCGGCATCTTACGTTGCAATCATCGGTCGTAAGCATTTGCACGTTGTGGTGTATTAATGGCAACTTCATAAAACCCTAATTCTTCATTAGCGATCCAAATTGTAAAATTTCTTTAATTCATAAATAAAATGTAATGTTTTGCAAGAGAATTTAAACTATCTTTCATTCACTTGGAATTCATTATTAATTTAGGTGTTTCAGCACTAATCATTTGGATGAAATTTTCAACATTAGAAAAATAATTAATTAAACGATTCAAAGCGTTGAAAAGCTACAAATTTATGTTCAGAAATTTCAATGAATTCCACCTTAATCCGCGTTTTAGTTTTTAAATCACCCATAACCGTGAATGCGTTTCTTTAATGGGAATTGTGTGAAAATAATACGAGGAAATCTACTTTTCTTTCGCGTTTCTTTTGCAACGAGGTGTTTATTATGTGAAATTATCATAATAAATACACAGTGTGCGAAAGAAGAACAGCCATAGACCGACCGCACTAGTGTTGGCAAGCACGAATGAGAGGAACACAGAGGAGCAGTAGAGGGCATGTTTGCATCGAAAAACTGAAATGGTCTCAGCACTAAACAGAAACTGTGCGGTAATAACTGTAATTCTAGTTTCCATTTTTTTGCATTTTTATTTTAATGTTTTTGAGATTGTTGTTGGTAAATTTTTCATTTTTGTGTGCTGTGCTCGTTTGGTTTCTGTTCTATTTGGAGCATTATTTGAATTATACATTTTTCCCTCAAACGCCCAAACGATGTCTGTTTTCAACTACCGTACTGTACTGTACTATAGTGCCGTTGGCAATCAGTTCTTCATATTTTCCAAAGGGCACTTTTCCCTTCGCCTTTTTTTTGTTGTTGTTGTTGTTGTTGTTTTGTTGTTGTCACATTTCCGTGTTCAGTTTTACCTTATTTCCTGTCATAATCGTTATTGCTTCATTTCTTCCTTTTTTTCCTCTTTGCTACTATGTACGGTTTCTTTATTTGTTTACACAATCTTCCCACCACCCCCCCGACAACGGTTGGGTTGTTATTCCAAAGCAAACAAACGAACAAATAATAATAGAAGAGACCACACACATAATGCATATTTAGTAGGTAAGGCTAGGATTCTTTTTATTCCTTTTATATGTCAGTGGAAAATTCCAGCGAAGATCCAACACATTGCGAAAATGCACGTTTGGTGAACACATATTGTTGTGGTGGCCTTGATTGTGATGTAATTATAAAGTTTTTCTGGAATAATTTGTTAACTCAATAATCTTTTGTCGTTTTCGCCTGATGTCTTCGCCCCATTTATGCCGCGTTATATTGCGGATATATTCGCAATTATTGTTTAATATATAGGACGGGTGTAGGGTTGTGAATTATATTCAGAAGCATTCACGTCGCCGTTATTTGTATTTGCTACAACGCCGCTTTGCATTATAATTATCAAACGTATCTCGAATGGAATTGTTTTCATGGCCACCATTATCACTGCCATGTATTTTCAAGTTTCGCGTGCCCTAAAGTTTTCTATAACATTATTATGTCCATTATTGCAACGCACACTAACAGGAAGGAAATGTTTTTTTTTTTTTTATTATTCAAACATCAATACGTCGTTGGTTATATCGTGTATATGTGTATATATATGTGTTTACAATTCAATTTTTCACTTCCCCATGTGTGAGTTGTAGTCTTACATTATAATGTGCCATCACATTACTGCATTTCCATATAGCTCTGAAAGCAAAGGTAATCTATGTGTTGAGATGTAAAACATACACTACATGGATACATAATGGATACATCGTACATAATCGCATATGTGGCACAATTATCGAAATGCATACAAACTCGTTTATTGCGGACATGTTTCGTTAAGTACTCTAGAACATTCCTTTATACTTATCAGCGATATGAATGAAAATTTTTATGGAGTAGTAGTGAAAGAACTTAATGGGTCATAATATTTTATTGACTTTTCGCAAATAGTTTTTTTAGGTTTGCACCACTTGTGGTGGAGGGTAAATTAAGTTTGTGCGCAAGTTTGTAACTCCTAAACGGGGAGGGCCACACCGTCTGTCTGTCCCTGTATAATAATGCGCAAGCTATAGGTCGCATTTTTTAAGATATTTCCATGAAATTTCGTACAAAAACCTGTATCGGTCCAAAAACAAACCCTTTTCAAAATGAAACGGATCGGAACATTTTTAGATCCCCTCCCCATATTATAATGGAAGTTTTTATATGGCAAAAAATTTCAATTCTTAATATTTCTTTTCAACGTTTGCTGAAGACTAGCTTCATAGTTTGCTGTGCAAATTTGGACCCCATCAAAGCACTTTTACAACCCGTGACGTTTCACGAAGTTACTTAGATGGCAGCGCCTATTACATCTAAAGTATACAACTAAAGTAATTGTAGCATAACTCCGGTTTATTAATTTTTAATAAAATTAATAATAATAATGTATAAATTATATGTGTTGAATTTGAGGAGGAAGAATTTTTTATAGGACCCACATAACGACATATTAACGGCTTATATATACGACGTTGTTGACAGTACAGAAATGTCTCTCTGGGTGCAGTAAATGCAATAATAATAGAACATTAACTTCTATTCAACACTGCGGGAAAGGATATAAAATATGGGAAGAGACACACTGGTAACTTTTTTGTATCGCAAATGGAATCTTCTTCAGTGTGCTCATGAAAATGTATGCAAGGGTGTACAAGCAGTCTACAACTAAGTACATAAACTAAACTACACATATGCATGAACGTATATACGAATGAAAACACTTACATTTCACTCTAGTTTTGAACACAATTCTATCCTAACAATCTACATATCAGCAAATTTAAATGTATCCGAATGCATTGCATCCGCCTGTTCGTAAAATTATTGGAGAAATAGATTTGTATCGCGACACACAAGTACAAATAAATTGTTTGCTTGTTTTTTTTCTTGTTGATAACATTTATACAAAAAATATTTGCAAACTTCATTTTCTAACGCACCGCCCGCTCGCATCTCTTGAAAAAGGAAGCTTGAATAAGAGCAATAAATGCAATATGTACTGTGTGGCAACAACAACAAAAATAGCATCATACAATGTGAGAAGTGTATTTAAAACTGATGCATAAAGTGTTGACTTAGTTGTTGGTAGAGTAAGCCATTGTATTGGCATTGTATAATGTCTACATTATACACGCACACGCATACATATATGTACAGTTTTGTTAAAACTATATGTAGTGTAGAGCTGTAACCATCGTCATTGATGGCAAAAACGGTAAAAAACGAACTGAAAAATTGGCAGAATATATCGCGAACATAGGCACGAACGGATTTATAGGATTGCCTCTCACTGCGTTTATGCATTCCGCGAATTGTTGCCATTGTTTTATGTTTTTATGTTTATTTCTGGTTTAAATTGTTATTCCCTTTTTTTTTAACTCCATTCTGTTTTGTTCTGAGACAAGTATACTTCACACAATTACAAAATTAAGACTGTAATGAAAATTCGACACAACAACAGGTACAAGATATCATAACAATGGCGGCCTGGCGAACATAGCTTTAATAAAGCACATTTTTTGACATATTTAAAGAAACGCTTGATTACAAACCAATTTTTCAATTAAGTTCGAATAAATTATAAAATTAACCAAAGCTCACAAACTTATGTTTTAAAATTACTATAATGTATAAAATTTATAAAAGAAAAGAAAAAACAAAAAACAAGATAGAGAAGTTCGGTTAAGACCGCAGCTTAAATACCCTGCACCTTTTATAATCCTTAAAAAATAAGTTCCTATTGCCATATTTATGTATGCGACACCTTCATGTACTTACGCAAATAGGGTTTTTTTTAAATTATAGGCGTTTGCGTATTCAATCACGCCCATTTTTGGCACAGTGTTGGATAACGGTACCACTTATATATATACCAAATTTCAACTTGGTAGGCATAGTATTGTGCGATATATAATCTTTTAAAGATACAATTTTTTCGAGGTATGTAGAGATTTTTATTTATTGTTTTTGCCCAATTTCAATACGAAACAGGGAAATTAAACTAATAATAATTGTGCCAAGTTTCAATTTGATATCTCAAAAATTACGACCGTGAGGGTGCCAACAACAGACGGACGGGCACGTCTCAAACAATTTCTCTTTTCATGCTGATTATGAATATATACGGTTTGTGGGGGGGGGTGAATATACCCCTAAGGTGGAGGGTATAAAAACAGCATTTAATTCATTTTTAAGTGAACTCGTCTAATTGTTTTACAATAAATAACTAACAAGGAACAAGGAAGGACGAGAAAAGAATTCAAAACAAGAAGAAAAACAGGAACCGTTTGGCAACAAGCACTATTGCACATACATCTCATAGATACCGAAACGACATATAATGAGTATTGGGGACATGGAAATTAATTAATTACATTTATTAAAGAGCTAAACCAATCTTATGTCAATTTTACAATAAAGACAATACCCATCGTCTCACGTCATATATGTAATGCTGGTAGATGAATAAAGTTAGGTCTGCGTTCATAGGGAGGAAGAATTCTATTGGCATCCCATATAATGTTCTTTTGAACGGACTCCGTTTTGTCAATTGTTGGTGGGGTGACCAAGCAACAGCGGATATTTCTTCAAACCAATTTTCCACCTTCATTGCTTAAGGCATTGATGGGGTATGGTTGAAAACGGAACACTTCTTAGATTCCAACTCAATAAAGAGACATTCAAAATACATTTGTTGAATCTGTAATCAATATATAATTTGAGTCCATTTAGTGATGTTTAAAGAACCATATTTATACACATCCTACCAAATGGTAGGAGATGTTAGGCAATGATTACATTCTGTCACTCAGTCTGTCCAAAGTGCGCCTATTCATAAACTTACTTTATACCATAGCTCCACATTTAATAATATTTTTAATTATAAACGTGACATTTATGTTGTTAATCATTTAGCCGATTAAAAACAAAAGTGACAGTTGCCAGAAGACACATGATATTCGGCATCACTCATCATCAAGTATTAATGAAGAAATGATGGCGAAGAAATTTAATAATATTTGTAATAATAGATAATTCACTAGTACCATGACTTTTTTTCGTTGAGAAAATATTGTTTAGCACACTCTGTAAAGTTGTTCCCATATGTTTTCATAGCGCGACCTTTTTATCCACATGAGTGAGTAGATATCGCATAAATGTTGATTCTTTTATTTTATGTAATTCCTTAATGGCCTCTCATATCCCTTTTAACGTTTCTACTGGCTTTCCGATTTTGGAAGCACTTCCACTTGTTCTGGACCATTTAATGGACAAGTTACTATATATTGTAGTTCGAGGGTCGGTGTAACAATTTAGACGCTTCGTTGTACTCCCGTATCTTGGGAAGGTGAGTAGAAAAAGCGAAAGTTTGTTTTGTCACTTCATGAAATATCTTTATATGGAAAGGGTTCTAAAAATGGTCACATTTGCGTGCAAATTTTGCACAGTCAATTATTTTCGTCATGCAAGTCTATTTTCAATAGTGAATGTCCTGGGCGTTAAAAGACATCTCTGTGCTAAATTTGATCAAAAAAATTTTAAATTAAAAGAAATATAGACATACGGACACACGCTTTACAGGGGAGTGTGGCACTTGCCCTTTAGGAGTTACACATATGCAATATTCACAATATTAAGCAAAATCATTATTCTGCTCTATTTCACTTTATTTTCACTTCATTTCGGGCGTAAGGTTGTATTTTTCCGAAATAGTTATGAATAAATTAAACGCAAAATTTATGCCGTACTTATGCGTACTCTTCTACGAGTTTCTTTATTAATGACAGACATCATGTATACATTTTTTTTGTATTACATGCAAAAATGTTGGCTCCCTCTGTTACATAAATGACTGCTTCTGAAATTTAAGTGAAATGGTATAAATTTTCCTTCCATTTTATATTATTTTGTATAAATTTTACCGTAAATCAAAACAACAAATTGGGTGCTTATGTGACTTTTTTTTACACTCTCTGTGATGTGTTTTAGAAAAGAGCAAAAATCAAAAAAAGGAAACAAAGGAGCATCAGCACATTTGATGAGTGGAAAAACTTCCTTGAACGAAACGAAGGAATGGCATTTGAATTCCAAATGTAACATGCAGCAATAATAACAGGTTAATTTAGGTATATGTGTGTTTGTGTGCACAAGTAATATGAATTGTTTTCTCTTCGTAACATATGAAACCATAAATTTTCATTTCAAACCTTTTAGAAAAAAAACCCTACACTGCCATGTATTGTACATACAACTGGTTTATGAAAACGTACAATATGGGACAAAGTCGGTTAGCAATCCCTAGTGCAAAAAAAAGTAAATTAGACTCGAAGTAGGGCATTCTTTGCAAAGTCATTGATGGCAAATGAAACGTCAAGCGAAACAAAAACATAACTAGCACTAGAACCCCCAACTCAATGTGCAATAAAATAAAGTCTAAAATATGTTTTCTGTTGTCTCTACGCACGCCTTTATTCCAAAAACCGCAGCTGTTGTAATGTTATGCGGTTTTATGTTCTGTCAGTGTGTTTGTGCGTGCGCGGCTTTGGTCTTTGTTTTGTTGCGCAATATGGCTGCTGTCATATTTTTTAGGTAAACTCATTCACCATTCGATTCACAATTCCACCATTTTCTATTCGTGATCCGTATAACAATGTCATCTAACCGTTGTATTCATAGAATCTCAAGTGCTTCAGTAGAAAAGTGAAATATATATTACACACATGTGCATGGGCGTGTGTGTGTGTGGATGTACAATGTCAGAGTGTTTATTAGTGGCAATAGTCTCCACCATGCAAACGAATCGCCCTAATATGGCTACGAAACCTATTCAACGTGGACAGACGAAAGTCAAGTGTAATTTTAAATAAATCACAATCAACCTATTTGGACGGACTCCTCATTGCCTTGTAGTGCATACATTGTTCATATCCCTGCTGTATAAATAGGTATGCTGTTGCAACTACACACACATTATTGTTCATGTGTATTACTGCTGAGGTGTAGTGCAGTTTTTGCATAGATCCGAACATAAACCTAACAAGAAATCAATATTGAAAATACATCGCATGGCATTACCCGGAGATTGTCTCGATGTTGTTTTCGTTTTATTGTTGTTGTATGTGTGTTTTCATTTTTGGTAGATGTCATAATAAAAACACAATACAAATAAACACACAAACGTAAAAGGGAAAAACACAAATCAGGCACACATGCACATAAATAACTAACAAATGAACCAGAGCCACTGTCATGCATACAAAAAACAAATCGACATTGAAGTTACACCCAAACACATTCACATCTACATCCATGAATGTAAATTTATTGAAACAAAGTTATTGTCGTGACTCGCTCTGGTTTGATTTGCTTCGGTTTGGTATTGTAACCAAATATCTCATGTTTTATTTCCATACTTTTTGTTATACAATACATGTATACAGGGTGGAGGAAAAAGATGGAAACTCTTAGTTTGAAAGTTTTCGTAAACATTTCAGACACAAAAATTGTTGGCAGAGACGTTGATCTCGATCTACCTCTCCTTTCACCCAACCACCAACAACTGTTGTATATGAATTTTTTTCATCTTCATACTTTAAGGTAACTCGAGAGTCTTCATCCTTTCCTCACTCTACGTGTACGCCCACTTGGGTATTGTGTGTGAGTGTGTGTGAGTGTGTATAAACTACAAATCTTATATACATTTATAAAACACATCCACACATATTTTCATGTGTGTATGGGTGTGTGCTGTAGATCCTATTATCAGATTGTGATTGTTTTGTTAAACGGAACCATTTTATCCTGCATGTGAGTTTAAACATGTACACACTTACGGTGCTGCAAATATTGTGAATCAGACTAATAAACGAAATGATCACATCACTACGTACGTATATGTGTGTAGGAGGGTGAAAGCAAATTAGAGATTAAGATTATATTTACAATATGAAATATTAATAACAGAGCCTTCAGGTGCTTACAAAGAATAGAGCTTGAATCATAGCGTAGTATATGCACCATACACACATTCACAAAAGGTACGTACAATCAGGTTAACTTAGCAACAGTGATATGTTGTTGTTGGATTTTATGCTAAAGCTTTCATTACAGTAAAGATATTACTTTACTTTAACGTCATAAAAATGATTTAAGAACCGAAATAAAACATCATTACACCCTTCCCAAAAGACTCCCAGCAGGAGTCATATATTCTTGATAAGCATCAAAAACTGACTCGATGTTTGTTGGTGTGTCCGCCTGTTGTAGGCATTCACACGGTCGTAACTTTTGAGATGTTTAACTGTAATCCTGTAAAAACATTTATAATTTCTACTCTGCATGATCACTATTAAAATTGGACAAAATCGAAGAAGAGTTACGCCCACACTGGACAAAAATTTATTCATATTGAGCCATAAAGTGGAAATTTGGTATAAATATTTATAATTATCCCATTTGTCGATATGCCAAATGGGCGAGGTCGGATAATAAAGGCGCCCACAATTTACAAAAAAACGTTCTCAGCCTAAAACTCGTCTTGGACGCTGAAACGTAAGACGTAAGCATATATATGATGCGCCCGCCATTTGCATGTAGATGTGGAGCGTATTTAATATTTGATCTAAGCCACAAATTTAGTTTCATTCTTAAAGGTCTTAACCTTAAGATACCGTTCGCAGTAGACAATCACTGCTTTGCCAAACAAACCTTTTATTTAAATACTCTAAGGCGGTGGGTATCCAAGATTTGGTCTAAGCCGCATGCAACTTTTTTACTTCATTTGTTATTTATTCTAATTAATTAACGCCACTAACTCTGTAAAAGGGCTTCACTTCATTAAACTAATACATAGATTGCAAAAATTCCTTTCAAAATAAAAACAAGAAGCAAAACAAAACATGTTGCAGATAAAGCTGGCATTCAATTCAAATCCATTTCATGATAAATGGATTGAGAGGCAGACGACACAAAAAACATGTATACCGGAAACTCACATGAATGGGATTTACCTACAATACCATACATATCGTATGAAGTAGCAAACGTTATTTGTTGATTGTAAGTACACATACATTTCTATGGTAATTGCTGTAAACTCTTGGGAAATGTTATCTAAGAGCTGAGCTGCCCGTATAATAAATTAGGAGCAAACACTCGCAATATGTGTGCATGGGTAGGGGTTTTGAAACAAGCCAAATACAATTATTTGGCTGAGGCTAAACCATAACCTTAAGCATAAAAAATTCATCTCAACTGCGGGCGTACCTTTCAAACGCTTTTGTCCAATTTTAATTCGAAGCGGTTACAGAAACTACCAAAACATCTGGAGCGTTTAAAATTGAATTCTCAACTGAGAGAATGATCGTAATAGATAAGCAGACGTACGCTTCCGAATGCTGAACACTACGTACATATACTTTATGTGGTCTGTGGGGTCGTTCTGGGTTTTGTGAACCTTTCAACAAAATGAGTATACCACCGACTTTGAGGCATAAGGCGGATATAGAAAGTTGGAATGTATGAAATATATTTAAGACTCATACGTGATATACAAAAGCGTGTATACGCATGTGTTGAGTTGCTACTTACCCCGACTTGAAGTAGAAGCTTCAGCGGTGTTCCACAGTAGACACGAAGGCAGCAAACAAACGAGACCAATTAGAATTGAAAAGCGATGGAAGAACATTTTCCATGTTCTATAAGAGGCCACAGACAACAGTGATGGCAGCAACAGGGAGACCACTACCGATGCAAATGCCCCCATTTGTGTTGATGGTTTCGATGAAGGAGCTGCTGTTACTGTTGTTTTTCGATGCTTCAATATGGGTGATGATGGTGGTATATGTGATGCATCTGTTGCTTTAGTTTCTGGTGAGGGTGTTGATTCTGATTGTTCCGTTGCTGATGTTGCTAATGGAGCTGCGCTGGCGTGAATAGCACGTCCAATGGTAGGTATAGAAATCGCTCCACTTATTGCCCGCAATGTAGCTGTTTTTGTTATTATTGTGGTGGCTGCTGTTGAGCTCCTTCTGCTCCACTCTACTGTTGCCGTTTCCTTCTTTCTGCTCCCGCAAGCATTTTCATGTTCACTGGGTTTCATTGTGTCGAACATTGTACACGTTCGTATAGGTGTAGGATGCTGTTTATTCAATAGAGAATTTGCTGTGTTGTTGTTGTTGGTACATACATATAAGCAAATAAATGAGTTTTTGCACTTATTTTTTTTATCTTTTGTTTATTTTTATTTTTTTGCTATTTATGTACAAAGTTCCAGCACATGTCACAAGTCGGTTTCTTTATTACTCTTAACCTTTGTATTTTCCCCGTAACGCTTTTATATTGTTTTTAATCCCGGATAATAATTATTATACATTGGCTGTTCTCTTTATGGTTTACTGTCTTTGTAGTTTTTGCTTTTTCTTTCATGTATTCTTTACTCCTTGTCTTCAGACGCAGATTGCTTGCTGGGTTCTCTTTTAAAATAATGATTGCATGATGCTAATATTTCAAGTTGTCCCTAGTAACTAATTAGTTTCTAATTGTATACATTAATGTCGTTTTAGTCCCTCTGCTTTTTATATTCATTTATATCCTATATTTATATGAAGAGATGACTTTAAATGACACTTTATTATAGAACTTCGCCAACATGATAACGCGTGTGAGTAATAAAAGCGATTTACCACTTATCTATATAAAGTTTATATTTAAATCATAACAGCACATTTTTATTATTGGAAGTTGGAGGTTATGAAGTATTTATTGTTGCCGTCGCTTGCTGTCGAGTAATCTGGCCTAGGACAAACCTTACCACTTACACCCCCCACCATTCTTTAATAAACTGTAAGGTAGGTACTCGCACGGACAAAATAATCATAATTTGAAACCTGTAACGCTTCATTATTAAAAAGCGTAATCATATGCCTGCCACGCCCACCTTTTGCAAGTAGATTAAGATATGACCCAAGCCAAACTTAGTTTTCTTACTTGTTTTTTCCATGTATCGTGCTTTTGGCGGAGAAATGCACATATTTTGAGCATTGTTAGAAAAAGTTAATCAGTATGTCTCAGAATAATTTTAATTTTAAAAATTCATACGAAAGGAATATGAGATCCAAATAATTACAACAAAAGCACTGATTCCATTGTTGGCTCAGGTCGGTACGTAGCCGTGGTCCTGGTTATGTTGTAAACTCTCTTTTTGTTAAAAAAAACCAAGTGTTGTATTATGTGCTGCATGCACAATTTCTAAAAAATAATATTTATGAAAATATTTTTTGTAGAAAACTTCTTAAATTGGCTTTGGTTTTTATGTAGTGCTTGGGTTGGCGCAGAGTCTAAAGAGTAAAATTTACAAAAAAAAAAAAAATAAAAAATAAAAAAAATTAATATTTACGTCGTTCAGTCTCAATTTCTCCCTTTCTTTCGTGTACGTTTTCCCCTTTTTGGCAAAGATTAACTTCCACTGAAATTATTTTTACTGCAAAAATATTAAAAAGGACTCATGCCGAGTTATTCTTTACTTAAATGAGATTTTTATATTGTGAAATATTTGGAATCATTAACTTTTGGATAAGAAATATTACTGCAGGCTTGAACATAATGTTATTCTTCATGTGGTTTTAATATGGATATTAATACATTACGGGTCTGCATTATTCGCAGCACTTTAAATGATTTAAACAACTTTTTAAAAATACACAATAACTTAAAACGCTTCAAAGAGCTAAATATGGCTCAACCGAAACCTCGAAAATTCACCACCGATGCGACAGAGCCTTCATGAAGTACATATATGTGTTAATTATCAACTTTCTGCCTTCTACCCTTTATGAGGTAATCTGCAAAAAATCTCCGCCTTTTTTGATTTTTCACCCTGACCATTTCATACAATTTCTAGAACTGACTACTGAAGCTTTTGCCTATTTTCCAATTAACTATTTTTGCAATCTGGAGAACGGCTTTTTTCAGACAGACGTACAGAACTGTCAGATCAATTTAGTAATAGTTGCTAATTCAGAATATATGTACTTTAGTGAGTCTGCGGCCTTCTTTTAGACGTTCCAATTGTCTTGACGAAGTGATGTAAACTTAAGGTAGCGGTTGTAAAAAAATACATATTTTATAGTTCGTATAATAGGTAATAAGTAGCTTTCAAACCTATTATCCATTTTGCTTAGGTCAAATCTTGTACATCAAAAATTTTCGCCATTTTTACAAAGAATTCAATTTTTTCTAAAATTATTGGCACGCGTGCTATTGGATTTTATCCAAGTATGCAAGGTATCTCCGAGGTATAATTACGGCAGTTTAAAACTGAATGACAAACTTCGTATATGTAGAATGTGGAAGGTGTAAAAATCCTTGATACTTTTTGAGGACGAGTACGTACAGCTAATCTCATTGTACGTATGTCTTGATCAATTATGTATATAAAGAGAGTTCATATCATTTCATTTCATTTGTAAAGGATATATGTTAAGTTCTACAGCAAAACCTATTTGAAATTAAAGCCTGGAATATCCAATACAACAAATTTATGCATAAGATACAGATTCTGAACCCAAACCTGACGAGAGCATGACTGTGACTGGGTTTCTCTGAAACACTTGAAAAAAAATCGATGATCCTTTATTTTCTCACCCTTGCGGTTACATGCAAACGATAAAGGAATAACAATAAGAAGAAAAGTTTAACAAGAAGAGAAGCTTTTCAACTGCCCATACCGCATATGCCCAGCATTTAAAGACGTAAAACGGTCACTTTGGAAAAAACATGCATCATTGTGAACGAGTGTTACAAACATATGAATCTGATTCGGCAAGTATTCTAGAACCCATGTGTGTGCATAAACGCATATGGTGTGTACATCAATTATGATTCATAACAACTGGCATAAATCCTAAACTATGTAATAAAGATAGAGAGAAGACCCAGTCCTCATACGTACATGAGCGTATTTGTGCGTATAAAAGGAGAAAAGATGCATGAATTGCATGAGACCGATTAAGATGTGTGTGTGTGTGGGCACTGTGTTAATATGTATTATGGCCGCAACGTAAAATATGCATTTACATAAATAGATATGCAAATTTCTTATCAGCTTTGCATAGTGTGTCCGGGTGTAAGAGATTGCTACGTTTTATGCTCATACATCTCTATTATTGTAGGTACTTACTTATGCAAAGATTTGTCTCTCCGCTGCTCACACTGCCTTCTACTCAAACACTTTTTTTATTTAGCAAATGCATATATTTCTCCCTCTCTCTCGCTCTCTTTCTCTCTTTCAAATACCATGTTTAAGTACATTCCGTTATGGGGATGGTATCGTGTGCTTGTGAGCTTGTATGCATGGGTACACACATGTGTTGGCATGAGTGTTCCAACAAAAGATTATCTTAAGCTTTGTGTATGTGAGTATGTGTAATATTTGTGACAAACAAGCAAACAACTATATTTTGGAAAGTGCATACATTTAAAATGCAAACATGTGCGTGCAAGGAGGAATAGAGCGGGTGTACAACGCTTTGTTTGCGTTTTTCTGCATTTTTACACTACTTTCGCTTTTTGCAGACACAAAAATAGCAAAGCTTGCTTAAATGCTTGCTTCCCAGGATACTTAAAGAATAATCCATTTCGGCATAATAAATAAAGGAGTAATTGCAAACCATAAACCAAAACCGAAACCAAAGCAAAGATGATTCAAAACAGAAAGAGATGCACATGCATGTACTTAGATGTGTTGGTTGTATGTTTACGCATACATCTACATAATATATTCCTTCCTTAAAACGCAGTCTTTTCACTCCTATTTTTACGTGTTGGAGGTATGTATTTGAAAAAGTCTCCCAAATTCAGTTTGAATGGGAGTTAAGTCAAAAAAACCAAAAAAGTACGATGACATGACAATGTTGATACATTTCGAAGGTGTACCTAAATATTTTTACTGTGGGTTAACTGTCGACCATTTTACCTCATTAGACTAAAAACGTTTCTAACAAATTCTGACTCAATATCTCTATTTTCGGGGCTGTGTGCGATTTTGATACTAATGAAGAAATATATGTAGTTTGTGGTATCGCTTCCAAACTTACATTATCCAAGACCGACCAGGTTATACTTGGTTACGTGCCCATACAATATTTGTAAACGATTTCAAATTGATGCTTAGTTCACTGAGGCGATTAGTTGATGTAAGTTTATATGCATCATTAATTCCCTTTTAAATAATTTTAAAAGCATTTCTCTTATTGCTCTCTCACAATTACATACATACTGATAACACTGCAACGTATCGCATCCTTTATAGTTACAAGTACACGCACACCATTTTTCATTCCTGCCTTTCCCTCTCCTACATAATTTGCACATAAATAATTTTCCAGCGATTAGCATATTTCGATTTGACTTTATGCACATATCGAAAATTATCTATTTTATTGATTTTCTATCAACTATAAACTGTATAAATTGAACACACAAAAAGTATCTTTCACACTTTGTCTCCCGTTTACACTCATCATGAAAGTACTAGCTGCACACGTGCACATGCACATGCACATACATTCATGGGCATATTTCACTTTTTGCCATACAATGCGTTATCAATAAAGTTACTTTATGAATACGAAACTACAAGAAGGGATGCCAATGGATTGTATTTATGTAACATGTTGTATATGATTTAGATGCAATTTTGTATGTGTGTGTGCACACACGTTCATTTACATATAATTTCCTCCTGAAAATATGCAAAATAATAAGTCATTTCCTACTTTGGTTGTTGGCTCTCCTACTTATTTACATGTGTGCATGCATTGGAAATGCATAATTATGTTGTTTGTATTGATACGTGAGTGCATGTTTTATTTATTTATGTGTACGTATACGTATACGGTTCTAAACAAACTGAAACGTTCCTGAGACTACACATGAATGATTTTTTATTTTGAAAATGTTGAGAACGCATCGTATCGCACAACTCATCTGCCACTTTCTTAATAAATTCAATATTTCTTAATTGATTTCTGTGCGATTACATTATTTTAGAACATGCAGAGGAAAGAAGAATTTCAATCATAATTGCTTATATTGCTTATTTATATATCAAGCTTAGCTTCTTATTACAATTCGAGCTAGGGGTGAGCCGGAAAAACAGACAAACATGCCACATGGAACACAATCAAATCAATGAAAATCTATGTGGCCAATGTTTTACCAAATCAATTGTTGGCTACTTAAAAACACATTTATAAGAAGATTAAAAAGAGTTGTTGTTGCATTTTATATCAATTCATTCAATTTTCATCTCTATCTGCTTTAATAACTTTGCAACAAATGCTGATAACAGTTATTTTCTTATTTAAATTTTTGGAAAACATTACCTTAAGGGCAATGAAGTAATGTAACACAACTCTACAGTCTTAGATTGGAGTTGATGCTCTTGATGATGGAAAAATATCAAGAATTGTAGATTCTTTCCTAAAACGCTCATTCCATAGTTAAGTAATGCCAGTCCAAGAATTCAACTTTTTATAAAATCTGCGGGAAGAACTAAATGTCTCTGACACGCTTAAATGAACTGCTCTATTATTCATAATTGTTATTATTTAGTTTTTTTAGTCAGAGCCCTAAGAAAACAAATAAAATGAATAAATGAATGAAAATTGCGTATATTTTAATAGGATCCAAGACAAATGCGCACGAGTAATAACTTGTTCATGTGGGTGTAATTATCTTTTAGGATTGAGTCAAGCACAAGGACATGTTATAATTAAGTAATAATAATAGTTACGCAATTATTGACGCCATCCATGTATAGCTTATGAAAAAGTTCATGATGTACATGACAATTGTGTCTTAACAAAAAAATGCCATTAATAGCAAAAGGTATTCACAGAAAAGCAACACTCGCCTAAGTAAAAAGGGAACAAAAAATTAAAGTCAACACACGGCAATTACTTTGCTAGGTATTCACCACCACCGCAACAATGGTTGTGTATGTTACTATAATAAAGTAATAAAATAATAAAATGTTTGTTTTATATGCTGACAGTTGACAAATTGCCCAACTAAAGAATCTACAGGAAATTTCAGATTAATATGACAAAGATAATATGTACAACACATGTACAAGGAATGGTTGAAACACGCCCATACACATTTTCACATCTGTACGTACACACATATCATACGTATACTATACAATCCCATCTACAAGAAATTACATGCAGTCGTCTTTAAGCTCACCTTGTGAAGTGACAACAATGCAGTGCGTGAAGCATGTGCAGTGAAATATATTATAACTCAATAATCTGAAATATTCGACGGTAATTAGGGATATCTGCTGCACCTGTATCACTTAGTTCCGTAATTGATGAAGTCATTCACCTGGAAGGGATTCTACAAATTGTCCAAATATATTAATTTACTTTAATTGTTCTCTACCAAGATTTGTAAAAAAAAATATTAACAATTTCAAGTTCTCGTCAGATAGACTCGTTTTGAAATAGAACGCCAATGGAACCGATCTCTGTGGCAAATTTCTTTAAAAAAATATACAAAATTGCGTCCTGTACGTTTATTAGAAGAATTATCCGTTTCTACGTCTATCCACCATGTAGGTGGAGATTCTGATCCGCTCCCGGTCGGTGTAAATAGTGTAGGTCTACAAACAACTGCACAAATACCAAACTTTGTAGTGTAGGGAACAAATCAACATAACAACATAGTAAAAAATTGTATTCAAAATAATATAAAAAAACAACGGGTCTTAAAAAAATTAGCAATTAAATTTTGAACGTAACGTTGGTTGCCCATGTTAACCCATATCAATGCAATGTTGAGTAAAAATGTGCGGTTTTTCGAAATTGTTGAAATTTTACTGATAACTATTTCGACAAAAGTTGGAGTCAATATGAGACAAAAAAATTGTTTAAATAAACCCACTTTGTGGGAGTTGCGAAACTATATAAATGAATAATAGTTATGTAACTTTTTCTTCCCATTTTGTGCATAACAAAAAAACAAACAAAAATGTCGGAAAAAACAATATTTGTTTCGTACATTATGATGTTGGATTTAAAAGAGACAAACAACATACCACTCGACATTGCTCTCCCTATTCACTGCTATAAGTAGTACCACCTCCACACCTAGGTAGTACACAATGCACCTGCTTTAACTTAAATTCTTTACGTGTATGTGTGCTTGTATGCATAGTTGTATGTGTTGTATGTGAATATGTGTATAATTGATGTTTTTGTTTGTTTTAGACCCCAGTGCACTGAGCTACTATGCTGTGCCATGAAGTAATAAAAGCACAATAAACTTTAATTGCATTCTTGTACACAAACAATAGAAGAAAACATTTAAAAAACATTTCTGTTTAATAGACTTTATTTAAATATTAAAAGTACAATAACAATAAAGCACTTTTGTATTCATTTGAAAATCATTCATAATAGAACGCATAAGAACTTAGCTCAATAAATGAATGAAAGTGCCAAAAACAGATGGACGCACAGACATACATGTCAAGAGTGGGCAATTGGGTCATGGGTGTGGCAAATGGAATCGTAAATTTAGTATACCGCCCAAGCAATGTAAAGGGATTAGTTGATTCTACAGACTGATAATTATCATAATCATAATATTTGATTACAACATAAACGATTAACTGTATAAAAGAATGCCACAGTCTTCTTCAGTTTTGTACACCCGCTGACCGGGCTTTGGAAGTACCATTTACCTTACGCTATAAGTGCCAGCGAAAATGTTCAATTTTTATGCGGACCATGCCCATGTTGGCATCCTGAATTCATACATCTTATAACGTCCAGCGCAAATACACACAGGACTAAGAAACTTACAGAGAACTCTAAATATAATTTAATGTAAAATAGAATGAATTCTGTCTTCTTACGATGATTCTATACCACTCAATGTTCATTTCTTTTTCATTTCCATTCATATTTGGAAATAGTGTTGTATGTTCATCGAAGTGCTAAAACTGAAACCACAAAAAAAAAGCACGCCTACAATTTCTTGTACTGGGTATCCAAGAATTTACCCAAGCCACATATAGCTTTTATTTGTTTTAAATGTAATTCCAAGAGACTCGCTTTCGTGTAATGCCAAAAACATTCTCATTTAGAAAACATTAACTTATCAGCAGATGAGACTTTTTCGCTTTGTTGAATTCAACAATACTAGAATATTCCTCTTAACTACTACAACTGTTGAATGTGCGAAATGGTGAAAGTACATGAGCATTGTAACAGCTTCAACCGAGGAAGTGAAAGTGTTGATAATTTATGTATAGCAGAAACTTTTAGTAAATGTTTTACACAACCAAAGTCTTGATGGGGAGGAGACACTGTTAGTGTATTTATCTGCAACATCCAGAAAGAAACCTTATAAACTCGACAAACTAAGTTTTGCCTCTAACTGTATATCTAATAATCCCAGTCGAAAGAATTAACAAATGGACTTCAAACTGTTCTTGAAACTGTTCAATATCGGTCAATAGACCAAGAGCACAAAGATTACAAAATGACTAAAAGATTTTCTATTCCCTAAAAAAATCTATATTCTGGTTTAATAACTAAAGATTACTTGTCACCGACATAACCATTTTCCAAACTTTTGCGTATATGGGCAGTGGCTACATTCCCAAATGCCTCTGAATAATGAAGTTTGTTTATAACCACATTAAATACAAATAATAATCGTTTTCAATTATAATTATGAAGCATATGTATGTAGCATCATAAAGTGAAAGGGGAAAGGTAGGAGCAAGCGCATGAAGAGTTATTGTTTTTGCATTTTCTCCCATAATTTAACTGTAATTTCTGCTAAATTAATAATGAATAAAAATAATGAATATGAAAATAATGATAATGAATAAAAATATGTACGCTTGTGTACACACATACTGCGTACGGTATGTTATCGCAATATTATTTTATAAACGTAGTCGTGCACGGACAAATTAAGGTTTCAATTATCACAGATTTTGTATAAACTCTATCACACACGCATTCCTTGCGGGTGTTTGGATTTAAAAGCAATAAATAAGTTTCGGTTTATGTTGCAGTAACACTTTCACTCCACTTAATGTTAAATTGTGATTTATTTGATATTAAAAATTTCACAACACTGCTGGAATGGGGACTTTACCAATATTTAATCTATTTACGATCGGCGTAATATTGTACAAAAAATTAGTTCATTTATGGTATTGCATAAAAAAGCATACCACCTACAACCCATTCGAATTGAGATGAGCATAAAAGTATTGAAATGAAATTAAAAATTAGAATTAGAAGCTGATGTTGAGAAGAAGTCATTGTTTTACGACAAAAGGTCTACAATTGCCCTCAAAACCTTTCATATCTATAAATCTGGTTCAATAAATAAAAGCATTGTTACTTAACTATTGTTGTTATTGTTGTTATTTCCTTTTTTTTTTTTAACCAACTTGCACAATTACAAAACATTTTGTAGAAAGTTGAAAACAAAATATTATCTTCATTAGTACGTCGAGAAACTTTATTAAAAAGGAAATAATAAATAATTGAAGCCTGCATTACGTTCTCTTTCAGAGTATTTTCCGTTAATGATGCAAAATTTGATATTTTCACGAAAAAGTAAAATAATTAAAGGGTAAACTTCAAATGGGAAAATGTTACACAGCAGATATACTCGACCATTTAGTGGAGGCGTGCAGAACTTAGCTCCACAAATTAAGCTACAATCAGTTCAGTTACATCAGTAAATGCAGAGCAATATCGTTATATAGAAAGGGGCTCCAAGTACGATTAGGCACAGTCAATTATTAAGCCAATCAACTATTCTGCACCACATTTTGCACAAGTTATTAAGAATTATGAAGTTGCGCCATATAGAGGCAACCTTTTTGAAAAAGAATCTTAAGGATATAAATAATTCATACGAGTAACTGTGCAAAACAGAAAAAAATGTAAATTAAAATTATTGACTTCAGAATCTTGCATGACAATAAGAAACGTAATCGTGAATAGAATGAAACATTGATTGACGCTGTTGAAAAGTATCAATACGAAATGGTTTCGAGAGTGATTTGGGACTTCCATATAAAAAACTTAAACCTCAAGCTTACCTCATATTTTATATGTATTGATTAATGCAAATTGAGTACGGATTTGTTTATATTTTTTGATTCGATATTATTGTAAAAATGTTTAGAGAACAACTTTGCGAATTTTTGGCTTTGTCAGGGGGATAATGTATCCAAAAATATCCTTAAAAATGATTTTTCAGATGTTTTTTTCTCAATTTTTCGAAAATCTAAACTCAGTTGTTACAATGTGAGGAATATTTGTCGAGTCGAAGAGAGAGACACGCTATTAAATCATTTCAGAATTTGGCGCTGGCAACGAATATATCTATAGCAGAAATATACTTTTTAAAGATCGGAACTCATGAAATAAAGTCCTACATACGCATTGACCTGCAATATAGTAAATGTGGTGAATATTTTCAAAGATCGTGTAAAGGTACATTCGTACTAAATCGTAAGTGGTACGAACCGTGCGAATGTCTTGAGGATTCTATCTAAAGTCCCAATAAAACTTTTGCTAAAATAGGTGGCGGCATATGGAAGCAACTTGCACGCTACTGCCTCTTAATATCGTAAAAGCATAAAACAACAACAACGCAATTTCTTTAATCCATATTTTATTAATGATTTTTTTCTGAAAGCAAGAAAACTCGAATTTAATATATTTATAGCCATCGTAATAATATTAAGGGGTTTGTGAAATCCATAAGGGGTCGAACTACACCACCACGCCCGCAATGGCGTTCTATACCGTCACAATTTGTTCAAATATATTTTGATATTATTTTCTTATTATTTGGAGTAGTCAAGTAGGTGGTGTTCTATTTGGAAGGGGTGAGTGATGGAGGTTATCCTAGATTTGACATACGCCTAATATTGCCTTTTTTGCTTGTTGGAATTTGTTCTGTGGTGCTCGCATTAACTATTATTAAAAACTAATTTAATCCAAATTACAGTTAATATTAAGTTGAAACACGCGACAGTATAGGAATTCTAAAGAAATAACTTACAGTGCACGAGTATTGTGTGCAGCAAGAAGTGAACAAAGTATTGTGTACGTGAGAGCAAAAGTCTTCTTAAAAAATTATTTTCATATAAGTTATATACTTATACTACGTACACTAAAATGAAAACGACGAGGTATTCTATAATTTTTTTAATACAATTGCATCTACACAACATACATACACGGTTTGAAGAGGTTATGGAAAAGTTGCATGTTGTATAATACGTTGGTGTACAACAATATAAAAATCAAAGTAGTGCAAATGTAATATTTTAGGAATTTAATTTGAAAGAAAATAATGTTTTGTGTCCACCACCTTAATGAAAGTTGGGGCAACACATTTGTAACATCAAAAAAGGACATTTAGAACCTTATAAACTTATATTCTTGATCAGCACCAAATTTTAAAACGATTTAACCGCAAGTCCTGTCTGTCCACTGTTGTTGTTGTTGAGTTGTTGTTGTATTTAAAGTAGCTTAAGACTACGCTCACAATCTACAAACATGGTCGAAAATTTCATTTTAAATCCATGGTGGTGAGTACTCAAAATTTGGCATAAGTCAGGAAACATTTTTCTTTATAAATATCTGATACCATGTCTAAATATTGTACCAGTCCCTCTATTATAAAATGGAATTGACCTCACCTTAAAACGTTTATAGTGTTCCCTTAAAGTAGGGCCATGTTTCAGTTGAGTTGCCTGCACTTTTAACATAAATGATTCCTACTGCATTTAAACAACCATACGCAATATTGTGTGTATTATACAATACGTATGAACATTTTTATGCAGCTTTAAATGCTTACTTTAAAGAAATCATTACGCACCATAAATATTTCTCATCCATCATCTATCAGAAGGTGTCTGTTATGTTTGTAGAAAATTGTGAAGAATGTGATACGGAATGTTAGGAATGTTGGTGATATTTTATTCACTTCGTTTATGTTTTTCAATTACACGATTTTATATATATTTTATATATACACTTGCACACCGACATCTATTGGACTTCCATGAATATATTCGTGTACGTGGTTTTTCTCCTATTTTATTACGCTCTTGTACTGTTAACGTTGCCCAAAGTTATTCTCATTATATTTTGTGTAAAATTTAATTTGCTCTACTTATATACAAATATGCAAATATTTACAAATTGAATTATATTGGATTTCTTCTAATACCTAGACGCATATTCCCTAGGAGAGTATTGGCAAGGACAACACAATATAACAAGAGAACGTTGCTTTTGGAATTATGTGAATAATATAATTCATTCATTTCGTTTGCAACACTCAGAAGAACATTTTTGATTAGATCTTAATCGCTTTGAATGCTAGTAGAACATAATAATGTATGCACGTACGTTAACGCTTAAGGAGTAAATTTTATATTTATATAGAGGCACCAAATATTCTAAGACCCCCTCTAAAACATACTAACAATCATAATATGTCCATTTTAGGTGGGCGTGGCTAATGTTACTTTTTAAATATATAAAAAGAAAATATTCATTAGATTTTTAGAAATTTTATTTATTTATCTCTAACTATATGTTTTGTAAAATTGTCCATGGTCCTATTTAACCCATTTTTAATATTAATGAAGGAATTGTCTGTGCCTAATTTCAGGTCTACAGGCCGCGTAGTTCAAAAGTAATACGAAAGTATCCTTTAAACAAAATTTAAGGATGTCACAAAAGGCGTGGTCTATCCAAAGACAATTGAATGTAAGTGATACAAATTTGAACAGATTTGTCAAATTGCAAAACATTGGCTTTTGTAGTTCAGAAGTAATGCGAAATTATTAAAAAGTTAAACATTTATGGGCTACATACATAGTCATGTTATGTTATATACATAGTCTCCTAAGGACTTGCACATCAGATTTTTGTCGAAACAAGCTATGCCAAACTATGCCTATCTTGTCTTTACCAAATTCAATTCAATATATTCGGCGACCGTAAACAAATTCAATTTTCTTGAGCTGTTTCATCCCACTTTTTGAACCTTTTCTCGTGAAGTGAAGTTATCTGTAACGTATACGTGAAGCCAAATATAAAAGAAGCAATAATTTAAGGAAAATTGTACCATTAAACATTCTTACCTTACAAAAAATATTGCTTCAATATATTGTAAGATCTGGCAGTGAATGAGTCGTTGAGAGATAAATTTAGTGTAAAAACATTAGCTTGTAATGTTAACTATCTTTACTACTCCCGCAGTAAAGGTAAAACAAAAAATTTCGTTTTCGGCATTTTTCAGGTGTTTGGTTTCATTTTTTTGGGTTACGCTTTCATGTATGAATGGGCGTCTTTCGCTCATACATGAGTACAAAAATTTTAAAAAAAAAGAAAAGGACAGTCGCTGTTGTGCGGTGTTCTATATTTAACAGGGTTTTCGTGTTTTCCGTTTTCCGCTTTATTTCACAATATTCATAATTTCAAGACACTTTCACACGATTTTCCAAAAAAAAAAATGTGGTTTATTTTTTTTAAAAATTCTATTCCCGTATTTTGGTATGGTAACACGTTACATATATGCAGTAACAACTTAAAGAAAAGAAGATTGCTATTGTTGTTTTTGCTTTAAATAATGAGCGCGTAAATTGGTTTATGCCGCACGAGTTCTGAAAGGTATGCACTTGAAGTTGCGTAAATTTCAAGCCACAAAGTACACTTCAATTTTTTTCTTTTTGGTGCGTTTTGTTTATATTGAAACATTCAACATTTCAAAAAACCTCTCTCGACTTAATAATTTTAATTATACCGCACTCGAAATTCTTTTCTGAGTGAGAACTAAAATTGCGTAATTTGTTTTGTGCTGTTCCAATTATTGGAATGATGGTTGCGTTTGCTAGTGCCTGAAAGTATGCCATTTGTTTAGTATAACGCTTATTGTATACTTTTACAATGCATATGATATCACTTTGTAGAAATTTTAGAATACTCGATTCGAGTCGATTTTTCTGTTCTACGTTCTACATGCATTATTCTAGTCACTAAGACGTATTAAGAATTTTATTGAGAAGCACAAAATGTATATTTAAACAGTAATATTTTTTGACAACTTTATGGAGGTTTTCGCAACAGACATACAACATTTGTCTGAGCGGTATTTTAGCGGTATTTAGTTAAGATGCATCTAAAACCGCTTCCGCACGTAACTTGACAACTTGGCCGAAAAGTCCACTATCAACTAAATGTTTTTGCTTTATTGAAATTTAGTCGAACTCAATGACATCGTTTGTTAAGCATTCACCATTCCTTGCTTTTTGCCGTGTTGTAGGCTGATGCACACACATATTTATAGATGCATAATAGTGATACGAACACGTGCGTGTGTAAATATGCTTTTCTCGTCTCTTCCTATTTTTTCTTTCTTTTATATCCTTTCGTTAAAGAGTTCGTGTTCATTTTTAATGATTTTCAGTCTCACCACTAGAAAGCCGTTCGGATTGTTGTGTTGTAGTTTTGGGTTGAAAGATTTTCAATTCGCTGTAAAGAGTAATGTATTAAAAATAAGAGAATTAAAGAGAGTAATACAAATGTCGAATTCTCTCCATAAAGCTGGTGAGTAGAGAGCTACAAAATTGTATTTTTCACAGTTGCATTTGCATTTTAACCATTTGTACTTTTTTGCTTTAATTTTTTGCAAAAGATCGAATCAATATGGGCTTTATTATTTGGATACTCTCACAAAAGGTGGAGATATACTAAGTTTGTTATTACATTTGCAACATCAAGAAGAAGGCGTTAGGGACCCTACAGAGTATATATATTCTTAATTATCATCACGATCAGTTCTCGGTCGTAAATTTTTATATATTAAAAAGGAAGTAAAATTTCGTATAGAGAACGGGCATGGTTGAATAAAAGGCACGCCCAAAATTAACAAAAAACCGTACTCAGCCTAAAACTCGCCTTGCAAGCTGATATGTGATGCATACATTATTAGCCACGCCCCCCGCTTATATGTAGATTCAAAATTTGGCTCATGCAAAATTTATTTAGTGTACTCGTTTTATATTAAGAAGTAAAAATGTACTTTTGCAAGCTCTTTAAAATTGTTACTAAGTTTTCGGAGGACGCAGCAATATGTTTGTTTTTTATTGTTTATAAACATTTGTTGCCAGTACAAGAATATCAGAAGCAGCGCAAAAGAAAAAATTATGTGTGTCATTCACATTACGAAAAACGAAAGTGAAAGCAATGTCGGTACGCATGAAATAAGAGTTTCTCAACAACATGAATGCCTGACACATGTAACACAAATCATTCCGAAATGAAGCATTTTACTTTTATTATACACTATACACTAAGATGGGTGTATACTAAGTTGAGTAACTGGAGTACTAAACTTTAATTAATCATCATTAAATGATTAGTTTGCCTCAGTTTCGATGGGTACTACTTTAAACATATAATTTATAATTAGGACGGTGCTTAAATACTAAAGAGAAGCTCAATAAAATTCCAACTATTCAATTTAGATGTACCCGCACTCTACACATTTATACACCGTAGGTATTGTCCTTCATCCACCATGTATTGTCCCTAGCACCTATATAACTTCATATACAGTGCATGCACTATAAATCAATATGTGTGTACGCTTATGTAAACAACGCGTATATACGCTACAGCGACATGTAGCGCATTGTGTATTTAGTTAAGTATCCTGTGAAAATGCTGCAATTGTCACTTTAGTATTTACATTAATCCATACGTTTTTCACGGAGCGTATGTGCCAGCGTGTGTTTGTTTAATATTTACTTAAACGTTCTCGATTGCTGATTCTCGTTTGGACGATTGTGTTGTGATGAACTTCGCGAAGTAGAAAACCACAACCATGCCCAATATTACCTTCACATGAGGGGTATAGGTACTGAATGCGTTAGGGTTCATTCAAGTAAATATTGCGACAAGCAACTGAACTAAACCAAAAATAATTCGAAAACGACTTCCGTTTGAGCGTCATCTTGTATTCACGTTAAAAATGTACACATTAAAATTTTAGAGAGTGGGCGTGTAATCTAAAAAAAACTCAGCCGCGGTATATACTTCAAACTTGAATTGAACACTTGAATAAAATTCACATATTGTATGCACAAAAAGGATTAAATATCAGTTAGAGATATTTAATCCTGAGGTGGGGCTTATAATAAAAGGACTTTTAAACAAAAAGCTTTTGATTTTTAAAGAGGAGATACTGAATTTCAATTTTGTAGCTTTTTGTCGTAGATGTGTAAGATTTTGTCCATTGTGGGCGGGAACCTTGACTGATTTTTCCCAATTCATATTTAAACCCTCTTAAACGAACTAGAAACATTGTCAAAATTTCAGCTGAATATCGTAAAATTTACTACCCTGAACATTCCAACAACAGACGGTTATTCGGATTTTGATTATGATGAAGCCCATAGGATCTCTGACCTGTCCTTTTGACTGGACCAAACAGAATAGCAAATTGAATGAATGGTGAATGGTTTAAAACTTAACAAATGAGCAAAGAAAAAGATGAACGAATAGGCATACTGGTACCCACAATACTCTTAAAAATCGATATTCCAAAAAGTATGAAGACCACATAATTTTTACGTCTGCCCAGGTACGTGACATGCAATGCATTTATAACACAAGCGGTATTATTATTGGAGAACATCCACGGTATGGTTATGCATGTACATGTAAATATTATACAATATACGCGAGTACATTCATTCGCTTAAGTAGTTGCATTGATTGCGGTTTTTTTCTGTCAAGTCCTTTATTGTTCTTGCTGAAGCAACGTCACGTTTTGCAGAGCTGATTAAATATTTAATGCTTAACTGTGAGTGAAAGCCATTCTTAATTAAATCGCTTTAGCGTATAAAGCTTATGCAGAGCCTTACTCCCATCCATATACTTAATACAATAAAGTGAACGCAGATATTAAAAGTATATCTAGACAGTATTTCCAGTTGACTTCTCAATTGTTACTGTGAATTATTTGAATGACACAAAGTTGTATTAATTGACCCAAAACTTTACACAATATCACAAAAATATAAACAATTCATATTTGAATTGGCCTGTCCAACCATTACAAAGAGGCAAACAAGTGAACGTGGAACTCATAACTAGTTTGGCGAAGTTACGCACTTCGCATGGGGGCTATTAAAATGTTGTTTGTTCGTGTTGTAGTTATTTTAAAAACTCAAACGCACATACATATACAAATAAAAATATTAACAAAAAATACAAAATTCGGTAAAGTTCACTTGAAAAGCTTTATGTTCATATACGAGTAAATATATTACGCTAAGCTGTGCACACATTGGAAAATTATCATCTAACCACATGCCAAAAGTAAATAAATTTCATCGAATTTTATTATCCTTGACGCAATAATTGTTAGTGCGTTAGTCAAATACGGAAAAGTAACGAAAACATCATCAATGGTGCACGTATTATGCAGATGCCAAGAGGCACAGAAGTTTACTAAGGAATCCACATATAAATATATCTTCTAAATGTTACAAGAAATTTGGAGGATTTCTTAAAAAGTGCTTTTTTTCACTCATCATTATATTGTGGGCGCAACACTTGACTGCCAATACTTTTGCCAAGTTTGAAATAGTAGTAGATTAACTCTGTATTCGATGCTTACATACTTTGTGCAGTCTCCGAAGTCTTCTTCTATAACTTCACATATGTTGGTAGAAAGTGATGCAACCGCAACTAAAATTCACCAAATTATGGAGTGATAATTTTAAAATGATGCAAACAACACTCCGGGTAGATGTGAGCGAAGTTAAAATTTTAAAAATGATCACCATAACAAATCAGCAAAATACGAAAGGTGAGCGGTCGACGCAAAGAACATTTAAGGTGGTTATCTCCTTTAATCTTTTAATCTTTAAATCGAAGCGGTTAGTCGTACAAATGTTAACCACCTCGGAAGCCTTACAATGTGTTCTTGACCAGAGTCGAAATCTGAATCGATGTACCCGTATCTGTCTGTTTTTGGAACGGACGCACATTTTGAAAAATGTGCAAACATTTCTAGTCTGGTTCTTATATGAATTTTGTAAAATCGGTTGGGAGCTACACCCACAAATGTCTAAATTTCTTTCTAAGAGGCGCAAGAGTTGAGCTACACATTGAAATTTGATGCATTAATCGATGTGTTAACAATGAATGAGGTGGGATGGCAAGCAAGCGAATTGTAAAGTCTAAAGCCCCTTGGCTGGACCTTCATATACTTGCTATTGTCTGCTACTTATTGAGTGGATTTTAAATTAAAGCTTTACTTGTATTGTATGTAATGTATTATCTTTCATAATAAATAGGCGAACGAACCTCATTTTATGATATTGATTTACTTTGAGTAATTAGGAGCAGAGTAATAAGATTAATTTTTCTCTGCTATGAGATCGAATAAGTAATATTTCATATTAATTGACATCCTTACCTAATATTTACACAATTTGTATATAATCTCAGATTCAATAAATTTTGTCCAAATCTCTTTTCCATAGAAGACAAACACATGCTTCCCAATGTATAATTAAACGATAAGATAAAAACATTATCACTCTGTACTTGTGTGTATGGTACAAAGTGTGATTTAGATTATTTGGAGAATTGCAAGCGTCAGCCGGCCGCATAGAGAAATTCGATTAATATTTATTCATATCACATAAAATCATCAATTGTTGACCGGATATTGACCGCAATGTTAAAAACTAATTGATTCGAATAAAAGGCGCACATCCGTTGCCCATAAATTACGTATTAATGAATTAATCGGATAAGCCAAATATGTGTTCTTTAGCTAGAATTAATGGAAATATTGAATTGAATTTATATACTGTGACAACAACAATGCCTCGGTAATAAATGAATTCAATTTTATTGACAACGTACATATGTCTGTTAAACACAAACTAAAATGCTACAACTACAGCACGAACACGTGCTGATCACAATACTACATAACAGACTTACAAAGTACACATACACATATACTTACAAATTGTATGTATAAACATAGCTACAAATACAGCAAGTGTTTGGCTGTTGTGCCTTGTTTAACACGCATAACAGCATACAACACAATTCCAAGACATTTAGGTGGCAATTCTATTAATTATCCTGTTGCTCTAAATATATTTCATATACGCCGGCATATATGCATGTGTGTGTATATTTGTTCAACATTCAGCTTTTGGCAAATGTCCTCTCGTGTAAGCATCAGTAATTGTGACCTTGAATCGAAACGGTTCCAAAACACTTTCAGGCCCTTCTATGCATGTATTGTGCAGCTGTAATTAAAAAAAGCAGAAACAGACAAGAAGAAAAGTGGTGAACAAAGAAGCCATTAGCGAGAGTGAAATTCGAAAACACGGAAAAGGTGGGTTTTTAACATTACTCATAAACTTGAAGCAAATGTCGATTTGGATGCCATTTGGAATGCTTACTTGGACGCTTTTCAACAGCGCCATTTGTTTGACTGGTATTGAAATAAATAGCTTTCATTGAATAATCATAATTACTATGTGCATCAAATTTCAGCGCGATATCTCAATGCTTGCAGTCGTGGAAGTGTGGAAGAAAAGAAAAGCCTACAGACACACGGACGAAAAAAAGGGTTTAATCGACTCGGCTATAGTTGCTGATCAAGAATATATATGGGGGCACTTCTGACACTTACAAGGCTATGAACACAAACAATAATCCCTCACATAATTATATTAATGGGTTTCAAAATGTACAGGGCCTAACACACTAACATTAATTAAGACTATTAAATTTATATGTATTGTAAATGTAATTCCAATTGAATCAACGGACAAATCCGAGAGATTGTTTTTGTCATTAAAACTATTGCAGGGTACATGAAACAATAGCGCCTCTTGAAGGACTTTTTAAATCTCACTTGAACATTTACCCCTAAATTTACACATAAAAATTTCTGCTATTTGCGAGCGTGCTTATAATCATAGAGATTTTGTCAATTGTGAACGTGGCTGCCGGCAGATTTTCCCATTTTAAATACCAAACTAACACCATGGACTAAGAGCATGTAGCACAATTCAGCCCAATATCTTAATTTTTGCGACCGGGAGAGTTTCAATGTAGACATGGAACACATTAAATCGATTCTGATTTTGATAATGAGCAAGAATGTTTATACTTTGGAACCTATGCAATACGCAGAAGCATGTGCATCATACGAAGTGACAAACCTAGTATATTCCCTTCGTATGTGGCCGATATAAAAAGAAGTCTTCTTGTCCACTTAATATGCAATAAAAATTGTCTCTTTACATATTATTTATATGTAATAAAAATTATCTCATACAACATATTTTATTATGAATTTAAAATTTCATTCATTAAAAACAAAAATGTTTCACATACTGCACGCTCTATACGTATGTAAGTCTGTGCATATGAAGAAGGTTTTTTATTATATCTTTATCAACATGTTTGTAGATTTCTGCACAATGTGAATATGTACGCAAGTACACACACATCTATGCACCTGCATACAAATAGACACTAATAAATTTATCCATTGATCGCATATGAAGTGAATTGGATTTAATTCGATAATTTATTGGTTTAGAGAATTAAAAATGGTAAGAAAGGAAAAACTTTAAGCAAAGTGCGTACATAAGTATGTAAATATTTATTGTAAATCTAAAATCTTTAAGAGTGTTACATAATACAACCGTTACAAGTACTGTAGTGCAAGTATAGCGCTCCAATGAATAACTCTCTCTTCGATAGTCTTTAGTAATACGAAAAGCTCAATCGAAGGGCGAGTAGTTTTAATGTCAATAACAACACCAACTCAAGCGACCAGTATAAAAAAGCGAACATACATACACATAGACGGACAGATAGACATGGCTTCGATGCTAATTCAGAATACTTTTTGGCGAAATTTGGACAAAGTGATGTATAACGCCAAACTTGGCGCAGTGAGTATAAAAGTGAAAAATATGTTTCAGTCAAATTTGTACAAATTTGTCCGTGGTCCCATATAACCCATTTTCATGCTAAAGTACGTAGCTATGATAGAAGGAAGGTAATCTGTATGCCCATTTTTGAACCACACTTTTGCCATGGACGATAAATATATGTATATGTGTCAAATTTCAGCGCGATACCTTATAATGTGCGGTCGCAAAATATCTAGATGGCATCCTTGAACCGATTATTCTTAATTGCAAACATTAGTTGTAGAAGGTCTCGAAAACTGCGTGGTCAAAATTTCAGCGCGATATCTCAATTTATTTATGTAGAAAACAAGTTTATTTTTAGCTTTTCTTGATTTTATAGTGATATGGATCCGTATCACCTGCAACGAGTTCAACTTTTCTGTTACAGATTATAGCACATCCCGAAAGGTTTCGACCGATTTTTCAGACTCTCTGGATAGTAGTAGTATGTAATTTATAATTTTAATTGGTCTTTATTGCGTGTCCTCGCATTAGACAGAAGCATAGCACTGTGCTTCTAATACTGAAGGAGCACGGGTAAATTTTTTACATTCTCTCTGCGGAGCTTGAGAACGGTACAGCGCATACACTTATTATAGTTTCCTCCTGAGAATCGTTCTTCTTTTACAATAAAAAATGACTTAGACAATTTAAACAAATTCTTAAAAAGGATCCGAATGCGATGAATGATATCCAACTTAACTAACAGCAACCACTCATTATTTACATATCGCAATAGTTTACATCAGCAGGTTAACTAAAATTTAGCTCAAGCCGTATCCAGCTTTGTATTTGATACTTACGTACAATGCATATGAAAGTTGTCTAAACTTACTTATTATTTATGTGCAATACATTTATGCATATATGGGTCTTTGTGCAAACATGCTATTCATTGTTCTGTTCTACAAGTGCATGGGATTATGGAAATGTATTCATATTACAAGATTATGAACCACTTGAATTCACTGCAACCAAATCAAAGTCTGATGAAGAGCCAGCGTCTCAAGGAAACCATTAAATGCTAATTAAACAGATATGTTATTAATCAGATACCGACTTGTGGTACTGATTACAAAATTAACCATACAACTACTAAACGCAACAAGAATGCAAACACAGTACAAACGGTAAATACTCACAACTATACATCATCATACTTGTGTATCGTACTTGCATAATTTCTTCGGGGATGTGCGTTGAAACGCATACAGCTAAAATTGACGTGTGCATAGAGAAATGCATAACATTTAAAGGAGCTCAACTCAAACACACACACACAGCGTGTAAATTATTCTATTCCACATTCACACACATTCCTACTTTGTTTATAATACATACATATACTATACCACAATAAAAAATGTGGTTGTGTAGGATGCGAGCGTATGAAAACTTTGAAATTTCATTTCATTACTTACTTAATTAGTTAATGAGTTTAAAAACACGATGATGAAAACATAACAAAAAGCAGGAAAAAATCAATTGTTTTAACGAGTTTTGTGCACTTAACTACTTTTCATTTTGATGCATTTGTTCAGTTACCTGTCACTCAATTGAATTCGTCAATCACAATTATTTTATAAAAACGCTAATTAAATTTCTTTAGCACTTCTTTTGAGTACGAAATTACCTTACAGCGTGGGTAAAGTGTCGTTCAAGTACTTAGAAGGGGGAAGTTATCGGCAAGATCAACAAATTTAACCACTCACATAATGGCGTTAATAGTTGATATGTACAATTTAAGTGATTGTAAAATCAAGGTTCAACTGGAAAGTCTTTCCTAAGGAATGCTATGAGAAAATTAAATCTAGAAAATTTGAAAAAACATTTTTAATTAAATTCTATCATAAATATTTTACCTCTACCGCCGATAGTATACTTTCACACTATACTTTGCCATTTCATCTGCACCGCATAAAAATCCAAGGTGCCTTAATTATGTCCATCCGCATGTCTTAAATGGGTGCAACTCAGTTTTGGCTCAAGTCAGGTGTCGCTTTATTGCTGCTCCTCAGCAACTTTATGCAACTCTATCGAGCAATTGCAGTTTATTTATTAATGATGTTGAATTAATTATATGTTTTAATCGCAAGTTATTATAATGGAGAAGAGAGGCTTACCGCAAATATCTGGACCCCTCAAGTTGCAATACATTCTACTCGATTTTTGTGCACGTTTAATGAGGACAGACTAACGCATTAATTCTCATCACCAATGCTTTTCAATGTACATCCCTTAACATGTTCTCATAAAAAATCACATTGTACCTTATTTACCTATAACGCATCATGTAGGAAGTACATTTTTAATGTTAGTCCCCACGTAAGATATGACCCGGTGTGAGGGTGGTTCATATTCATTTGTATTCATTAGTTTATCGATTACATCATGCGGATATATAAGGACATGTAATCGGTTTGCCTGCACAAGCGCATATACGCATAAGCCGTGCATATACATTAATGTTCATAAATTTCATACATACACACATACACACACCTGTACAAATCTTTTTGATTATATCGAGATGCTTATGTACGATTGCACCAACATAATTATGCATGCATGCACTCGTGTCACATCATATGTAATATCAAGCTGAAGGATTTTTATTCAAGCATGTAAAATGCATATGTATTCTATGTAGGTACGTATAAGATATGCACGTGCGTATACGGTGATGGTGATGAACAGGAACCCCACTTAATACATAAACGAATGTTTCACATGTTGCGTCTCTTTCTTCAATGAATAATTCATCTGCTTAATTAGAACATTTATACTCACAATAAAGTATGTTCAGTATAATTGATTCATTAGAGTTTGATGACATGTTACGAAACTAATAATATTTATTAATTGAGTAAATACTTGTATGCAGTATTATACAAGTGTAAAGATGAGATTTTAAAATGAACGCTTTTGGACGTACAGGTGTTGCAATAGAGTTGGATAACTTTTAAAACGCTTTTGCCAAATCGATTTGATTTTACTGAAGTGGATGTTAATTATTTTAAAGAAATTGCCATCGAGTAGATCCACTGAAGCATCACTACGCCTATGTCACCAAATCGTTTGCGTTCTTATTTTCTTATACGTGCTTATAAATTTGATTTGAATTTGGTTTCATTCTTCCCAAGGAATGGGGGTATACTACCTTCCTCATTCCGTTTGTCCGGATATTTGATATACTCGTATGGTCCACGTTAAAAGTGGTTTTCTTACTTGTTTTACTTCATATAATAATTTTGTCTCCGCTTTTCGAGTCAATGTCATATAAGACGGTAGCGTGGTATATTAAATTATATTCGGAATAGATTTCAGAATTCGTTGACATATAAAAGAAACGTATTCTGCAGCAGAAATCGAAATTCTTTCAATAACTTTCTTCGTTCCCTTTGCTTTGAAAAATAAAAGTTATCTCGAACAGTTAAGAAAATTGTTAGATTTCAGTTGAACTAAGTGTGGCAAAGTAGCAGAGGTACCTTAAAAATAACTTTATGTAAACATATGGGTAAGCTGCACAAGTAAGTTTTTAACACTTTGCACTTTTTCTACTTAATAATCGTACCAGTTGTTTTCACATATAACTTCACGCATAAGTACCTTTGGTGAAAGAGTACTTGCAGGACCAAAGGGGTCACCGCATATTGGGTTTTTGTAAGTAGTTTGAAGCGCATCAAGGATTTGTTGCGAGAAATGTTACAAACAGGTCACGGTCAAGTTGTAGCTGAACTATAGTAATCGTACACCAAACGTGTTAATATTTCAGTTAAATATTATATCACAAGGCACATGAGACTGCTTTTCAAGTGTGGTTTTAAGAATATTTAAGAATATTTTTTTAAGAAAAGTTTTATTTATTATTATTATTTACTATGTAATAAGTAAAGCTGACAGAAGTCGTTTACCACCAAACAATAAAGCAGAAAAACTGTTACATCTTTTTTGTTTTATTAAGTATTCTTTTATTTTGCATGTTTACGAATGTGCATTCGAATTTTTGTATATTTTACGAATTGTTGTTGTTACTGCCTCGTTTCCGGCATTTCGTATGCATAACTTTTTACAACTTGTACTTCCGCTTCTTGCTTTCCTCACAATAACTATTTATCCTATAAGTATAAAAAATGCTGCATCAATCGCTCCCACTCTCTCTCACAGACCCGCTCAGCATGCAACATTTTGTAGTTCTTAGAAAAGTAATGCACCAGTAAAATATATTTTGTGTGGACGGGCATTCCGTACCAATTTCTTTTCCTTTCATTTCTCATTTCATGTAGTTTTGTCAAAGTTAATATCTAAGAAAGAATAAAGTTATTTCTCGAATGAAAAAATACCCTCTCTCCCTCCCTCCGACAACATTCTCGCCATCTTATTTTGTTGCAAGTATTATCCAACAATAAAACTTGTGCACTTGATTTCTTTTGGGTTGATTTTTTCTAGTTATGAGTTCATATTTTAAATTCTGTGGTCAAAAGTTTTCCATTTTTGGCATTCATCTCTATCTCACTTCACACAAACAGTATACATACACTATACAGACACATACACAGAAAGCATTATTATTATTATTATTTGACGATGGAAGTCAATGTTGTTTCATTTTTTTACAAAATATAAGCATTATGATCCCGGGAGAAAAAGTGGCAGCAACAACGGCGCAAAAGCTAAATAATAAATATCACCGTTATTAATCACAGGAAATGCGTTCGAAATACGTTACATAACTTTGACTTCAGTGTTCAAAAAGAATGGAAAGTTGTGTGCGTTTGCTTCAATGCATAAATCTTGCTTCGTCTCAATGGCACTGACTCATTTGTTTTCTCACATGACTAGATGAAACAATAAAGAGTAAAGAATCAATTGCAAAGGAAAAATTTTCCCTTTCAACTGAAATTCAATTAAAATAATGAAACAAATTAAAAACTCATTTTGGATTGGGCCACTCCTTAAGTATCTTGCAGAGCCGTGGCAGATACCTGATGGCGTTAAGGGCGCTTAAATAGTGATAGTTAGCAACTTGTTAGCAAAATGTGCTTCGGTGCCAAATACAAGTTTCGGAGAATTACGAGCATGCCTGTTATACCACTTTGCATCAACATGTGTAATAAATTCCAACTTCATTGGTGATAGGTAAATTTTTGTCGATTATAAGCAGGACAATTGACCGATATCGCGATATTTTACCATGTTACCACAATTAAAAGTTAACAAGTAAGGAAACTAGTTGAAGGCAGGGTAATCGAGGTACAAGGAATATATAAAATAAATTTACATTTTCATTCAATTCGTTCTCAGTTTTAATATCTAAATAGATGATTCAATTTCTTAGAGTAAAAGCGCCATTTTGCGCGTGGAAAACCAACAATAAAGGAAAACCCCCAAAACTATGAGTGAGAAGGTCCATTTCATATCTCAATTTTTGTGACCCTAAGAGTTCCAACAAAAATGTGTGAAAATTCTGATGGACACACGGACAGATGGGCTAAATCTTCTTTTATATGGACGCTGATCAAGAATATATATACTTTAGGGGATAGTACCTACAAACATCTGAACAAATACAATTATTATGATGATGGGTAACAAAGGGAAACTTTTGTTTACATATAACATTGTATTGTAGTCACATGAATACGTCCCACAAAATCCTCAAACTATACCCCTAAACAGAGAGCAAAAATCACAATATTACCTTATCAGACCTCGACAGAATGATTTCATTCTAACAATAAACCACTAGAAAAAGCTGAGCACACACATACGTATCCACGAAAAGGAAGTTCATCGAAAAAGAACAAGTCAAACCATTTCAGCTATAAATATAAAATCCAACATTCACACACACACACACACACGCACAAATATATGGTTGTGTATATGTAGGAAAAACCGAACCACCGCAAAACAAACCGCACACGAACATCATCAGAGAGGCAGCAACGCTAACATCAACTTATTTAAGAGTATGTGCGTATATGCATACGTATAGAACGTATATAAACTGTTAGTTTTAGTGTAACTGTTTTTAAGCTATCGGTGTAAAGTTAAATAAAATGTCACGGCCATGTACACACTTGTTTATGATTATATGGTAAACAAAGTATTAATTTGGTTGGATTGGTACAATTTCACAAGGACTTCCATTAGTTATATAAAAAAAAAAAAAAAGTCAAGTATCGATGCAGCAATAGGCCTTGTGACAAAGTTGGTCTAACATACGTTATATTGCACAATCTATTTTCATTTTATATGCGCACTGTGCCATTACCCGTATTTCAATTAGGAATTGCAAAATCCTGCCGCATACATACTTTTTAACTTTGATTATTTACAAGGTCTTTCCAAAGTGCAAGATTTTAATCTTCATATGTCATATTCTTTATGATGTCTTTCTCCTTCTTCTCCCTTCAAACTATGCTACGGAAACTTTGCTAATCTTTTATACCCTCCGCATAAGACGGGGGAGTATACTAAGTTTATCATTATATTTGCAATACCCAGAAGGAGGGGTCACAGGCCCTACAAAGTATATGCATACGAGATCACCATCGAAGTTAGCCTGTTGTTGGCATCCTTACGGGATTAAATTTAAAGATATTGAGTTGAAATTTCGTACAGAAACTTTCAGTTTCTGCACGCAGATCAATATTTGAGTTGGACGAAATCCGATGTTGAAATTTGGTCTACTCATTAATAAGCACCCTACCTATGTATATCACAAAAATGGGTGTGGTCGGAAAGCAGTGCAAAACTGGACTTGCAAGCTGATATATACATAATCATGCGCCTGCCACGCCCACCGTTTGTACGTGTTGTGAAGGATATTTAAAATTTGGCTTGAGCCGCAATTAGTTTTTTACTTGATATAACTATGGGCCCCTTGGCGACCATTCGAAACCAGTAAAAATTATTATTTACGATTTAGTTGTAGGTTGTAAAGTTAAAAAACAATTTTCTTACAACCACTTACATCCGTTTCTACTTTGTTATTAGATACAGTTGTTGAAAACAAAAAAGGGCAAAAATTAAGGAGTTTATTTTTCAAATATTTTTTCCATCAAGTTATGCAAATAAAAAATAAAAATAGTTGCAATATCTTACACTAATATTATTTTCATGTTTTTTTTTTTTTCTTTGAAAAATTTTCATTTCTTTGCTAAGTTAGACAACAATAAATTGTCAACTTTTGTGTACTGCAAGAAACGACCTCATGGCATTTTCTCATTTTTTGTTATAGTAAAAAAATTGTTAACAGTTTATGTGTTATATTGTCCTTGAAACAATTTTCTCAATAAATCTTCAAAAAGTTTTTTTAGCTCATTGTGCTTATTGTGGTGTGGTTGCGTTTATAAACCGAAAAAGTTTGCGAAAAATATTGTATAAGTACAGTTAATCTGGTTAAAGCTTTCTTAATAAGTATTGTAAATATGTTAACAACAGAACCGCTATGTATTCTCACGAAGCACGTATTGCTCTTCTAGTATTTTAACTGCTGCATTAAATTACTATTTTCTGCTTTGTGTTAAATCAAGAACTTTAACTTGTACTTTTGAAACATTTTCACTTAAAGAAACTTCGATATACAATACACTTTAATATTCTATAAAAATTGACTTTGACTGATTCCATTAGGTAGTGATGTGATCAAATACGAGTGAATATCAAATGTCCTCTAACAAAGAACTTGTTGTATGTATGTGTGTATAAATGTTTTCATATATATCTATTAAACAAATTCACGTGGTTGATGTTGCTAAATAATAAGGAACGAATAGTGGAAGGGGAAGAGATGAAAGAATTTTATCATATGAAAGTGTAACATTCGGTAAGAGATGGGAACCTGCGTATGAGTGTGCGTATGTGTGAAGATGACACAAATATTTAAATACCCCTAATGCATTGGTATGTACGAACACGAACACACACTACAACATTGTCAAGTGCATTTGCATTTACATACAATATAAAGTTATTTGAGACTAAATCTCTTTCCCGCTCTCTCCACCTCTGTTTTCGTCTGTATAACTTTCTTTGTGCCAGGGACTTATGCATTCATCAATTCGGTCAGCATAGCCACGCTCAAGTGTTTTTTAGCACACCAACACCATACCATGTCGCCTCCCCAACTTTTACTGAACTCATTATTCATTTGATATGTAATACATCAGGATGTATGTATATGACTGCGTATTATTTGTGTATAAAACGTATGAATGAGTGAATTTACACAAAAGCGATTTTAAATAACAATTAGTTTTTCAGTAGATTTGCATAAAACACTGGTTATATGCAGATTTTTATTTGCTACACATTGTATTGCAGTTGTGCTAAGTTTATTATCCCGTTTGCAACACTTATTAAGAGTATATAAAGTTATATGAATATAGAATGAAATTTATTCTAGATTGGAATTAAGTTAAGGTATTAAGACGAAATTCGGTGTGAAGGCAAAACCGTTTATCTTTGATGGTTTTAAACCAAAACAAATAAAAATCTTATAAGCTACCATTTATTGCTCAACAGCACATATTTCTTTCTGTTATAATTAATTTATAAAAGTCATTTCGTGAAAAGCTCTATATAGGAAAAAGTTCTGAAAATGCTCTGATCGCTTCTATATTTAGCTTAATTAATTATTGAGCTAATTACCTATCACAACACTTTACTATAGGAATTTTTGTGATACTTGTATAAAAACTTATAATTAGAAATGAGAAGAGAGAAGGATATTAAAAATGGACCGATGGGCATTTTCAATAAAGATCGTCCTCCTAAACATTAAAAATTGAGACCTTTAAGTTGATTATGATCTGTGATGAATATCTGAATTCATTCAGATATTTGAATTATATACCTGAATGAATATATGAAGATATGCGGAATTCAAATCAGATTCTGATTCAATTGGTAGAATTAAAAATTTGCTTATTAGAAGTTAGAATACCACAACGAAAACCACCACTTTATAGTGTAGCTCTTGATCATCATCATTTCTAGCCGATTACAACATATGTAGTTGATCTTTTCATCGGAATTTAAGTTCATTAGGTATCCGCTCAAACACCATTCTTTTCATTCAAACAACCAACTACCGCAACAGTAGGCTATATTAATGTCGGCGTAAAGCTCATACAGCCCATGGTTCATTCTGAGCCAGAACTCAAAATCTTGCGAACGTACAAACATCGAACCTGTAAAAACCTCTTCACTATGGGTTAGCGTCCATGCTTTAGTGCCATAAAGAAGCACGGAGATGATGTAGAGTGTAAGCTTTGTCAATCAAATGAGAGCTTTGCTGTAGGGTAGGCGGACTATAATTACTTCCATACATATATAATACATGGGATGAATATGTAGGGTATTTCCCCTTTGATGTCAACTTTTTTCTTGTTCATACGTAAGAACAATACAATAAATACAAGAAAATTTCGTTACAAATTATTCGGAAAAACAGGGCGTAGCGTCTGTTTAATGGGGCGTCCACTGTATATTACTACTTACTACTTAATTATATTTGCGTACTATTTATGTTTCGTTTTTTTACCCTCCTTATTTAGTGATAAGGATATACTAAGTTTGTTATAAGATTTGCAAAACGCAGAAGAAAGTCTCGGAGACTCCGCAAAGTATATGTATGATATATAATATTGATAATCATCATAATCTGAGTCGATCTAGACACGTGCGTCCGTGTGAAATGTCATACAAATATTGGATCTATATGCAAAATCATACAAGTGATATGTTCATAATAAACAAAAATCTCTCACAGCCACAAAAATGTACCTTTATTTTATTTACACACATACATATATAATTAGGACAGACATACGTGATCGAAAAACGGATACTTCACAAATCTTTTTCGAATAGAATATGACGCGCAAATTGGTGCGCATTACTTAAACTGTAAGGGCGTCATCAGCTCCTTGCCACGGCCACTGTTTGTGTGTAGATAGAGGAGGAGGGTATTTAAGATTTGGCCTGAGCCACATTTAGTGTTTTTATTTATTTTCCAAATATCCTACAGCATGTATAAATTAAATGCGTTTCAACAAATTATTTAAAACACATTTACGACGTGACATTACATATACATACACATTTAGCTGATCAATTTTCATATTGATATTACTTCAGAAGGTCCTCCTACCAGCGAAACAGCACTTGTCACCAGGAAAGCAAATATAATTTCTCATATGTTGGATTTATTTTTTAAGAGGTCAACAGTTTCCTTGACCCATTTTCCAAATTTATCTTGTGCCGTATTAAAATGAAACAAATGGACAGGTAGCTGCTAACATATTCTATTGACACGATAAACATAACTTCCGATCTCCGGACACTCTAATAGTGATGATACATTGTTTGAAGGGAACTGAATCATAATTTTGTAGATTTCAGATGACAACAAGAAAACGTGTAACTAACTCATGACCGCGTATACATACATAAATTCTATTGACCCTAAATCTGTTGCCTTAGTTGGCTTTACAATTAAATTGACATTTGTTCACACTTCTGGGGCATATAAAAAACTATTCAAAATCAAAAAGTTGACCCTTGATCATTCTCTCTCTACTATTGTACAATAAGCTCTTCATGTATGTGAGTTTTTAAAGGATATTCAAAACCTTTAATGATGCACCGATTTGATACAATGGTAATGGTAATGGCTCTTCTAATCCATCTCTTATTGTTCTTTATTAAACAGAAACATTTCAAATCAATAGAAGCCTTAAAAGTTTGTGCAGTTGTAGTACATTGAACAATACAATGAATATATAATTTGTTGAAGGCATACATGTGTTTATATCAGTCAACCTTTCAGTTCAAGTTTACTTATTCAATGCAAGGATGGCTACTAAATATAATTTAATCCTTAATAACCAAAGGAATGAACGTGTGGATTATCAGACTTTAAACAAACTTAATAACAAGTATTGCAAGGTACGAAAATATCCATGTAGTAGTCAGATATTAAGCACTAGTTACGGTTGCCATTTTCATAGTTAAAAAAACGTCAAACGTTCACTCCAAGGAATAGTAACAACAACATCATTTGAAGTCTCTTATTTCGGGCACACAAAGCGAATCACTGTTAAATGCATACATATAAACAATAAAAGTATCAAACACATTCATTCAAATGTAAGAAATACAATATAACGAACGCTGTAATTTAAGGTACAAAATTCATACAATTTCGCTATTTGAGTTTTCTACATTCAAACACACATTATTTACATGTGCAGCTATTACTATCTGGTATTTATGTGTCTTTCACTCTCCAGGTTCTCAATAAATCCTGAAGAGAATTGGCTTTTAGTTACTGAACACATTCTCATTCTCATGTGATAACACAAACCTAAATGCAACCTTTACATACGTGTACGTTAAAATAGAACAACACATAAATCTGCATGCTTCACACTGACGCGTACTGGAGTTTGTGATTCTATTCTCTTATTCTTATTTGGTCTAAGCCAGCTTGGCATGCCTTTGTATTTTCCATTTAAATTCGCGACTAGTAGTCAAATGAATGAATAAAATGAGTTTGGAGCTCTAGACATTTATTCATGAGCAGCTCCTGGGGAAAACAGAACACAATACAATACAAACAATACACACGTACGCACATACATTATATATGCTTCCCCATTGCACATGGAATGGTAGATGTCAGCATGTCAACGAAATATGTCTCAACTCTTGCAAATGCTCTTTTAAAGTCTTTGAATTTTGAACCCGAATACTCCGCATTTTCTACTGAATGTGCTGTTGAGCTTCACCTACAACACTAGGCATTAATTGCAAAGGCACCGCGTTTTGTGCCACGTTGACTGGTGGCTCGTTGTGTGCATGTGTGTGGGGAGTATTTAACAATAATACCGGCTCTTGAGCATTTTCAGCTTACGAGATGGAATATAATGGAATAAATTAACATAATAGCTGAGAATGTGTGACAAGCAAATTCCGGTTTTCATTTCACATAAATTTATAGTGCGCGCCTTGTCTCGTTGCCGTTGTTGTTGCTGCTGCTGCTGCTTTTGCTACATGTGTTATTTTCTTCTTCAAACACATAGTTATGTAAACAATTAGACAACGGCATTTACAAGAGTGTGGAGCATTCCGTTTACTCTAAAATGGTTAAACTGTCCAACCTTTATGACGCAACTTAAAAGATTTTTTCTAATGAATTGCATCCCTCGCATAATGCTTTCAAGTCTCCTCCCAGCAAATTTTCTGGAAATACAAGTATAACTTAATGCACAACCACAGCAAACTTTCCTTAAAGATGGAAAAGAAAGAAATTTATTACAAACACGATGAATAAACAAAATATATATTTTATACTACGTACACTGTAACATGTACATAAGTGTGTGAAGAGAGAAATACGACAGGAAGCAAATAGCGACTATGGTATGCCGCCACTAGTGTCGAAAACGATGCCCAAAGCAATATCAATTTCAAATTTGGCTGAAAGAACATTACTGTGCAATAACAACAACAACAATAGCAATAGCAGCTGCGGCAGCAAACGAAACGGAAAAAGGATTGCTTGTGTCTGCCCCAGCATCAACTCACATCACAGCCAACGAATCTGAGGCGTCTTCGCTGCCGTTATCCCTATAAAACCAACAAAAAAAAAAAAATTAAAATAAAAAGCAAACACAACTTGAAGGGATTTCTAAAATAACAATTTTCGTTGAGAATGAACATGCACAGCAGTAAGTCCGCCACGTGTCTAATCAAGTACCACGTAACTTGAGTATTTTTCGTTTACATTGCTTTTGTTATTTGTTGGTTTTACCAAAACAACATACAAAAATAATAATAACAACAATATTGTTCGGAAAAGGTACCGAAGAAAGCATTCATCCTCAAAAGTGTTTTCTCGCAATTTGTTTGACCTTTCAATAAAACTGTCATTATTCTCGGTTTAAGATATGTCTCGTTTTCAATTCGACTTCCTCTTAACCACCACTTTGTTATCACGAAATAGCGATAATCCTCGTTGCATTATTTACCAAGCACACGACTAGTCGTGTGTCGTAAATGTATAGAGCATGTATTTATATATCGGTAGAGGCAGCGAGTCACAATTCATTTTCAAATGAAACTTCAAGCAAACCCGTGTGATGTCCCAAATTATTCGATTCGAAGAAATAATTCAGTTGAGCTGATTATAGAGTGCCGCAAATAATTCGCTTTACAGCTTTTTGAAGACACTTCAATACCAATGAGTCAAATTGTTATGAAATCAAAATGAATATAAATAAAAAATGAGTTTGTGAACCTCTGGCTGTGATTATAATAAACCTCTGGACTTCAGAGGTACTCTCAATTTCACAAAACGTTAATAACACCTAAAATAAAAGCATAAGAGTTTCCAAAAATGTATAATATATATATAAACTCCTGAATGCATCTAGCGATGTATGTCAGTCCGTCTACAAATAAGATTTTTAAGATCGATACTTAAAATAAGTTACATATAAATCTTAAAATAGTTGGAGGATGGACCTCGATCATTATATATTATACATCCGCATACAAAAAGTGGGCGTGGCAGGTAAATGATTCCGCCCTGTATTTAGTGTTTTATGTATCATCTTGGAAGTAGAGTTTTACGCTGAATAAATTTTTATGTAAATTGTGGGCGTGCCTGATATACGACCACACTAATTTTTGGCACAGCGATGGATGGCATTATTATAGATATACATAGTAAGTTTCAACTTAATGGGTCAATTTTGGACCGCTTTTTCCAATTTAAATTGCGATCTGAATACATAAACTAGACGTTTCCGCATAGGGTATAAAAGGGGACAGGGAGCTTGGGTTCTGAGGGCGGAGTCATGAACCGGCCGATAGAAGCAAGTGAAACCTAAGATCCGAGTGGTAGAATGCCTAGCCTCACTACCACTAAGACCCCTACTGGTAGCTATGCTACCTCCTTATCGAGGTGTCCCTGTTCTCACACAAAGTGGTGGATCTAGAGAGGACAACTTGATAAAACCCGTAATCCCACATGGTAACCGTGCTAAAAGGATGAGTGAGTGTGCCGCTAACGGTGGCCCATCCGAGATATAAGGGCTCTGTCTCGGAGATTCTCTAATCCCTTTTTATTTTATCTTGCAGATAATTGAACCAGCTAATGTTGATAATAGCAACCAGGTCAAAGAAGCTGACCTTGCACTGGCGTCTGAAGATGAAAACATCATTCGCTATGGAATACCAATGGAGATTTTGGAATCTAATAATAAGGGCAAAATCCCAACGAAAGAAGAAGATGCCCTACTCAGCTCACAGCCTCAAACTTCTAAGGCTCAAACTGAGGAAGCCTCTTCCTCAGGTTTTAGGCAGTGGCGCAGAAGTGGTGCCGCTCGGAAACGCCTCAAGAAATTAGTGGCGAGCGGGATGTCGTATGAGGAGGCCTATGAACGATGTAAGCGACCCCTGAAAGACGATGTCCCTATGTCCAAACTCACGCAAAAGTGCGGCCGGCTAAATAACACGATCTCTCCCGGCACCCAGGATCCCCCACCAAAAACCGAGAAGGTAACTTCGCCCCCCAATACCTCGGTAGTATTCACAGCGTCGATGATTGCCCCTTCATATAAAGAGGTGGCAGAGGTCGTCCGTATAGGAGTCATTCCACCCGACTTTCCGAGTAGTGTAAGGGCACCGTTAAGCCAAAGTTTGCTGGCTGTACATTTAGACCTGGCTGGTGCAGGCTGTTATTCGCGGTAACCAGTGGAGAAGAAAGGTAAATAAATGTGCCGCCAGATCCGTCAATGACCGTCACTAATGCAGTGAAGATGTTTCAGGTGAATCTCCATCACGCTAAGGCTGCTTCTGATGTGCTTAGTTGGAGATTCACAACCGAAGCTCCCGGCATAGCCTTCATCCAGGAACCCTAGATACATTCTGGGATTGTAAAAGGCATCAACACACAAGGTAAGCTAATTTACGATAATAGACATGGCCGACCAAGAACGGCCATGATAATTATCGACAAATTAACTTACATCCCCATTTCAGAGTTTATCCAAGGCGATTTAGTGGCGGTTTGGGTAAAGGTACTCTTTATCGGCGGGAAACGGGGTGTCGTCCTTGCAACCGCGTATTTTCCAGGGGAAAGCGAAGCCAGAGCACCAACAAATGAAGTAGAAGCCCTGGTAGAGTATTGTCGCAGAAGAAAACAAGAATGGCTCATATGCTGCGACGCGAACGCCCACCATACAGCCTGGGGTAGCTCAAACAACAATTCAAGGGGTGAGTACCTTCTTGAATATATAGTTAATAACAATATTATCATTGTTAACCGGAGTAGCGAACCGACATTTCGTAATACAATCAGGGGGGAAGTGATAGATTTAACGCCTTCGAGTCCCTTTCTCCGCTATCTCAGGCTGGCATGTTTCTGACGAGGTCTCCATGTCTGACCATCATCACATAAGATTTGATTTAACAGCTAACATCGAAATATGCCTTGTCTACGGCAATCCAAAAAATACCAACTGGGATCTTTTCCGTTATCACCTTAGTTATAACGCAAACCAATCTCTGCAAACAATATCAAACTCAGCAGAACTGGAACAGGAATCTATTGACCTAAGTTCCAATATTCAACTAGCCTGCCGCGAAAGCTTCCTCAAAAAATTAAAAAGACAAAGAGGGACGCGCCTTGGTGGAACATAGGACTGAAAAAGTTTACGAATAAGGCTAGGAAACTATTCAATAGAACAAAAAGGACAGGCGATTGGACTGAATACAAATCTGCTCTAACTGACTATAATCGCAAGTTGCGACGATCTAAAAGAGCTGCATGGAGGGACTACTGCGAGGAGATTGAAAATCTTCCCGAGGCTATCCGACTCCAAAAAGCCTTTGCAAAGGGACACAGCAACGGTATTAGCACTCTGAAAAAATCTGATAGAAGCTACACGACGACACCAGACGAAACGAGTCGCCTCCTTATGGAAACTCACTTTCCTGGTTGTCTAGTGAACGTGAGACGGTGCTTCCAGGAGAACCCAATGGTAACCTCATTGGGAGATCCTAGGGAGCGCAGTATCGCGAACAAAATCTTCCAATATAACAGGGTGCTATGAGCCCTTTCATCTTTTGGTCCATACAAATCTCCAAGACCGGATGGTATGCAACAACAGGGATCATCCATCATTGTTCCTACTCTTTGCATAATATTTAGAGCAAGCCTTCTCATGACACTTATTCCGCAAAACTGGAATGAGGTTACAGTGGTATTTACATTAAAGGGAGGAAACAAGGATGAACGCCTACCCAAATCGTATAGACCAATAAGCCTCAAATCCTTTCTCCTTAAAACTATGGAGAAAACCGTAGACAATTTTATAAGGGGCACTTATATGAGAATAAAACCCTTCCACAATAATCAATTTGCCTATCAAAAAGGCAAATCCACTATGACGGCTATCCATAAGCTGACGAATGTAATAGAGTCTAAATATATAGCCCTCACAGCTTTCATCGACATCCAAGAAGCCTTTGATAACACGTCGTGTTCTGCAATGGAAACAGCCATGGTAAACAAAGGAATATCAACGATGATAACCAAATGGATTATTTCAATGTTAAACTCCAGAACCATCACCACTGAGCTTGCAGGGACGACTATGACAACTAGGGCCACTAGAGGTTGCCCACAAGGGGATGTACTCTTTCCTCTAATTTGGACCATGGTCATAGATGATCTGCTAATAAAGCTCAACAGTATGAGGTTTAAAACACTAGGCTATGACATAGCCATTTGTGTTGTGGGCTGGCATGAACAAGTTCTTACCGAACGAATGCAGACAGCCCTAATATTAACACAAAAATGGTGCCAGGATAGAAATCTTAATATTAACCCGCAAAAAACGGTCCTGGTCCCTTTCTCCAATAGGAGAAAACTTGAATTAGATAACATTATTTAAACGGTACCCAATTAATGTACTCAAGTGAGGTGACATATTTAGGCTTAAAATTAGATAAAACCTTAACATGGAATCCTCACCTGAAATATATAACTGAGAAGTCGACTCGCACCTTTTATGCCTGTCAAGGACTTTTTGGAAAAACTTGTGGTATGGGTCCAAAGATGACTTACTGGTCTTATACCATAATTATTCTCCCGATGCTAATCTATGCAGCTTTGGCATGTTGGCTAAAGGTTAGGGAAACTACTGCGGCGACAGCGTTGAGTAAAGTTCAATGACTCGCAACTGTAAGTATCACAGGGGCCATGAGAACATGCCCCATGGATGCACTGGAGATACTCTTACTCTCCCGATTGCAATCGAAAGAGAAGCTGGTCGGAGTGCACTTCGCCTACCCAGAATAGACAAACTAAAACCGGGTAACCGGTAACACATGAAGATTCTGGAAAACTTCATAATGGTACACAGATGGTTCCAAACTGGAAAGTGGGCAAACCGAGCGGGCATCTATGGCCCCGGTTTTCAGAGAGCAGTCCCAATGTGACTCCTTCCTACTATTTTCCAGGCCGAAACATATGCGAGAAGGAATGTGCATCGGAATGCCTGAGAAGGCGCCTAAAGAAGACGCATATATACATATATATATATATATATATATTCTGAACGTCAAGCAGCACTCAAAACTCTAAATAGCTTCGTAGTGAAATCTAAACTGACATCAGAATGTATGGATCTACTGAACGAGCATAATGAGGATTCCCTTGTATGGGTGCCTGGCCACGTAGGGATCCCAGGCAACGAACGGGCTCCCCTGTTTAGCTAACAGGGGAGCCCATCGGCAAATGATCGGTCCAAAACCATTAGTAAGAGTTTCAACTTTCAGTAGTTGAGTGAGCTAAGGCTTTGTTTAAGTGCCCAATGCAACACGCGGGTTAAAATCTAGTTGAGGAAAAAGTGAAAAAGTTTTTCAGGTGTTAGGTTGAATTGGATACCCCTCCGACAGTTAAGAATATCATCGTGAAAGTCGGTGTTGGTTCGACAGTTTGAAAAACGCCTTTAAGCTGGTCATAGAGACACCTTCCAAACGACACCAATTTTGAACATAATCACGAATCCATATACTTTTTAATATTCTTGACGCTTTCTTTTCGAAGTCGCAAAGGATATAAAAGTCGTATTATACCCTCATCTTATGCGGAGGGTATAAAAAGAGAAACATAATTTCATGTGCATATCTAAAACCTTTGTACATAAATATTAATCAGTTTATTTTCGTGCAACAAGATTTATATGTCTAGCCTTTATTAAGATTTTCCAAGGAGGGAAACTTGAAAGGTATTGAATTTCTTTACAAACTGTGGGTGTTCCAATAGACGTAAAACATGTACAAATAAAAATGAACATGTACGCATTTACTACATTACATAAAAAGTCAAATTTAATCAACTTAACTGAGCACTCAGAGACAAACAGCAGTTAGACAGATTGATACAAAGTCTCACACATTATGATTGCAATAGCTTAGCCAACAAAATATTGTAATGGAATGTACTTGCAAAACAATATTACAAGTGATTTGATTTAATGCCCTCTTTACAGCAAACAGAGCATTAATTGAAATTTTAAGAGTTTACTTAATTTTTATTGCAAAAGTTGGCCATCATCCAAATATAATTGAAAGTTATTGTTATTGTATATACATAAATACAATAACCATAAACCTTGATGAAACCTGTTCAAAATAGATTTTAGTCAGAGTTGGCATTTGTAAGCATAACGAATGTGACATTCAATCGCACTTGTGATGGCAAATGGGCATGAAATTGGTCAACAACGAACATGGAATAATAACAACGAAAACTTGAAACGTACATAAAAAGAATGCAACTTAAAAAAATAAAACTAAATTTGGCTTAGATCGAACTTTATATACCCTGCATCAACCTTTTCTACAGTGGACGTGGCATGTACTTGAGTATGCCCTTTAAAAATACTTATATTGCTCGCTAACGTACGAATCGAGTTTTACGCAGAATAAAGTTTTTTGCAAAATATGCCTGTTATGCGGTCCACATTGTTGGAATATCAATCAATGGGGGTAATTATAAATTCAATTATAATTCAATTTCATATCAGATGAATAGATTTTTATCGATTGTGGGCGTGGCGTGGCTTTTCCCAATTTAATACACGACACACATGAAAAAACCAAAAGTGTTTGTACATAATTTCATCTCAATATCTTGAAATTTACAGCCGCGACAGTGCCAACAACAGACGGGCAAATGTGATTGATTATTCTGTGATGCTTCTCAAAAATATTTATACTCTTTTCGAGGCTTTCTTCAGGGTGTTGCAAACGGAATAGCAAACTTAGTACACCTTCATCACTACCATAAATTGTATTTGTAAATCTAGTATGAATACAGACCTGGAATGTGATTTTTTAGTTCATCTTGTTTATTTTTGTATATGTGTTTGTTTTTAAATATTTTTTTGGTATTCTCATGTAAGAGGCAAAGTTGCCGAAACATCATATGGAATTAGTTTAAAGAACTGTAAGTTTCGCATCACAATGAAAGACAACGCATATTAAATAGGGTTGCAAGTCTTTCAAAGATTATCTAACGTGTGTATGTACTATATATGTTTAAATGTGATAATGAACAAAGGGGCCTGCAAATTTCAAGGAGTGTGAGAAAATTTGTAAATCTGGTATTTTCCACCAAATCATGCAATACGCGCGCTTCGTATGAGATTATATTTCGAATCAAAACATCAGCCAGCACTTAAATCGAAAGGGAATTTTAATAACAATCAAACGCTTAAGGGTTGAAAATGCATTTCCGGTATGTTTCATATTCATCTCAGTTTCAAGTTCAATTTAATCATATTTCAAATTTTATGAACTGCGGATTGTTAACAAATGTCGAGTAAGCCTTAAAATCATAACTGCTGAGTGTTCGTATTATATCTATCACCTCCGATGGGAGTATGTTGAGATTGTTCTATCATTTACAGAACAACTTCTGGATAGGCAGTTTCATTTATATTCATCTTTATTTCATTGTTAATCTCAACATTTTCTAGGCTCAACGTTGGCAGCACTTTTGGGTTACAATGAAGAACCTCTTCTTGTCTTACGAATCTCATCTCTTTATTAGAAATCAAAGGTCTATAAATCTGCCACGCCCTTAATCCCTTAATCATAGGCTTTAGGGTATTCGCTACTTTGCTACGCGTACACCTTTGCATTTCATCTATTTTTGCGCTTAAACTTTTTACCAGTGGAGCACTCACACTTCATTATTTATTTAAATTCTCCTGAGTGTTCTTATAATGATTTATTACTGTTTCGACAACGTTCCCTGCTTCCTTTAATATATTCAATCTCCCGCTGATTTGTTGCTATTTTGCTAGGAAGAAACATTAAGCAAACAAATAACGAAAGAAACAATTTGCTCTAAATATTTTCTACTAACGACCATTTTTGCTTTGTTACGTTATGCGATAGTGTGTTTCCAAACAGTTAACGAAAAAGGGTGGTAATTCAAATTAATATTTTTAATACATAAATATTCTTATTGGGTTTAATGCCCACCTTAATGATTCTTTAGTGAACTACTAGAATGAGAATATAGTGTATATAATATTCATTAGGATCTATGCTATATGCTACATGTGTTGATTTGTCAAACCCCCAAATACGTCTGTCCCTTTTGTAGTAGAAACGGTTACAGTCGCAAACTTTGAGAATGTTGAACTGAAGTTTGAAATAAGTTAGCAGCCAGTATCTAGGTGGCGATTCTAAGATTCAAAAGCTTACTTAAATTTTTATCCATTTTCATAGTGCAAACCCATAAAATGGAAAGCGTCACATGTTTACACAACATATTGAACATTTTCTCATAAAAGACTGCAAGCAACACACAGTGTTCGGATTTAAGGAACCATATGGGTGTATGTGCAGTTATTACGTTCCCTTCGCCACTTACATGATTTGTCTGCCATGAGCAGTTTTCTTTCACGCCAGCACCTCCAATATTTAAAGTTGAGTTGCGGTTCAACCCTCCACAAAACGTGAACATTAGAACATGGCTCGATTACAACGTTCGGTTGGGTGTTTATGTGAAAAAAGTGGCAATAACTATGCCTCATTGATTTCATAGTGGGTGTATCAATAACCCGTAGCAGTATACTTTGGAACACACATACATGCGCACATTCATTCATATGCACATGGAGATAGTTTGTATAAAAAATTAAGTAAACATACCAATAAGCATATTTTCCATGTATACTGACACTTACAAGGAGCAGAGTTGATAATGTGAGCGGCGAGGGGAGGAGAGTATGGATTTCTTCATCGCAAATATGTAAATTGTGGATAACAAAAAACGTATTATCGTCACTTAGCCACATGGGAGTTTTGACTTTATGGCGGCTGAGTTTTATGAAAGCAAAAATATAAAATGAATTTTACGTACCAACAACACGAACAAGAACAACACAAGGATCAAAACCCCTTTTACCACACAGATGATAAAGATGTTTGGATTATTTACGAGCACATGCCGCCATATAAACCTTTTATGGTTTATGTTTAGTAATAAAATATAGATGCATAGAATATTTTAAAAGATACATGTAGCAGTTGCTTTGGGCGACAGAGATAAAAATACAAGGACAATACATAACCAAGGCGTGGAGGCTATAAAGCAATAAATGTGTTAAAAAGTTTTTTGTTGATTACTAACATAAACAGGTTGACAGGCAAGCATAGTCAGTCGATCCGGAATTCCATTAAAGTTCAAATACGTATCAACTTTTCTAAATATTAGTAGCACATAAAGAAAGTGAAAAGTGACATCAATGACTTCAGGTAGTCAGTACAAAATGGATTAATTTTAAACATCACATACATACACAACACATAGACACGTTTTGCCCCTACTTGCGTTATGTATATAAATCAGATACAATGCCGGGAGGAAAACTATTTTCCAAAATGTAATTAAAAATTTAATTTTTTATGTAAATCAAGTTTACTCCGGTTTATCCAACTATTTGATTAATTTTTCAGCGCTTTATGTTTGTGGACGAATTTATAATAGTCGTCTATATGTAGTGACACCCGCTTTCGAAAACATTCATTAATAATAATAATTACACGAAATGGCCATTACCACCCCCTGAAGCACACACGGCGAACGAAGCTTGTTAAAATGCATTTAAATCATGCACCAACGTGATTTTCTTTTAAGGATATTAAGCCACATGTTCAAAAAATCCTCAATTGTGCATTATTAAGCAACTGACCGCTAAATAAAATATGAATTCATGAACAAATGGTTTGTATTTTAAATGATCTGATGGCTACAAGGCGTACTATGTTTATGTTTTTATGTCTATAGGGGTTAAAGGGAAGGAAGAATTGTATGGACAAATTTCAACAGAAAGAAAAACTCACAAATAGCTTCTGTCCCCTTCTCCTGTCCCTTTTAGAACAATTCTCTTATCTTTAAAATGACGATTTTTTGAGCAATATTCAAATTCAGCGTAAGTATAAGTTTTTTTATACCCTCCACCATAGTGATGAGGATTTAGACATGTATGTTCGTGTGTCCGTCTGTCGTTGGTGTTCCCACAGGCGTAAATTTTAGATATTGAGCTGAAATTTTACAAAAGATAATTAACATCCTCCTCCGGAGTTTATAAATTTTATTTTTTTATTAATAAGAATTATTAAAAAAAACAAACGCCAAAGAGAACCTACCAAACAGATTAGGAAGAAATAGGAAAGATGCTCCAGAGCTAAAGAGGTGCGAGAAGAATTTGTCATCGCACAGCCCCCCTGTAATTACGGCAAATTGAAAATTAACCATCAAAGTCAGAAGTGGGGCATATGCGCCAAAAAAAAAAACAAAAAATTAAAATCGTGAAATTAGGATCACTGAACTATAGTGGCGTTGAACCCATAACGTGAACAATGACCGCGCGGCAGCTCAACATGCTAAACATTAGAAGCGGGGAGTGGCGGTGGCTTTTACACATATATTAAACTGATGCGAGGGTATATTATAGACAGCGGAACCAAATCCACTTCAAACAACGCGACTAAATGGTTGCTCGTGTACATGCATATTTAGTTGTTATGGGAATTCTCAAGACTAAAAATCAATGGAAGAAATTGCCTGTTTCTTCTCTCACTCGGTTTTATATTTGTTCACTCAGTTCAGTTCTACATGAGTACTTAACTGATGCAGCAGCATTAAGCGCTTTGCCAATTTTAAGTGCAGTTACCATATATTGGCGAGAGGGTAGGAGGATTGAAATGTCTACTGTTTTCTCCTATTCTTCCCACAATCATTACATTCTTATACATTTTGCTTTTATTCTATCTTGTCATTCTTTCATACATATTTTTTTGTCCGCATTTATCGGCGGAACTGTAAGAAAAACTCATTTAAGTGTTGATAATGCAATGTTGATATAAGGCTCTTCAAAATTGCTCGCGCAATAATTGTTGCGAGAGCGGAAAGAAGAGGTGAGACAAAGGCAACGAAAGCAAAGATTGGGACGATGAGGGAAAGAAAAAGTAGTTTTCGAATGACTGCATCGAATAAAGATAACAATCGCTTGCCATAAAAACCACCCTGTTTAAGCACTCCCTCTGCTATCGTCTTCTTTCTTACTTAAGCACAATGCAGCCACCTTTCTTCTCTGTTGCAAGGATGAACTCTGCAAAATTATAGAAAGCTTTAATTTTCAATGCTATTATTTTTACCCTTGAACGTGTAATATTTTAAAACCAGCACTTCTTCTTGCTTTTTTCAAATAATTTCTGTATAATTGCTGATAACGCGTACAACGGAGGAGTAAAGCGAACACACACACACTTGGCGTTCGCATAATAATAATGACGAAGCCATTGCCAATGACGATAATATAGATAATCCTCAGTTTAATTGTTGCTGTTATTGTTTAAGATAAATCTATTTTATGCACATATAATAATTTGCAGGCTTTAGAATATAATTTTTACAAATAAAAAATAATCGACGTTATCTTCTTAGCTCCCAATGTAAACCATCATCGACGAATTTAGTCTGTCATCGGATTTTTCACTCAAAGATAAATTAACAATGTTACAGAGCTGCTTACACAGCACAAAGAGGCTTTAAAAAATGCATTTTCGACCATCTGTACTAAGAGACAAGAGGACGACAGAGATAGTGTAATTTCTATAAGTGGAATGATTCTTGCCCCTTCCATTTTTTGGCTATTCGCTTTTCAATATTTCTCTGTATCGCTTTGATTTCAGACACATACAAGCATACTTTTCCACTTGATTTTTATCTCTGACATTAAGTCTTTCGTTATGTCTGCTTGAAAATGCATATTTTTAGTTGAAATCTCTTTTATTGGATGCTTGCTTTGATGCGTACATTACAGCACATGTATGCGTAAATGTGTTCATACGTGAATGTATACTTCAAAGCTATAAATCGTTCTCATGCTATTTTTGTCGTCTTAATTACTGATCCTTCCTATTCTCTAGATGGGACGGAAAGATATTAAAGACTAAGTTTCTAAAAAAAAATATTTTGAAGAGGGACGCAGAGACTTTAAGCAAAATGTTTCCAAAACTTGAAAACGGCCAAGTTACCCTTAAAGTGCATAAACAAATGATGACATATTTACAGGACACAAGTACGTCGAGCAAGTATGTTGTTTGATGTAAAAATAACTTTGATGTTGCTCTTATCTATATAACCATGGGGGTACAACCCCCATCATATAATAATAAGCGGCAAATTAAGAAGGAGGCGCGTCACACCTCAAAAAGTTTCAGTATCTATAGGCCTTCTGTCTATCCGCATACCTGTTGTCTGTATGATTTCTGATTGATACTCTTACGGTCTTACTGTTCCGAAATTTTATGAAAATCATTTTCATGAATTTAAATATTTTAGTATTGGAAATTGAGATCCACCACAATCAATACAACATAATTTTTGGAGTTTTTTCACATTATTACAGACCAATCGCAGGATATACTGAATTTGAAATTGTTCATAAACCCGTATAAAATTATTTTTAATCGATTTCTACTTTTGGATAAAATGTGTTTCTTGATATGGGCGTGGCCTATTATTAAATTTGATTCTCATATAATTAATCCTTATACATAGAACACCGTTTCATTAATAAAATTAAATTATGAAAAGGTATAAAATCACCTCAAATGGGCGTGTCCGTCCACTACGTGCAATAGTTGCACATTATATGAGAGAAAAATTGAAACTTTTCCCAAGTGATTGGATAAAAATTCTCTACTTGGGAAAACATATTAATATTTCCACGCCCGAAAATTAGTTGTAAGCAAGTTTTTTCAAATAAATTTAAGGTATTATTTCCTTGATTGGAAAACTAATGTGGTGGTGTTCTATTTCGTTCTATTATTATTGTTCTATTATTAAGTTGGTCTCCTAGATTGGGCATACGCCTAATTTTGCCTTTTTTTACTTATCATTTAATGGAAAAAAACCTTTGCACAAATTGTTCTCTATGGGATGTTTTTCACTTATTTAGAGCGCCCCACTCCAGCATCACATCAGTAGATAAGGTGCATAATAATGAAAATTTGTCATTTGTTTGCATCATCATTTTATTTAAAAAGAATTTCTCATTGTTTCCATTACATCCTTGATAGCATATTTACCAACCACCATCACTACCAACCACTCAATGGTGAAATGGGTGTTAATGTCGGCATCTGTTGGATTTCCATTCAAAAACATTCATGTCATGGTTTATAGTGCGGCTGCTTTTGTACCTCACTCTGTTGGTCTCACAACACATTACATCATTTTTTTTATATTATTCCCCCGAATTGTTTTTATTCATTTGGATTTATTTTTGTTTTTTTTTTTTTTTGTCAATCAATTTGTTTGGGTTTTTTCAACATATAAAGGTACGTAATATTGTGTTGTGTTATAATCCCTGCAGGATATAATACCACAACCTAAAATTAATATTAACAAACACAATAACATTGAGGACAAAAGTAATGACAGTACATAGCCAAGCTAATGTCAATGTAAGTAATTTGTTAAGTCCCTCTATACTGTAAAGCGCTGGGGGACTGCTCATTTATCATAGCGTTAGTAACTTATACGAATATGTTAAATAAAGGAGGACTTCAAAGGCAAACGCATTTGTAAAATATATCACCAGTTTAAAACTATTGTGTATTAGGTTAAATTTCTGGGCATTTATGAGAAGTGAAAACTCTTAAGGGGAGAAGTTACTTTTGATGCGATTAACTAGAATAACTATTGTAACTAAACGCGGGGTTAGGGTTACCAGAAATTATCCACTCAGAGGTTCATTATGAATATCTCGAAAAGATAGTTATATATAGAAAAACCAAGTGGTGCATTTTTCAAAAAAAAACGGCACAAGTAAGGTCTTGTTAGTTCCACCACCAGCTGTATCTTGTAAGTAGGTAAACCAAGATTTTTCAAAAATCTGTAAAGTCAATTATGTTGACCATAAATTTGACCAACTTTCTCGATTTAAAATTAAAAAATTTCAACTTAAAGAAAAGTTCAGCTCAATGCCTTCAAATTTGCGACTGAGTTTTGATATACACTTTACTTACTGCGGCCACCCAAATCTAACAGCATTAAAGTATCTCTTGAATATTTCTAACTTGACCATCACCATATTTGGTAGTGAAATTGTGATAGAATTTTGTTCCATAAAAGCAACCCTTTATGCATGCCCAAATAAATGCATTTGCATTTGTGATTTCTAACACCCCTTCTATAAATTAGTTATCGCAATATTCCTTAAAAGTGAGAAAAATTAAAGGTTTCATTATTTATTTGTTCGTTCCTGTAACATAAGTGGAAAGTCAAATAAAGGGGGGTACAAATAAGTGAATAAATTTGCATACAAGTTTGCCATATGCCAACAAACATGTAACGCATTACATGGACAGACCTCGAGCTGGACAAGTGTTTGAGTAAATAACTCTTGATGCCTGAAACCAAATGAAAAGCAATAAGAATTTGTGGAATAAAGGGTCCTTCTTCTGGTTGGATGACAATTATTTTTTATTACAGTTTAAATGTTCAATGTTGATTTCTGGGTAGGCAGAGATTAAATCCAAATTTGAAATTTACAGGGGATGCCTCAGCCTAAGGCAAGTTCATAATTGAAGTTTTACACATGCAGTCGTGTTTGCAAACATAACATAAATAATTTGAATATGAAAAAATTAATGATGACAATGCCAAGCCTACGCGTACCCCTTGGCATTATCACCACACTACACAAGGGTAATCAAACCAAGAGCCTTAAAGTTAAAATGGTGGTTGATAGACGAATACTGTTGCTTGATTCCTTGTTATGTACGGCGGATGATATATACCAAAATTTGTTTTGGGGGTCATCCAACTAACCGGAAAAGTGGAAAATGAATACATAATAGAAAATATGATAATGATTTCTTTACCAACACACTATATACGTGTGAGTGAAAGCGAAATATTCTTATTATTACGACTGTAACACCGGCGCAACCATCCTCTTTTTACCGCACATTCTAAAAGTAATCTAACGGATGGCACTGACTGTCAACATTTTTAATGTTACAAAAGTCAGATATCAACAATTCCATTCCAACGAACAATAAATAGAATAAATGAATTGCTTAAAAAATGATTAAAATTTATTTAGAGAAATTGTTGACATCCAGAGCAAGTCAAGTACAGAAAACTTTGACGCAAGCAAAAAATGCCTAAGTGACATTTAAGTTAACTAAAAATATTTGCACAAAAACTGTACTTACAAGTCAATGTGAAAGTACTTGACTACGAGTATAAAAAAAACTCAAAGTCATTCAAAGGAAAAGTTTTGGAAGAAAGTTTGCAACACTAAACGCACAAAAACACTACACCATCCCGTTGGCAGCTTTCATCCATCTATCCATCCATAGATTTGTTGTTGATTCAATTTAAATTTTTTACTACAGTTTAATGGATGAATCATTAAGTAAATGTGTAATGGGATTAATCAAAAATTAGAAAAGCTATATATTTAGCTTGGGCCTAATCTTAAATAAATGAACTTGACGTCTAAACAATCTCCACTGTAAAGAGGTTGCTACTACTGGTCAAGCTTTTCATTTTAATATTCTTCTATTCCACATAAGTTGAAAGGTAAGAAGGAGGCGTTAGCACCAAATACGTGTCCGTGGCATTCTTGCAATTGTAAATTTTGACAAATTAAGCTGAAATTTTTTACAGAAATTTTTAGTTCCTGCTTCCAGATCGTTACTTAAAGTGGGCAAATCGGTCAAGAGCCACGCCATCGGCTAAAATCTCTATATCACAAAAAGTGACCGATGACAATAGTTAAAATTAACCCAATCCAACTCAATCTTTTAAATTTATTGGATTAAAATTTATTAAATTGGTTGCAATAAATAATTTTATAGCACATACATAGTAACTTGTAAGGGTGTTGTAGTGTTTCCTATTTGCATATATGTTATATGTTTTCACAGTACAGTGTGCATGTTTATTTACTTATATTTATATACAATAATTTACATATTTTCTTTCCAATATTAGGTTTTCTTTTTCATTATTACAAGTAATCCCCCAAGAGTTTCCATAAGGAAAATTACTTTGACTTGTAAAAGTACACAAACATTTCAATAAATGTGTTTGTATGTGCACATGAAACAAATATTAGCTGCATGAACTAAAATTATGTACATATATGGAACGAGTTGTTTAATACTTAATAATTACTTTTATTTTTCCGCACAAAAAATCTGTTCAATAACAATACTGTACCAACGATGAATAAACGAACATGCGAAGGGTCTTAAAAATATTAAGTCACATTTTAATCGGGTCATCTAAATGAGATCTATTGTACCAACCTGAGTTCCTAAGTGTAGAGAAACGGCTTAACATTATTTTCGGTGAAATAATCTAAAAACAGAAAAAAACATGGACGTGGCAGGTACATGATTACACTCTCTAATAGTATGTGTATGCGTCAACTTGAATGTCGAATTTTGCGCTGAATACGGTTTTTTGTAAATTGTGGGCGTGGATAATTATTGATGTATGTACCAAATTCCAACTTCATAGGTCAATTATTGTAGCAATTATGTGGGCGTGGTTACTGGTCGATTTAAAAAGGGATCTGCGTAAAGAAGCGAGAAGTGTCTGTACAAAATTTCAGTCCAATACCTCAAAATTTGTAAGCGTAAGAGTGCCAACAATATACATGTCGCCGTTTTTGATATTAATCAATAATATATATTCTGTGTATACCTTTGTGCCACAATTGTATGTCCATCAATTTATTATAACCAGAGGGGGAGTTCACTTATTAATGCTTTTGGGAAAATTTTAAATAATCATTGAGGTTTTTAAGTAAAAGTTGAAATAGTGATTCTCCCGAATTTGTCTGGTACAAGATGAGGTGGCTCAAAGGCTTGAAATGTGCTGTTGATCCAAATATAATTGCTTATTGAAAAGCTAAGGCTAAAACTAAACTAAGGCATCATACTTTCTAATCTAAATCTATATTAGTGCAAAACATGGAAATCATGTCGCCATTCAATGTGAAACTCGGATATGAATTCAAAATTTAAATGAAGTAAAAAAAAAGTAAGAACACTACGTTTAGCTCCACCTACCTTTACATAAAAACAGTGGTCACGGCAAGTAGCTGATGACCCCCTGTAATAGTGTACGTAATACGCTTCAACTTTGTTGCTTTGTTGTTATATTAGGAGGCGCATATTTTTCCTAGATCGATCGATTATAAATATTTGAACCGAACTCCTTCTTCATAGGTACACTTCATGGCTATGAGAGATTTTTTCGATAGTGGGCGTGGCACTTAGCCGATTTTGCTCAACTCAAATGGCAAACCACGCTTAAATCGTAGAAATATTTGTATAAAATTTCAATTCAATATCTAAGAATTTATGACTGTGAGTTCCAACAATGTATATACAGATGGACATGTCTAGATCGACTCAGATTTTGATGCTTTATGAAGAATATATATACTCTATAGGGTCTTTGACGCCTCCTTCTGGGTGTTCTCGGTCGTGCAAATGATATGACAAACTTAGTATACTCATACCACTGTGGAGAGTATAAAAAAAGTTGTACCAGCCATTTCCACATAGATAAACAAATGCCGGACACTTGCATCTGAGTGTCTTTAAGCCAGGAGTAAATAATGTTCATGAACTGGGTACGATTACATATACTTTATATACAACATGTATTCAGATTACTGTTTCTGACATTTAACTCTATACAAAACGTTACTGAAAAACACTTCATACGCTATTTTTATTATCGTTTTGTTTTATTACAATTATTACTATTTGTTTCTTTGTCTTTGTATTATGTGTTATGAATAAGTTGTAGTTGTAGCGCTAAAATAATCAGTGCAAAAAGCGACATCACAGCTGCTGGTGGTGCTATTGACTGAACGTAACAATAACGGATAACGGACTATTTTAGGCGTATGCCAAATCTAGGATACCGATCATCATTAATATTAATTTTAGGAAGGTCCTTGGACTGATTGAACCCATATTCAATTCAGATGTGGACGAATTATGCGTACCAAATTTCAGGCCTACAGGTGTTATGGTTCATCAATAAAACGAATGTAACTTTTAAGTCAGATTTAAGGATGTCAATTTTAAATATAAAGGGTTAGTACTCTATGAACAGATCAGCCAAATTTCAGAAGTTTCGTTCAGAATTGATTCAAAATTTAAAAAAATTATTTAAATTTGGACAGAAATGAAGCAAATACGCATATAAATGTTTGTATCGTTGATGTTAATCATAATTATTCCTTTAGAATGATACCGTATTCTCTTTAATTTACCTTCCAAACGGCTACTCTAATTTCCACCTTTCATATACCGTTAGAATATAGAAATAATTTCGCTTTTCTTTAAAATCGCAATTTATTATACTGCATTCGAATTATATATATATCAGCCCATTTTCGGAACCACACTTTTGACGTGGACGATGTGTACCGAATTTCAGGTCTAATCGCAAAATTTTCGATTGTGGGAGTGCTTGCAGACGGACAGAAGGGCTAAATCTGTTTATTCTTATCAAAAACATATATACTTTTAGGGGTGTGGCTCGCACACTTCTGATACTTACAAACGTCTGAACAACAACAATATACCCACATATCATTATGATGTTGGGTATAAATGTCGTAAATAAACTGGATACGAACAATGCCAAAAAAATAACATTAATAATGGCAATATAACGAAAACACCGAACACGTAGGCTAATAAACTATTTGACAATAGGAACAAGTACATGCAGAGCGACAGAGGAAAAGGAAGAGGAAGGGAAATGCATTTTTTTTTGTCTCAAAAATGACATTTCGAATATTTTACTCCCCGTTTTTTATAGACGAAATAATGCACAAGAATGTAAATGGATTTTTAAATTTACAATATTTTTTCTGGGCGGATTTCATGTAAAGAGACTTAAAAAATCTTAAACTTAAATTAAACAAATTGAACACAATATCAGATTTTTGCAAAAAAAGGCCAACATTGAAAATGTCATACGCGCTAGTTGTTAGCGTACGGCACAAATTTTTTTTAATTTATCAATTTACTATTTTGTTTACACCCTGTTTGCGTCACTATTGTCGTCGAACTATTACCATTGATGGCGATGACATTCATAAAGCTTTCGCATTTGCGGATTTACAGTGTCAATTATGCGTCGAATATTGTGAACATTCTACAAAATACATACAACACCACCACCACTAACCGCCTCGCATTATATAATACGATGAGTTCTACGCACACAATATCTCTCTTGTACAAAATTTTGCGCACGTAAAGTTTAACTTTTTACATACACATACACGAGAGAACAGGAGAATGAGTGAAAATTTAATTTAAACAACAATAAATGTTACACGACACTACGTATGTAAAAATGTCAAAATCACACTCGCCGTTGATTTAAAAATTTAAAGATGTCTGCATGTGTTGTTGTTTTATGCCTTCAATATAAGATGAGTAGTGTACTAAGGTTGTTATTCCATTTGTAACATCCAGAGAAGAGATTTAAGGACGCCACAAAATATATACATTCTTCAATACTCAGCATCAATATCTAAATCGATTTAGCCACCTCCGTCCGGGCGTCCATACGATTTTCAATGGCTGTACTTTATAACACACATTTCTAGTTTTTGCGTGATGGTTAGTATTTAAATTCATTGAAATCGGTTGGATACCATGCCCACAATCAACACTTACATTTCAGAGCCCAATTTGGTATGCGCATGTATTATGAGGTCAGATGACCTCTATCGATTTGCTAGTTGGCTTAACAGGCACACAAAATTCGGCTCTTGGGGCAACATATAGTTTTTTACCTGTCTTATTTGTGGTCTTTGCCAAATACTTGCCTTCTTGGTGTGGCGAGGGTGTAAAAATGGGAATTAGTAAAAAATTAATTGCCCCAAATGAATGGCGCGTGATAATTACTTCTTAATAGTTCTTTTTTATTATTAATAATTAAAATGATGTTCAGAATCATATGTGTACAATCTATAATTCATCATAAACAGCCCTCCGTTTGGTTTAAAGGCTACTTGATGTTCAATGACATGTCATGTGATCGCCCGTCAGTCAATCTGTCTTCATTTAATAAATGTTTTACTCACTCATTGTTACCATACATACGTAAGGGTGTATGTCTATTTATCATACGCCTGCATATGTGTATAGTTGTGGTTAAAGTAAATCGAACGCATTTACATTTGAATTGATTTCAATTCGGTTTACTTTTAAATTGCTGAAAATATTGCTTTTTATGAAATCACTTATAAAAGTAAAGAATTTGAAAACAAAACCACTTGTCAAAACAAGCAACAATAATAAATAATAATGCTTTTTTCAAGTAAGTGATTTATTAAAAAAGAAAGTCAATGTAAAGTTTAAAGGTTGAAGAGATTGTGGCATTTATTTATAATATTTCTTGTATTATTATTATTACTCATTAAATATGGTATTTACCCACATATAATTGATTTGAAATGATTCTGGTAAAAACTGTTGTATAAAGAAGACAAAAACAAACATTTCAAGAAACAATTCAACGACTGATGATGATTTCATTTACTGTCCCTCAAATTACTAATTGACAGAATTGCTCTTATTGTATACAAAAGTTTGTGAATTGGTAAGTGGAAAAGGCAAAAATGTTCATCAATTAAATATTGCTTCCCATATATAATACTTTTAACGACCACTAAGATATGAGATTAATTTTACTTCAATGGTCATACTCTGCATTTTTAAAGTCTTTTGTCTCTTTTCGTGAGCAACAAAGTCAAGGGTACTTGCGTAAATTTTGAATGTAAGTTTACGTACATCTCGTTATGAACAATTCATTTAGTTATTTTAAAGGATTATTGATTAACAATTGGGAAAAAGGAAGAAATATATTGACAACGCGCGGTAATTAAGAGAACATTTCCTAAACAAACAAGGAAATATGGGGTAATAGGAGAAACCCCTTAACGAAACTGAAAAGGCCATTTAAAGAGAGGACATAACATTTTTATTGTGACTAGGGCAACGCGTATAGTAGGGTTTAAAAGTGCCAAAATTATACATTTCACAAATTATATGTTGTGTTAAGTATTCGCTTTATAAAGTGGGATGGCAAACAAGTTTTATCTCTGATATTGAAATAAAAACTCACAATTGAAGAGTAAGTATAAATGTTTTGTTTAAACACACACGTAACAGTTTTGAAGGGTCTAATTATTTCATTTTACACGACAGCACGCACACTGTGCGTGCGCTTATATTCTTACCCGTGTTTAAGGCCATAAAGAGTCTACAATTATAATTGAAAAGATATTTCATAAAATAACGAAAGAAAATGTTAGATAAAGAAAAATAAATCAACACGAAGCATGAAGGCTTTACGTTTGCAATCACTGCAGGAGTAACTTAGTAAATAACTTAACTTTTCAAGCGATTTATTTAACAAAACTTTAAAGTATTTCCTGTTTATACACGATTTCTCAAGGTGCCGCAAGTGAGTCAAATCACTCTTCTTCATATATAAAAAAGGTAGGACCAAATTTTTCTACCACTTGTCACTATAGTGCACGCTGCGAAAAACCGATAAACAGCTGCATTTTGTTTAGATTCAACCGAACATGTTTACTTAGAAGAGTATTTTCTAAAATTGCAAATGTTTTGGCAAAGCGAGTACATCCCACGGTGGTGGATATAATAAATCATTATAAATAATAGCAATGGTGTTTGATTTTTAAACGTAAAGCAGTTCCGTCAAAATATTTATCTTTGAATAATTTTAAAAGGGGACGCTCGTAACAAATTGATTTCTCTTTGTAAAAGTTTTGCTCTGTTTTATAATTAAGGCATTGCATCACACGTTTTCCAAAAACTAAAATAATAAAACTCGAAATTTCAAGCAATTATGAGAATGAAAAAAACCCTTTGGGTGAAATCTTAAATACTCACGTTTGTTGCACTAAAGTTTCTTAGGGAGAATATCATGTATAGGACAATATATATTCTGTACTTGATAAATAATTTGGAAAATTCACCTAAAAAATTGCTTCCTTTCTAGTTTTTGTTGCAGTGTGGTCATGCCGCATGACCGATTCAACCCTATTTACAGCACCAACACTTCTGCAAAGTTTGGAATCGACCAACAGAAGAGTTAGTGTAATTACTCCAAAATACACACACGCGGACAGACGGACAAATAGATATGCCAGTTTTTGTTTGCACTTCAAAATATATGTATAGGTTGTGAGATCTCCGACGCCTTCTTTTGGATGTTGCAAGCATGACAAATTACAGAAGCATTACTTAAGGAAGATATGTACGTTGACACACTCTGTACTTAACTGGAACTTTGGTGCATCGACGGTGGGTATTCAAGAATTGGCCTCAGCCTCAGTTTTCTTTTACTTGTTTCAGGTTTAAGATTTTCGTCGATAAACAAAATATTATACTAATCCATAGAGGAACACTTTCATGCAATATTCAAGAAATGGGTTAACGCTTAACAATAAGAAACACTATTACCAACATTATCATCAGCGTAAACAGTACGACAAATCAGATTGATCATTGAATTACGATTGAGTAAAGAATCCTCCTCTCTCGTAGTGGTATTGTTTCATATGGCGGCATATGGCGATAGCCTGGAGGTATTATTACATCATTATGTCGCCCGAATATTTGACAATTCACACACATATGCGATATGGTGCAATATTTCCTGGAAAGGCATCATCGGGGATATATGCCCCGAAGGCTTCATTAGCTCGTTCGTTGCGACAATGTGGATGACGTTATTTCACTTGTAATTACCCTCAAACGTTCAACATTCAACTTAAACTTACACAACAAAACATAATGAAAGGGAACAACTGTTGTATTTTAAAACGTAAAAAATTGTTGTCTTTAAGCAGGCAAAGTAGCTCATATATCAATACATAAAAATGCTGTATGACGAAGGATTCACTCGATATAAGAAGTAGGAGTACAAGTAGAAAATCTTTGTAGACAAACTTTGTAGGTAAGCAGGTAAAGAGCAGTTAGCAATTATTGCAACTTGTTGTAACAATAACCAGTTTAGCAAAATGGTAACGATGTAAGAATGGCTATCTATGGCAACACATCACTTGGCATTCTGCTGATTGTCAGTCGCCCCGTATGCAAAACCACAAAAAGAAATGCCCCCATATGCCACCTGTAATTCCTTGGACAAGAATTAGTGGTCACACTCTTAAGCTGCAACAATTCCTCTTGTTGACAATTCGCATCCAATACCAGAACCAGCAATGCTGTCAAGTTGAGCGTGCATTTGTGTAGGCGTGTGTTGTTTGTTTACTCTGTTGTGTGTTGGTATGTGTGCGTACATGTACATGAAAATGTAATTATCGTATTTGTCGCTAACGGGCAGTAAATAGACGTCTGCTTTGCCACTTGGTAATAATGGTTTTCAATTGCTTTCGAAAAATTCCACTTCCGCTGCAGAGGACGCGTTCGTTGCGACGCAAAGAGAAAGTTTCAGGCTTTCATCCATTCGGATTTTAATTGATGCTATGGGTAAATTACCTGTATAAATAGTGCCCACCCGTTCGTTGGTTCGTCGTGTGTGCTTGCTCTCAGTGTGTCGTGCAAAGTGTTAGCCCATGGTGTCCTGTATTGGCGACACACTTTGCCTGTCGCTTGACTATAAGAGTTTGACCCTTTTAGAGATTTTGTCTGTCATTTAATGCAATTAGAAATTTTAATGGACATTTCTTTATTACTGCGAACAAATATTGAAATTGGTAATTTGTACATTGGTATGTGAACTATATACATTCAGGCACACAAGTGTTTCATACGAGAATAGTAATAAAACTAAAATTTAAGAGACATATTTTTTGTTCAATCGATTAGTAAAGGATACTTTAAACTGTGCCCTTTCCATAGAGAAATTACATTGCAGTCTAAGAATATTTTTTAATTATTACACCCAACGATGCAGTAATTTAAAACAGGAAGAAAATGCTGGAATTTCATTATTATACACAAAATCTTGTGCTCGGGAGTACGCAGAAACGTTTGTAGCACTCAGAACGAACCATCAGAGATCCCACACTATTCAGCAGTTAGCCGTGAAATTCTGCACCGATTTAGCTCTGTATATCTGTTCGTGTGAGATAAACATTCTTCTACACAAGAAAAATACAATTCTATATCGAAGAGTTTAATCTTTACTTAAGACATAAGCTAAAGAAAAGCATTAGACTTCGTAAAAAAGATTATTAAAGATTATTGAAACATGGACCAGCTCCTATGGAATGACTATATAAAAGGAACTAATCAATCAATCAAAACAAGTATCAGCTAATGCGAACTACATAGAAATAGAGCAGAGGTGGGAAATATTGAGCACTGCTTCGAACGAGGCACTGCTGGTTAATAGCAACAAAGGAGTGGCATACTTATGCACCACAGCTTTTTTTAAGCTATTTGGTTTTACGAGCCTTTCTCTCACGTAATATTGCCATTGACATGGGTCTTCGCCTTTCTCCTTTCTCTATCTTTCTTTTAAAGTACAGAATTATTAAAAATATTTCCAAATCTTGTATGTGACCACACGTTGTGGCATGAAGTCTTAAACCAAATTTTCCTTTTAAAAAAGGTAGTTTGTAGAACTTGGAAAAATTAATGTAACGTTCTTAAAATATTGGTGTATATTAAGCTTCCTTATGACAATACATGTTCTTGAATAATTTGGAGGAAATAAAACAACAACAACGTGTCTAAAGTAAGTGAATTTTTGTTCCCTTTTTTCAAAAAAAAAATTTAATACGACCTAGTCTGCCACTCCAAGAACGTCTTCCACTTACATAAAAAGTATTTAGATTGTTAAAGTAACAAGCACATATGTACACAAATACTTACTACTCGTACACGTCCGCACATAACAGAATTGCTGAAATTTTTATAAACTTCATTCCATTTAGGATTATTCATCTTCATTTTTTCTTTGATGCCAGTTACTGTTGAAACAGACTCAACTTACTTAACCTCGTAAACTAAGAATGATGAGTGTTGGGTACTGTACGATATGAAATGAAAAAAGTGAGGGAGCATGTAAAAGACGTAAGATGTAATTGAAACAAGTAAGAAACCCAAATTATATGATGAAGTCCTCTGATGAAAATATCACGCATCAGTGTGAAAGTGCCCATTTTTGGTACATCCATGAATGGGATAATTTTGATAATCTTTATTTAATCTTATTTAAATTTAATATAAATATTCATATATAAGACATATAAAATTTTGTCCATTATGAGTTCCAACAAAAGACACACAAGCAGATGCGCGGGCCGACCGCGTGCTTAGTTTTTGATCATAATAAAAAATATGTACTTTGCTACTTTTGTCATTACGTACATGTATGATGAGATATAAAGGGCTTTTGATGAGAGTTCAGTAAGGTATAAAAAAAACATTAAAGTGAAAAATATACAAAATATTTTTTTTTATTCCAGTCCGCTTTTCACACCTAAAAGAAGGCAACAGAGACCCCCCACAATGTACGTATGTATTATGTATCAGCTTGCAAATCAAATTTTGCGCTACGTACGGTTTTTTGTAAATTGGATCGACCACGCCCATGCATCGAAGAATGGGATAATTATAATATGGTATTATCTGGAGCAGTTATAATACTTGTTACGTAAAGTAAAGCTGGGAACTGGGGTTCAGGCCAACTTGTATTAAACCAACTAAATTTCTTAACAACACTGTGTACGACCGTAGTAAAATTTAGCAGTAAAATTAATAAAGAAACAATAAAATTATAAATTACAACACAACCCTAGGGAATGAATAATTTTTTAGTTTCCATTTTCATTAGGAGAGCTACTCCTCCTTCCACCTCGACCACCAACTAAACTAATGAACTATTCTTCAACCAGAATCATAACGAATATTTAAAAATATGAATTTTTGTCGTATTTCATAACAAGAGCGCTACATCTAAGAGTGGTCCAATGGTTTTCAATAGAACTCTTTATTACTTGGCCCTCAAAAGTTACAAATATTCGCAAAAACCTAAATTCATGTTTTCTACCACAAATGCCGCACATCGTAATAGCAGAAGAAGTAAGTAAAAAAAAAGCCGCCTGACGTAAAGAATCACAAAATATGCTAACTACAATTAATTTTGAGATGGCGAAAAAATTGCACATTCTCTTGATTTTCTGTTTCAAATCCTGACATTTTTTATCTTCTTCTTACCTCACATATGCTTATACGGTTTACGAAAACCCGTAATCTTCCATTTGGTATAAAATAAACGTAAATGTGGTGAGTGCACATGCACCTTACCCATGTGCGATATATACAAAAATACATGATAAGGTGCCTGCACTTGGACATTTCTTTCGTATGCGGTTTGCTTGCATACAAGTCGGATTTAAACAGTTGCATATTTGGGGGAAGGTACATAAGCATATTGTATTCCTTTAAAGCTGAACCAAAAAAATAATAAATAAACGAATTTTTTATTACATATTCTTCGCAGAGCGCAAAAAAAGTACAACACTCGCATTATAAAATTTTTGTCGTTTTGCAAATTCAATTTTGTGAAAATTCAACGAAAATAAAACAAAGAAAAACACAACAGAGGAGACCAAAAAAAGCAATAAAATAACGGAATAAGCATCTAAACTGAGAAACCATTTGACTAAAGCTTTAACGTTTCACGTCTCATTCCATTAGTGAGGCTAAGTGCATACATACATATACAAGTGAATACATATCAAGTACATAAGACTACAAACTATTTTACTCAATGTAGCAGAAAATAAAGTTGCCATAATGCGATGACGGGCGTTGTACTGGTGCGGTTATCGTTGTTGTTATTATTATTATTCTGGTTGTAAATGGTTGATGTGGCAAAAAAGCAATGTACACAAAAAAAAAGGAAAAACAAAAAGCATGAGAATTTTATGAAAATAATTTTCACAAGAATCGGAAAACGAAACATTGGTAAACGTCGACTTATTGTTCTGTGGAGAGTAATTGAAGAAAGCGTTGAACAAAAACATGGCAACTAAGGTGGATTCAATGTCCATCGCGGTTGTCATATTACTGAGAAAATCTTTTAAATCGACACTTATTTTTAAACAATTTGGTTAAATTTGTGGCAACTGGGATAGGAATGAAGTCCTGTAGAATACGTAACTGTGCAAACAGCAAAAAACAAATAATTTCACTGACAGATATTTGAGCCACTGTGAACATAACAATTGAAAGAGTTGAATGAAAATGGATTAGCACGCCTTTCAGTCGCAACGGCTCATACATCGTAACGATGCAAAATAGAAGGGATGGTAGCAGTTGTTATTACACCAATCTACTTTATGCCTCAGATGTTGTACAAGAGTAGTGACAACTACGAAAGGCTTTGCTTCAAATTCATATTTTTGCATCTGTTTCTTATATATTCGTTTGGTTGTTCAAAGCAATGCTTTTGGCACTTTTATGGACAACAACTTATTCTGTTTATATGGAGGTCTTAAAAATATTAAAAATGAGAGAGCGGCAAAAGACTTGCTTCGTCCTTTTTCCCAACACAGTTTAAGATTCAGTCGTTTGGAAAACAATCGCTTTGACTGGTATTATGTATCAATTGTTCAATAGCTTTATGACATTGTAATTCTTACTCATTTCCGGTTAATTTTTGTCTTCTTACCTCACCTTCTTCTCTTTTAAGTTTTAAATATTACTACTGCTCGATTTACTGTCCTCACTGCCTTGTTGGCACTTTTGCTGAAGTAAATCAGTTCTCCTTCTTACTTTAATTCCTCTGTTTCCTTTTCGCTCAAAGTTGGGGATTTTCCTGGCGCCAACATTTTTGACTTTACTACTCCTTTTTATCGCTTAAGCGCGGTAACGTTTTGTACACCGTTTACTTTTATTTTTATGCCTGGCAGCACTTTTTTATACGTTTCGTCTGAATTTAAATTTCCCTTTTTTTCATACTTTAGAAAATGTTTCTGTTGCCTTGTTTTTATTGTTTTCGTGTATACTGAAATTATCTTCGGTTTAGATTAAGAAAATATTACCTAAGATCTCCTAGCACGTAATCAATTATTTCACGTTTCGCGTTTTAAAGTTGGCAAAAAATAAACAAGAGGGTAAACACAATATAGCCACGTAGCCAAAACATTCAATCGAGTTAATCATATGAAAAAATAATTAAAATTGTTTGGGTACTTCTGAGGTTCTGGAAAAATTATCCTTCTTCTGCAGAGAAGGAGAATTACAAGCAGAACTTACACTAAACTGTGTTACTTGAGTTAGAGGTTCTTTTTGCGGAGAGTTTTTCAATCTTTTTAGATGAGATCAATAATACGCAGTGCTTCATTAACAGACTCGCGAATGCCATCCACTACACATTAAAAAACTTACTTTAAAGGATTACTTTAAACTAAAACATTCACTTGTTAGGTTAGAGGAAAATTGATTTCATAATGGCACTAATTACAAAGTTCGACAAAACCAAAATTGTACAATTCCACGAGACCACCAGGTAGCCAAAGTACTTCTGCAAATTTTATAAAACCTCCTTACACATGTGATTTTCCCTTAACGAAGAGGTATAGAACGCCTTGCAGATTTTAACTTTTTGACTTTAACGCTTCATTACAGGTTGATTTCCTAAAATAAAACTTATATAAAAAAACATTTGCTTGGTTTATCTTAGTTATTCTCTTGCTTCTTCAGGTCCCTGTTAAAACTGTATCGAATAGGTAAATTTTGGAAAGGTATTCCAACAAATAAACATGCGCCCGCCCAAGTAAAGCAAACCTTCTTATGAATGTCTTTGTTTGGAAAGTTTCAATCCGAAGATTACCTTTAAATTATTTGCCGTTTGCAGTGTTTCTCATGCATGCTTTATTTATTACAATTAAATGAAAAGACAAAAGACTAACCAGTAAGAAAGTACTAAAACTATGACTTGAACCGAATTTTGAGTACCCACCCCAACTCAATAATAAATTCAACACCTGATTACAAAGCATACAAAATGAATGAATACACGTGTACGAACATTTCCACACATGACCACACAAGGTTCACCTTTCATGTAAATACAATAATTACGGTATATATGTATGACGCACCCTAGCGAGCAACCGTAAGCCTGACCAAAAGTCTTCTGTATTCTCATGTAATTTAGAATACAGAAGTAGGTGCCCACTGGCAGTGTTTTTACAGCTGTTAGTTTTGCACCTCGTCATGCATGTTTATACCTGCTTCATATGCACACATGCATTATGCAAACGCACACAAATGCTTAGCATACTCTTAAGCTCATATGCATATTGTTACTTTCCCCAAAAGCGTCCTACGTCCTACATCTCACATCCCACATCCCCTCCGTCCCCCAGCATTTACTCTAGGAAATTTAAAAATGTACAAATTTTCCACAACAATGCATAAAAACAATAGCAAAAAAAGGAAAAAACCATTTAAGTAAAATGCATAAATGAGTAGTGCATGTAAATGACCAAAAAGCTTCAGGTAAAGTTGCCAGGGAAACGCTTTTCCCATACACACTCATACAATCCAATATATTGTACTTAACATATTCATAAGGTAAAAACGCCCGAAATCTCATTTTGTTTTTTTTTTTGCCATGTTTTTGATTTATAATGGTTATTTATATGTTTTAAGATATTTAACATGAATTTGAAAATCATGCCCCAAAAAATGAATTCATAAAATGATAAATTCACAAACGAGTGTGTTCAAGTGTTCACGCACAAAAACACTTCCGCATAGTACATATATGCATTACTTTCTACGACAAGTAAAAGAAAAAATTTAAAAATATTTCGTAGTAATTTTCTACCACAAAGTGCTCAGAATACGTTAACTAGGTAAACATTGCAACTTCTTATGCTCACCACATTACAATGCGGGGTCTTTACGTGTGAAACATTTAGAAGAAAGTGTGGGATCGTGGGGAACGGCATCGAAATCTAAGGCAAATTAGACAAGTCGATGTGTCCGTCTGTTGCTGAAACACTAATAATAATATTTTTATATTGAAGTGAAATTTGAAGAGCTTTGTTCTCATTCCCTTCACATTACACTAAGTTTAAAATTCAAATTCAAGATTCGGCCCATGCCAAAATTTATGTTTTTACTCGTTTTACACCATTTTTTAAAATGGCTTTTTCGTATTTGAGTACAACGCCATTGACTTGTATTGCAATAAAAGATAAAATTATGAAAAGTAATTCGAAGAAACGCAACTGAAACAAAATTATTAACAATGAAGCGCCGAAGTGAAAAGTTAAAATGATAAATGAGTTGATTGTGTAAAATATGTATCCCACACCTTCAACCAGTTCCTATTATTACCTCGACAAAATTCACTTCCATAGAGAATGTCAAGTTTTTTATTGTACTTGCACTGTACTAATCTAAACTAACCTTTACAAAAACTTCACTCATTTGCAAAGATTCTAAAGAACTTTTTCGTATCTAAAAAGTTGTCACTCGAATTATTTTTGCTTGTTATTAAACCACAGTACAAACAAGTGAGACAACTTAATTTTGCTTAGGTCAAATTTTAAATGCGCTCCACATGTGCTTACAAATTGTGGGAGTGACAGGTACATGATTACGCCTTCTAACAGTGTGTGTAAATAATATTAATTAACCTGCAAGTCGAGTTCTCCGTTATCCAATCACGCCTATTTTCGGCACATTGACGGGTGGGCTGATTATAAATATGTTTGTATAACAAATTTTAATTTCATAGCTTAACGCAGTGGCAAATTAACAAATTTCGATTGTGGGCGTGATTCTTCAACAACGTAGAAACTAAAAAAGTTTGTACAAAATTGACACAACTGAATGTTTTAAAATGTATGACCACGACGTTCGTAGAAACAACGGATATACGTGCCTAGATCGACTCAGTTTTCGATGCTGATGAAAAATATATGTAGCTCACAGTTCTTCTGCGTATTGCAAATAGAATGAAAAACTTAATATTCTTTCCATATGTGATATGGAGGGTATGTGTATAAAAGAAAAAATCTATTTAAATTCGAAAGACCAAAGGGATATGAATAGGATTTAAAAATAGTTTCATAATATCATCATTTACTCTAGTTGGTCATTGTATTGTGGTTGTCATTGTTCTTGTTGTAAAAAACTGAAACAATAATTACCTGGTTGACTGTACAAATAATGTCCTTCAGTATTGTTACCGCTACTTTTTTGAATAAAACTTTCGTTTTAGAAATTTGCATTCCAACAAGTTTTATCTGCTTTCATGATCTCCACTCTACTCGAAATATGCTCAGGATAACCATATTGAGATTTGTTGTAAAGTTACTGACGTAATACAAACACACACACCACGCCTTACCTGTTCATCCAAAGAATTGAAATAAATTACACTAAATGCACCAGACGCAGGAGCAAAGCACAACTGACTATGTACGCATAGTGTGTTCTGCGTATTACTACCAGCACCACTATTACACAAAATAATTCATTTTTGTCTCGAATGAACAAAAATTGTTGTTCTCTCTCCATCATCGGTTTGGTTAAGCTTTTATGATAAATATAACCACAAAGTTTCGATTGTGTCTCCTACGAGATAAAGTGCTTTTTTATTTAAATCTTTCGCCCGCACTCCAAATATATCTATTACTATATATATTGTGTATAGTGCTGGGTGCGTTTAGAATGCAAAAAGTACTTTCTACTAATGCAATTGTTCATCATTTCTCTGGCTAGAGTTCTTTAGGTAAATATTAAATTTCATTCTGTTGTCATATTTTATACCCTCTACATAACTTGAGGGTATACTAATTTGTTATTCCATTGGAAACACACTGAAAGTTGCGTCGGAGACCCAACAAAGTAAAAATATTCTTAATCAGCATGAAAAACAAAATCGTGTGTCCGTATGTCCGTCGTATGTTGTTGGCATTTCCACTTCCAGTTTTTCTATTCGGATCACTACTTTGTTTGGGCAAAACTGGTCAAGAGCCGCGCCTAGAATCGTTAAAAGCCTGTTTTTCTGCCACAAATGTTGAGCTATGAAGTTGAAAGACAAATGCACAAATTTTTTTGGTCATTGGGCGTGATCGAATAACAGACCCATATCCATAATTTACAAACAACCACACTCAGTGTACAACTCAACTTGCAAACTGATATTCAATACATACACCATTAGATGGCGGAATCATGGACCTGCCACGTCCACCGCTTGTATGAACGCTTTGGATGATACTTAAGATTTGTCCTAAGCCGAATTTAGTTTACTTCCTTGTATTTTTCTCGGTTCTCTATAACAATAAAAACAACACGTTGTTGTGAATATTTTCAAACTATAACACATAACGTTCTGTTTTTTGTCACAAGAGCACACAAATGAATGATTTTTGTATAAAGAACTTGTGTTGTGATAAATAGTAGCAGTTGTGTTGTTATTAAAATACAGTTAAACAAAATAATTTATTGCAATAATTTATTTATTACGAATTCAACTTGTGTGGTTTTATATGTATTGTATGCAGTTCGAATATGTACGCATTTATGTACATTCTATTACAATACCATGTATTTAGTCTTAAGCTTAGATGGATTTATTTCACTGGAAAAATTAAAAACGATACCTAAATGATAAGAGAGTTTTCATTCTGTTTTCTATTCAATTATTATTGCAATAGTGAATTAAGCGAGACGCATTTTCCGGCACAACTTTACCTATAAAATTTTCAGAGAATCTTAAGAATGCAATTTAATGAGATTTCAAATAACGCGGCAACTATTATGTATATTAAATTACCCCTATAGGGTAGTGTGCAAGTCGAGTTTAAAACTTTATAAGGTTTTTGATACATTATGTGGGCGTGAAATAATTATATTAGTATCTTAAAATGTACGATCGTGAGAGTATCTATGCACGTAGACACATGTCTAGATCGACTCGAATTTTGATGCTGATCAAGAATTGTTGGAACGCTGTTGCCTTTTTTGGGGTTTTGCAAATGTAATGAAAAATTTAGTATCTTCTGTAGAGGGTATAAAAAGGAGCTAAGATCGGTCAAAGTGGTGGCGGAGGTGGCAGATTATGCCGATATCGTATATATATGAACTTGAATTTAGCTTGCGTGCCTATAAATATGCCATCCAACGATGTGTCGTGGGCGTGGTTAGATAACAGATACATTCGAGGTGATTCAAATAGATCGACAAACTTAAGATACTCCCATCTTATGTGTGTGTGTGTGTGATATGTAAATTATATAAATTATCTGGCTTAACCCAACATAACATTTTCTTTTGTTCTGTCTTGGAGTGCAATGGGATCCATCTCAAGCTTTATTCAATTTTATATTTAAATTTTTCTGGAATAATAACCAAAATCGAAAACAATACATTAATTATTGGGCTCAAGTTGTACGCACTTATACACATATACAGACGTTCTTAACTGCTCATATGAACAATTTACAGAAAATGCCAGTCGAGTAGAATTCTTTTGACAGGCATTTCATGCACCAATAATCCAATTTGTGCACTTAAGTTAAAAACGATCAAAAACAACTTAATTGCACTTTACTTGAATACTCAGTTAAATACACCATCGTTGCATTTATGGTTGCAGATTTTCTTAAATACAACTTAGGAAGGAAAACTCATTCAAGAACCCGAACACACCGCCTATGTATTGTACAATATAGAAACTTTCGCCTTTTTACACTCTCGAGGCTTTATTTAAACCGCTACCCAAACATAATTTATATACAGTGTAAACGGATCATTCTTTATGCTACTACGCGTACAACAAAATCTGATTATGCATTAAAAGCGCAACCTTTATATATCATAAATACGCACACAATCGTAATATATATGAATATAAAATCAAAGCAATCGAACTTTACGCAACATTTTTTATAATCCAAATAAACCACACTTATGAAATAAACAGAAACAATTTTAGTAAATGAACATAATCTATCACGCCCCACTCGACTCTGTTTTATGGAAAACACATTGTCAAAAACCATCAACAACTTCATTGCCATTCATGTGTACAACACCAACCTTCCATAAACATCGTTGTAAAATCCAACACAATACTTACATACGTACTCACATGCATACGTATGGGCATGTGTTCCATATTTGAACCCATAAAACTCTTTGTTGTGCCACTTGAAGTTGAAGTTCTGTATTATTTATGAGAGAGAGAGCATAGAGTTTTTTACTTCCAACATAATGTTTTGCAGAACATAGTCGTAGATCAATATTCACAAAGCACCAATAAAATAAACCAAGCAGTAGCTGCAAACATTTTCCAAACCATTAATCGCAAAAAAATGTTCACTCATTCGTATTTTTCACGCGATTTCAAACGATACACGTTTTCTCTTTGCACCCCACTTGATAATGATATGAAGATATTAGTTGTGAGCAAACATTCGAAAAAATGAATCATTGAACTCTTAAAAGCATCTAATTCGGAGTTGATTTAGCCCTTCCGTCCGCCTGTCACTCTGTCTGTATAAGACATAACATTTTACAAATTGTACAGAGTTGTTGGGAGTCCTAGATCTAGTGACCACCTAATGTAATACTTTCACTTGTTTGCTTTTATATAGACTTGCTTATTGTTGTACAATCTATTGTGCTGGAATTCGAATCGAATTGGAAAGGGCGAACAGAACAATTAAATATAAAGGCGAGCGCATGTTAGAGCATTTCGAAATCGCCAAGGGTGATAAAAGAACGCATTTTTATTCGTTCAATTGTACAACAGATTAAGACTAGGGAGAAGGAAAAAAAATATTCCGATAAAAAGAAAGAATTCAAATTATTTACATGGACACTTGTTGAAGAAAGTATTGAAAACGTTGTATGTGATGTATCCATCTTTTCATAAAAATGTACCTAAACAAAACGTAGGCACAGTTGAAATTGGGATTTATAACGACTACAATCTTTCAGCATCGTGCGTTATAACCATATAACTGACAACAATTTTAAAACGTATTTAAAAAATCTGTGGAAGGCCCCTATCTTTAAATACAAGGCCCTGAATAATATTAATATATTAATTTTTAATGAGGTTCTAATTTATTAAAAAAGAAGGTAATCATTGAAAACGGAAATCGACAAATTTCCCAAATTTCCCAAATTTCTTCAAATTTATTTTCATTTGCCAACATAACATTTTCATAAACTTCATGATTTAATTAATGGCGAATGCGTATAAAAATCCTTTATAGTCAAATGGTGGCGATTTATGGCAAAAGTTGTTTTTCTGACATCATTGTGTGTACGCTATATAAAAGAATAAGAGTGGAAGAAAAATGATTTCAGTAAAGTGAAAAAATAGAAGAAGAGACGAAGAGAGAAATCTGATGAATATTTTCAGTCTATGGCATTAAACGGTTTTGTAAGAATGAAAATGTAGAAAAAAATTGGGCGAATCAGTTAAAAACTTTATAAAGGTTTTTATATGAATCCGCACCACCACTAACCATATACGAACCTATGCTAAAAAGTTCGTTTTATAAATGTCCAATTTCGAATGGATTGTATGTTTCCTCCCTCATGACGTTGTCTGCACATTTATGTGCATTTTACTATTGACGTTTTATCCTTCCCTACACAGCATTCTATAGACAGCAATTATTGTTAATTTTGGCCATACGTAGAACCTATAGGATTCTGATAAACGTAGCGATTGTCAATAACATTTAAGATTTTCTTAACACTCGTCTTGCAAACCACATGTTGAACGTTTGTGCTAAAGCGTAAAGCGATTCACGTAAACATCTATAAAATGGTGATTTTATACCATTTAATAATTTTACAATACCAGAAGATATTTACTATCTTTGCCATAAATTTTGATAACATAATAAAAGTTAAAAAAAGTGGTGAAAAGGCGGAAAGAAGAAAAGCTAGATCTTAAGAAATCACACAATAAAATTTTTTATAACGACATAAAATTCTTTCCTATATCCAAGGGAGCAGTATTTAGAAAGGTAACTACTATAATAATAGAACAGATTTTTTTTCAATAACGGCTTTTTAGTGTTGCCAATAAAATCAGAAACGATTTATTAGAAACCTCTAAACTTGCTTTTCTAAGCTACGACATTGTTTGCGCGGCTGTTTGTAATTCCTAAATGGCAAATGCCGTATAAGTATGTCCCATTTCACTGAAAATTTTAGAGCCACAATCTGAATCAATTTGACCAATTTTCCGTCCTTTTTGGGCACACCTTTTGAAATGTTTCGATGAAGTTTTAAACGTTTACTATTGAAAGTGTTTACATTGGACTATTTTGAAATAAGTATACGTAATTGACTAATTTGTACCCAATCGGACCATTTTTAGAACCTTTTTCCATAAAACGATATTTCACGAAATGGCTTATATGTGGTACTACTTAGCGTTTACTGATGCTACTAAACTAATTATAACATTTATGTAGGATTTTAACTAGTGACGTACAACCAACTGAAACATTTTTGCTGTTTTTCCAAAGTAGAATCGAACTGAAATAAATAGTTTTCTATAAGAGAAGACTTGGGGCTAACTCAGTAGTAAGGGATGAAAACCCACACAGGGCATACCAGGTATGTTTTTCTGTTAGATGTATCTACAAGAAGCCGTTAAAGGTCATAAAAAGTTTATTTTCTTGATTAGTATAAAAATTTGAGTCGATTGAGGGGACTTTTTTCCGACTGTACGTCCATATATCCTGTTTTGAAGCGCTCACTACAATAATTAAATATGATTATAACCATATAAAGGAACAGTATAAGGGGAGAGGTACAAAACTGTCAACACAAACTAGAGACTCTGCAATGTTAATTAACAACACATCAGTGTACCATACATGAAGGTTTTACTTATAAGTTAAATCTTTAAGTTCCACACTGTTAGCAATTAAGTGGTAACTAATTGATTGTAAGTACCGTCAAATGTATATTTTTGCACGAATATTAATTAAATGTATTTCAATTAGCAGTAAAGGAAGTAATAATTTGTCTGAAAAAGTCATCGTTTTTCCGCTTAATATTATTTTTATTTTTTTTTCAGATTTTCGTTATCCATTTCATTGGTTGTAAGTGGAATAACATCTTAGATGGAATTTTTTTATTATTACCTGAATGAATGGTTTCATTGTTCACGCTCTGTTAATGGCATTAAAGTTTCATAAAGGAGGCTTCTCTTTTCTTTTATTTCTTTACCTTATACTCCAAGCAAGCGTCATACCTACGCAAACGAAGTTGGTTACAACGTAACCTGAAAAGAGATATAAGAAGATTTTTCTGCACCTTCTCCATTTATCTGTCTACGATTTTATACACCTTAAGCTTATTTTTGTGCTGGCGTTAAATCTGGCCTTTGCATCCACTGAATGGTGTGTGCGATTATTCTTAGATCAAAAGGCTAAGGTATTTGTAAATAAGCTTGAAATACTCTTTGTGCCTGCTTAGAACTGCTGCTATCTATTGGTATCTACATCAACATACTTCTACTTAATTGTAGAACATAGGTATGCGGGTAGAGAAGTGCATCCAAATAAATTCGCATTTCAATTGGAGTGTTTCTGTGCGTGTACTTTTATGAGAACAAACAGTAGCTAGAGCAGAAACCAGTAAAAAAGAAAAATTGCTTCGGGCCAAATATTTACCACCCTCTACAGTTAGGTGGGCGTGCTTTAATATCTAAACAAAATTTGTTACAACAATAGAACCATTAACGGTTAGATCGATTCAGATTTAGAAGTTGTTCAAATAATTCGCGAACAAACATTCTTCAGACGGTGACTGTCGCCTCTTTGTCTGTGCCGCAAAGCGAAAGACAAATTTAGTATATCTCTCATGTCCTGGGGAGAACGTAAAAACGAAACGAATACAGTTCCAACATTTGCGCTGTTGTTCTGTTGGTTAAAAGGTTTTCTTTTCTTGCTACGTTCCGTTGCCACTTGAATTAATCGCGCTCGATTTTTATGATTTTCAATTAGTTTTTGTTTAGTTGAGTTCCTTGCTTTTTATATATTTTCTCCTCTTCTTTTTGCATTTTTATTTTCTACTTCGTTTATTGAATTCCCTTTCTGTCGTTCCCTTTTCTTTGGCTCATATAACTGCAACCTAAAAACTCTGCCCGTGAATCTATTCACCTGCTCATGTAATTGCAAATTGAATGGAATTTGATTTAATGTGTTTTGCGCTGCGACGACAGCATTTGCGCTAGATATACAATTAACCACACATTACATCGGATATGAGCATTAAGTGATTTGATTTGCTAAATTAATCCACACAATTTTAATTGAAAGTGCTGCTAAATTCATTTGAATTATCGCTTGTTGTTGTTGTGCATATGTATTATATACATCGTGTATTATTTAAAGATGTCGCGGGTGTGTTCATAAATCATCGGTCAAAAGCTCACATTCGTTCGTACCCATGGCTAGATGAGCGTGTAGTTACTCCCAAGTATACACTGATGTATTCACGTACACAAATACTTGCGTTGTGTAGGTGTTGGAACATTTATTCCCCCTTCACATATTATAATTATCCATCATTTATTCAACTTTGTGTAATGTGTGACAACTGCTTGTCCACTGAATCGTAAGCGGGTAATGTGTTAAAACATCTCACACCTTTATCTATTGCGTTAATGTGCTTAAAAAACGCACCAAGGACGATTCTTCAAGATATTGTAGCTGTTTATTACTTGCTGTTAAGGAACTAACATTACAAGTTATGTTGAAAGTTGAAATCTTTGCATGACAGTACTCGCAACGAAAGAAATCGCCCTCCTCATAACTTTAAGTATTCATCTGATTACTTTAACTTCTTTTAATGAATCATAACTTGACCGTGTCTCTATTACGATTATGTTTACGACATACTTACTTGTACAAGTTCCATGTAGATACCTCTCAAGGATGAAGCACTTCCCATAAACTTATCGGCATTCCCTCTCTGCTTCAATTCTGTTTTTTGTACAAAATCAAGGGGAAAAGTATTCATCTTCAGATTCACCCACATTCATGCATTGGGTGAAATGAATAATACCGCATTAATGGTAATCAAGAAGCTGTTGAGTTGTTAATTTGTTTGGCAATAAAATTACACGAACATGCATAAAACATAAGGGAGCAATAAAGCTTAATATACAAGTATTGAGAGATGTTTATATTGAGACCGGTATAAAATTTATATAATAATTTTTTTATTGGAAAGCGTGCTAGGTACACAGTGCACATGATTTAAATTTCAATTCAACACGTGAAATATTACTGTAAACCCATCCCAACAACACTTTGTCCAATCAGCTTGGAATACTGACGGGATACAACAATGCCTGTCTGCTTATATATGGAAAACGTTGTCCTGGTCGGAAAAATTTTTCTTTCTGTTGAAAACTAAGAAAGTCTTTTAGTTTTATGCTATTAAGTATAAAGTGTTGCAAGATTTAGATGCGGAAAGACTCGTTTATTTATTAAATTTGGCAAATATTAAAAACCCTTCACGCATACATACTAACGATGGGCCGTGGGCGTGGCAATTATATTATAACGTTTCCAAATAGAGTATGTGTTACGTATCAATTTAAAGTTTACGCTGAGTATGGTTTTTTTGTAAATTGTGTGTGTCTGTTAACCGACCACGCCAACATTCGACACATCGATGTATGATGTAATTATAAATATTTGTATCAAATTTTAACTTCATAGCCCAATATTTGTGCTAGATACTATCGATTGTGGGCGCGGCTCTTGAACAATTTTGCCCATTTTAAATAGCTTCGTAGAGACTTAACTAAATACTGAAGAATTTCGTATTTTTACTTTTATTCTCATAAGCCTTTGACGAAAGGAGTATCAGAGACTCTCAATCTATGTATCTCTATGTATATATACATATGTAAAAGAGTGTATGTATCGCTTTAACTACACTGTCCATCAAATTGAAATTACACAAAACTTATAACGTGGTTAAACGAAAAGCAAAAGTAGTCGATTTTCAAGATTTTTAAGTTTTTCAGCCTGATTGCCAGTGAAAAATTTTCCTTTTACATCCTAAAGTGTACGTATTGAAACTTTGTTCTTATTTTTTTGGTGTTAAATTCAAATCGAGTACATTTTTGTTAGTGCAGTGGAATTACTTTCTTTCTTTCAAGGAGCTCGTTTGCTTACGATAATCTCTTACCCTTTCAGCTATTTATACGCAAGTGTGTTGAAAAGTTTCTGTCATAAATTTTTCTTGCTATTAACACCTTTCGAAGCAATGCACCTATGTGTATGTGTGCTAAATACCATACACGGACGGAGATGCACTCATACACGTGTGGTGTGTATGATATGTTTAAGTAATCATAAATGGATATAGTATTATATTTGACCGCTGGGGAGAGTGGGCAAGTGAGTGGGTACCGAACTTTTGTGTGCAAATGGGTTCGGGCAGACAATGACTTATGCGAACGGTTGCATAATTTATGGACAGAGGGAACGAGCATGCCTTGTTTTCGTCAGTCTTTTGCATTTGCATTCGTAGGAATTCTCTTCACATTCATATTCTAAATATGCAAAGTGCGGCAGCGACGCAAAGAGTCCACCATGAGAAATTTGCATGTGCATAGAATCAGACTAAAAGGCAAATAATGGAAGAAAATGAACCGCAACGATTTAAAAATTTAATAATCCTTTTGTTAGCTGGATTAAAAACTAAATGAAGTTTTACCGTGTGCTTCACTTTGCATTTCATCTTCTGGTTCCTATTTGCAGTTGTGGTTAGATGGAGGGAAATTTATGCATGCAATTTTTTCAGGCCTCTGCCCCTCTCGCCCCATCTTTCCTGAGTAGATGTTACGTTTGCTCCATTCTTGTATTCTTCCACCCTGTACACGAAATGTTGCGGTTTTTGTTTTATTGCTTTTGTCCAGCTTAGCTGAAGATTTATGGGGTTTTTCCATTTTAAAGGTCATGTCCAAAGTTTAACATACGTAAAGCCCTCTTCGTATGTATGCATACGTATCCACATATGGTCGGTGATGGGATACAGAAGAGTTCGTTCCAAGGCAAAAAAGCGGTGGACTCATCTGCCGATCTTGTGCTTAAGACCAACCGCAATAGATTCACTTAACGAACGCATAGGGAAACAACCAAAAAATCTTCCTATTAAAACTTGAACGTTATTCCTTATGTGTGTGGGATTTTCTCAACTTGGTAAAAACTCAAGCCAAGCACAAACAGTGTAACAATCACACTGTAGACCAATAAATGAAATGAAAAGAGTGCAAATTACAACCAAAATAGCAACATGTTTGGCACAAACGAATGTTAATTACCAGGAGAAGCAAAGGCTGATATTAAGCCTTTCCTTCCAAAGGGACCAAAACATGCAACTTTTAAATTTATTGCCGCAACTGGGGTACCAGTTGGTCGCAGCACATTGCTTGAAGTGCACTGTCCTACAATTTTTTCTGTTCCTCCTTAATACTTAATATTCATGCAATTTTGTAATATTTATCATTTTGAGCAATGGCGAAAATCCTACTTATGCGACCGGATGTGTACGATACGTACGAGTTTTCTTGATTTCACAGAAATCCGAGGAATTTTAAAAAGTATTTTACCGATTTTATTACACCCACCATCGCAATTTTCAAAACATTTGTAACACCCTACAATTGTTCGTATTCACTCAAAATGTTTACCTTATGATCCCGCCCGTATTATGAGTAACATTATCGGTCACAAATTTCAATTTTGGTGGGTGTCCAAGGGTTGAACTAAGCCTTGTTTACGGTGATTTCTTGTAATAATCTGATGTAGTCAATTTCGTGCACGCACAAGTACTTTTTCACAAAAATTATTCTAAATGACATTAAACTGCAAAAAATTGTAAAAACATTCTTGCCTTACATTGAACTCAAGTGCACAAATATGTGAAATTACAGCGCATTCTCATTGAAATTTACGTGTATATAAACAAAGGAAAAAAGAAGTCACGAGGACATTATAAAAGTGCAAAATTATAGCTCAAGTAGCTAATAAATGCCAAGAGGCAAGAGTGAAGCAAATTTAATCGCAGTGATATACGTACGACAGGCATAGCAAGGAATGCAGTGAAATCTAAGGGGGTGGTACTATACATGGACATGCAGAGAAATGGTAGAAAAGTAGAGTGTCGGTTAGACAGAGAGACAGATACCATGTATAATTTTTTACTATTGAACTATTGAGTCTTTTCTAAGAAAGCAAGGACGAACATAATTTACTCATTAGAAATTAAACAGGTGGTCTAACTAATGCAATTTAAACACAAAATGATATTGACAGTTGGTGGCTTCCCCGTAATTTGAGGAAAATTACTTAGAAAAGTTATTCAAACAGGATGCAATAAAAACCACAACAAAAAAACAAGAATCGAGTAAAATAATACCCGTACACTTGACCTAGGTGAAGTTTTTTAGCCCCAGCATCGTAGGACATTAAATTGTAATTTTAGAGGCGTGGTTTAAATACTCTCTTTTTTCTCTTTCTGTGACAAAAAAGCAAATTATTAGATCGCAAATATGTTCTCCACATTTTCGGGCGCTACATATTGCTACAGTCCTAGCTGTGGGAGAACACGAGTAGTAAGTAGTAAATGAAATCTTAAGTAATTCTTATGTCCCAATTTTGTGTGTGTGCTTCTGGCTGTTGCAGTAAAGGATGGTGCGCATGAAAAGAAACAAAACGAAAATCTCTTTTATCATCTTTGCATATATGATATATAGTAAAAGCTTTCATTCCACTCATTATTATGGAACGTTGTGACGTTGAGCGTTTTAAGTGGATTTAGCACTCGCACTGGCAATTAGCACAATACACACATATGATTAGGATTTACAACTGCCATTAAATGAATATGTACGGAACACTATGCTCGCTGCATTCATTTTAAAATACCTGCATAAACAGTCAGAACGGCCAGTACAAGCCCCCGACAACATTCCAGCATACGCCAAATTTAACACGTGCTTGTGTGTGTGTCTGTTTGGAATGGTGAATTATAACACCGATCATTCTTTAACGTTTAACGTTTAAAGTAAAATTCATACCGAATTCCATGTAATTTAAGTTAAAACTTGCATTTCCTCTACACGTGTACCCGCTTTACGTTATGTAATACCCATCACCACCTTGAAATCGGGGATAGACTTGGTATACCAAAACGTTTGCAGCACCCGTAAAAAAGAAAGCTTTGGCGCTTCAAGGTTCGGCCCAAGCCAACTTAATCTTTTTCTATTCTTTTTGTCTATTTTTTACAACATTGTTGAAATAGTATATTTTACTATTCACATTAGACTATAAACATTCTTCCACACATACACACGTCGCAATGATTACCCAACACCAAGCTAAGATACATACATAGACGCACGTACCTATGCAAGAATAATAAAGTAATGCGTATTTCGGCGTGATGTTTGTTTGTGAAAATGTGTATCATCCATATACCTACTTATGCAAACATGAAAAGGATTTAGGGCACTGTATGTTCAGTGCTTCAGAAAGCAGGTTGCAGCCTATAAAGTCACGTTCCTGAATTCGTGTCATATTCATTTTCATTTGAAAAACTTACGGCTTATACAAGCGTAGGATATATGTACGTATAAATGTAAACCAAAACTAAAAGGAATGCTCCACTAAAACAGTAATAATCTTTGTACGCTTCTGTCACTCTCTTTAATAATAAATTATATTATAAAATTCATAAAATGCATGTGTTGTAAAGTATGTTTGTGTATGAGCGGCGAAATGTGTTTTACTTTGCATCGTAGAGACAACGCCATTTCGATCTTAGCTTTTTATCTTTTATTTATTTATTTAGAATGTACTTGAATGGAGGTACTTAAAATATACTTTTCATGTTTGTTTTAGTGTACGTGAGGTGCTCAAAATATCTCCATCATTATTATTGTTATTAGTTGCCACAGACCAAGTAACGCTGCCATAGGCAAATGTATTTTACCTTTTAGCTTCGAAAATTTACTCCCAAAACTCCACACACTTTCTCTTATATGAAATGTTTCTATTTACTCTGCACACCACTTCCCGTTGTCTACTTCTTCCAGTAATTTAGTTTTATTTGAATATTTTCATATGTGTAGAGTACTTGATGCTCTAACCACCGAAAGGGATGCATAATAATTATGATTAAATTAATTTCCTATTTTTTCACATCAAAGCTTTATTTCGAAACTTTAATAATAAATTGTAAGAAAATATTTTGTTTGTGAAAGTTTTCAAATTAATATCATAAATTTTCATTTAATTGTTTTCATGATACGAGTAGACGAACATATTAGAGAAGACACATGAGGCATGTGTACGTATGTGTATATACGAGTATATATGCAAACTAATTTATACATAGAGGAGGATTTTTATTGTATATTCAGTACCTTGAACTGCGCAGTATTCTCATTTTATTACAGCATACGTAACCTTAAGATCTACTTGATTAACATCGAATTCTGAAACGATTGTCCGTTTGTCCATCTGTTTGTCTACTTGTTTATGATGAAAATTTAGACATTTGTTTCAAACTTTATTTTAAAAGTTTTGCTGGTATTTTAACACTGATTAGTATTGAAATTAAGACAATTCGGTTAAGAAATACGCCCACAGTTTAAAGGAAAGGTAAATATTTTATGGCGTTTCAAGAAATTAACCACAAAAAATAACAACTGAAAATTCATTTAAAGTCACGCCGTCATTATGTATGCATCACAACCACAACCATATCGTATTTTACAGCCCTTATGTGTTGAGTATTCAAGATGTGCAGTGTTGCTCTCGTATCCGCATTACGTTTTGTGTATCGAAGCAATCATATTGACTGTTATAGAATTGTTCCAACTGATAGATGATAAAAATACTATTTAAACGTTTAGGTGGTACGAGCTGAACTTATTTATCCGGTGACCATACTATTATATTACACAGGCGGGTACGAGTCAATTGCCGTATGATTCGATTTAGATTACGCCCTATGCAGCAGTCACGACTCTATATTATACGCTAGAAAGTAATGGCTAAACAGTTGCAAAAGGAGCACCCGGGCACATCACCACAGAGACAAGGCTTTTCACTTGTGCTTTCCCTGTTGCCGCTGCAACATCACTTTTGATTGACTGCGTGCTGGTGTTATAAGAATTACAAACATTTGAGGGATTTGCATATGATTGAAGGTTGAATGTATTTGAAAGCATCACTTTGTTCCCTCTACACGTTAACTAATTTTTAAATCATGTTTAGAATCACGTAGAAGAAATATCGTTCTAAAGAAAACTTGAATATAAGTAGAAAAATTTATTTTTTTTGGCACTCTTTCACTATTCAACATAAACTTTCGTGGGTAAAATAAACGTGAAAAAGCGCTAAATGGACAGGGGTTCTAAAAATGGTTCATCGATTATGCAAAAACTGTGATCAAAAGCTTGCCGACAAATTTGCGCAAAGATGAATGGATATATAGACAGCCACACAGAATAACACGGTTAAATCGATTACAAAAAGTGATTTTGAAGGAATGGGTATAATTGATGGACAGTGTGGCATTAATTTTACACTCCAGAAATGTTACCTCGAACTCTTCAATGTAAGACTAATAATAACGCGTTTCTGAAACGTCAGTTCAACTGTCAATTTTTTGTTTTTCCTTCTTTCTCGTCTACTTTTATTTCTTTTAAATATTCTAAAAGCAAATTTCGTACACTCACCTAGCACTTACAATACGTCACAATATTGCTTCAAAATTCAAACAAAGGAAAAACAAAAGAAAATTATTTTACTTCAAGTAACAATTTCGTTAACTGTATATTTTGTTCAATTGTTTTTATAACGCGAGGGATTTGGTTCATAAGCTAAGCACTAAGTGGTGCAACAAGAACCTCTCTTAACACACACACAGCAACAATTCGCAACATACTCAAGTTTAAACTGTTATTTGCCACTTTACGAACTAACAAGCACTTCAACGGTCTGACTTCAACACCAATACATGCAATTAAAGTATTGAAAGTATTGAAAATAAAGTTCACTAAATTGTAATAAATTGACTTTTCAGGGGAGGAAAAATACTAATGTTGTTGTTATTGTGATATATGGGAAGGAGTATAGGTGGATGGGTGTGTGGAAAAATTCCCACATCTATGCGGCCGAATACTAAGAAGTCTTGTACAATAGTTGAAGTAAAAATTGATACTTGATTGACATTGCAGCTAATATGACCATGTATTGTTAAGCTTAAAAGTTCCACAATGTGTTTAGTGCGGAACTTCGTGCGTCATGTGAGGAACTTCATCTAAAGTATTTATAAAACGGAGGTTCCAACAATTGTCAGATCGTATCTAACATGAGAACATCTATTTTTAAATCTAACAATTTATCTTAAAAAAAATTGAGAAAATTGCGAACGTTTATTGCAACAACCGGGTACATACGTCATAAAAAGAGTTTTATTGAGTTTGTTAAGAATCTAAGAAAAAGCGCATTTTCGTCCAATTTAAGCCATTTTCAATAGAGTTTCTCTTTGAGTTAGAATAAGAAATGCCCTTGCACCAAGACCGCACCAATGCATTCTGGGATTGATACATTTCGGATTATTCTTTGTTGCGCCTCTGACGTCTTCTCTTCTAAAAGGAGGCGAAAATGCAATACATTTGGTATGAAAAAAGCCATGTATTGATGTTGTGGCTGGTGTTGCTGTTGTTATTCCAAAACTTAACTTCTAAACTCTAAACTCTCACAAACTTTTTTAGCAAAGTTCCTAATGTCACATTTCAGTTCTGATTTAACAAAATTAAAAGAGAAGCACGAGCATGTCTGATCAGTTTTATAAAATGCTTTTTCCTCCCCTCACCAATTGTACAAATTAGTTGTGTGCGATATGTTCGTTTTCCTTTTTAACTTGCATTTAAACTAATTAATTCATTGTGGGATAAGCAACGACACCGTATATAATTTCTCAGTGAGAACGTAACTGCAACAGTTGATTTTTTTGTTTCAATTTTATTACGGGCACGTAAACATGTGTGCATGACCATCATATGTACACACAAACATGCGTTTTTGTAAGTTTATGTTTTCGGCTGGAGACGTATGAGTACGTGTGTGTTTAAGCAAAAAGAGTTTTAGTACGTTGCCCCAACTTTCTATTTTAGTCCTGGCGTATTAAAGAAGTAAAACAGAACAGAACAAAAAATAAAACACTACCACCATGAACAACAAAAACAACAACTTATTCATTTAAAAAGTTTGCAAAATTTGAAAATATTGTCCACGCACGAATTGATTGGAATTCATTATACACCCAGAAAAAGAGCAGAAAATAAAACCTATAAATTAAAACGGACACACCTACACATACAAATTAACATACACACCATACATACGGAATAAAGGAAGGTTTGTGCTTGCACATGACTAAAGCGTTTAAAAAAGTGAAATGAATTTGTGCTTGTGCGGTATTTTATAAGTGTGGGTCTGTGCGTGTGAGTGTGTGTGTGTGTGTATGTGGTTAGTTGGTAGAGGAAAGTCTGCAAACAATTTTGTGGCAAAAATCCAAAAACTTTATATTGCATAAAATGCGGTTCAAATAATGATTATCCAACAGGAAAGAAAGACTGACAGAAAGAGAGAGAGAGAAGCAAATAGAGAAAACCTAAGAAAAATAGTTCTCTTACACACACACAACAACGTAACCCGTTATTCCATCATTTGAGTCTTTTACGTCCTCTGGAAGGATTTATGCACAACTAATTGCCTACTTGTGGATTTTCACATACATTCACCCACCATGCACACACACATACAATTGAATTTTTATTACACTAAATATGTTTAACAAGTAAGAAAACTAAATTTGGGTTAAAGAAAACCTTAAGTATCCTTCACATATCCATACATGCTGTAGGCGTAGGCATAGGATTACGCCCTCTAATCGGGTTTGTATTACTTATCTGCTTGCAAATCGAGTTTTACACTGTGTATAGTAGTTTGTTAGTAAAAGTTGTATTCGTTATTCGCGACCACGCATCGTTAGATGGGACGATTGTAAATATGAGTACTCTGTAGGGTTTCTGATGCCTACTAGTATACCTCCATCTTATGAGGAGGTTATAAAATGTTGTAATGAAACCAGTTTCAGAAAGATATATTAAACCGTAATTCGTACAATGTAAGATAAATTATTGTATGTTACAATCATTCTGTAAGGACGGACCCAATTAAGTTTTATAGAAACGAAACCTTTTTAAAAACATCATTTGAGATAATTTTAAAGCATTTAATTGCACAATGCTTCCATCCACGGTCATATGAAGGGACAGAAGCGGGCAAAATTGTAAATGCTTTAATCGAGTAAGAAAATCAGACATTGACTAATCGATTATGAAATTTCAACTCTACTAATTAGTATATAAGTTCTACTTACTACTACTACAATAATTAGCTTTAAGAATTGTGGCGTAATACTATTTATGGTATTCGCCCTTCTTGTACTTATATATTTGCAAGTTATCCTTTTCTTTGCTGAATAACGAGTGGAAAGAATTGTTCTGGTTGCTGTTACATTGTTTTGCGTCGTTAATAAAATGTTTAATTACAATTAATACGCTTCAGGTGTAAGTACAATAAATATATAGATACCATGCAGTAATTGGAACCAGCTTTTATATTGCAGGAGTGAGATTTGTAGCCTTAGCTAAGCTCTAGCTAAAACCCTCCGCATACAATTGGGTTTCACTAAGTTAATCACTCCGTTGGCAAATACCGAAAGAAGACCTCAAAAATGTCATAAAATATTTATATAAATTCCTGATCAGCGTCAAAATCTGAGTCGATCTAGATACGTCTTTGTGTGTTGTTGTTATTCAGACGCTCATGATATGTACAAACTGAGCTTTCCAGCTGAAATTTTGCACAAAGATTTTTAGTATAGTGGAAAGTTTGGTATTTGAAGTAAAATTGAAAATATAGGATAACAGCCACGCCCACAATTCATAAAAATCTTGCTGATTCTAATTACGACTCATTCTTTTCTTCATTTAATTATTAAAAAGACCCATGAAATTGTGGAAGGTAGCCTGAGCCAAAAACATATAACGCTTCTACCTGCTTCACTTGTGTCTGATCTACTTATTGACACCAACACCATCTGTGACTAGGTAACTCTCAATTTATAGCTGACACTGGACACTTATTTAGGAACACACGCTTCTTTACGATTTTTCGTTAAGAACATAAACATGTACCTCCTTCTTTATCTTATGCCAATAATTTACATATTTTGCACACACTTGTACAAAGGATTTGAATAATGTCACCATTACTTCGAATGAGTAAATGAAAATATTACAAGTGAGATATTATTTATAAAAGAACACTCCCACTCTTTTAACATATTTGCACGTTTTTCGGCGCATTGTAAACTTTTTACATATATTTTATAAATCACTAAAAATACCCAACAACGTATCTTGAATATTTGTCATATATTTTATGCACTCTACGCATGACCTTATTGACAGTTTACTTATGATTAAAACACTTACTTTTGTATATTCGTATAAAAAATTAAAAGCAAATAAAAAGTATGCCAAACAGGGCGTATGGACAAAGGTTTTTAACCCTTAAAGAAGAACAAAAATGTAATTGAAAGCAAAATATTCTTAATTGTATGCATGTACCAAAGTATTTGATGGAAATTTCAGTTCAGATTTTTGGACAATTTCTGTTGATCAGTGTAGTCTTATGCGAAGGTTGTACTAAACTCATATAGACCCAGAAGATTTTTTACCTTCATGGTGTTTTTCTTGGCGAACAAGTGCTGCGAATGACATTCAACAATAATGAGGAGTTCTCTTGCTGCCAATGTTGCGTTGCATGTATTATGCAATACACATGCTTTTATTAGAATTTCATATTAAAGGTGACGATTACGTCTAATTACTCCCTACATGTGCGCTGAGCCACTTGAAAACAAAACCACCGTCATGTATTAGTGCATAATGTATATGCTTACAATATAGAGAACAAAACAGAATGCACGAGCTGTGCTTGCTTTGCATAAACGAATACAATTTACTATTACGTTTGCGATGTGAAATGTTGGGTTTAAACCGACTGCAGTATCATTTCCTATCACGTGAACATTCTTGATCCTTTTCACTTCACTCTAAATGAACACTTCTGTATGAAAGGACAATTTTGCAGAAGGAGATAAAAATCATCGCAATCTTTTCAATTTAAACCCGAACATTGATATTTATGGCAAAATGTTTTCCATGCAGACCACGTCCATAAAACTGCGGGGGTATCTCAGACTTGGTCTCAGCCAAGTGCAGCTTTTTTACTTGTAATTTAAATGTAAAGTTGATCAGTTTTTGACCTTGTGTAGTGTATTTTTTTGAAAAATGTTGGACGTTGCGTTGCATAGATTACAAAACTTCTACGTAAAGTTAGTGAACAATGCATCAAGGGTAGGGTGTTATGAAAATAAGAATAAAAACTGACATCAACTAAAATTTAAAAGCAACAATAACAACATCAACATATTTGTTGCTTCGTTTATTACATTGGTGCGCTAGTATTATTAGCCGGCTTCAGTAGCAATATTGGCAGCATTTAAAAAAGGAAGAAAAAGAAAACTGAAAGGGTTCCACTTTTTTTCCTGCTGTTTGTCTTCAATGGAACAAAAAGGAAAGAAAAGAGCATTTAATAGCAACGGAAGAAGAGAAGTGTGTGGTGGGCATGTTTAGTTTATTATATGCCAACAGTTTAGATGGCAAAAAGTGAGAAAATATGATGGCAACTTTGTTAATGCTGTGTTGTGATATAAATTAATTGCAGTAAATTACCAATTAAATCTAAGAAGCTCTAAATACACACTCACTCCTTCTCTCCTCCTTCACGCTCGCTTGCACTTTATTCATTCATTTACCTGCTTCCCATTATATGCATGCAGGCAGTCAGCCAAACTCCTCCAGAACATCTCCTCAGGATGCTATTATATACACGGGGTGCGTTGTTGTGCGTTGTTGTGCGTTGCCAGCCATAAGCCAGACACAGTCACTCATCGTTGACTGAAAGCAGCAACAACGCGAGCAAGCAAGCAACTTACTCGTTGACTTTAGGTACTTCAATTAAAGCACTGTAATAGGAACAGGAAGTTATATCAAACAAATGATTTTTTGTTTTCCTTATAATTAAAGAGTTTTTATTAAAATAATGAAGCGGGCGGTACAAAGTAATTTAAAAGAAATTTGAATAAGTTCAAAGGGAAAATATTTTCTATAACAAAGGCATACCTTGTCAATCGTACTCTCTCTCTCTCTCTCTCTCTCTCTCATTAATTCTGCAGTAAATATATGGCTAATAGGGTAAAATGTGAAATCAGAAATAAATTTACGAAATATGAGCTCAACAATGTGTAAGTTTGGATGATTTTGGGAATTCTCCTCTTCGATAATATGGTAAACAGGTAATTTATCCATAAAATTTGTGCAACTGCTAAGATCTACTATTCTTATGCGTACAGCGTCCGCTTCCACATGTCTGCATTGCAATTCTACCTCACGATAAAATTGAAACTGAGTTCCCTAATAATCCTTTCTGTTGTCCTTATTTTCATATGTAATACTTTATATGGGTATGTTGTGGATTGGCTTGACCGTGCCGCTAAATTAAATAATGTATAAATGTTTCGTATTACTCACAGTTTCAAAATAAATGAGAAATAATGTATTCAAGTTGTTGACTTGTTGAGATTATGCTAATGTTTAAGTTCATTAAATAATTGATGCCATTATGCTATAAACACAACGCATACGTGCAGTGTCTACATATATATATTGGGTTGAATAATATCTAGTGCGTAAAGAAGTTATTTGTAAAATTATTTACATGTGTGCCTGTTCGTATGTATGTACGCATTCGACTTATATAACTTAACCATAATGAATGAATGAAATGATTCGATCAATGGCTTGCATGATACCTTCATTATCCCATATCACATAATATACCAATATATATATAACATATATGCATATAAAGTTACATACACACAAATACATGTTTTCATGCATTTGTGTATAAAATCTGAACGCTGTATATTGAATTAATGGTTTGTCACGTAACGTCATTAATTTCAACCAAAGGCACCAACAATTTGCATCAACAACTACGGCACAGTTGTTATAGTTTACACAGCATTTGTTGCAGTTATATACACAATAGAACACGTGTATTTCTTATTTCATATTTTACTCAATAATGAAAATTTTAAAAATAGAATCTTATGCGAAACTCAGTCAAGGTGACTTGTGTCGCAAACGTTTCCGAGGGAATACGGAATTTTCACAAAATTAAACAAGAGAGAGACCTAAATTTGCAAGAGAGATTCTAAATCTTAAGCACCCTCTCCATCTACAAACAAACTGCGATTACGCCTTCTAATAAGGTGAGTATTACGTATCAGCTTGCTACTTCATTTTTATCCTGAGTACGTTTTTTTGTTAATAATGGTGGTTTTTTATCCGACCACGCCCTTTTTTGTCACACCGATGGATGGGTTCATTACGTGCAATATAGGTGTCCTAAAATCTAATTAAATAGGTCATTTTTTATGGCAGATACATAGAATTTTGCCAATTGTGGGCGTGATCTCGACCAATTTTGTTCTACGATCTGCGTGCGAATCGTACAAACTGTCAGCGTAATAGCTCAAAATTTATGACGGTTAAAATGCTTACAACAGACAGACACACGAACATCCATGTCTAGGTCGACTCAGCTTTTGACGCTGATCAGGAATATAAATACTTTTTAGGGTCTCTGATTAATTTATAAAAAAAGTCCTATTTACCGTAAAATGCTGCACTTGTTTTTTATTATATTTAACTTAATTTCTTAACATGTAACGTGGCACAGAATTTATTTATATTATTTTGAAGGCATTTAATTATCTATATATTGTCTAAATGTAAAAACTCAATTAAAAGTTACCACGTTCTTGTGGAGCTACCTTTAACATGATCTTGTTTCATTGTTTTGCTTTGCTTTCCGAAATAAAATTTTCAATTTTCTCCGCTTCTTGGTTTCCTCGTTCTTTGTTCTGCCTTTTTGCCAACCAGGAAATAGTATTTTAATGAAAATATTGTGGTTGCCGGTCTCAACCATGGTTCGCGCAATAGGGCAAATTACAATTGTTGTATGTACTTGATTGTTTTTGTTATTTTTATTTAACATAGTGAATGTTGTATTATTTGGGACAATAAATAATATTATGACTTTGATGTACGGGCGAACGGAGTAACAAAATGGTGCATTTATTTTAATTTACTCGTGCTCCAAAAAACAAACTTACCTCCTTGTACATTTATACGTTTTCAATACATTTAGGCAGACGATACAAAAATACTTCATTGGTTAACCCGGGGAGCGCTTTTTAATATCCAAAAGTACAATTAAATGTATGTTTGCAGAGAACATATAAATTTTATTAAAGTACTTGGTAGAGTCAGTAATTGGGCTACCCGTCCGTCTTTATATATATCTGTGAACCCAAACAGTTTACATTACTCAATACAACATCACGAATTGTTACTTCTAAACAGTGCCCCTTTGAAAAGCTACCTTTCAAGTAAAGAAACGGACACATTATTCATTGTTTTACCCCCCACCCAAATGATGAAGGTGTTCTAAGTTTGTTCTTCCGCTTGCAACACCCAGAAGGAGAACAATTAACTTATCCAGCGATGTTTGTTATATTTGGCATAAGAGATATTTTTGGCTTAAGACAAATCTTGAATTTTAAATTTTTCTCTTTTTTGAAGCGACGTTGAAAAATTCTTCAAGAGGCACGGGCAGAAATCTTTTACAGTTTTTAAGCTACATGAAAAAAGACCTTAAAGAATATCCCATAAAGAACTGAATCCATTTCAGTTTTTGCATAATTGCGTGCGTGCCCTCCTGCGCAATTTTCTAAATAACAATAGCAACCTGTGTGCAAAAACTACCAGTAGTTTTGCAAAGTTTAGAGTCAATATCTTAATTTGTGCCAGCAGAAGAAGGCAGACAAAAACACAGAATACAGACAAACGTGGCTAAATCGCGTCAGAATTCTAATTCAATGACCAGAAACTGGTCAAGAATGTATACTTTGTAGTGGCTCCAACGCTCTTTTGTGGGGTTTGCAAACGTTTTAACAAAGTTTTATGTATGCCCGGTGGTGAATGCTTTTTTTGGAACTCTCCTTATTATAAAATTTTCCATTTCCTACGGATATGTAGCGAACAGGTCTTTACGTTTTAGTGGGCATGTTCATAATTCGAATTCTTTTTAACCCATAATAAAATAATTTACGAACTGGTTTTGCCATAAATTTTATGCACTTTAAATTGCTTGTTTATTGTTTGTCGCCCTTTATCATTTATTTTTACCCCACGACGACATACACAAACCTATGTTATGTGGCGACAATATACTTATTTTAGTAAATGAGGCAATTACAAATATGTACGAATTATATGATTGACATTTATGGAACACATTCGACAAACGAATAGTTTGTGTGTGACCGCAATGTGATTCCACAGTCACGAATGTGTTTTTTGAATGAAATTTTATATGACCGAAATCGTGCCAATAATGGCTACAAAGAAGAAAGTTTTTCTTTTTTTAAATTGATTTCATATCGGGCGGGTCTAAATAAATAGTATTCATTGTGAACAATATGCAACACTTTTAAAATGTTAATAAAAAAAATCATGTGCTTTGTGTTTATAATCGTTTTGTGTTTATAATGTTTTCCGGGTGGGAATCAAAATTGTATTGGATATAAATTAAATCAGTTCTCTGTAACGATTTATTCAAAATACGTGGGTTGGCCACTTTCGTTTTTAGGTGATTAAAAGCTTTATTACAAAAATAGTATAAAAACACAGTAAATGGAATCCTCTCCCGATGCAAGAAATGGATAAGTTTTTCACAACAATACGCATATATAGAAAGATCGTCCTCTCTAAACCCTACATACCCTTTATACCCTCCACCTTAATGATCCGTTTGCAACACCCAGAAGTAGGCGTCAGAGACCCTACAAAGTATACATATACTTGCATCAAAAACTGAGACGCTTCGTCTCTTACAATCGTAAATTTTAAGATAACGAACTTAAATTTTTTACCTACATTTTAACTTTCTCTACGCTCTTGCTCTAAAATCACATTTCACGGCCACAATCAACAAAAATCTATTTATGATCCCGAGAAATCTACCCATGAATGATGATTCGTTCATGCGCCAAAAATATTTTTCGTTCCGCTTTCGACGTGTAAGTTGGTACGTGTAACATACGCTGCTAAATTCGTAATCAAATACCTGCCACGCCCACAGTTATTAAACCAGCAATACAATTAATACTCGTACAAGCAAAAAGCAACGATGGGGGTGAAGCCGGCGAAAAGTCTTTCTCTGTGAAAAATTTACACCAAATATTCTATACAATGCTACATAACTATAACCATGAATATGTAGTGTCGCGTATAGTTGGAATTTGCATTTACGCACACCGGAAACTATGTGAGAGGTTCTGCTTTCTATACCTCTGCGTATGGTTATAATTGTAAGTGGTTGTTGATGTAGCGGTAGGGAACACTTCAGAGCACTTAATTCGAATTTGTTGTTGCTGGTGGCAATAGGTGCGATGGATGAATGAATGGTTGGGTGATGCTATTTTAATGGAAATATGTTGTTGTATTTATTGTATTTGTACATATGTGCAAGTACGTATGTGCACTTCGTTGAGAGAAAATGATATATTTCAGGCGCACAGACAGAATCCTGAACACCATACTCATGTGGTAAACTATACTTTCGCCTACAATGCCTCTACAGAATCTACCCCATATCGAGTGCCGCGTAATGAAAGGGTTTTGCCATTACGGTTATTTTTCCCACCGCTATGCTACTCGCTTGTCTCCGGTAGATTATTTACAATTATTTTTGTTGTTGTATAAGAAGAAAACCATTTATAATGCAATAGAAGTATATGTTATATGTCTGCATGAGTAGAATAATTATACCCTATGGGTAACATAAAACGCCACTTGCGAATACAACTAGAAATCAAAAATATAAGAAGTTACGAATAAAAAGAATTTTTTCAAATTCGGGCGTTTTATGGGAATGATTGTTAAAACTTTCAATTTTGCACCCCTTTAGGTCAAGAAATGTCACTTGTGCCAAATTTCATCATGTACCCTTTGGCACCAGTAGGACAAGGGTTCGCAACGAAGATTTTCTAGTCAAATCTTTCGGTTCTAAAAACTGTTGCAATACAAATTCTTATCGAGTCCAATGTTTTAGAGAAACTCTTCTGGACCAAAGTCTTAGGCTTGGAAATTCGCCTTATGCGCCAAATTGCAATACGTTAGCTGGTCATTTGAAACATGAGCTGGGGTGTCGACTACTGAAAAAGGTTTCGCATAGTTACGAGAATGAGCTGCATCACGGCCACATTTCACAAAATCTCGCTGGGTTGCAAAATTCAACCTTCGCCTTGAAGTGTAATATTTGCTAAGAGGGGTCGCCAGGGTATGTCATGCACATTTTTACGTATAAAAGCAAAGGGTGTCCAAGGTTGTGCCTCAGCGAAATGTCGCTAGAAATAATTATAATGTAATGCAATGCACTTGAAATTATTAGGAGTTGAAAATGAAAAGAACGGTAAGGAAAACATTCAAGTAAGTACATTTACTTCCAAATAATTTGTTTGTCTTTCTGTAGTTTAAGTAGTCACTTCTCGCTCATTTAGCGATCTGTGTGTGCGGATGTGTTGATCCCATTAGAGTAACTACACATGTATGTATATTCCATTAACTTGAATTGTGCGTCTTTTGTTGCTTATCATTTGCACACATACAATGGTGCATTGTTGAATGTATATAAAAGGGGCATCATCCCTTCAACCCCCACCACCACCATCATAGTCGTCGTCATCAGTGGAAATAGTTTTGTGTTAACTTCAACTTTATCTAATTCTTGATGATGGATGATCAAACTCATGAATCTCTGAGCACACTTCACAATGCCTAGCGCGTAATAACTCATTCGGAAGACTCATTCATATTCATGCAAACAGTAACATGCATGCATACGAACTTACCATTATTTTTCCTACTACAAATAGATACACACATGTATGCAAACGTGGGTAGAGAAGAACTTTCATTTTAGAAAATTCATGCATTCAGGAAAACTTTTCCATTATTTCATAGTCGCGTTGAATAGATTTTGTCAGTTTCAATTCTCTCACAATTCATGAGCGCAGTAACAATGCTAAGACCTGGGGATGGGCTTAAAGTATTGCACCAACAACTTTGCGGTTTTCTTTGCCATCTTCTCGAAAACTTTTCACAGGTGTAATGTATGGCCAAGAAAATGTGTGTGTTTGTTCGTGTGCATGTACATACCAAGATATTATCTTTCCTTAGTATGTGTGTATGTATGCGACATTCTAATGATAAGTAAACGAATTTTTCTCTTCTCTCTGTCAGCAGAACAGTTCATTCAAACAAGATCTCAAGTGTTGGCACACTTTATGTCTTATGCTATAACACACACAAAGTGTTGCATGATATAACTATTGTAAGAATACAAGTATTTGTATTTGTTGTTGTTATGCCACAAGGGAGCACAGCGAAAAGAGCAATGGTGCAAAGTTAAGAAAACACTGGTAATCCAATATTTTATAAAGACATTGTATGACTTTAAGTCGAACGCTTATTATGCACTCGTGCAGTCACTACCACTCCCCAACTACACACTAAACTAAACGCGTATACAGTTAGTTCCCTTTGTAAATCCGTATGTGTGCCTGAATGACTTTTATGAACCCTACACTTTGAGAGTAATACATACATAATTTTGTGACTTAAAATAATTCAACTTGATCCGCCGCCTTTGAATCTTTTTGTTATTTTTACCCACATATTTGGTTGTATTTTCATATAATGTGTCTCTCATGTGAACCAAAAGTGCAAAGGATGGCGGTCCTTCCAATGCGAACTTACACCCTGACGTACCTAAGTCTACGATTTTTCTTAATGGGAGGTTTTCTCCTCTAGTGCGGCTTCAATGAACTATTTATCTAATTAAAGAAATATTTTAGTTTCTCTTCATGTAAGGTCTCTAAATTCAATTTTAACATAAGTGTAAAGTGTCTCATGGCGCGAGACTAAGTAACGTAGAGTATAACGTGTTCGTGGTTATTTGATCAAAATCTTCTCAATTGTGTGTTTATGCAAAGTGTGCTCTTTTTCACGCCTGTTGGGTTTTTTCTCACTTCTTTCTTATGGCACCCATGCACTTACACACACTCAACAATACAACTCCCTCGTTAGTCCTTTAAGTGTCACTGTTGGAAATGTGCCTTTTTGTATACGTACGTGACGCTCTTACGATAAATATACTGCTCTTATAGGGACATCAAGCTGTTCTTGTTTTTCTTTCTTTCTGGTGCATTTCTATTATACGCATATTATGCAACTATTTTATTTTGGGGTGCCTTGTCGCGCATCGAGTTTTTCTTGAATCACTAACTGCTCTCTAGGTGGTACAGTTGTAGTTGTTGTTGTTAGAATCTATAATTATTTTTTTTACAATAACAACAATAAAAAAATTAACGTTGCGGCACATAAATAGATTTTTGTCGAATGTGGGCGTGGCCCTTAATCAATTTTGTCCAATTCAAATGGCAACATGTACAGAAACTAAATTTAACATATCTGTAATGTATGTTTAATTTTATATAATTAGGCTAAGCTAAGTAACTAACCTAACTGAACTAAACTGAACAATAAAGCGCTGACTAGCAAGCAAACAACACGACAATATAAGAGTTACTGAGTTACCCATTTAATTTAACACAAAAATGTACTGTAGCCCATCAGAGTACTGCCCGAAATCATCTCGATCTATCCTAAACGGCTCGATGTTACCGCGAAAGTTTCCCAAATTCATTTTCATTTTTTCCACCACGGGTTTTTTCTACTCAACCATTTCATTCCCTTTTTTTATTCCTTTCACCTTAGTTTTAAGGGTATACCTTCTTTCGTTTGCAACATTCAGAAGGAGGCGTCAGAGACACCACAAAATATATATATTGATCAACGTCGAAAACTGAGTCGATTTAGACATGCATGTCCATGTGTCCGTGAGTGTGAATTTTGAGATATTGAGCTGAAATTTTGTACAGGCACTTCACGCAGATCGTTATTTAAATATATGTATATTTGGCACGATAATCGTTGTGGATGTGGAGGGTATTTAAGATTTGGTCTAAACCAAATTTCGTTTTCTTACTTGTTTTTATTTGAACTTTTTTAGGTATTCACGTCTCGTTCAGGATGTAATTAGAACACCAGTTTTATGATAAATATTCAGGTGCTCATTGTTCATGAAGATCGCACTAGGTACTTCTATGTATGTGCGTGGCACGGATTATAATTTTTTGCTTCCGTTCAGCGGCGGTGGAGCATTTGGTTTGGTGGAGCATTTGGTTACAATGCAATTAAATCGAATTGTGAGTTTCAGTTTTTATTGCCGCATAGAGGCAGCAACGGTTAAGATTGTGATGTGCTTTTCATGATATTTTTACGAAGTAAAAGCTCAATAAACTTAAAAGTAAAAGTTTTACGCAAAATGCAAAATGTTGATAAGCAACAAACTAAAATTACGTACAAGTCGTTCAACTTTGATTTATGTAACTTGAGAATTATTATTATGTGTGCAGGCATGTTGAACTTGACAGCGAAAGACAAAGACCGTAAACCTAATACCTATTAGATGTGTGTGTATGTTGGGTTAGTTTCGATGTTGGATAAGAAGCAAATGAACTTGAGGCCCTTTCGAAAATTCTCTCATATTACCAACAACATTCTCAATGGAAACAGATGTGATTCAATCTCATTTAACCACAACAACAAAAAGAACAACAACATGTCAATAGTAGTGAAAACCATAAACAGCGTGCATAGCATTCATGCAAGCACCACCACCACCGCCATATAAAAGGCATTACATGCCAAAGAAAATTCACATTTTAAACGAAAGGCTCCCAACGCTTTATACTCAGTGCGTTGAACAACTAGCATAACACAAAACGGTTCCAATAATTTCCCTGCATATGGCAAACGCGGTTTACAGATTTGAGTTCTATCGCAGCCACACACATACATGCGCAATTTCATTTGTTTGTGCCTATATGGCATTCCCTAAGTCGCGCTAATCTTGTGAAAGAGCACAACAACTATTAAAACATTCCTGGTGACCACCTGGAAAGTTCAGGGGAGAGAAGTGAAGGCAGGACACAAAGTGCCCACGATACCATAACAGTATGCTACTGCTGCTTAAGTTGTTCTTGTTAATGATGATAATGTTATTGTTGTCGCATTGCTGCCAGTCCTCTGTACATGGGAGCATAAATTGTCGCAGTGGTGAACTGTTAATGAAGGCAGCCGGAGTGCGCCTATACAACAGCACTCCACTAATAATCAGAGCGTTTTTATTGATAACGCTTCTATTGGGGTCAACATTACAAACAGCTGCTGTAGCTGAAGGGGCCATACACCCGGTTACCATTGAACGCAATGGCTACAACCAACCTCCCCCCAGTCAAGCTAATTATGCTAAATATAAAAACAGTGGCAACGCACCCTTAAAAGAATTATTGAACGGAAAACATATACCAAAGTATTATTATGACAATGCTGAACAAGATAATTGTGGAATCAACAGCAGTAGCGGCATTTATTATTCGACAAATGGAAAGCATCAAAACCAAACGTGTCAGTGGTCACCTTTAATGTTTCCCCCTTTTCAAAGCGGGTTCATACCTAATGTTGTAAAACCTTCTGATCAATACAACTCTAATTACGGCCCCAAGGCTAACCTAGCATCCGATAGAATTGATGCATCATCTGTATCGTCTGGTTATACGCAACAAAATTCACCTCAAACAAATCGCCAGAACGAGAATGCAGCATGGCTTCCAAGGTTTCACGATGATGTTTTAAGTAATACCAAGAATTATGTAACGGGGCAAGTTATACGCGATGGTGAAGGAATGGAAAAGGATTATCGAAGTTATTATAATATAAAGGAAGGTTCGGAAGAGGAACAGCGTTACGAGCAACAACAACTACCTCATAAATATAAATATTTTCCCTCCAACAACACTCATAAGCCAAAGATACATGATCAATTGCAAAACCAACAACAAAATCATTTTGTTAATGTGCCACTTATGACCAAAGTTTATGGAGAAGAGCCGTTTAACGTAGACAGTGATACTGTAACGGCGATTCGTAACAAACACAGACCCACAGCGCCTAATTACGAAACCAGAGATTTGTACTCGCAATATATACGTAATTATCTAACGAGAGAAACGCCATTAAACCACAAACGCGAAGAACATAAAATCAAATCACTGCATAAGGGAGTATTAACAGGCAATGAAAACTCCCACAGCAAGTACAACAACCATAGAAACACTTACCCCTACACAAAGCAAAAAAGAAAGCGGAATGGTATACACGATGAGATAGAGTCTGCAGGCGATACTGCTGTTCACTACGAATACCCCAATGTTGAATCTCATTTGGATGCTTTAACACAGATACGAGAATTTACATACCTTCAAGATCAACTAAACCAACAACAGCACCAATTCGTTCAGTTGCAATCGCAATTGAATGCTCATGATCAACAATGGCACGTACAGCAACAAATACAGCAGCAACAGGCGAAAGATAATTATCATCATATAACACTGGCTCCCACTGAGGTGATTTCCCCGCAAAGCCATAATAATCTGCGTAGACTTGTGGAACATCCTATACTGGCCAAACACACTGAATTAGTAAAAATCATACCCGTTGTTCAGCATCATCAAGTTCACGTACCATACAAACAACCGATCGAAATAGACATACCTGAAGCAACAATTACTGCAGAAAAACGTCCCGTACCTATTGAAATTCCAATCGTTAAAACAGTAGCTGTGCCGATTGTGAAAGACATCAGCATACCCGTAGAACGAGTTAGGGTTGTACCCGTCGAAAAACCAATACCGTATTTGGTGGAAAAACGGGTACCGTATGCTGTTGAGAAAGAAGTAGCCGAGCCAGTTTATTACGATGTCCCTTACGAGGTGCCCGTAGTACATACTGTAATACATAAACATCACAAAAGCCCAGTTCTTCGACATCATCATATTCAACGTCCTTTTCACCTACCCGTACGCGTTTATCGTCACAATCATCACTGACTGCACAGGGCAGTGGGGTGGCGATTTCATTTATATTTTTTAGGGAAGTAATTTATTTAATTATTTAATATTGTATTGTTGTAAAAATCAAGAACAACTTTTCATTACATTCGTCGTTTATTTGTTGCAAAATAATTTTTTAGAAAAGTTCGTGATTTTGTTTTAGGTTTTTATACACAAGTTTAATAATCATGTGAAACTTAAGTTGAAAAGTATCTTTATCATATGTTTGGAGGATTTCGTAATTTGGTCATTATGATGACGCTTGTTGAGGAACAAGCAAACAAACATGCGACTGATCACTAAAACAGAATAGTGCTAGAAATGCATTTTTTTTTTAGAAGATGAAGCCTTATCCTTATTATCTTCTCATTTGATTAAATTAAAACATTTGGATTAAATTTTTTGAATCAATGATTATTTTTTAAGTCCTTTGTTTATTTCTTTGATCCTATTAAATTTTATCCTCGTACCATTACGTTGATTCTAACTGCACTGTTTAATGAATAGGAACACTCTTCAACTTCGACTTGATGGTTCTTATAAATAATTCTATCTCAACCTTAAGCAGTTTGCTTTCTTATTTATTAAAAGGATTATATTTCTATTGCATAATGAATTAAATCATTATAACAAAGGAAGCAGGGAACTTATGTGAAATGTGTTTTATTTTCTATTCGCATCATGTGTGAATTAATTAGATGCCTTCTAATCAGATCATAACCACAAATGTATTTTTGTATTTCATATTCCAGACTGAAGTGTTTACTCAGTATTCCTCAAATAAATACCACACACACACCTACCAAATACACATAATCAATTATTATTATGAAATAATGGTATTTTGCTAAATTAGTTCTTATTCTTCTAAAGACGACAATGGTGCATGCTCATCAGCTAAACAATTGTTCTTTGCATCGTTGCTTCCATTGGATTTTCCTTAACGAAGCATTACTTACATAATAAATATTGTAGTGTAGTGTGTATTACGAAAGGATCTGTTGTAAGTTGCCTTCCATTCGTGCACATCTATACATATTGTTGTAGTATTTGTATTCGAAAAACACAACCACTACAATTATGATGGCTATGGGAAATAATACAACACAAAAGGAAAGGATTACACTACAAATATACATATTGTGCATGTGCATGTAGGTGAATCTTGTCCGAATACGATTTTCAGCAGAGGCAGACGTATGAGTTTTCTATTCTGCTAATTAGCTGATATTTACCTTCATAACTATTTACCTAAGTAGCGTATGCATGTACGAGGTGCAGGCTGTTATCGTGAGCAAAGAACGATTTGTAGCAGAATTAGGAATTATGATATTATAATAAAAATGGTTTCTACCACTTCCACTTTCAAGGTGTGTAAATTTGGTTAAGTATAAAATAAAGAAACAAGTAAGAGAAGTAAATTTTTCTTAGGCGAAATCTTGAATAGCCTCCCGATGGACGAACAAACGGGTGGCGTGGCTCCTTACTGATTATGCCCATTTAAACTAGGAGTGTCTGTACAAAATTTCAACTCAATACCTTAAAGTTTACGACCGTGAGAATGGCAATAACGGAAGGACATACGGACATAAATAACTAAACCGAATCAGTTTTTGATGTTAATAAAGAATATATGTATGTATACTCTCTGACGCCTCCTTCTGAGTGTGACTAATATAATATCAAACTTACTATATTCCTCATCTTATTCGAAGGGTACGAAAAGGTCAAGTGTATCTGGTAAACATCTGTTGTCCAATTTTTTTTGTAAATTGTAGCGTGATCGAATAACGCACAAAGCTGGAATCACTAATTATATAAATATATGTATCAAAAACTCAAACCAAAGCCTCACCGTTTTTAAGACTGGTGTACCGATAGAAACCTGCGCACAGAAACTAGAAACGCCTGTATAAAATTTTGAATGAATATCACATATATATAAGTTACTCCTGCGCTTTTTCCTGAGCGATAAAAAACATTTACATACTTTTATGGCGATAAAAATGTTTTTTTTTTTGACAATGTTATGTTAGAGAGAATGATGTGGAGGGCTAGTACCTATAAAAAGCACTACCTGTTGCAGGAACGCCTAAACTTGGATGAGGAATTAATAGAAATTGACATGCATGACTAATGCGTATCTTGCATCATTTGATTCAAACCAAAGATGAACCTTTAAGAGTTGTTTAAAGTTTTGTTTTAACCATTATACTCATAAAGTATAAAAGTCAGAGTGTGGAAAATTGATAAATTACTTCACAAAGGTTTTAAGTGGGTATTTAAGAGCAGGCCCAAGTCTAATATAATGCTTGTCAAACATATATAATGTTGCGAAATGCATTTTTTTCCTCCCTTTTCCCTTTCTTTCAAACAAATTTCCACCCATTAACACTCTTTTTATTTCAAATGTTGTTTTTCCTTTTTCTTCTTTTTCTTCATACCTTCGACTACAATCACCGCTTTAAGGACGTTCAACGCAGGTACTGCATCCTATTCAATCGTAATCACTCAAAAAAGCATCATTGTGTACTTGTTCCGTAGTTGAAGTGACTGTTGTTTCATTTCACACTTTGTGCAGATGGTAATGTGCGGTATATTAAATTTGTCATTCAGTTTGCAATGACCAGTATTAAGCTTTAGGTATCCAATAAAATATGTTTAAATATATTCTTGAATTGATTTACCGCCTGATCGCCTCTTGATTTTGAGATTAAATTCAGTTCATACCGTCTTACACACATCCACGTAGACGTGTGTTAGTTTTCTATTGAAAATGCATAAAATAAATGCGCAGACGAAACCAGAATTGTCAATTTTATGTTTATAATGGGCATAAAAAGTTTTGGTACCGCCGCGCCTCTAATTTTCAAAAAATAAAAAAACCGGATGATATAAGTGGCACATATTTTAATCCCTTGTATTTTTAATAATTCCACCATGCCGTGCCAGCCATTGTTTTGAAAACGAACACTTGGATTGGGCTCAAACCGAATGTGGCTTTTGTACTTGTTTCATTCATTCGTTTTAATTTCTTCTTCTACGTCTTGGTTTCGCTTTTTAGGCTTTAATTTGTTAATAGCTAAAGAAAGCATCAGCAAAGTGGCTTCACTGTTTCTTGGGCTTAAGCTTTGAACCAAAATGGAATTTGATGCGTTTGTGCAGTTGTGTATGTGTGTTGTGTTTATGTTTGTGTTTGTGTTTTTGTATTGTGATGGTATTGAATAGAAAACAATGCATGCGATAAGAATGGAAAACCAAACAGCAAGTTAATCTTAAGTGGTAATTGTGCTCTTGGTTATGCTACACTTCATGAAGTTTCGGCATCACGTTTTAAGTGAATGAAAGGATTATTAAATGTTTAGTGTCATTGTTTTTGTTGTTGGTCTTATTATTAGTCCTTTTGTTTATTCTTTTAAGGTTATTTAAAACAATTAACGGTTCTTTTTAAATGGTACTCAAGAAATGTATTCATTTTTGTGCTTGACTGTTGGAACTCTATTAAAAAAAAAAAGAACTTCAAACTTAGTTCAAATGCCCTTTAACGGTAATAGTATGCAACAATACTTAGGCATCGGATTCTGCATAAATTAAGGTTTCATTAAATTGTGGGTGTGTCTGCTCTTATATGTAACAAATTGATGGATGCATTAATTGCAGGTAGGTTTACCACATTTCAATTTCTTAGATTAATTTTAATGGCTGATATTAATGGCTGATAATTCCGATTGCAGGCGTGGCACTTTACTGATATCTGAATGTTTGTAAGCAATTTCTACTCAATATCGCAAAATTTACGAGCACGAGGAATATACAAATTTTTCAGAGAGACTCTGACTCAATCTTCACTTCGAGGTGTTGTAAAGGGAAGAACAAACTTAGTATGCCACATTTATGTGCAGTGAATAAAAATGTTATAAAAAATATCCCCACACTGGTACTTGTTGTACCTTTTGATAAAACTTATTACACTTTTATTTAAACGTCAGGGCAGACCCTTTAATTGTTCCCTAATTGGTCTTGGCGTATTCAAAAATTTTTACGCCATACATGTCGTTTGATAGTTTATTAATTGTGTTAACAATTGTAATTCCTCAGTAAATGTCTCGAACGTATATTACAAGGATTCTGCAAACTCTCCCTGGACGTTGCAAACTTCATTTAAATTTGCAAAAAGTACAACCAAACTAAAATCATTATTACTAGTCATGGATGTTATTCCTAACTAAGCCAAAAGTTTACCAAGTCGAAATCAAATTGTGTTGAAATTCTAATTTAGGTACCAAGTCGGTGTGAATTGACTCCAGAATGTTAATGCACACAATTTACAAAAACCACCAAAGGCACGGATTGCAGTGTTGCTGCAGCATGCAACAAATGCATAAATTTACATTTCATTATCATTGACCGGCTCCCTCGCGGCGCTAGGTACGCACCAAATAGAATGAATATGCATAGAGTTCAACCACAAATGCAATTGCAATTCATAGGGGGTGTTGGGAGTGAACTCGAAAAACTTTGTATTTCATTTGATAATATTTCAAAGCATATAAGAGAAAGTTCGCTTTAATGAAATTTGTGTAACCACATCAACTGTAGCAACACACAAGAAAAGAAAGTTTATCGAATATTTTGTGATTTTAAAAAGAAGTAAAAGAAACTGTACTCGTGGAAAACTTTATCGAATTGATCTGTGAATGCAAATAATGTACAAAACGAAGAAGATAATTCAAATACTGTTAGAGAATAAACAAGTAAGAAAACTTAACACGGTGGGCGTGGCATCTATGTAATTACGCCCTCTTATAGTGCTCGTATTACGTATCAGTAAGTCGAGTTTTATGTGGAAAACTGTAATTTTTTGTACGCGTCTCTGTTATCCCATGACATCCATTTTTGCCACATCGATCTTTGAAAGGTTAATTCACATCACCTTAAGATGATCTTAATGAGCTCCCAATCAAAACCACGTAATAAAAAGATTTCTGGGCAAATTCAATCAATATGTACGTAATAGTTAGACAACCAAACTACCACCTCATACTTCCGAAGAGATCGTACCAAAGAAACATAAAGCCTCTCAGTCACATATGAATCAGCGAATTCCTTGGACTAGCATCTCACAACTTTTTTGGACTTGTGCTGTTAATAAGTCGAAAGCTCCTAGCGGTTTTATGATATTATGTTAGTGTGAGTGTTAAGTATTAAATCTACTTCGATATGTATCAATAAGTATAATAACGGTTTTATTTACATGACGAGTATGCGTGTACGGCATGTATTGAAATTCAAAATTGTCTGTCGGCTATATTTAGCAAGCTGTTGAAATTCCCACAATACAACATTACTTGCATACAACGCTTTAAAACAAATTATACACATTTGCTGGACATGCGTTAGAATGATTCATATTTTATGCAACTGTCGTGCACAGTGCCTTCACCCACATGTGTGGTTAGGTGTATAGAGTTTATTATATAATAAAAAATACACGGACAGTATATAAGTGAATTATGTGATTAAATTTATTTACGCTTTGGTGTTGGTTGTCTGCATGTGCCATTTGATGCATTCATATGGAAATGTTTGTTTGCATGGGTTATTGAAATGTTTGTACACTCAGTGGAACACAAGCATACATATGTAATGACATAAATAATTATGTAAAACGATATCCGCCTAGGTAGTGTCGTCCCATGTACCGTGGCTATGTACATATCTGGTTGACATTTCCTGTTTACAGTCCCGTACATACTATGCAAAGTATTTTATTTGGTGTACTACCAAATGCAATAAAACAGAATGCATTTGATTGCTTTATGGTTAACAGCCCCTTTCCCCTCATTCTCTTTTTACTCATATAATAAGATCGTTATGTTGGACTTTTTGAACTTTTGCTATACGTACAATGAATGTACATAGGTGCCCATAATTATGAGAGTGGTCCAAGACACATTCTCCAAAAATACCAATGTGAGGACATATAAAAATAAAATCCATCCAGTATACGATCGAAACGCTGACTTGGATCACTTTCATAATTATGGCCTCAGAGGAACTCGTGTATACAATGGTTGTGTAATACATGCATTCGTATAAAAAGTGTTTTCATTTTTATGTAATTGTTATTATTGTACTTGCATTGTTATGGTGTGTATGGCATTGTGTTATTATATTGTTTGTTGGTACAAATTGCCCAGAAATGTCCATGTTTGCATGAACAAATGACAAATGGTCAAGTTAACAATTACATGCATGTGTTTCATTTCCAGAGTTTGCATAACAAATAATAATTTTTGTGTCCATAATTATTTGACGCGGAAGAGAAGGGTTAACCAGATGAATTTATTGCATGCGCCATTTTTTCAACTTGTACAAAATTATTATTATTCTGTGTAAGTAGACGATGTTTTGTCAAAAAAATTTAATAATACTTGGATTTATTTATTTATTTATTTATTTAAAGATTCATACACACAACAAGACTTGCGTCTTATAGTTGAAAGTGTACTCGTATATGTACAATGTGTATATTATACATTACATTATTAAGAAAGCAATATTAAGTAAACTTAAAAACTAATAGGCAAATAGATATAAATAATTAATAGTGAAGAAAATAAATGTTAACAAAGGAAGAAAAAATATATATATATTTTTCACTGAGGAGTACTCGGTATACCATTGAACTGAAAAGTTGAAGATCACGTTGCAGTTGGCAGGCAAATGTCAAATCGTTCCAAAGGCGTATGGCATTAATGAAATAGTGATGTTCGGACAATGCTCGGCGAAATCTAAATTGGATCAAGTAACATCCCCGACTGGAACGGGCAAAGCGAAGACGTTCAAACAAGTCGGTTGATACACCAGTGTAGATGACTTTGTGCAAGAATAAAATATTATTGTATTTAAGCAGTTGGTTAAAGTTGAGGCCGTAAAGTGCGTATCTTTTAAGATCGTATGCAAAACGTACAATATTATTATAAACAACATTCAACACGCGTCTTCAGCATTACAATTAGAGAAGACCTCACATCCGTACAACAATGTTGGCATTAGATAAGTTTTGGCAAGAAGTACACGTATTGTGTTGAGGAAAGGGTACGTAGCATAGAGTAGGTTCTACCAACTACGTTATATATGTGAGAATCCCAGGATAGTCGATTGTTGAAATATATACCAAGATTTTTGGCCGTTGAAACTTGCTCAATGACATCGTTTGTATATTACTATCGGAAACATTTTGTCTACCGTAGGTAGAAATAAAGAGATATTTAGATTTCCTGGGATTGATACATAGTCCATTGCGTGCCCCCCATAAGTTAATTTTTGCCAGGTCCTCGTTCAGTTTTTGTGCATTCGTTGTTACTTCATTGTGCGGGCATGTTAAAATCAACTGCACGTCATCAGCATATATATAAATTTTGCAATGCTTTATAACAGTAGGCAAATCGTTGATATATAGAGAAAATAACAGCGGTCCAAGTGTAGAGCCCTGCGGAACGCCACATTTAGCAGGAAGCTCGGAGGAGGCGCAGTCCTGACTAGTAACAAATTGCAACCTGTCACTGAGATACGACTTTATGAGGCTTACGGCAGATGAGGAAAAATTGTATTGGTGTTTTAGCTTTGAGCATATTTTCTTCGCTAACATCAATAAGTGTAGTGATACAACTATACTGACGGCGAAAACCAGACTGGTACTTGGTGAGTAGTCCGTGCTCATTAATATATTTTAACATTTGGCCGTACAGTATATGTTCAAAAACTTTGGAAAGGTACGGTAGTATAGTGATTGGGCGATAGTCGTTAGTGCTCTTAAGGATTGGAATAATTTTAGAGTGCTTCCAGTTGTTGGGGAAGCGACAGGAAGCAGTGATGTAGTTGAAGATATGCGTTATGTACAGTAGTAATGTTGGCAGTATAATTTTGATGAACTTAGGATAAAGGTCATCATATCCGATGGCGTTTGATTTAATATGAAGGCAGCTTTCTAGCACCTCATGCTGTTCAACACATACAAATTCAAAGGAATTGAAGTTAAACTGGCGTTTGTGTTCGATCATATAAGACCTTGTAGGATGCACTACTAAATTACTAAAGAGTTGATTTCATAGGTTCACATCAAGGTTACTAGATGTGTGTCGTTTTTTATTATCGTCGTATAACTTGCCATGTACGTTTACTACTAGTAGCGTTGAATTTATTCTCATAGAATATCTTTAATTTGGGAAGGAGTGCTACAAATAAAGTCCACTTTAAATAGTAATAGTCCTTAATACATAAATGTGCCAAATTTTATCAATGAACATCAAATGATGCGAATTTTAGCTTCATTACAAGAAACACTTTAAGGACGGACGGATATGGTTAAATCGATTCAAATTCTCATTCTGAGTCGATCAGTGTAAATAAATAAGAAGTTAAAGGCATGGTGTTGGGAAGTGGACAGGCCCCCACTAACTACGGCCCACGGGCCAAATTCGACTCTCTCTAGTATTTTGTCCGGACCGTCAGTCAAATATAAGAACAATCATGCACTTTGGAATTGATATTTTAGCATAGTATAAATAAGATCTAAAACTAAATAAATAAAAATCTAAATTTCACCAATTTTACTCTCTTCTACTCTCCTTCATTGAAACAAACGATGGGCATTTCAAGTTCATAATTACGACCTCAAGGGTATGCATTACGTATCAACTATTGGTCAACTTTTGCGTTTTATAAGGTTTTTGTAAATTATGGATATGTCCATTATTCGATCATAACATTTTTGGTACATCGATAAATGGGATAATTATGCCAATTTTTAGCTTAATAACTAAATTTTTTTGGCAGATAAATAAATTTTTATTGATTGTGGGCGCGGCTCTTGACCGAATTTGCACAATGTAAATACCGTATTGCATGTAGAAAGTAGAAGGGTCTATAAACAAAGTCAGCGTAAAGCAGAAGGACACAGATGGACTTATACAACTTTGCCCATTTGTTGATTATATTCCGTTCCGCAGTATTCATTCGTGCAATGGCACAATTATAATAGATAACGAAAATACATATTTAATGTACCACTCACTTGCAATCATTTAAATTGGACATAAAACTAATTAAGAAAACAATATTACCACTACACCTTAAGGTAAGTGATCATTCGTAATTTAAGGAATTTCTTCACCCTCTCCACCCAAAACTGTTAAATTAATCATTTCATCATCAATTCACTTAAGTATTACACTTACCTCCGTTTCTTATATTCTTCTCTTCTTCTTTTTAAACATTTGTAAACGCTTCGCTTGAAGTAAGGACACCCATAACTAGTAACTGACAAGTCTAAAGAGACAATGGGGGTGCATTGTTGATATGCAAAAAAGGACATGATTTGAGTGAATAGCAGGTGTTGAAAGGGTTGTAAAGTGTTGATGCCATTAATTATTACAAGAAATTCTGAAATATTTTCTCAAAAATTTTATACTAAAAACTTCTTAATGAAAAATTTTACTTGAGTGACATTTATGATGAAACTTTTTTCAATCGAACTTTTATAATCATAATGATATTAAAGATTGCATTTAAAGGTTATTCAATTGCTGCCAAACGTTACTATTTTGATCCACTTAAACTTTAAGGTTTAAATAAAGAAAAGTGAAAAAGAATTAGTAGAAACTACCCCATGACAAGCGGAAAACTGCGTACATACGTACGTACATTTATACTCTCCACCTAAGAAAGAAGATGATTCCACAAGCTACTCTTCAATGCCATAAAAATCTGACGTGATCTGGGCATGTCTGTCCGTATTTTTAACGCGGTCCTAAATTTTAAGATATTGAGCTAAAATACTATGATCGTAGCACGAAAACCGAGCAAGATCGGTACCTGATAAGCCTACTATTCATATATAAGGCTACGTGACCTCCTCTAACAATCCTTACTAGAAGAATTTCACAAGAAGCACACTTCAAATACCTTGGTGTACACTTGGATCAGAGACTCACATAGATGCACCAAATAAAGTTGAAGGCGAATGAATTATATTGGCTACAGAATACTAACTCTAGACTAAGTCTAGATAATAAATTTCTGTGGTTCAAGCAATCATTGAACTCTTCTAGACTTATGGTATTTAACTGTGAAGGACTACTCGTGCATTCAAATAGAAAAATGTCACACGTGAGTGTTGCGAAAAATTTTTGTTTAAACTGTACCAATTTTTTTTCTTTTTTTATTGTAAATATGTTCAAAACCAGTCTTTTTAGGAACGCGCGAAACAATATGATGGAGTCAATATGATAAAAACTTAAAGAAAAGTGACCTAGGTCTTGGCAGCTCCCGGTGTAATAATACGGATTAAATTTAGATTTAAAAAATATTTTTTTTCTACAGAGCATGTTGGTTTTATGGTACCCTAAAATTGGAGTTGAGTCTGACAAGTGTTGTGTGCCCCACACATGTTTGAACATGTTCCATATTTCAACAATTTCATACAATATTTATAGCACATAAATATTTAACATGCCAATTACATAATTTTAATTCAAACCTTAAAAAACGATTGTAAAAAACACCACTTGAGTGTCAGCTAATAAACCTTAATTTTTTAATAGCATAGGAGCAACAAAAGAGCAACTTATAGTACAACCCAGTAACAATACCAACGACAATATTTTATGAAATCTCTTTAGCGTAACTTTCCATAAAAAACCGAGAAAAATCAACTAAATCTGCATTCGATATCCAACCGTTGCTCGCTAGGGACTGCAGACTCGTATTTTGCCATAGAATGAAAACCTTATGAATGTTGAAAATTGTACCATGGGTTGTGAAATCGAATGCAAGGTTTGGTTTCCTTTTTACATAATTTTAAACAACAAAAACAACATGTCAATAATTGCGCTCGACGATAATAATAATAATAATAATAATGTGTGAAATTGTTCTGTGAACACTTTTGTTAAGCCATTGAATGAGATGTGAAGGGTTAAACCAAAAAAATGCACGCATTTGGAAAAAAACATTCGTAGAATTCAAATCACATTTATCTGGCATGCCCAATAAATAGAATTTCATAATTGCGTTTACCACAAAAACCGCTTCGTTAATGTTGAAAGCACTTTCCCTCTCTCTCTCTCCCACTGACTACTTTCTCTACAAACAATTACACATTTAAGCATTTACTGACCCGCTCACCCACTTGTATTTGTGTTTAGCCGCAAATAAACAAAAAACGTTTTTATGCAGCGACGTTCAGATACATAGGCAACCATCTAACAAATGAATTAATTTTATTAAATGTAATGTCATTGTGTGCGTATGTAAGTCGAATTTATAATTTGTGGCGTTTCGATACCGCCTCATAACTTAGCGTCTAAAAGAAATATTTTAACGAGATATTCTTAAATAAACTTTTCTTACACGCTCCCATCGTTAGGTTATGTCCATGTTTGTGTTCCTATGAGCACTTGGGTATGTGAGTTTTTAAATTGGTGACGGTTACGGTTTCGAGGGGAAATCACTTACATGGGAAATATCTGGCATGGCAAGGAAAAGGCTGGCATACAAAAAACTTAAGGCTACAACAACACCAACAACAACGTTCATATAAATAGAAACACATCTGTTTATATATATTTGTATACAATCATATATTTTCATATCGTGCACCAGGAGAAGTTTGCACATTTTCAATTTGTACACCAACAGACATGGGCGCATAATATAGAAATATAGACGCGAATATATATCAACAACAGCGGCATATGCACGGGTACCTTCTTTAGGTGGCAATAAAGTTTACTCGACGTGCACACAACTCATACATCCGCACAACTAGATGTTTATGTACATGTCATATAAACATAATATATGTGTAGGTGTGGGATGGTATGTGTGTATGTAGGAGCATATATAATTTAAGCAAGCATGTGGTTTTCGTGCAGATATGTGTGGGTACTTGTACGCTTATTTGTACTCGTACGCATACAGAAGTGTTTGCCAACCGACATGAATGTATAAGTTTCCGTTATTAATAAATTAAGTTGCATGTACCCACGCGTATACTTGCACGTCTCGTGCAGGTTCTTACAGCAACATAGGCAACATAGGCAAGTCACTTCAACAACAGCGCTCTGCACATGTACACATAGAAAGTTACTTGGTTGGGCCTTAACGCAAACAATTTCCAACCGAGTTTGTGTGGCAAAGAAGTTGTCTTAACTTTTTTTAGTTGTAGTTGTAATAGTTTGTTGTGGTTGTTTCTAAATAAAATATGTTTTTAAAATTGATGTGGTTATGGAACTTTTTTCCTTTAAATTTTATAGAGTGCCACTTCAACCCCACACTGCACACCGCTTATGATTCAGAGTATATTAAGTTTGAACAGTTATAGAAATTGTAGTAATTGTAGATAAGCGCGGCAGTCGATTAAGAAATGTTTTCTGAATTTGTCAGTGTGTCCACTGTTTGGTATTTATAAATCAGTATTCACTTCACAAGTTGCGACTATTGAATTATTTGGATAATTTCGAAAAAGAGAATATGGCAAATAAACAAATTCTGTTGTTTCAACGCACAGTGCCTGTTGTGGCCCATATAAGTTCATGGTTGTTCGTCTAATACAAATATTGTCAGCTTGGAGATCAAACGCAAAATTCCGATTTCCAACAGATGCTTCTTTGAGTTAAGTAAGAATATTATTAGCAAAGCCTTGAATCTATCAAGAAGCGTGAGCAATGCCTCAAAATGTTAAAAAATTCAAGAGAAAAGTTCTCAAGGTTATTAGGAATCAATTTGCGAAACAATAATTTTTCGCCTTCATCTTCATACATTTACAAACCCAATGGTTCTTGTTTCTATTCATCGGTACACTTATTGCTTCTAGTTTAAGGTGACACTTTTTAACATGTCAGGATGACCGTTTCATGTTGAACTCACCCCATACGATGGGGTGTGTACCTAGTAGACACTACAGACCCTACAAAGTCTATAAATTATTGATTAGCACCACAAAACTGAGTTGACCTAGACACATATGGCCGTGTATCCGTGTGTCTACCTGTTCTTGGTACTATTAGAGGGCGAAATAATGCTCCTTCCACGACCCATTTTGTATGTAGATGTGGACGGAATTTAAGATTTGACCATTGCTTGTCATATTTTTCTAACAAATTAATCACTATTACAGGAAATCATCTCCAGAAACGTCACAAAGAAGTCTCGCTAAAAACAATTAACGTCATTTGATGACAAACGTTTTATCATTGTTCCCATAGAGATGTAGCTCAATATTGTTTGCTTTTATTTTAACATGTTTATACGCTTATATGTGTATATGGACATATATGTATAATACCATCATTAATAGAAAGAAGGCCTACCTGATTAGCAAAACAACCTTAACCCAGCAACACTTAACATTAAGTTGAACCTAAAGAATGGATTAAGTTACAAACGCCCTGCACATGCATATATGAGGAGAACACATAAAAATGAAAATGGCGCGTACAGTTATGTTTAAAAATGTAATTAGGGAGGACATCACGTACTCCTGTGCAGCATGCATTCCACCCAGCAATACAAGCATGTAAAACATTTATGTCGAAAACGTGTTCGTTTTTATACTTTCCCTCGAATCCGACAAACCCAAACACTTAAGTGTGCCATATACAATGTGGCGCTTAAAAAAATGACTAACAACACCTGCTTCCCAGTCAACTGTCAACTGCAAGACATTAATGTTTGCTTCAGATTGCAATCCTTGAATGTTCAGATTTCGTTGTGCATTTCTACATTGTTCTTCTCCTTCCACTTATTTTTTGTATACTTGTTAAAGGGAATAATGTCACAAGTGAAAATAATTGATTATTAATAGTTGCAACATGTTTAGATTTTCGAGATCTGAACGAATCAATTTTACGAATCTTAAAAATAACTAACTTACTCGTACTCTGCATTACTTTTATTTATTGTACTATAACAGTGAATTATAAAGTTGAAATTGTCTGAGAAAGACACCTCTTAAATCCGCCATATACGTCTAATTCTATTAAATTCTACGGCAGTATTATATTTACTTCGTAGGTATCTATACCTCTGCATTATAATAGTGTTGTTGGAAAACTAAGCTAAAAAATTCCCGACTGAAAAAAAATTCTTCCGAGTAGATTTAATTCTTTTCCTCGACAAAATCATCCTCGATTAACTTTTTTAATGGTTTTCTAAAGTTTTAATAGTCTCAAGAATCCAAAATATATAATTTCACGAACATGTACACGTCGGTTAGTCCAAGTTTAAAACTGTTGTAATCAAAGTATTTCCTGCTGATTTGTGCTACATAATCAATGGTTGTGTATATGTTATTGATTAATATTTTATTGATTGATGTATATACATCCATGTATAACTAGCCGATATTCCAAAAATGGGCATGGTCGGATAACAGACACACCCGCAATTTACAAAGAACCGCCCTCAGAGTAAAACTCGACTTGCAAGGTGAAACGGAATACATATACTTCACATTTAATATGAAAAAATTGAATTGAATTGAATACGTTTGGAGCACGTAATCATTAGGCCCTTTTTGATTTGGACTCAACTAAGCTTGGGTTTTTCAGTTGTTTTATTTAAGATATGATAGTATTTTATTCAATGAAGATTTCGCAATTTTTTGTAAATCTTTCTTTGCATATTATTAGCACTGTACAGTTGTAATGCCATTTTTGCATACTCCACATAAGATGGGCAGTATACTAAGTGCGTTGTTCCATTTGCAACACTCGACTGCAAGCTCACTAATATGTTACATAAAACATCCACTATTATGAGAGAGGGTGATTAAATCTTAAACGTGGAATCATGTATCTGTCACGCCCCCAGTTTATACATACATATGGAGTATGGTATTTAAGATTTGGCCTAAGCCAAATTGAGTTTTTTCATGATGCTATTCTTTCTTTACTCGTTGCACTTGTCTGATACGTACATACGAGCCTAAACGTTCACTGACTAAATCTAAAAATTTATTATCGCATTTAAAAATCCTTTCATGTTAAAATTTTTATATTATATTACACTCTAATTTAAATAAGCTGCACTTGACTGAGAGTAATTCTTAGCGGTAATTGTGAAAGAGAAAGAACATTAAAGCATAAAACGCATTTACAAAAAGCTGGAAAATATTTCTTAACATAAATTAGGAGAAACTATGCAGCCATGACGAGGAAATGCAGCTTCCAGTTATGCAATGCACACGTGTTCAGGGGTATTACAAAAATATATTGCGGTTCTTTATAAGGTTGAACAATTAAAATGTGACACATGATGCTACCAAGCGTCCAGTAGAGCTAGGCGCATGGCTAAGATAGTAAAATTTTATTATCACCGTGTTTTAAAGGATTTAAAATTGTTATAAACTTTTATGAAATCATATAACAATACGAGATTATTAAAAACATTTGTTAATAACGTATGCATTCCAAAGCGGCGTCAACCATTACAGCACAAAATACTTCTGTGCATAATTTATAACCTGTCTGAATATTACTGTAGTTTAATGCTATTGAAAATTATGAATGTTTTGCGTTCATTTATAAGCAGTGGTCGGCAATCTTCTACCAACCGGAAATTACTTCTGATATCTAAATATGAAAAAAAATTATTTTCGCGGCCATTTTTAGATAATAGAGAAAGAAGAAAAGGAGTCGTAAAGCCCAAAAACTAAATGGGGGCTGCAGTTTGCCAATGACTGATCTATAGGAATGCATGGAAGTGTATATGTACTGCATGACATGAAATGATTATCATACACACACTCACTCAAAACAAGAATAACAAGTGAGAAAACAACATTTAGCTTAAACCAAATCTTAAATTCACTCCACATCTACATAAAAGCGGGATCTGTTGTCCTACCACGCCCATTTTTTGGCACGTCTATGAAAGGAGTCATTATAAATATGTCCACCAAATGTTTCATTCACTTCATAGATCATTTTTCATGGCAAATAAATATATGTGTGTCTATTGTAGGCGCGGCTCTACTCGATTTTGATCAATTTAATAGACTCATTTTTTTAGGCTGATCGAGAATAAATATTCTTTGTGGGATTGAGATTAGAATGTAGATTTAGGAAACCTCCTACTTTTGTGGTAGCTACTTAAATACCTCCACCCACACATATAATTTTGATCGTGCCAAGCCTCCTTTTAATAGTGGATGTGTGTGTATCAAATTATGCCTAGGATTCTCCAAAAGAATTATTTGTTGCGTTATGTGGGCGTGTTTGCTATACGACGTCGCTATTTTTTTGTTCTCATGGAAGATTTTACTCAATTGTTGAGGGGGTCTCTTAACCGATTTCACATAATTTTGAAAACAACCTAAGTAAAGAAACTACTATAGAAATATTTGTATAAAATTTCATCTCAACAACTAAAAATTTAGACACATGGACGAATTTTTCTAGATCGTCTCAAATTTGATTCTGATCAACAATGTTTGTACAGTCTGTGGGGTCGTATTGCAAGCGAAATAACAAACTTAGTATACCCTCCATCCTACGAGGATTGTATAATTAATAGCTGGAAATGTATTGTATGTGAAAGAAAGAGAGTATGGACTGGTAAACTTTAAGCTGAGTAAACACATACTTTAAATGAAATAAACAAATGAGAGTGTATCGGTAAACAATGCTTTACACATGTATCACCATCATGCGAATGCATATTACCTAATACATCTTGTGGCCTAGAAAAACACTCCTTTTCACTATTAGCATTAAACATTTGGTTGCATTTGCCACCTAAAGATAAGCACTGTACGAATAGAGATAGATTTTAAATCAGAATAAGAATAAGAAGTAATCGTGAACTGCAGAACTTTAACTAACAACAAACTAACAAGTTTCAACCTTGGAGATGAAGTGTACTATTTACTAACTTTGAAATTGCACAAATCATAGTGCACAGAGTGTACCTTCTATGGAGTAAAGTTTTGTTTGCTAAACGTATGTTGACTTTGCAAATATTGGCAACAAAAATATTACACATATATATGAATATTTGTACATAGAGTGATTACCAAGCGTATCCTTCTTCTAATGATAAATATTCCGTAAACTATGCAGAAAAGAAGGAAAAGGACCTTTGCCATGACTACAAATTTATGCACACACATTTGTAAACATCTACAATAATTTACATTTCGGTAAAAAAGCTAAACAAATAAAATGCACACATGCACTCATTTAGAATGATTTGAATATATTCCAAAAGTATATGACAAGTATGCGATGTGATCGTAAACGTGCCAATTCTGTGCAGTAAGCACGAGTGCACTGCACCAATGCGGGCTAGAATAAAAACGATAAATAAATGCATAAAGACATTTGGCGAAGGTGTTTTTATCCACCAATCGGAAGAACTTCCTTTACGTTAGACTGTTGGCGTCCGCTAACCTTGATGTGCGTTTATGATTGCAGTTATGATTATACGCATTTTAATTGTATTAGAGAGGAGTTTTACTTGAGAACGAAGCATATTTGTCAATGTCATCAACAACACATTTTGCTGTTGAATAAACGAATACGTCTGACACAGGAAAATTTTTCTTTCTGTTTTGTACTTTCTTACCCACCACATTGTTAAGGTGGGTATATTAAATTTCTCTCTGCTTTTGCTACTAAAGTATGGAAAGTATGGAGACTTCACGGCACATCAGTGGATGGGATGACTATGTACACGCATACCAAATTTCAAGTTTCTAGATCAACTGTGCCAGATATTAAGATTTTTATTCGACTTATGGCACATCGATGATAGAAATATTTATAGGTAAACATACCACATTTCAAGTTTATAGGTCAATTTTTGTAGCAGGGATTTTTGATCATTGTGGGCGTGGCTCTTAACCGATTTTGTCCATATCATCAATAGCGATCTAAAATGACCAAATTAAATTTGGTGAATATTTGAAATTTCGCTTAAGCTGTTATTTTTTTTTTTAATATTTGTATTGTCTCGTTTCAACAGCGCGAAGGACACCAATGAGAAGGATTGAAATTTATAAAACTTCCTAAACATTTACTTTAGGGTGTGCCCTCCTACATTGTATGCATACACCCGAATTACTGTAAGATTCTTAAAAATTCACAATTCAAAACATTGACAAATCCTAAAAACCCCTCAAATTACCAACAAACCGTTTAAGCTGAAATGATGTAAAACTTACTAAAAAAAACTCTTGAAGCAATGTACATATGTGTAAGTTGAGTTTTAAATATTCCCTTGTTATAATCTATATTACAACACTTTTTATTGTAACATGGAGGCACAGCCTTTTTTGCGATTGGAAAAACACTAATGACATTCGAGAGGCAATGAAAATGATCAGTTTTACTCTTAGCTTATACATCCTGGTATTTGTATATGGAGAAAAACAGAGATTTTCAAAAACGTAAAAAATTATATATTTTTTTTTGTAGCGCATGATGGCACATAGTACGAATTGATCACAATGTAATCTTTTTTACGAATTCACTTAATTTTTGTTTATTTAAAAGAAGAAAACATAAAGGTTTACTTTATTACCACAATGGATGGACTAATCATAAACTTCAATTTATTTATTATTTGAAACCGCGATCTGTGAGCATTAACTAAAAGGATGTTTATACAAAATTTCAATTCAATATCTTAAGATTTATGACCGTGAGAATGCCAACAATAGATGGACACACGGACTAAATCGGCGCAGTTTTTGAAGCTGATCAAGACTATATACACTTTGTAGATCTTTATATAATTCTGTTCTCCCTTGTTTTTTAATAACTCTTACTTGACTTGCTGTCCTTTTTGGTCAGATTTAAATTAAGAAAATAAAAGTTTGGACCAATTCCTTATAAGCTTTTATATTGAAATTTTTGCACACCCATTAAGTCCGATTACAAAACAATTGTTGTAGGTATTTACCAAAATTGCGGTCGCTACAAGATGGCTGATTATCAAAGTCTCTACAAAGTACTTATTTTGCCAAATTTAGTTTTCTTACTTGTTAAACCCATCATCACAATGATATGTGGGTATATTGTTTTTGTCCAAAAGCTTGCGACTACCAGAACTTGAACTTAATAATAAAAAAAGACCTAATACTGTAAGAACTCACTTATGACAATAGACGATGACAATGTAACGCTTCACACTACATTCTGCACATAAACTGTCAAACATATCAATTCGGTTTATTAGAAAATTTTTAATCCTCATACAAATACACAAATATTCTTGCAATTCTACATATATGCATAAAAACAAACAAACCAAAAAACCGACCAATGAATAAACATATGTATCTAGCATAACTGCAGAAGTTCAACACAATCTAGTTGTAGTTGTGATAACTTAAGAATGAGAGAGAAATGAAATAGCGGAAAATGTATAGAATAGAACACATGGATAAAAAAGACGCAGAGACACAAATAAAATAAACGATGAGAAAAATACACTAAATGACTGCCACTATTTCAAAAAGACTGAGAGCGATAGAGAAGGAGAAAGAGAAAGAAACTCGTTAAATGATAAATAAAATGCAATAACAACATGAAACACCAACATCAGTGATGATAATAGCAACAGCAATGAAGCAAGTTTTACACAACCCGCTCACACTCCGCTAGCTTCGTGAAAAATAAACACATCAAGAAAATCAAGAAAAATTAATGGCATACTACTGAAGAAGGCGCCGCCGATATATAAGCAACCATCAAGAATAAAAAATTATATGAAAAAGCGAACATTAGGAGAAAAGCAAAAAAAAACCAACAGCGCGGATTTCCGTCATATGATTGAGTGAAACTAACTAATGAAGTCACACAGACAACTCTCGTGCATCTGCGAGAGAATAAATGCAATTTAGACATCACAGTTTAAACTAAACTGCACACAATAACACAACTACTACCATACGCCATGACTGGGTTGAATGAGGGCAGGAATCGGAAAAGTCCATGCGCAGCGTAGAGGAAAATTGTGGATCGTTCAAATGACAAATATTCGTTGTTAAGGAATACAGTGGACACTACATTAACAACAACAACAACTATAATATCACGACTATTATTTCAAATGCACAAAGTGGCAGTGTTACGCTTCCCCATCAATGTTAATGCTACTGCCACCCAAACTCATACAAAAGTATAGATTTCTATCGCTCAACGCACATATGAGGGTGTGTAGTCGTTGCCATTGTAGATTGTCATCCCGTTATGTGCATATTAAACGGTTTTTACGAAATGCGCAATATATTCTTAGTTGACACATCCATACCGACGTACACATTCGCACATGAATGCCGTGCTTGACAGAAGTAATACGTATGCATTCATGTACGCGCACATACACATCGTTCATCAGTGTAATATTCTGTTGGACTCACTGAGACTGGTGGTGGGGGGTAGTCAACATATTCAACAGGGCGCCCTTCTACGTTTACAACTATTTTCTAGTTCTACACATATTATGCATGCATCGTAATACATGTTCATGAATATACTTCATGTTAACGCTATATACATAATCGTACTTGTAGTAATGTGCATGAAAACAAAATGTTCCTTTAAGCCAACACATAAATGATACTAATTTAATTATAAGTTATTCATACATACAGTAGCAGTCACCCAGTCTCCCTTCATGAAGATGAATGTCTATGATTTTATAATCTAAACTTGACTTGAATTCGTCAAATATTATGATTTTACATATTTAGTAAAAGGGGGAAGTATTCTTCAGCAGGTATCTCAATAAATTAATAACATTTCGTTTCTTTACACATACATGCCCACCTAGGGAAAAAATAAAACTCGTAATCACTGAAAGCGACCAAAAGTAATTGAACTCTTAAAATGAAACAAAATGAAATGACTTCCTTGTCCGATTAAAAATCAAATTCAATAAAAACAACCAAACTTTTTTTCTTTGTATTTGTCTAATACGATTTAAATTTGAGAAATACACCATCATTCATTGTATGTGCATTTTAAGGAAAAGAAAGGGAACTTGCGTACATAGAGCACTGCGAGCCAGCCAACAACACAAATCATAAATGGAGCAAACTTTTAAATGCCCACTTAAAAAGTAACCAAAAGCAACAACAACAAACATGACATTCATAAACCATCTACTACATATTACAGCTATCACGGAATCTACACATTAAGCAGTGTATCTCATTTGTATTGTGTTGTACATAAGGAACGTTTAGTTAATAGTTTGAGTAGAAAGAAAGCGGGATAAAAGAAATATTGTTACAACTGGACCATTGTAAAGGCGTTTACTTTCATTGTACTGATTGTTATTGCTGGTGTTGCTGTTCCGCTTATAGACTTACCTTTGTAATATTTATGACTATTAAAATTAAATGTTACATATATTTGAAAGAGTCAAAAAGAAAAAAACCCAATATCAATGAGAAACAAGCAACACGGTCATGGCACATGCTCACATTAAAGATTGAATTTGCGGAATTGTAACAACTTGTAATAGGTGCCGGTGTAAGCAAGTTTGGCACAAGCCACCAATATTATACCCTTTCCAGCCTCAAAACCATTACGAACAAAAATATATACAATTTATAACATTATGCAAGCTTATCTCCGAACAATATCATAACATGAGCGATAGACATTCGCTTTGCAATCTCTTTAAAATTCACAAAGACGGGGGTATACTAAGTTCATTATTCTGTTTGCTTCAAATACTCTGTAAAGTATTCTGTATTTTACGTCGATGTATACATGTCCTATGTTGCTAGCGTTTCCGCGGTTGTATATAGATGAGGTGCTATATATATAAGAAGAAAATATCTGAAAATCAGTGGTCCAATGATACAATTTCCTCCACTCATGACAGACAATGCAAAATCGACCAGGCCTCTGTTAATCAAGAGTAATTTTGGAAGTTCGTCTCGTCCCCTTCTGGCACTTACAAACGTTCGAACAAGACCAATATGCCCACAGTTCGCCTTTATGTGGCGAAGAATTCAAATTTTTTAATTGATTCATAAACGCATCTACATGGTGGTAATGAGGTACCTGGCACACTTATCGTTTTGATATAAAAGCGGAGAGTACTTAAGATTTAGCTAAACCAAATTCATTTTTCAACCTAATTAGTATTAAAACATATTATAAACGGACGAACTTCTTATGTTTTCCACTACTTCTGCCACTGCCATCACCCTCTCTAGTCTTTCTGCTTGTATGCATACATCTCTCTCTCTCTCTCTGTCTATGTGCCTTTTCAATTACATTCAGTTTGAAGTATTTCTCTTGTATTGTAAATAATTCGACAGGCAACTGCATTCTCTATTGCTGCTATTTCTGCTGCTTTGCTGGTAATTATAGAGCTTTGCTTCAGTGCCACCACCCAGCGACTTTGAACTTCAGTTAAATTTACTTGAAAAACTGCTGATATTGTTGATTGCATTGAGACGGCTGCGCAGCTTTTGTTGTTTTGATACACATTTCATGTGTTGTCTGCGACAATTATGTATTGTCGCGACTTCAAGCTTAACTAACGGGTTTTTGTGTATGCTTGCACAAGATCACTTACAATAAATATGTCTTACGTATTGTGTGCATATGTATGTGTGTACGTAATTGCCCGTAACTGGATTTATAGTTCATATTGTTACTATGCCACTGCGGACTGTTATGGATTTCGTGTTGAGCACAAATACTAAACAAGCACAAAAATTAATTTGGCTTAGGCCAAAACTTAAATACCCTCCACATTCATAACGGTAGGCGTGGCAAATAAATATATATATGTATTGAGCCCTCTAATAGTGTATGTATTATGTATCAGCATGCGAGTCTAATTGTACGTTGATTATGGTTTTTTATTAACCTTGGGCGTGTTTGCTCTTCGATAATGCCTATTTTTGGCACATCGATGAAAAGGATAACTCTACGTATATACTAATATACTAAATCTCAAAATGTACGCCCGTGAGAATGCCAACAACAGACCAACACACGGACATATAAGTCTAAATCGAAACAGTTTTTGACGCTGATCAAGAATATATATACTTTGACGCCTCCTTCTGGTTGTTGCAAACGAAAGAACAAACGCTGTATGCCCTCATCACTAAGGTGGAGGGTATAATAATAAGCTCTGCTTGTAATAACAACAACAACAATAACAAAAACAAATGATCGCGCTATCCGCTAAGTAACACCTTTTTCGTACTCTATGCATATGTATGATAAATCGAAAAAGTGTTGTGCAAGAAGGTGAAAGAAGGAAGGAAGGAACAATCTTTCACAATTGCATTGGTAAGCGTGTAAGTACGTATTTCATGGGTAAAGTTTGTTTTTGAATAATCAACAAACATGTTATTAATTTTATCAGTCGCTACCTATTATTCATCATGTCATGTGTGAGTGTTTTGTATGTTAACTTATGATATAATTTATACGTATTTGCTTTTTCAAATTGCTCTATCCCGTATGTGTGCATGTGTCGTTTTTATTTTTTTATTTTATTTTGCTTATTATTTGTTATATAATATGTTGCAACAACAATTAATAATATCAATGATAGCTTACACTCCTAATGGCAAGATAATTAACTTGTGCGTTCAACTTTTACTTATTTCGTGTGTGTGCGTGTGTTGCCCGACACTTTACATTAATATTACGTTTGTTAAATAACTAATGAAGACCTGCTCTGCTCTGATTGAACTCTTCAATGTTTTTTTTTATAACTTTGTCTTGTAAGGACTTCCATATAGCATACGGATATAGTTGCAACGGAAATTTTTTTACCAATTATCCTTCATTATAGTTTTATATACATAATACATCTTAAGTATGCTTAAGCCTTTGTTCTTAAGTCTATTAAAATTCCCCTCCTACAGCATGCAGCATTTAAGCACAAATCTTAAAATTTACTGCACTCAACTTTTCAAATCATTCCTCACAATATTATAATGGGAATATATGATCTTGATCGAAAATTTGTAACACTCAAATTTCTCGAATAATCCCGAAGCCCGATCGGATCCAAATTGAATACACCTTTCTTGAGAAGCTAGTTAAGTATTCTTCATTAAATTAAGATTTGCGATTTTTTGCCATATAAAGACTTTTACTATAAAAGGACATTATGTGAGAAATGGTTCCATTTTCAATAGCGTTGCTCTTTGAGTCAATTCATGTAATTGTTGTAGATTTCATCGAAATATCTCAAAAAATGCGTAGCTTACGTATATATATACATGGACAGACAGACAGACATGATTAAATCGATTCAGATTTTAATACTGTATCGATCGGTATAGCTGAAGGTGAGTTGCAGCATTTGCCGCTTAGAAGTTGCATACATCTCTCTCTCTCTTTGCCACAGGTGGTGCTCTGAATAATCGCGATATGGTGCTGAAGTGCTGAGTGAGGAATCTTAAAAACTGTTTATAGACATCTATTGAAAATATATCTAATTGAATACCCATATAGCGCCCAGAGTGATAAATGAAAAATGTTTACTTGGCTTAGGCTAAATTTGCATTCTAAGCTTCTTGATACGTTGAAATAAAGTTTATCACTGAGAAAGGGGCGCATCTAGATTACGCGTTCAGCCTTAGTGCATTTCTCACATTGCTCCCTTCTTGATTAATTTTCTGATCGTCTTCTAAACATTTTTTAAACATTTGTGGTAAAACATTTGCAAAAAATATGAATCAATTTTACACCTTTCGAACTTCTAAACTTGCTAAAGACCGGAATTATGTTCATTTAAATGGAATTCAATATAGTTTTGATTTTACCAAAAGTGAACTTATTATTAAAATGTATTTTTGTAAGCGATGGTGGAAGATACAAATATATTCCAGTTTATTTAAATACGTCTCTGTGTATAATGATCGAGTCAAATGAACATCAACTTGTTGTCAGTAATTTATATAATGAAAGGTGTTTCTGCTACCGACCCACCTAAATTACATAAGTTTTAATCGGCAGGTTGCAGGAAGTGTTTTACATTTGCGATCGATAGGACCTGAATAACACCTGTGGGGCAACCTTTCTCTAAACAAAGTAGAAATAGAAATAAACGTAAAGTAAACCCAATAAATATTAAAATTAAATTTCATAATTACATAATGACAACGAAGGAATGCGAACAGAGTCAACCAGCAAGGGGCCATGCTCTTATTTCACCACTAAATAACTATTAATTATGATTTTCATTGTTTTACCGCATTCCAAGTGCAATAACTTTTTGTCGGTTACCACAACAAATAAATCAAAGCAATCCAATATAATTTATATTTGTACTGTAATATTGTAATATGGTGTGGTTGAGATTGAGAGTAAGCTGAAAACTCCCTTTCCTTTGGATATTAGATGATTGCTTTACACACACAAGTATATATGCTACACATTAGAGCTCATATAAATATTAGTTTGCAATATATCTATGATGATGTCAAATATTTGCCTTGCTGCTGCTGTGGAAAAACTTGGCCAAGACTCTCCAGTTTTCTTCTCTTTTTTACTTGTTTGCCTGCTTGCTGGCTTGTTACAATAAATGTTTTGCGTTTTTTTTTTTCATCTCACTGGTTCAAAATGTTCATCGTTCATCCATCCATCCATCCCGTGGCGCCATTCTCTCTCTCGCGCCACTTAGACAATAAGCAATAAAAATCTCTCTATATACATATGTACACTTGGCTATGGTTCATTTGTCTCGCTACACTCTGGTAAAACGAGTGCAGTTTGGTGTGCGCAAAAATTAAGCAAACAAAAAAGTAACAGCAGACAGAGCTCCTCTGATGACTGACTGAAGAAAGGAAGGAAATCTACCAAATCCAAATCATATAAATTCAAATGCAGTTTACACATCGATATCATTGAGTTGGCAAAACAATTGCAGTCAAGGTCTCCTACTGTGTGCAAATAAAATCGAAAAGGAAGGAAAGCTTGAAAAAACCGAAACCATTGCAGAAGCAGGCAAGGATCGAGCGAACGAACGAACGAAAGTACAAAAGAAAGGATATAAAATACTCAGCTAAGCCGCCTTACTTTGTATTTGCATTAGTGTGTGTGTGTATGTGTGTGTCTGAGTGTGCTGTTTTATACACGTAAAAGACTTTACAGACAAGGTTATCTAATCTAATAAATCGCTATGGTGCTGAGAAATTGGGTAAGAATTTTAGACTGCTGCAGCTGTGTGTGTCTGTGGGTGAATCAAACAAAATTGTGTGCTTAGCTGAATTAACATAAAATGATAACCGAAATGCTTTTGAAATGAAGCCATTAGTCACATAATCGAATTTGTGGAACAATGGTGAACATTCAGGGTCAAACCTCAATCATTTAACGGAAAGCGTTTATTTCTTTACACTTTACCGAAATATTAGGCTGCTTGCAAATTTTGTGTTATAAGAATTAGTGTAAATAACTTCATATTTCGCATTATGCCTCACATCACTTGTGATAAGATGAAATGTTCTACAAGTGGTCTGAATCAATTCATTTCAACTTGGGTCTCTAGATTAAATAAAAGTTTCCCCGATACGCAAAAGCCAGACTGATACGGACGTACATACAGATTTTGATTCTGATTAAGAACCTACGAGGAAATTGTAGAAGTTTAAATAGCTTGTGACAGATAAACCAAATGGCCTTCACTTAAGTGCACAATCCCCCCGCGTCAGGCAATTGTTATTTAAATATATCAACATTATAAAAGACATATGTTCACGTACAAATGTCCCGATGCTTGACTTCAACAGTTTGCTTTATTAATATGTATTTTCTACATCTTTTCATCTTTTCATGTTCGTTTGCATTCACATTCATTCATTTGCACATATGCACACAACAACCACTCGATAGCAAGTGTTGTTCTTAGTGGCAACAACAACAATGTCCATGATTGCTTATAGTACAGCGGCTTCGGCACGTTTGGTGAGGCATTTGAATGTGGCCGCATTTGCTCACATAAACCATCCGGCATTGGTAGTCATGCAGGAGATGCCGGCTAATCGAGTACCACGACACATCGTACACGACCACAGCAATTATCAACGCCAGCTACAGCAGCCAGACTATCAAGAACAACGACAGCAGCAACAACAACAGTTGGATAAACTTTCTACAGCTGCTTCTATTAAGAGAAGTTATTTAACGGGTGGCCACGGCAGTGGAAGCGTAGAATCGTACAATATTTTACCCAGTTTACAGCATATTAGTAGCGGCAGTAACGGTGGAGGCGGTAGTGGTGGTGGTGGTGGTACTAGCTACGATTTTAGTTTAAAAGGCTCTTCTTTACAGCAACAGTTTACTGAGGCGAAACCCATTTATGAGCAACATTTTGATACAAGCGGTAATGGTGGTGGCGGTGGAGGTGCCGGCGGTGGAGGTAGCGGTGGTGATGGTGGACTTCATACTGCCATCTACAACTTGCAAGAAGCTGATGCAAGTGATTCTGATGGCGGCAGTAGCGGAAGTCACAGTTTCCCATGGCACTTGGGCGGTGGGGGTGGCGGAAGTTCATATTCGTCATCAGCTGGGTCTCTATCATCCCCCTCATCCTCCTCAGGCGGACTACAGAAATACTCTTCGTCAAGTTTTGGTGACAAACTTTCTGCTGGCAATTTTCTATCACATTATGATTCAGGTTCCGGTTTCCAGGGCTATTCACAACAACCACAAGGCGCCTCCGAACACAGCAGTTACTTTAGTTCATCTGTAGAAAATTCGGGCCCCTCATCCGGTGGCAGTTCATTCATAGACACTTACCACAATGATGAACAAGGACACGATAACGCAAACTTTCAATCACAATCGTCTGCTTTGACATCACACTCGCACACCGATGTCATTAACTATGTACCCTATCCAGTGGTTAAGAAATTGCATGTGCCAGTATCAGAGCCCATAAAAATCCCCGTATCACATGCTGTCATCATACCGGTTAGTAAACCAGTACCCATTCACATTCCAGTCACCCAAACGGTAGCGGTACCGGTTGAAAAAGAATTGAAAGTTCCAGTAGAAAAGATAGTGGCTGTGCCGGTCGAAAAGCATATTCCCGTACCAGTGGAAAAAAAAGTACCCTACACTGTCATCAAATATATACCCATTAAGGTGCCACATCCATTCCCGGTTAAAGTGCCCGTTGTTAAGACGATTTTGCATAAGATCAAAAACAGTTGGTAAATCAATCAGTCAATGAGTCGAAGTAATCCGTTGTGAAGGTAGACAAGTGATTTTCTTACTTATGAAACATTCGTTGTTGTTCATAAATTTGTTACTGAGTATTTCTATAGTTTTTCTTTATAATCTAGAATATTTCTTGAATTAATTAAGTTTAAGTTTAATACATAAAAAAATAAACATCAAAATAACAGAAAAATGTTCCCACTCTTTCGTTTCTGTGATCAAACAAGGATAATATGTATTTACATCATACGAGAAGCGTAGTATAGTTTTTGTTGTTAGTCGCATTTCATATTGTTTCACCAGAAACTGCACAACCTTACCTTACGAAGCAATTTTTCGTAAGTAAAGAAATTAGATATGAAAAAAAATGTATTCTCAGCGAAGCAGATTCTGTGCAGATGATCGTAGTCCTATATGGGTAGAATGAGATCCCTTTTCATTTAATAAAACAAGTGATTATCTTAAGAGACGTAAGCATGTCCATATGCCTGATTTGTTTTTGTAATTTAGTAAGAGAGCAAGTTGTCTCCAATATTGGCCGCATCCAACTATTTTAAGAACCACTTTTAAATAGAGGTTGAAATTCGAAGCAAGGCAGACCATTTTTCGATTTCTCCCCAATACTTTTTCAAATTATATTTTTATTCTATTTCAGAAAATGAATGGAAATTGGTCTAAAACTAAGGCGTTGTCTTTCTTTAGAGATACATCAAGGAGTGACGGAAATGAAAGATTTTAGGACTTTTTAATTTCATTCATTCATTCATACGTTCCTGTAATGGTTGTTATTGTTAATGTCCTTCTCACTTTCTAATGCGCACTGGCATTAGTATTTACTAATTTGTTTAATTAATGTTAAATGAAGTACATGACGATGTCTTTTAAATAGAGTACAAGTGCTTGGATAGTCTACGTATGTGGTGACTTTGATTAGTGCTGTAGTGTAAAGGGAGTTGCAGATCGCGTGTGCGGTTTTTTCTCCTTTTTCTGGAATTGCTAATTAAGATAAGTGTAAGTGATTTACATATTAATAATTTAAACATAACAAACTATTACCGCAGGCACCGCAGCGCACACACAAACATTAACTGCCAACTACTGGTAGACGCAGAAACGTATAAAAACATTTATTGTTGTAGACTTGGGTGAGAGTCAAGTCAAATAGAATTTTACTTTTATATGTAACAAAACTCATACGCCTCGTATAGCTGAGAGGAAAATACCTCGAATACCTACACGTACGTGTGCACATCGGGTGGGCGTATTAAAAAAAGACCGAAAAAAAGTAAAACCCAACTGCGGAGAAGTGTTGTTAACACAAGTGTAAAACTTAATGGTTGTTAATTCAGAGCCAGTTAGAAGTGAAGCTAGTTTCAACTCGGATGTTAAATTCATGTAAACGTAAAGTTATGCGTAGTTGTGGACACATTCAATGCGTACGGTGGTGCGCTTGGTGGTTGATGGTTAGTGCGGTGATATATGTGCGAAGTTTTATTTAATGAATTATTATTATTATTTTTTTTTTTTTGTGCTTCAATTTACGCTTACCAACTGTAAGAGGTTGCGTTATCAGGTTAGCACTTGTAACTATTATAATTAAATATACAAGTTGTAAGGACGGATAAGTAGGTCAATCTATCCTCACTGAAGAACTGTTTTTATACCCTTTATATAATATGTGAGGTACACTAAGTTTATCATTCCATTTTCAACATCCAGAAGTCACAGTCTGGGAAAAATTGGCCAAGAGTCACGCCTACAATCTAAATCGATTTATCTGTCACAAAAATTGAGCTTTGAAGTTCTTTACACAAATTTATAATGACATCCTTCATCGATGTGCCAAAAATGGATGTGATCGCATAACAGGGACGCCCATAATTTAGATACCCACCTACAAACTAAGGAGATTCGAAAAAGTTTCCTTCAGCGTTAACAATTTCAGATTGAATTAAATGCACATATATACGGCACCGCAGCGCACGCATAAGAAGAAATCAAACACCATCGACCACTGTGGCAATGTAATAAGAGCAAGCAACTAATGAGTTGGCCAGTAAGCATGAACATGCAAGCAGTCGTTTGTGGTGTGCCGTTACTTGGGATAAAAGGTTTTTGGGCACTCACATATATTCTTTCATCTAAAATGTAAAAAGCTCTACTTACTTCAGGCCAAATTTGATATACCTCCTCACCACATATACGGTGGGTGCTACTTGTGCAAACCGGAGAATTTATTAAACGATTCTATATTCTTATACACGTTTTACCTTGAGGGTCGACTGCCCAAAACCTGTTTATTGCTTTGTGAACTATGCGCCTGTCTTATATCCGACCATGCCAGCACATATACACGGACATCGTACTCACACTTTAAATACTTTTTAGAAGCCTTTGACGTCTCGCTGGGAGTTGTAAAAAAAATTTTTATCATTTACTTATGTATATAAATGCATGTACTCCTGGCTATACATAATCATGTGCATGCAGTTGAATTTAATCAGTTGACAACATGTAAAATGTCATGTTCAACTTAATTTATTTGACCTTTAATCAGTGATGTAAGATGTGTATGTGCGTGTGCAATCATAAGTATTGCTTCAACTTCATAGGAGGTGTATGCTTAGTAACTTATTACTTTTATGCACAGCACGCTTACGTTGAGGTTCTACGTTATACCACTTTGTCAGAACACATGCGAGACCTAAGGGAGGCTTTGGAGATGCAAAATTATGAATATTATGAATCAGCTCCACTGATCGCAAAATTCGCAATATGGACTGAGGGAGCAAATTTGATCAAACAATATGGTAGCTGTGCAACAAAATTGAATAAAGAAGCATGAATGAAAGTTTTTCAGCATGAAATTCTGAATCTATTCAGCCACCTCATTTAAACAAATTTAACTTAGGCATTCTGCTTTAATAAAGGCGTGGCAGGTGTACGATTAAGAACATGTACGTAATATGTACGTATCACCTTGCAAGTAGATTTCAATCAGTATGGCACTGTCATATATGTAAATTAGTTTGTGAAATATCATTAAATGGAAAGGGCTTCTAAAACTGTCTGTTAGGGTTCAAATTTGGCCTAACCATTTTGTGAAAAAATTTGAAGATTTCCGATTTTTTGCAGACTTTCATTATAAAAGAACCTTATATTGGGAGCAATTCTAAAAATGGTCTGATTACTTGACGATGAGTGTTGCATTTTTCGCTTAGCAGGTACGAACATACGCATAATTTTATTATAATCCCTTACCACATGTGGTATAGGCGCATAGATAAAAAGTCCTATAAGTGCAAGCATCGTGGAGATCTTATCCCCCACAGAAACAATTTTAAATTAAACCGCCTAATTTTACAGAGGCTTTCACACTACTTCTACTACAAACTATTCCGGTAATGATATGTGCTACGTGAGTAGAACCTACGACCAACTCATTGAAGGCTTGAGAGTTATGTCTTCGGCTAATACAGGAAACTGCGTGTGTCCTGGCGTTCTTCTTGCCTAGAGTGTTCTCTGTAGTAAAAGGAATCAAAAACATTAAATTTCTTAAATACTCTGCACCTCCATGCACAAACAGTAGGATGGCAAGTAGCTGTTAATGCCCAATAATAGTCCAAGTAAAACACATCAACTCGTCAGATTTTGCTAAAGGAAAGTTTTTTTTGTAAATTTTTGCTGTGTCCGTTATACGACCGCGTTAATTTTTACTACATTGATTACAATTATGAACACATGAACGAAATTTCAACTTCATAAGGACACTTTTGTAACTATTAGAGATTTCTGTCGATTTTAATAAAAACTTGCATACAGATTCAAGTATTTGTCCAAATTTTTCACTCCACGTCCCAAAATGTATGACTGTGAGTGTACTAACAGCACACATACGGACAGACATGTCCACATTGACTCAGATTTTGACGCTAATCAAGAATATATGCACTCTGTTGGGTACCCCAGTCCTCCTGTGTGCCCACGAAAGTACAGAAAGGTTGCCAATCTCTGATTTGGAGCATATAAATATATATTATTCATAATCTAAACAATTGTTTTTACAGTCAATTGAAGTTTATGGGAAACCGTTTTAAATTAATAAAATTGCTTCCGGCGAAATTCTACTAAGAATCTCTGCATAAATGAACACAACCCCGTCTTTGCTCTTACTCCCCAACATTATCTCCATTATATTATTAAATAATAAAATCTATCAGAAAAATAAAAACTTTTAGAAAATAAACAAAGCAAGAACCCTTCAAAACAACACAAACAACAACAGCAACTGTCCGGATACATAAGAATGTATAACATAAGCAACAACAAGTACAAGTTAATAAATAATTTAACTTTAATTTCTTAAGGCTCTCCCTTCCATCAAACTACCCGAAATATATAAAAATGCCAATAAAATACGCATGTGTGTGCAAGTGTGGGTACTTACAAGCATGTATCGTACTTGTCTATAACCTTGTGTATAAAAATCAAGTAAAGAAGCTACACATTTAAAATGGACTAAATCTTAAATACCCTTCACATCTATATACAAACTGTTGTATTTCTGTATATAGATGCAATCGGGTACTTGTAAAAATTAGCTGATTGCGCCCTGTGCTAGGGTTATTCTTCATATATTTCGACACTGGACATCATTAAATTAGTGCAGTTTTCGATGTTCATTATGAATATGAATTTGTATACTTTGTGGGGTTTCTGACGCGTCCTTATCGGTATTTCAAGCGGACTGACAAATTTAACCTACGTACCATCGTATGTGGCGGGTATCAAAACATTACAACATATCAAATACTTGGAGAAAAATTTAAATAAATTATTATTTTTATTAGTTTAGAATGATTTTGAAATGGCTGGCTTGCTTCATGCACAAAAACATTTTCATACTGATCATGTCGGTTGATTCAACCAACTGTTTTGTTAAATTTCCAGCAGAAACTGACGATAAAGTTTCGTTTATTAACCCTAACGGATATTAGTTTTAATAATTTCCAATTTAATTAATGAGTGAAAGAATGAAGCCGAGATAGCGGGAAAAAAGAGAAAGACTACATAAAATTTAAGATACTCTACGTACGAGCAATTTAACTTAACTTAAGTTGAGGCAATAACGCTGACTGAAATAGTTTAAGTTAAAAAATAAGTAGGAAAAACAATGACAGAAATGAAATGGTATGCAAATGGAAACAGAGGCTGGTGGTGATGAAAATAATCATGGCAACGATAATAATGATGATGCCGTTGATTGTTAGCGAGAGACTCATATAATAATGTTGCCATTAAAGACAACATTCAAATATGAATTGAAATGAAAATTTTTGTTAGTTGTATTCTGTGTGTTGCTTGTCTTCTTCTTCTGCTCCTTCATTATTCTTTTCTTTTACATTTAATACATTTGTGAACTTTTTTACGTTACGTTTTCTGCCAGTGTAATAACATTATACGTAATTGGCATTTTCACAAGAAACTTCTCTTGCGGGAACTAATAACACTCACACCCACAACAAAACGATATATTAGAGAAACACACACTAAAATGGATGCACCCTGTATACATAAAGAAACATACGGACAACAGTTTGTATGTTGCCGGTCGGCAGCCTTATTTTCTTTTTAAAGAGGAGAACAAAAAATAACAGAAATTATTAGCATTTGAAGTAACCACCAAATATCAGCAATAACTAGGAAAATGCTGAAAAATCAAATTTGAACTTCTTAGAAAACAATCAGTTTTAATCACTCATTTGACCCAAAATCGATAAAGGAATGCTATGGTAATAAATTCGTCAAAATCAAACTAACTACTAACTATGATATGAGTTAAATGATGAATGAAAAATGACAATTTTCGATGATTCCTCCGATAGCAAAAGTGACTAAGGCTTTTATTGAAAGTTAAGAAAATAACCGTAACTACCTAATACCATAAAATTTACGAATATGTGAACATGAACTTATTATTTCTTCTTCTTAAAATTTTTAATTACATTAACTAGAATAGCTACCACATATGTTATGTAACATATATGTAAAATATAAAGTTTCTATAATTTAGAGAATACTGGTTTAAAATTTCTAATCTTTGCTCTCACTCCAAGCATTAACCGCTCTTCACCATTTAGTTAAATTAAACAAAACCTACGAATTTCCAAAAACATGAAAAATAAATTGATGTTATTTATTTTATGTGTTACTGTGCCATGAGCACAGTGGTAGATGAGACGACTTCATGATTTTGCGATGAAAATGAAAAGGCTTTAAATGGCCTCACGCTCACACAAGTGAATGATCACGCAATTTGTGGCGCAAAGTCACATTGTTATGCTCTTACGTTCCTTTTTTCTTCAATATTTAATCAAAAAACACTACGACAACGAACGACAAAGAGAAGAAAAATGTTGAATAATATGTTCTAACCACGAAAACATGCTGGGTGACTAATGAGATTTAACATTGTGCACTCGTTCTCTACACTCGGCATAACACCTGCACACAATTTGATACTCATACATCACACAAACACTTCAAGTATGCTAGGTAGTAGGTTTTTTGTAAGTAAGTAAAATCCTTCAGAAAATCAGTCAAGTGAAAATAGTATTTTTCCAAAAAAAAACAAGTATTTAAGTAGGTGTTTATTATAATGTTATGTTATGTTACGTTATGTTATGTTATCAAATCATTATGATAATGTGTTGCATACAAAGTGATAAACTAAGTATACTCCTGCTATAATGTGGTGGATATAGAACTGCAATGTATACACATATGCATTCGCACATATTTCCGTTCATATAAATTGCATTTAAATTTATTTACTTTTTGTTTTTGTTTTTGTAAAACAAAAGTGGGAACACCGCACTCGGTATGTACGATTCAAAGTTAGTTAACAGTTATGAGTTATGAGACCATGTAAGTTATGAGTTTAAATACTGATGCATGTGCGCACATAAGAGTATTGTAGTTGAATTCTGTACAATTTTCGCAATACAAAAAATTATTTTTATTATATTATACAAATTCGCCTTTTTTTTTTACTACACATGTGACTTTTAAATAAATAAACATGAAATATATAAATTATTAAATTATTTTTGCGGGACTTTTAAAATGTTTTGGAAGCTTATCAGTGAACTGTCGCTTGCTTAACGGGAGAGATAGCTAGAGAGAAGACTTACTCTAAGCGTCAGGTCATTTTAACGTTAAAGTTTATATGTAAAAAAGATTTCTTAGTGATCTTTATTATAAAGCGCACTTTGTACACATGAGAAGCAAAATAATTTAGAAAAGAACAAGTAAGAAAACTAAATTTGGCTTAGGCCAAATTTTAAATACCTTCCACCTCCACAACGGTGGGCGTGGCAAATGTATATATTTCGCCCTCTAATAACGTAAGTATTACGTATCATCTTAAAAGTCTAGTTTTACGTTGAATATGGTTTTTTGTAAATTGTGGGCGTGTCTGTTATCCGACCGTACCCATTTTTGGAAATCGACTCAGTTTTTGACGCTGATCAAGAATATATATACTTTGTTGAATCTCTGACGTCTCCTTCTGGGTGTTGCAAATGGAAGAACAAACTTAGTATACCCTCATCACTAAGGTGGAGGGTTTAAAAATTATACTTAACCTCTCAATATTAACAGTTTGCATGTGATACATTTATATATCGACCTGTACAGATATGAGTAGCTCTTCCTAATACATGCAATACATATTGTAACCACCACCGAAAATCAGAAAATTTATTCCCATAGGTAGTGATTTTGATTTGTTTTTACTTTCTAAAGAAATCCTTTGCACGCGATCCTTCTTAATTATATGTGAATATGAGCAACCAACCACAAAAAAGTACAGAAAAACAGTTTCAACTTAAACAAAACACACATTACCTCGCAAATCAAAAAACGTGTTTTGAAAGATGTAAAAAATGCATAAAAACAACAACAAAAATAATAATGATATAATAATAATAATAATTTACAATTTTGTACACACATATCAAGTCTCTGCACGGAAATCGCTACTTAAAATGGGCAAATTCGCATAAGAGCCACGCCCACAATAGACAAACTTACGCGGACACGATTTGCCGAACGAAAACGTCCACAATGAAAATAATTATAAATTGAACAACAAAAAACTGATCTCATTGTCCTGTCCGCGTGTTTACTGTGATATATTAAAAATTTTATTTTAATTATAAAGACATTAGTTACGCACGGATTACTCCGAATAGTGAAACAAAACATACAGAGCTGTCACAACGTAATAATACTCAGTGGCGCAAACTCAACACTCTACAAGAAAATCACCAGTGGTGTATAAATAATATCAAAGAGATATAATATTCAACAAGAGAGAGCCTACAAATACTTTATTTGGCGCTCATCACAGGGTGTACGGCGAATTGGCAGTTGGCAATTGATATGAAGAAGGTACGACGAGAGAAAATAATATAAAAACGAATAGGGATTACGTTATCGCTATTGTTATTGTTGTTGTCACTACAAACTACGGGTCCTGACCTAGTTCAACACCATAAGCTTCACCATATTTATACGTGTTGTTTGTGTGTATAGTTGTTTGCGTTGTGTTGTGTTGTGTTGTGTTATATACACATGTTTATCATATTTGTAAATTTCTATTAGTTTACCAACCTCTCCTGACTCCAACTCCCACGTTACAACAGTCATGTGCATGCATGTGCGTTATATGCAGACGCGCACACACACAGGCAAACGACAGCTGCATTATATTGGTAAGCATTCTTTTATTTTCCGGAATAGTTCGGCAGGGGCATTGTGAGGGGTTCCATAGAACATCAGAAATTGTTGTTTGGAGAAAAAGAAGCGCAAATAAAATAAAGGGTACGTACGACGACCTGTTATTGTTGTTTGCTTAAGTAGATCATGTAGCAGAGTAGCAGCAACGGTGTAGTTGTTATAAATGACGATGACTTGGAGTGTAAGTGAATTTGATGATAGTGTCACTTGTCGAATGTTGAAAATTCGATTGATTTTTTTATACCCTGGATTCTGGTCACTAACTTTGTCATTCCGTTTGCAACACACAGAAGGAAGTATTACAAAGTATATATACTGTTGATTAGCAATAAAATCAGATTCGACCTAGACATGACCGTGTGTCTATTGTTGAAACTCCCACACTCGTAAAGTTTAGGATATTAAGCTGAAATTTTGAACAAGTATTTCTAGTACCTATACGAAGGTTCTTCTTTAAATTGGACAAAATCGGCCCAGTGCCACAGCTGACAAATATCTCTCAATGATCCTAAGAAGTTAAAATTTACTACACATATTAAAATTATCCACAGATGTGCCAATAATAGACGCGGCCGGACATGCTCACACTTTATTAAATTTGTTTTTTTTTCGCACAGAATCTTACGTGTAAATGATAATATTACAGGCCTATAATTGCCACGCCCACTGTTTTAATGTGGAGGTGATGGGTGTTTGCTTTTTATAAACCCTCTATATAAGATATAAGGGGGTATACTAAGTTTTTACACTTAGTTGCAACACCCAGAAGTAAAGGCGTCAAATATATATTTTCTTGACCGGACTCTTTTAGTTTCTGCACTCAGAATACTATTTAAAATGAGCACAGTCGGTAAAGGGCCGCGCCCACAATTAGCAAACGTCGTACTGTACATAAACTTCTTCACGTCTTCGACATGTTATGTATCAGATGATAGATAATATGTCCAGCTTGCAATATATTACATATACACTAATTGTATAATACACTAATAATGTCTAAACATACACGATTAGAGTGCATAATAGGAGGACGTTATTATCATAGTGTTAATTTATTATATTCTCTTGGTTTTTATCGAATAAAAAACTTTCCTCCAATTTCAAATAAAAAATAATTTCATATTAAAATCTCATTGATGGTGTTGGTGAGATTTTTTCATTTGCTTATAGTTACGCATACACTGCAATATATAAATATATGGCACAAAAAAAGTGATCCCGTGACTAATCGCACACAAGCATAAGCACATAATTACGAATAAAGTATCCACACACCTTCGTTATAGATATTCTGTGAAATTTTTCTTTTATTATACCCTTCACATAATAGGGGGATATACTAAGTTTGTCTTTCCGTTTGCAACATCCAGAAGGAAGTGTCAGACACCCCACAAAATATATAAATTCATCAGCGTCAAAAACTGAGGCCATCTAAATATGTATGTATGTGTGGCCATGTGTCCGTATGCTCATCTATTGTATTGGCTTTCTCAGTAAAACAGTCGGACATTTTTAGACGATAAGCTAAAATTGTATATGCTTTTCGTTCCTGCACAGATCTATGATATTTAACAGCCACGCCCACCACCGTCAAAAATCTATTTATATACCACAAAAATTGAGCTATTAGGTTGAAGTTTGATATGCTTTTTTACAATTATTCCATTCGTAGATGTGCCAAAAATGGGCATGGTCGGATAACAGACATGTCCACAATTTACAAAAACTCATACTCAGCTTAAAACTCATTTTTTAAACCTATACGTACAATAGTACAAGCAATGTGATATACCTGCCACGCCCACCGTTTCTGTCTAGATCTGGAGGGTGTTTAAGATTTGATCTAAGCCAAATTAAGTTTTCTTATTTATTTTTTAGTTACTTTGTGAAATGTAGGCAGAAGAGATACAAACATTTATTGTATGATACAAGTGTTTCCCAAAATGATTAAATTTATAACTTCGCGGACTATTGTTACCGTTTCCATCTTTAAGGGAGAGACTTGAGACTGAAGCTAACTAAATTTAAGTATGACATAAAATCTTTGTAGCAAGGATCTTACTAAATTTAATTGATGAATAATTTCCAATAATTTCTTATTGATTTCTTCCTAAAACCTACCATTCACGTGTCTTTGTACATTTTAATTTTTGGATATTAAAAATTCGTTACTTTTTTGAGGGTACATGAGAATTTTATAGGTTGACCATATTCAAAAAAGGTTGCGAATCACTGTATTAGTCTAAATGGCTCAATTAAAAGTTATTGGACTATCCACAAACATATCCCTATATACGAGTATACATATGTACGACTATGCGAAAAGAAGAAAAAATTAAAACAATATTTTTTGCATTTTGATGCATTTTGCGCCATTATTAATTAATAATTACACTTCAATATAAAATAATATTTTTTTGATGAATTAGGAGCCTTGGGATGTATATCAATAATATTTTATTACCTTCTCACTTATTTTTATTTATTACTCTTATAGCACTGGAAATATACACGGTTCTACATTCAGAATACAAACCCACAAACACTGATGTTGAATTATTTACAAGAATTAAAATATTGAGCTGAGAGTATAATATTAATACACACGCACTTCCATCCACGCCTCCCAACAAAGCAAAATTTCACATCGAGAGGGGAAATTGGAAACATACAAAAAGGTTGCAGTATGCAGCTGATCCGAACAACTAATTAATTACAATAAATATTGATATTTAAGTTAAGTGTTTATAAAATGGCGTAACTTTAGAAGTGCCCAATATTTGGTGTTTACTTGTTGTTCCTTTGTATCTATAATGAATACATTGAATAAATCATTTTGCACGCGAAATTGTTTTATACGCTATAAAATATATAAAAATACATGAATTTCATTATTTAGCTGTACAGAAGAAACAAACGAAAATGTTATAGTCGCCCAAGCCCGACCATTAAAACCCTATAGTACTTAGCTTCTTCAATTATGCTACAATTGGTTTGGTTGTATCAGTATGTGCGAGGTACTGCCATAAAAATTACTGTGTGAAATATCATGCTATGGAAAGGGATTCTAAAAATGATCCGATCGGATCCAAATTTGTGTCACAGAAAAAGATTAAACCAATTATTCTTCATCCACTTCAAAATTTCCAATAGAAGGAGTTTTAAAAACGGTTTGATTAAGTTCGTTTTCAATGGATTCCTCTTTGGTCCTTGTACCAAATTTCATCGGTTTAATAGGAAGGTGGAGGTGGCATTTGCCAAACATCCGCACAAACTTAAAATACCTTTTGCCACAGAGTGATTTAAAATCAGCAGTAGCGGCAACAGATGTCCTACTGTTTTTAATAAAAAAATATTTAATAAAATAGAAAAAATTTGTAAATATATGTAACCCGAATACAGGTGCTCGTACGTTAATATTATTACGTATCAGCCTGCAAGTCGATGTTTTTTCGTACATAAACTATGTAGAGATGTTTATACACCAGGTTAGCTCAATATCTACAAATTTATGATCGTGAGAATGCCAACAAGAATGGACAACCCCACGCATGGACGTAGATGTCCAAAGGGACTCCGTTTTTGATTCTGATTAAGAAAATATATACGTTTTATGGTCTTTGACGCCTCCTTTTGTGTATTTTAAACGGAATGACAATCTTAGTGTGTCCAGTATCTTATGTGAAGGGTATAAAAATATTGTGTGGTGCCAACATCGGTGCTGTTAGAACATCTTATATCATTTTACCTCGTTACGTCATTAACCCCCTCATTATACGCTATTTGAGTTTTGAATTCTTTAATAAATATTAATCACAGGCACATACCCCCTCAATACTCACCGCGCTCTGATCAAAAGAACCTTCTTTCTATTGTACCTTGAAAGACGCTAAACTCAGACGAAGCAGAATTTATTTGCGTTACCAGGCAGGCATCGTCAGCGGAAATGATGAAGCTATCAATAATTCATTATTATACCCTTCACATAAGTGGGGGGGTATACTAAGTTTGTTTTTCCGTTTGCAACACCCAGAAGGAAGCGCCAGAGGCTATATATTCTTGATCAACATCAAAAACTGAGTCGATAAAGACATGTTTGGACCGGGGATGACTTAATCATCTTTCTCTTTATAAATCAGAGCAATCGGATACCACATGGTGAATGCTTCATCATAAGACCAAGACCCATGGACAATGGGAAGTTTGCAATTTCAAATAAATAAAAGTTTCGTATTCATTCTAGATCAGCGAGTGTTGAATTTGATTACAACGAATAAATTCAATTTACTGCAACAAATTTTTCTATGACGCCAGAAGTTAAAAAAAAAACAAATAGGCAACAATGTATTTATACAGTTAAGTGTTTAGCAAAGACTACCACCGGCTAAAAAAATCACAACTTTAGTAACCTCACATAGATGGCGTGAATATTTAAATTTTTGTATTGGATTTTCTTTTCTGTTATAAACAAAAGTGATGTAAAAATTTATTTAGAAAATAATTTTTAATAACTTTCTTATTATTCACAACATTTGAGTATTTTATAATTCAATGATTACATTGCATTCTTCCGCCTGGGATCTGGGTTGCCGAGACTTGTAATCAGAGACATAACATAAAGAACGATTTAAAGTAAAAATTAAGGAAAAAGTTCGATTGAAGATTAAGAATTGGGTGTAATGGACAAAATGCATTAAAAATGATGACTAGAAATATAAATAAAATTATTGATCGAAATAAATTATTTGGATCAAATACAAGTTTGATGAATTTTCAATTATGTGTCAGATTGCACAAGGGCTCCATTAAAGTTAGTCTTGACATTTTATTTAAATAAATGTTTACATATTGATAAGGGTCCCTGTTTACAATCCCATAAGTAGCGCAAGTTTCTTTTATAAATAGATTAACTTGTAAAGTTAAGCGTGTGAGTGCTCATATTTATTTTTAGCAATTAAAAGTTTATACTGATCTTTAAACAAAGTCGGACGCACCGAAACGTATTACATTTAATGACAAGAATGGACAAAAACAAAATCATTGTATTATGACGCCTCTATGTACCTACATACTGTCTCCATAAATAGATCAAATATCTCATTAGAAAATTAGTATTGAAAGTTATTCTAAAAATATCCCAAATAAAAACTTCAAGTTTTTAGAATGTTTCAAAAGCATAGGAATTAAGGATTTTCTAAAACAATTAATGAAATTCATTTCATTTCATTCTATGAAACTTATTGATTCTATGAATATAAAAAACTTTTACAAGAGCGCAATAAATAGATCGATATTCAAGCCGGCGAAGTGCCAGAACCCTTTGCAAGGCAAGTTGAAATAAATAAGTAACGCTGAGTATACACATTGTACACAACTCATCATGAAAACTAACGGGTCATTCTTTCTCAACTTTGCAGTTCTAACAGCACTACTGTTTCTTGCGGTAAGTAAATTATTATACAGACTGGGAATATAATACAATCTTGATGTTAATAAAATTTTCAGCCCACGTTTGTCATGAGTTCAAATATCGAAAACATCATCGACACCGCCGAGGCAATAAAATTCTTTGAACGTGAAAATGAATTGTTGCGTCAACGTAAACGCAAAGAAAACCTGGCCGTATACAATTATCAAACCAATATAACCGAAGAGAATCGCCAACGAATGAATGCGATTACTTTAGAAAATTCTAAAGCAAATAAGCAATTGGCTGAGACAATCAAACGATTCAAATATGATCAAATTGCTGACCCCTACCTGCGTAGGCAGGCGAAAATTCTCTCTAATTTGGGTTTTGAGGTGTTGAACGAAGAGGACTTCACAACCTTACATAATGCCATTAATAATATGCATACCAATTATGCTTCTACAAAAGTCAAGTCCTGTTTCGATGCACAACAAGAGCTGGGGCTGGAACCGGATATTCAAGAAATACTTATACGCTCGAAAGAACCAGAAGAATTGGAATATTACTGGAAGGAATGGTACGATAAGGCGGGCACTGCCGCGAAGAGCGATTTCCAAACCTATGTTCGCTTATGTAACAAAGCTGCCACCCTTAATAGTGAGTTGAAGTCATTCTCAAATATTCTAATATTGTAAATATTGATTTTTTCGATAGATTTCCCTTCCTTTGCCGAATATTGGATTCACTTTTACGAGGACGACAGCTTCGAAAAGAATGTAGATGCTGTTTACAAAGCTATATTACCACTTTATGTAGAATTGCACGGCTATGTGCGCTACCGTCTCTGGCAATATTACGGCGAGAAAATAATATCGCCGAAGGGCAACATACCAATGCATTTATTGGGTGATATGTGGGGCCAGCAATGGTCTAATATCATAAATCTTCTGATACCCTACAAAAATAAACCACTTGTTGATGTGACCAATGAACTGCTACGTAACAATTTTAACATTCAAAATATGTTTGAATTGGGCGATGAGTTTTTTCAATCGCTTGGTATGCGCGCCCTACCGCAAACATTCTGGGACTTGAGTGTACTCGAAAAGCCGAAAGATCGTGAAATAGTAGCTCATGCTTCTGCCTGGGATTTATATGGTGATAGTGATGTGCGTATTAAAATGTGCACTGACGTGAACAGTCATTATTTGTACGTGGTTCACCATGAACTGGGTCATATACAATATTATTTGCAATATGAACAACAGCCGACAGTGTTCAGAGCCGCCCCCAATCCTGGTTTCCACGAAGCCGTAGGAGACGTGATAGGTGTTGCTGTCACCACACCCAAGCATTTGCATGCCATTGGTTTATCTGGCGAGGGGCAATTGGACGAGGAGACCAGAATTAATAAATTATTCCAAATGGTAGCTACAAACAAAAACAAAAATACATAAGTATTCCTGTGGTTGGTCAATTTTTCGCTTAGAGTTAAAAACTTTAAGATTGGTCAATTGGCTAATTTGTCGCAATCAGTCGTAATTATGTTTTAGTTAAGTTAATTAAGTTGTAATTTTAGGCTTTGAACAAAATCGTTTTTCTACCCTTCGCTTATACGATGGATAAATACCGTTATGCTATATTTAGAGGAGAAATTGAAGAAAATTCATGGAATCGTGTCTTCTGGGAAATGCGTTCTTCACTAACTGGTGTAGAACCACCATGTCCAAGGGGCGAGAAAGACTTTGATCCTCCAGCTAAATATCATTTGTCTGCCAATGTCGAGTATATGCGTTATTTTGCAGCCGACATCTTTCAATTTCAATTCCTTAAAGCCCTTTGCCTAAAAGCGGGTCAATATGAGCCGGGCAATCCGGACAAAACATTAGACAATTGCGACTTTTATCGCGACAAAGAAGCTGGTGCAGTTTTTATGAAATTCCTATCGGCTGGTAATTCAAAACATTGGAAAGAACTTCTTCAAGAATTCACCGGTGACACGGAAATGGATCCGTCTGCTATTTTGGAGTACTTTGCACCTCTGTACGATTGGTTAAAGGAGGAGAATAAAAAATTGGGCATTCCTTTGGATTGGGAGATGACTAAAAGTGAGATTTACTTATTTATTATAATAAAAACTTATTCATTTTTTTTTTTTCTTTTGGTTTAGAAATAATTCCGAATATAAAAGTTTGGCGAGCACTTTAAGCGAATAGTCAACTTTATTGCTATTCTTCCACAAAGTAAATATATTTGATATAAATTGATTCAAATGTATGAAACATTAATATTCTTCGTGGTTTCCATTAATTGGAATTGCATTAATCCGAATAAAGGAAACCATAAACAATATTACACTTTGAGAGCAATTAATAAAATATTTTTAATGAACAGTTGATTAAATGCACTCTTTGTTGTTGTTAGTTTTGTTTTATGTAAAACTAAAATCAATAGTTTTTATAACGCTCGAATCAACTTTGAGACTTTAACTGTCGGTGCGTTGTCCGTCCAATGCAACAGACGCGTTCCAATTCCAACTGAAAACTTTTTATTTCCCATAACATCCGAAATTGTAAAACCGTATATTTGTGCAGATATTTATAACTTTTAGTGGCAAGGGCCTTTAATTATACCGATCGAATCAGAGCCAATATCTTTATCGATTTAACCATGTTCGTTCATATATTCTGCAAGGAACTTTTTAAATTATTTTGTGAACTTTTGTCCTTTAGCCCAAGGACGATCCATATTGAAAATTATCTGCTCGGATTATTTTTAGGACCCCTCTCTTCAATTTAAACATAAAAATATAACAAATGTTCGCAACTTTTAATATTTTTCGATGGAATTTCGGGAGGAAAAGTTAATTGGCCTTTAACCTCTTTTCATTTAACGATATCAATTTTAAAGTAGCGTGCCTGACCAGTTCCCCTTGTCTTCTATTTTTTTAATGACATAGATGTTGACGTGTCCTTTGACCAAGTTATCTATTTACAACCTGTGTGCAAAAGCTATATATAAATTTGGTGAATTTGAAATGGAGAAACTCCGTAGAGTTTTCAAGTAGAGGATAAGTCTGCCTATGTACATCTCTGTCGCCTATCGTGCCTACAGCGAAAGTAATTACCATATTTTCATTTTATAATCTGCACTACTTGAAGTACACATGTAATATACGAATTATATAAACATTTTGAACCGTTGCTTCAGTGAGTGTATGTTTACTAGCGTTGTTGTATTGCTATTGTTTTATTCAATTCATATTCGTTCGGCAATATATTTGCTTTAATATGTTTTGGCGTGTCATGGCCACACTTTCTGCATAAAGATTTTATATAATAAATAAGAAAGTAAGTGAATGTGACTGCTTACCTAACTAACATATAAATTAAATCAAACAAGTAAAATTGTTCTAAAAGAATTCGTGCGGGGTTTTTTGTATATTGTGGATGAATCTATTATCCGACCATGCATTTTTGGTACATCTATGGGTGGCTCTTCTGCGGTTTTGTCCATTTTAAGAACGGATTTGCATGCAGAAACTACATATGTATATACAAAATTTCAACTTAATATTTCAAAATTTACAACCGTGAGAGTGGCAACAACAGATAGACATGTGGACACACGGACATACATAACTAAATCGACTCGAATTTTTAATGCCAATCAAGATTAGATATACTTTGCAGGGTCTTCTCTGAGTATTTCAAAAGGAATAACAAACTTAGCATACCGCGCCTTATGTGGAGGGTATAACAAATGTCTAGCATTGTTTTGAAAAATGTATATTTCTTTATGGAGGTAATGTCAATACAAACTCGTGTTAGTTAAAAAAATATTTGTAGACAGCGTAAAACAAAGCAATTACGATAATGTACACAAACAATAATAAAAACCTTAACCTCAAAATCTAATTTATTGCCTTTTTAATGATAACAATATAAACAATCATTTATCAAACTTTATTCCACCACACTCAAGTGAATAATTGCTACATGTTGGATGTTTAGACGGCACTCGAATCTGTTTAGTTTTCATACATTTCTTAAATAACTATTTTAACTCAATCAATTAATGTTTCTAATTAACTGACAACTGTATGAAGAATACCACCCACAATTTTTTAAGACAGAGCAATTAAAAATCTTCGCCTGTGTACAGAAGCTTAATGTTACTATTATACAGAGTACCATACTACGAGTACATGTACATCATGTAAGATAATTATATCTGTACAAGTAACATTATTGTTGTGGTCCAATGGATTGTATGCTTACAGAGATATCTCTGAATAGATTTCACCATTAAACTAAATGCCGTCATGCGAATTTGGTACATAGCACAGTACGCGCTAACTGATAACTGATAAGCGTTTGAAATAAATTAAAATTATTAGGAAATCACGCCCCATCGATTGATCATTCTCGGTATATTCAGTTACAGACAAAGTAGATATATTAAAATATATACATATAGAAGAAATAATCGAAACAACATAAAACTTTCAGAGCATGCTCTGATGTACAGTGACCGGTAAGCACCCAGCATGATAAAAATGTCTTCAAAATGTGCAAAATCATTTTCATTTGGGACTTTTTTTGAGAATTTGTTGTATCTTCAAGGATATAATATATCATAATATAAATTAAAGGAGTATTATCGTTTAGCAGAATATGATGAAACGGTAGGCGCAGCAGGTATATCATTACGCTCTCTCTTACATATCAGCTTGCAAGTCCAGTTTTACATTGAGTATCATTTTTTGTAAATTGTGGGCGCGTTTATTATCCGGCCACACCCCTTTTTGGCATTATATTCTTCTCCAAACCTATTTAGATCTACTAGACCTTCAAATTCTTAATTAGAATGTGTGTAGAATCGTTTTCGATTTCATGTGTGGAGAAGACTCACTTTAACTTTAATATGCCGATTACTGCGCGTATGTATCAGTTTTTGTTTATATTATGTTATATACAAACATGTAGGTATATATAGGATATATAAATTTATACATAAATGTATTTATTTGTTTATATAATGTCTGACAAACACCCACTATATGATGCTTAAAAATTTATTTATTTACACAAATGTGTGTTGTATACATGACACCAATAATACAACACCAACAACAAACGATAATGAAATCTACCACGATCATACATTCAATATGTGACAAATTTTCTTCTCTGTTGTGTTTTCATTAAATTCGTAATTATACTGCCACTACACTCGTTTGTTGACTGAAAAGATCATTACGTTATCTAGTAATGTCCTACCCTAAGACCATGCAAACCTTAACCATTGTACTTAAAAGAAATCTTATAATACCCACGACATCTACATATAGGCGGTGGGCGTGGCAGATACACCTGTACAAATGTGTATTTTACGTATTAATTTGCAAGTCGAGTTTTACTGAATGCGTTTTTTTGTAAATTGTGGCGGGTCTGTCATGCCACCTCGTCCATTTTTGGCAATTTCAACTTTTTGACTGCATTTTTGTGGCAGATAAATGGATTCTTGGCGATTGTGGGCGTGAATAACAAACTTAAGAAATTTTCTTTCGCATTTTTTCCAGGTGTACTAAATAAACATACGTTAATAATTTGAACTTTTTAACTTTGTTTCTTGACTGTGAGAGAGCCACCATGACACGGTTAAATGGAAACCCGAACAGATCCATTCTGATTTAAATCCTGATCCGTATTTTAGTTATCCTGGGTGTTGCGAAGGCAAAAACGAACTAAAAATATCCGCCAAACTTTCTACCCAAAAGTAAGAAAAGAACAAAAAGAACACTCCCTGTCATGATATTATGTATATGCTGTAAAATATCTAAATGATTGATTATGTGCAACTACTACTAATGCATAGAAAATGGAACTTCATAACGTCGCTTTCTATGACAAATCAATATACTCGCCCATACTGTGTTATGCTTTGAACTTAAAACAATTTTTATGCTTTTGAAAAATTAGAGACGTACGCACTTTGTCAAAGGGTTTACCGTACCCCTGTCGATTTAATTATTTCTAACTGTTCATCGGTAGGATTTACTCTTTTACAATGCCCAGGTTTTGGAAAAAAAAATTTTAATTCCCCTGGGTACATCAAATTTAGACTAAACTTAAAGGTTTTCTAATAATATTAAAACCCATCACCTTAAGGGGTACACTAAGTTTATCATTCTCTTTGCAATGTCCGGAAGACAACGTCAAATAAATATATTCTTGATCAGCATTGAAAATTGTAAAAATCTAGAGATGTATGATCAGATAACAAACACGCCCACAATTTACAAGAAAGCCATACTCGGTGTAACACTCCACTTACATACACTATTGAAGGGCGTAATCATATACCTGCCACGCCCACCTTTTCGATGTAGATGTGAAGGTTACTTAACATTTGGCCTAAGCCAAAATTTACTTTTCTTATTCCTTTTTGCTTAATTTTTTCTCTCTATTCTACATACACAGTAAATAATATCTAGGTTTGTGAATTGTTCGATTACTTAAAGCACTTTTTCGTGAAGTGTGCTTGCCCCACTCATACATTTCATTCTAATTTTCTCTTCTGCTCTCTTTTTAACTGCAACACTCTCGGTCGTTTATGCATTTACAATAAATGTGTGTATGTATGTAAATACAGTGTTTTTGTTTTATGTTCACAGTTGAGGTTTTGTGGATCATATATTTTTAAAGTTGCATTTTTTTCGTGTCTGTTTTTTCCAACAATCATTTACTTAACGGTTTCGTTAGTTACTTTGCAGCTGGTAACTTTTAATTTCATTTAGTCGCCTCCCGTTACGGAAACTGAGCTAACTGTTGCACATATTTGGCGGCATCACTACAAATTATCTACTCAGAAGTATTATTAATTTCTTTTTTTGTGTTATATATCATTTTCCATCTTAATCAAGTAAAATAATTGAGTCAATTGCAATATCATACATGTGAGTTTTAATTAATTATATTGATTAGTGACTCAAAGAAATGTTTAAAAGAATCATTGATTTTTATATGATACAAAGGTGGTTTTTTTTTGCGTTACTTTTAGCTTTTGTTTATGTTTAATTTTTTTTATTATTTTGTACTTCTTTGACCCTCTGAAGTATATTTTTGTGTATAAGTGGGTATGCCTTCGAGTGCAATATGATGAATACAAAATTTTGTGGTCTCTATTAATCTTAAACTTTTACTTACGCACTATGGATAATGATCTGAATTTTCATCTAAATCCGTCTAACTATTAGCATCATTCGTGTTTGCGTGTATTTGTCAAACGTTGACATGCGATAAAAAATTCCACGTATTTACCAACAGATAAGTAGCTGGCTATAAACATTTGGAGGAAACAGCTATCCGTTTTATGTTGAGTTCATAGAAAATGTTCCATACCTGAAAAGTGGGTGCGCCCCTGTATTCCCTCCTTCGCCTACAAGCCTAAGTACTAACTATCTAATTATAATTTGGAACTCTATCCATATTTGCAGATAAGCGAAGCTTACGAAATCGGCCAATCATGAATATTTGTTCAAACGAACTTATCATTGCAATGTAACGACAGTTTCATTTCAATATTTAGGTCTTGGTATGGATGGCCACAATATTAAATGATGCAACCATCCTATCTATACAAAATTTGTTATTCTGTTTCCATTATTCTGTCCATGTGTCTGTCAGTTGTTTGCACTAAAATTTACATAATGATAATGGGCTAGGATTTTGTACAAATATTTCTAGTTGCTGTAAGCAGATTATTATTTAATTTGGACGTAATAGGGTAAGACCCACGCCCACAAATGATATACATTTATTACACCCAACAACGAGTCTGAAAGACAAAATAATAATTGCAATAGAGGTGTTTCCATCGCATCGTTAAGATGAATAAGTTTTCCTTCTATATACAGTAAATGCAAACATGTGTGATCAATGGAAAACATTTGCATCAAAGACTAATAACGATAATCTTTTCTATCCATACAAACAATACACACACATATGTGTGAATAATCTTAATTAGATTATAAAATGGAAAATTTAAATTATATGTTATCATAAACTGAAGCCAAGCAAGCGGCCCATGTTCATAAAGAAAAGAAAATTAAAAACCAAGCAAAAAACACATTCGATTTACACATCGGAGGAGAAGGTGTGCTATAATGACAATTGCACAGTCGAACTGCTTGTTGGAAATAAACACAAAACACAAAACACAAGAAACCGAATCACAGCACAAACCCACATAATATGCACTGCATCTGTATACGTGCTTTATATGTGTATTCATGGTGTGGCTTTGAAATGAAAATTACAGATGTCAAACAGCTGGAACTTTCACTTTCATTTCAGCATCACCTCTCCGCGTCTGCACAATATTCTCTGTGGAAGTTATACTAAGTGTGTTACCCCGTTTGCAGCACCTCGTGTATATTCTTCATTAGTGTCAAAATCTGTATCGACTAAGTTGTGCTCGTTCATGATTGTTCGCACTTGTGTTCACGTATTATTAGATCTTTAGATGAAAATTTGGTACAAAATATTTAATTTCCTATATAAATTGAACAGCATCGATTACGAGTCACTCCAAAAGGGTATCCAAGATTTGGTCTGAGCTATTTATATTGTATGTATTTTATAGTGTTTTCACTTGTTTTTTTTCCTGGTGTCTCCCGTAAAAACTTTATTTAAAAATACGAAACGAGAGAGACGAGTGGAAAAGGGGCTTGAAACTCAGCCAATAGAATTGGCCATACCACAAATTATTATCTCTCCCTCTCTCTCTCTCTCTCTCTCTTTGCATTTACAATATATACACGTATAAATGAAAAATAATCACGAATGTTGTTCATGTTCAAATATTATGAAATCGTTTTATGTGATAGACCACAAACGAAAGAGTTGAATAAAAAACTTGTTTGAAGCTTTACAACCAATTCGTTTTACTTTCGTCTTCTTCAGTAGCCGCCATATAATACAACAATAACAAAGTCATATTAACAGTTGTTTGTACTTTTTGGGCCATCATTTTCCAGCTAAATTGAGAGCTTCAATGTCACGGTTGTCATCCAATTACGTATACGGCCAACCGGTACTCCTTTCTTTTTTACAAAACATTAACTGTATTTATATTATTATCTCTAAAAATAGTTGAAACACTTTTATAGTTTTCATATTACATCACACGTATGTTTGCGCGGAGTGATGGCTTTAATAGAGACGTCACGCTTTATATAACACATTTCTTGTTTAAATTACTGCACGACATAAGGAAACAATTTATAGGTTTTGCACCTCAACGGTACAGAGTATATTAAGTTTGTGAGAATGTACATCACTCCAGAGAGCGGTATAGTTATTTATTGCAATTTTCGATGCATGTCTGTCTATCCGTCTAAAGTAGCTTCACAATTTGTGGTAAAAACATTAAATTGTGTTTCTCTGTGGTATTATTTTCTAACTAAATTTTGACGCATAAGGCATTATCGGATCATTTTTGGAACCCAATCCATAAATAAGGCGTAAATGGTAAAACATTACAACTATAAGTATTTCTCAACGAATAAAAGTGATAGGCAGGTAGATAGTTACTTAGCGAAAAAGTCATATATGTTCTAGATTCTGATCAAATGGGATTAATTTTAAAGTCTGTCAGCTTTTTATAATTTTTCATGATAACTTGCCCGAAATATACATTCATATACCTATAGGATCATACTGAAATCTTGCATAAATAACGTTCATTGTACTGCTATATAAAATATCTTCTATTTTATATAAAAAAAAGTACAATCCACGTTCACAGGTTGTGCAGAGAGCTTTTTAAATAAGATGAGATAGCTCAAGTACTTGGATTTAGGAAAGTACTTAAAAATTTTGCATGTTATGCAAACTCCACCTTCAATATTTCTTCATAACTCTTGACGCTCCCCTCACTCATATTTCAACAATTTATACACCACAAAGTAGTTGCTTTTCCAAAAAAGTAGCGCGTATGTGAATATTAAGGCACACAATAGGTTAAAAAGAAAATGAATAAACAGCGCTAAGCTGCACATCATTGTCAACATTTTTTGTTTATCTAAAGATTTCCATTAAGGCAAATATTTTTGTTTGACAAAAATTACTGCTTAGTAGTAAATCGCGGCTCGTAAAGATCAAACGTAACTTTTTTTCTATAAAACTTTTAATAAAAACAAAAAATAAACAAGTGAAAATGTTTTAGTCGATTAAACCCGACCATTTAATACCCCACACCGCTTAGCTCCTTAAACTGCTGCAATTGGTTTAGTTGTATCTATATCTTGATTTAGCACAGCCAAATATTAAGCCAATCAACTATTCTTTATCTATTTTTGTCAAGAAATATTAAGAATTGCGACTTTTTGTCATATTAAGACTTTCTTTGATCCATTTCTAATAGGATTACGTACAAGTTTACATGGACAGACAGGCGGACAGACGGACAAATAGATTCAAATTTTGATTCTGAATCGATAACTATACAATTATAGGCGTGGTTCTTAATCTGGTATAAGTCATTTTTATAAGAATTTTTCGATCAAGGGCGTTTCAACAAGAGATCTACACAGAGAATGTCTCGATCCATGCCTAGATTACTAGCTCGTCTTGCACGTAACTGTTCGTAAAAAATAATTAAAACTTTGTTAAGTGTTCCAAATGAAAAAACTAACTTAATATATCACCATGTCATTGTGGAGAGGAGAGAAAGAAAAGAAAGTAATCTCTTGTATTTGTAATAATATGAAAATTTTCATTGCAGCTTACGCACAACGTTTATATACGCCAGCATCACATTCATCAAGCCAACTTGTGACGGTTGACCATTACAATGACAGGGAGAGTTATATGTGTCCTTTTTATAATCTTTGAGACCCTTTTACAAAGTGCTAGCAATCAGGCGTTAAATTTGGCAACATCACTCTCTGACCACCACATTACAACTTCTAAGCCGGCCTTGTTACATACCGAACTAAGGTTCGGTCGTAACTTGAATCCAGACAAGGTACGCTTAGTAACTGTAAAAACAGATGAAGGTGAGGAGGTGGAAATCGTAGTGGGCAAAAATAGTCGACGCGGTCGAGCTGAAGATATCAAGAATTTCTTTGTACGCAACCATTACGACAAACCATTGCGCAATGAGTCAACGCCAACGAAGTCAAATTCAAGATCTATCGGTTTGCAATTTCAACATTCACCTGTCCTACTTAAGCAAAGCGAATTGATGAGACAGGCTAAAAATTACAATCAACGCAAATCAGAAGCTGAAAACAGACTCAAAAGCATGGCTGAATTAAAACTAATTAAAGCTGACAGTTTGAAAGAACAAGAGGACTTTTTATTACCCGCTCCGCACCTCAAACGGTCAGCACGGAAAATACAATATGCCTCATCACCGGGCAATGACTATTTGCCCCAACACCTTACCGAAGATGGGCATTTTAAAGCATTTTTAAATAAACACTCCTACACACCAACACAACTGCCTTTTATACCCTTGGAAAGGAAAATCTCTAGTGAAACAGAAACTGTTAACAGGCACCGCTTGGCGTTGCCACCTAATAATTGGACATGGCAACCATTACAAGTGCGGACGCCGGATAGCTATCGTACAGATCAACAATTACAGCAGTCCTCAGTCACATACAATATGTACTCCACCAAAAGCCATTATAAACAAGATGGAGACAATTCATTTAATACGCGCACCAACAAACATCGTTATAATCTCAAGCAGAAGACTTTATCCAACTATGACTTTTATCCAAATAACAATAATCCGACACCAAAATTAATCACTAAATCTAATTTTAAATCAATCAGAAATGTTCCTTCCAGTGTGCCGCAACCGATTGTCTTGACAACGTCTACATTAGTGCAGAATGATGCATTGAGACAGCCACAATCTCCAGCGCACATTCGTTACTCCACTGTAGACTTTACTGAGAAGCCTAAATATCAACATCCGACAAGTACAACACTCTCTTCTGCCAGTGTAAACAAAATTGTCGATGGACCCGGTGTTTCAATTATTGAAGGTGTACGAGTGCCAGATACACCAGAAGACGAAATTAGAACTTGGCGCAATGCTCGAGTTCTAAATAATCAACTGGTTCCATATCCGGTTGGGTATGCACCACCAAAAATTGAAGTACAACCGTTTGATAGATAATTAATTATGATTTGAAAGTACTGAAAAGTGAAAATTCTATTTTATATCTATTCTACAATATTTATATGCTTAAGTAATTGATAAGTCATTTTTTAATCTAAAAAAAAACTTGATAATTTCTCCCCATGGATCAGCCAATAGACCGGTTAGTTAAAGTTAGAAAAAAGTTAAAGTTCGGTTAAAACGTGCGCTCATAGGAGTGCTACATGATTGTCCGCCTTAAGCAGAGATAAAAACTACCCGAAGCACTTTTTATTAAAGTTTTTAAGTTTCAAAGCAAAAATAATTGGTTTGTGAGAACAAGGGGCAAATAAAATATTTTGGTCCAAGCCAAAGAGGTGTAACATACATCGTCCATTAAAGTAGTAGAATGAGTTACATTTTAGCTAAACAGATGTCACAGTATCTTCGGAGCATTTCTCAAGTGGTTGAATATATAGTAATTTAATGCGGGGATCATAAGCTTAAGCACTTCATGCGATATCGATTTATACATTTTATATAATATTGAATAAAATTTATTTATACTATTAGTGAGTTTTTCCTACAAGCGTTCATCTTCAAGTTCTTATTAAATACTGATTAAGTGTAGTTAATTTGAAATCTGAAATAGTCAGATTGATGCATTCGTTCGATTTAAAGTCCAAGTGTACCACCCTAACAGGTGATATTTGCATGAAACCATTACAGGACAATTTATACTTTATAATATTGGAGCGTAAAAGCTCTATATAAACAAAGATAGCTGGATATTTGGTGGATAAAGTTAAACTGTAACTATTAGTGCGATGATTTTCCGAAGGAACGCAATACTTTTGAGAAATTTCCAGCTAAAAAAATTGGAATTAAAAATATATTTTTCAAATTTATTTTCAATATTTCATTTGTATGTACCGTTAATTGGGGATTGCGGGCATCCACTATATCATTGAAGGAGCTGGGGAACACGAAATTATGCGACAGCACATTTTGGTTTCTAGTCAAAACAAATTCCATGAAACAGTTAGTTTCGGTAAAGTCATCCTTAATAATATTCGCAATGGATATAATTTTGTCATAGTGCACTCCATTGGGTTTCTGTTGGAAACGAAATCGTAAAGATTCCTTCTTCATTTACCTAAATATTGTATAGAAGAGGTTTACCATAATTGCGGGCCATGATTTGGTGATTCGTGGTGTTAAGTCGGACCATTTATAGACATTAAGTGTAACTTGTAAATGAGTAGCATCCAATTTAAATGTATCGCACACCAAAGAAACATTTACCGATTGAGTTTTCCTATCCAACAAGGCTATAACTCTTATAGGTTCGAAGAACTCCTTCGACCAATAATGTAATAACTTGAGAGAAAGATTATCGTTCATATACCAGTTCATAGTACTTTTCTAAAACAATACCTTATATTGGCCAAAGAAATCTATAGAGGACCAAGACGGTGCCACCCATACGTCATTCAATTGCCAATACAGGGCACCCATGGTCCGATATTTTGTATCCCTTAAACTGCGGTAGTATTCAGTTTCTGTTTTCGTGGCCATAGCTTGAGCAACTTGGCTTAGGTATATTAAGGCTTCAATATAACCCACATACTCAGGCAAGGGTAGTGGAAAGTTTCTTCTTATAAGACTCGTTACCACACTCATACCAAGAGGATGATGCTGTCTATGGTTAATCAAATGTGCCAGAGAATCCTCATGACTTTCATTCAGGGTCATTGTTTTATACCAGGATGATAATGCTGGTAAACCTTGAAAACCATACTCAGAGGCGAATCTGGGTCGGGGATAAATATTGATATTCCAGGAATCTTTGAAATAATCGTAAAAGTGTACTTCTCGATCATGTAATAATCATGAAAATAGGTTACATTTATATCGACTTTGCAAAGTAATTGGTACTAACCATCTCCATTATTTGGATCCTGAGGATTCTGTGATATGTAATTGTCTTTGGCCGACTCTTTGCTATTTGATGGAGACGATACCAATATTGTTGGCCGACCATTATATTCAACGCTTTTCAGTTCATGCATCACCGTAGCTAAATATAGTTCTCTATACTCTCGCTCATAACGTGCATTTTCCTTTACAGTTCCATACCAATTATCTACCAAAGCCAATTCATTCTCATTATTAGTGGCAAATACTACCACACTAGGATGGTGAATAATTCTTTTAGCATTTTGCAACACTTCCGTACGAACGGATGACACAAAGTCAGGAGTAACGGGATACATGGCGCAAGCAAACATGAAGTCCTGCCAAATAAGTAAACCATACCTATCAGCTAAATCGTAAAATTCATCAGACTCGTATATACCGCCACCCCATACACGCAACATATTTTGATGACCCTCCTTAGCTGACAGCAACAGATGTTTAACTGTAAAATAATGGAATTCGAGTGATTCAAGATTTTGAACACAAAGACAACTCACTTCGATCCGCATTTGCACTGTATTCGGGCAGTATATGACTCGGTATATAGTTGCTGCCTTTCATAAAAATCTCCATGTCGTTTACTTTAAATAAAAATGTGTTCCCCGTTCCTAAGGCATCAATACATGACGTAAAGATTCTTTTTTTAAAACATTGTATCGAGTGCAAGGTTACCTTCTCTCACTGGTTCTTCCACCAGTTCAATGGTACGGAAGCCCACTTGAATTGACTTTTGTGATTTTACAAAATCTCTTGGTGTATAATTTGGTTGAAGCCATGCTTTTAGTACATAATGCAATGGATACAACTTTTGATCACCATAACCATTCGGCCACCACAGAGTCACATCATCCTATATATTAAATTGAACAAATAAATTGAGTTAAGTTGAAGTCTCCGCGATGTTTAGAAATGTTTAAGGGTTTAGCATTAAAACAATCTTTTTACTAAGAGAACTAAGAGGTGTCTCTTTTGAATTTGATCTGAAACAGAGATGAAATTTCGAAACACTTACAATATTTAGAGCAACCTCAAATTCTATGATGGGAGCCTTGTAAGTAATTGGATCCATTTTATAATGAAAGACCAGCGGCGTCGCAAGCAATTCCCTAAAATTATTGATAAAGAAAAAGGTGTTTATTTTTAAGCTGCGCTTGTGTAAAACATTTAGCCACCTACACCGCATAGAATGTGAGTTCAGCAAAGAAATTTGTCTGACCATTACAGTCTAGAAATATCCGATGGTACGTATTCCAGTGGGTGTCATTTTTTGTAATGGCCACATCAACTTCTCGTATTAAAGCTACGTCAAAATATTCCAAAACCACAGGTTTCCAGATGCCCATAGATGGAACAGCCAACCCCCAATCCCAACCAAAGCTGGCTTGCATTTTTCTCAATAGATTTATGTGGCATTCACCTTTATAGCTCCGATTAGGGCAGTTAGGTAGTACTTCAATAGCTTGCGCTTTTAAAGCATTCGCTCTATCCAAAGCTGCATACACCGGAGATTTAATATAAATCACCAATTCATTCTCATGTTGCAATATTTTGGTTACGTCATAGCTATAACGTACAAACATATTGTCTGTGCGACCCAACAGGTGGCCATTCAATGTAACCTCAGCTATTGTGTCAATACCATGTAGCGTTAAATTTATGAAACGGACATATTTAGAATCATCTTGATTAACTGCAAGAATTTATAATAAACTTAATAAAGTGGCGTGCGGTAATAGTGTATTTAGTTGTAACGAAAACCTGAAAATTTGTGGGAATAAGTCCAGTTATCATATGATATCCATCTCATATTCAAGTCGTTCCAACCATTTACGACCCTTTCTCCATATAAAGCACTGTATACACCCGATGGTAAAGAAATTTTATCCGCTGTTATTGCTGCAATCAATCAAACTATTAAAAATAAAATAAGTAAAAACCTAAGCTTGGCTTTGGCCAATCTCCAATGTTAATCAGAAATGTATATACTGTGTAGAGTCCCTGACGCTTCCTTCCGTAAACTACATCAGACCAAGGTCCAAGCAACCTTTGTATCTGTACAAAATAATACAACACAATTACCACAAATTACGCATAAAACATATTGTATTCTGCTCGTCATTACACATGCTTTTACGTGCATACAAAAAAATAAGTAGTAATGTTATAGACGTTGAAGCCAAGTATAAGTCGCTCATTTAATACCCTACACCACTTAACTTTAAAAATTATGCCACAATTAGTTTAGTTGTGTCAGTATAGGCGGGGAACTGCCATCTAAGTCTCTTCGTGAAATACCATTATATGGGAAAAAGTTCTAAAAGTAATCCGATCGGGTCCAAATTTGCTACAGCCAATCTTGAAGCTAATTAACTGCAATTCATCCAATTTTATCAAAAAATATTAAGGTCCAAGACCTTATGTGGTGAGGGACTCTAAAAATAATCCGAATTTCATCCAAATATATCAAAAAATGCGATCAGTAGCACAATTTTACATGGTGAGACAGATGAACAAACGGACAGACGGACAAGGGTTAAATCGATTCAAATTTTGATTCTGAATCGATTGATATACTTAAATGTGGGTGTGGCATTTGCAACTTGGAGGTTGCAAATTTTTGCCACAATTGGTGCAAAGTATAATTATTTAGAGTAGATAAGTTCCACGATACTTATTCTTTGTTACTGCCTGGACTGCACTTGACACTCTCGTCAATTGGGTTTTGATGACCACCAATAAGTCTGCACACCCCCCCAAGTAATCTGACTATAATTGTATGTTTATACTTTGTGTACTAACTTTGAGAAGTTCGGATTCTTTTTACACCTAAAAAGATGCATCAGAGATTTGTATCGAATCGGTTTATCCTTCTATCTATATATCAGTTTGTGGTAAACATTCTCCCGGTTGTAAAAATTGCTTTTTTAATTTAAAGTTTATTTTTGTGATGGTGAAAGATTTTAATTGTTAGGCGCTTGAAATTCGGTTGTACTGCAAAATGGTTTCTTATCATAATAAATAAATCGTTAATATAACAACTTTTCAATGGAAAAAGTGATCAGTATATCCATCAAATTAATATGTTCATTACTTACTGCCATTTTGATTGGTCAATGACCACGATGTATTCAATTCAATCACATTGTTACGGTCAGCACAACCTGGGGAGAATATAAGTAACACTAAAAGTAAAACAAGAAGGTATCTCCACATTGCACCCAATCCACAATTGTACACTTCCATTTCTTTAATCATATGAAAACCTCATATCTATCTACTTATGTACTTTGCTTACACATTATACATGAACACACGTCAATTAAAAAATCGATCGCAAGTTCTTTTTTTCCGCGCTTTAAACAAAAACCGATTATACGATCGCGTGCACAATTAACGACTGTTTATATGAACTGATAAATCTTACGGGACTGCAAGCTTTCTTGTTTGAAAAGAGAAAATTATTAGTTCACGTATATGTGATGTTAAGAGAAATTTATTTATTGAGTATAATTTTAAAGAATATTACTGAGTAGGGCAAATATTTTAGTCTGTCAAGATCGACCATTTAATAACCTATTGTACTATTGCACCCCTACCAACTATATTACAAAACAAACTGATTCGTACTGATAACACAATTGTTTTTAAAACTGATAAGAATTCAACCGATATTCTGCTTCAGTTTATGAATTAAAAAACTAAATTTGCCTTGACCACGACCATGAGAGTACCAAGAGAAACACACGAACAAACATGTCTCGATTCAGTTTTTCTTGCTGAACAAGGATATGCTTTGTGTATACACTTCTAGCAAGTTTGGAATCGATATCCCAATGTTGCGACCAGTAGAGAGCTTACCCCAGAACACATATACATACGAAGAGACGGATGAAAAGGGCATGACGACATCGATGTTGATTCAGAATGTATATTGGGGCCAACGCCTCTTTTTGGGCGTGCCAAATGATATGTACTCCCATTATATGTGAATATGAAACGAGTTAATAAAACATTTCATTTTTTATTAAATAGGCAATAACTTGAGTGCAGGGCTTCGAGTTAGTACAGTGCTCTAACAATGGCGCTGCAGAATACGTGTTTGGGCCCTAAGCTATGTTGACTCTGTTCATAAATTAAAACGAAGAGCTTTAAAAATATTTAATGTATGGAAGCTTCTTCAAAACCTAAGCGCTACGATTATTTCTTTAGTTTTCATACGTCGAGGACTTAAACTAAAAATTTATTCGGTAGATTGCTCCTTACTTTGCTTCTTTTACATGACAAACATTAAGACGACATCGGTCAATTCGTATTTAATTAATTCTTTACGCTGTAACTCGATTTATGTGTCAATATGTTATTTATTATCAAAAATAATACATTTTCTCCCGCCTTTTAATTAATTAATATTTATATTACATGAAATTAATATTATAAGTACGTAAAGCATGTAAGATAATTGCATCTAGGACTCTTAAAACTATAACTTCACGCTATAGATTATTTTTCTGGAAAAAAAATTTCGTTCCAAAATTTTCATAATAAAGTAACCACCGTATAAAGCAAACTAATAATGTGGGACCTAAGATTAATAGGGGGGAACTGGAAAGAAGGGTTCTACCCGAACCTGCAGCAGCACGATACTCTTCTTCTGGCAAATATTCACGTATGTGACGTGTTTTATTCATCATCCAGTAAAATGCTTGCATATTGCCCTGACGCTTCAATTCATCTCCAACCAGTTCACGTATTCTAGCATTATATTCATTAAGCCAACGTTTCTAAAAATGTTAATAAAAAAGACTGGCTTTAATGGCTTTTATTATTTATAAAATAAAAAAATTTACCTCCAAGGCACTAAGTAGTGTACGATCGATAAGTTTGGGTTCGTAAGGCACTAAAGTTACATCATGGAATGCTAAAAATTTGGCGCCTGAGGGATGCACTCGCTGGGTATCACGCACTTCTAAAACGTTTTTAAGGCGTACTCCATATTCACCTGGTTTGTAGTAACCAGATTCTTAAAAAAAAAAAACAAGTCAGAAAACTAAATCTTAAATACTTTCCACATCTATATACAAACGGTACATTATTTTATCCTTTAATAGTGTATGTGTTACCTACGTTATGTCCTAGGCCAACTTTTGTGCCAGATTATATAGATTTTAGTTAGTTGTAGGCGTGGCTCTTGACCGATTTTGCTCATTTTAAATAACAATCCGCGTGCAGAAACTATAAATCTCTGTACAAAATTTCATCTCAATATCTCAAAATATAGGACCATGAGAACAACAGACAGACAGACGTAAGCGGACATACACGTATAAATCGACTCAGTTTAAATGCTGATTAAAAACACATACACATTCTGTATTACAAACGAAATGACAAACTTAGTATACACCCCATCTTATGTGGAGGGTACAACAACGAGGTCGTTCATATTGTGTTAAATTTTTATGCATACTGTAATGAAATAAATAAGTAATACTTACCCGTAGAAAAGAAGTATCCTTCTTTAAAATGGAAATGATTCTGCTGGCCATAAGACACCGATATGGGTGCTAAGGGGGATCATTTTATGCAATAAATTAGAGCAATTACTCAAGTTATTGGGGTACTCACGTTCTTCTACAGATCCGAAGGAACCAATACCATGACCAGTAGCCTGAGGATAATCACTCATGGACTCCCACACCGGACTTCTAACCAAAGCATCCACTTCAGCTGGTCTCAAATCGGAGGGAAACTTCAAATGAGCCAATCTCAATAAACCCGCAAGCACAATAGTATAAGCTTGTTTCATATCTAGCGTTGGCTGTCCGAATATAAATGTTCTCGATACATCGGTGGTGCCTTCGTAGTACTGTCCACCCGACTCTATAACAAGAAGGCTTTGATCGGTAACTTCAATATCTGTAACGTTGCTGGATATGTAATATGGATATGAAGAATGTTCACCATAGCCCACCACCGAACGCAATGACAGACCTTTGGCATGATTTTGTGACAGACGAGAACGTTCAACTTCATATTTGATTTTCTCTTCAGTCCATTGTTCAGTAAAAAACTGTACACAAAAGATCAATATTTTTCCTCCATAAAAATCTTTGCCTACTTACTCTCATTTCCAAATTACTAATAGCCTCACACAATGCAGCCCCATCACGAACGTGAGCTATGCTCATACCCCTCTGTTCCACTGAATTCTTCTGGGCTCTCATTAATATCACAGGCGATATATGCTCGTAGATGATTTTCAAAGGTAAAGAAGAAAATATAGCTTCAGATGCACCCGGTTCTTGTACGCAAGGAGCGGGCACTAAAACACGCCTCCAAATTTGTGCATACGTACGCATATCATTCCAAATTTGATGGTATTCCTTGATTCTTTTCAAAAATAACCTTCATGCAATGTAACTATTTAACAATTTTTTTGTGAATCTACCTACTTTACGCACATCTCATTAAAGCAATCGGTGTGAAGGTGTAAATCCAAGCCCAGAGACATTTTGAAGTGATCCACATAGAAGAACAGATCATGATGACTAACGATGACATAAGACTGCAACAAAGAAGAAATAAACTAAATTTAGCTAAGAGATAAAATAGAAAATACGCTTCACATGTGGGCATGGCATGGCAGTTATCTGATTATAATAGAGTGGGTACAAAAAATGTCGATAAGTCAATTCATAGTTTTACTTGGGGGCGTGGCATTTGACCGATTCGCTTCAATGTAAACCTGGATCTAAATATATAAACTAAACAATTTTGTTATATTCCATGTGATCGTGAGATGACCAACAGCGGTCGTGCATCAAATTAGATTTTGATGGTGATCAAAAATATATAATTGATATAATTTAAAAGTGGTAGAATATGCAACACCTACTTTAGGGAAAATCTTTATAACTCACTAACCAACTAATTATCTTCTTAAGATATTTCCAAATGGAAAGTACTTATGTTGTGTTTGCTGCCTACCTTCACTACCGGAGTAAATGGAATATCGCGACCTCTGATATTCAACAAATACGCGATTTCTGTTAAAGATGTTACAATCATTGCATCGCATTTATGATCATGTAATTTTTGACGCAAATCTGCAACTTTATCCTCCCATCGTTCGCCCGCATATGTTTTTTCCCACACTTGAATTGTGACCTTGTTGGGTTCGGGCCGTCCCTCACGCCATATCAAATCAATTAAATTATTATTAATTTTAGTTAATACTAAAAGTTTTCCCTGCATTTCTTTTGCCCATTTTAACCATAATTGATGCGGCACCAAATGCGGATCGGCCCCCACGCGCTGTTCAGCGTATAGTTGAGTCTAAAGACAAAGTACGCAAACATTTATTTGAAATTAAATATTAACGTTATGTACGAGGGACATACACTCAGCCAATCAGCTATGCTAGTGGTATCATTCAAATGAAATAATTCCCAATCACAATCCAATTCTCCATCGGCTTGTTGTATAAAACGATTCTCTACCCATAAAGCGGCACCTCTGTGACTGATGGCAGCAAAAGCCTTTGTGCCGGTAAACCCCGTTAAAAATCGTAATCGTTGATCGGAAGGAGATACCTCTTCATTTAAATGTTCATCGTACGATGGCAGTATGTAGGCGTCAATTTCTGGTCCTTGCAATGAAGCGCGAATTTTCATTTGTTCCCGTACCGCCTGTAAACGTCTTCGATATTCGTTGACCGGCTGCAACTGTAATTTTTTTATTACCATATATGTGCACTGGGCCCTGGGGTCAGTCGCCTAGGAATGTACTTACCAATTTACCTTTACGGTATTTGCACACTTCTCGTGTATAAGTTCCATCCGCTTGATATTCTTGGCTTATGTGAAGTAACAGCGCTACAAATGTTATTATTAAGATTAGTTAGCCTAATAACTCAAATGTCAAACATAGGAAATTAATTTTACTTTTATGCAAAGGGTCGTCAGAATACGACATCGTAGCACATAAATTTTTAAAGCATTCATCTACTTTTTCTACTTTTCTTTCTCTCCCCTAAGTATTGTAGGCAGAATTATAAAAATCCATACGTATGGTATATGTGTAAAGCAACAAGGTTAAGAAGATCATTAAATTATAATTGAATTTGTCTCAAAACCATCAGTGAAAATATGTGACGTCAAAAGCCAAAGTGCATTTTACTAATAAAGAAAATAATAATATATACGAACACACAATGAAAAAATCATAATCGATATTTTCAAGGGAAACGATCCATACGAAAGAAAAAAGTCAACTTCATCCATTACGATACTTACCAATGAAGGCACAAAGCGATTTAAGCGGCAGCATGTTGTTATAGCTTCTGTTGTTGTGAGTTTTTTATTTAAGGCAGAATATTCCTGCAGATATATTGTGTCCGCATATATGATGGTGGGGGGGTGGGTTTTTATTTCGTTTTATTGCATTTCCTTTTTCATTGCTTTGAGGGAATTTTATATTTCACCGATCTGCTAGAGAACCGTTTCGTTTGTATAGCATTAATGTGTTTTTGTAATCGCGTAAATATTTTCACTTTTATAATGTGCACCATGTGCATATACCCAGATTCACGATTATTCTATTCTCTGTTGGGGCCTAGAATCTGTCTGTCGTTTATGGTAAGAAAACTCACCTTTCACAACCACCACCTTGGGTCCATTGGTCAAAACGCTAGCAACACTTCGTAAGAAGACTCCAACTCTACAAAATATAAATATATTCTTGATCAGCATAAAATTCTGAACCGATTTTGCTATGCCCATCTGTCCGTATTAGAGAGACAACAATTGCAATTGAAAAGCAAGTTTTTGGCATGCCTCTCATTGCTAAAAACGACGGGGTGGCTTCCATTCCCCAAATGCTAGCTGCTGTGTAAGATAGTTAATGTATTTGTTCGGCTACTTACCATTCAATGAAAATTGATCAACCGAGTCTTTGGTCTTGTACCATTGTACAGCAACTTATGTACTTATTGACACGCTTAAACCAACTATGGTGTTGTGTATATTATGAAATTTTATGAAAGTTGTGTATTTTAGTTTACTGATCTGTTGATCTTTTCAAGCATAAATTTCTCACATTGATTTTAATAAACTTAAAGTCATAATTACAGAGTATAGTGCATTTACTTCACACTGCCTGCGTTAGACCCTATATAAGTTGTCTTGGTAATGTTTATTTTTACATCACTTGTGTGTTTGCATTGGATTATAGTTGTTTGTTGTGAGTTTGCTAGCACTTATATTTTTCGCAAACTAAAGTTCTTTCAAATGTTTAAAATCCATTGTAAATAAAAATCTTCATAGAAGCGCATCTATTTTGTTGATAAAATTGTATTTTGTGTAAATAATTGATTGGGTGTCGGTGAGTATGCCAAGAAAGCTTTCATGGTCACCAAACTCCATTAATATAAATAGCTTCATATTACAACTGATTTATTGGTGAACTTGTTGATAAAATAATAAAATATAAACAAGTAAAAAAAGGCTATCGAAGGCAAACGCCGAATTTACCGCACCCACCATTTTGCCGCTTTTGGTGAGCGCTTGCTGCATCTATCTATCAATCAATCTAAAGCACTACATAGAAACAGTTTTGCACAGATTTATGGGCAATCTGATAACAACGCAAATAAAACTTAACTGAGATTTTCCAAAAACATATATACGATAAAAGAGTCTTTGTTAATATTCTGGCAAAATTTACTTTTGTATGCTTTGTCTGCAAAGAAGAAAAACCATAAAAACTAGGCGTTTTGTAAACATGTACGAAAGTCCATTAAACCGATTAAACCCATTTTCAATACCAAGGTAGCTAGATACATTGGAATGGAATGATTTGTACCTAATTTTAGTTCTATAGGTCTGAAGAGATCTGCCAAATTTCAAATCATTCTGCCTAGTAGTTCAAGGGTAATGTGAAATTTTTAAAAAAGTTTTTTGTACAAATTGTTGCAAAAACACCTAAAAACGTAAACGTTTACCTTGCTCGTATTAAACATTCATTGTGAAATTATTTTTCTAGACCTTCTTATTAATTGAATTGATCTTCTGAACGGCTGATCCAATATTCTTCATTCATATACGGTTAGGGTGATTAAAAAATTTGTTTAGCATATAATTTGGATATATTCCAAAATCTAAATTTGCTTGATTGCAATTTGGTCGAACAGATCGAATATATCCAAAATCAACACCACTCTGTAAACTCTAGTGAAGGTTATGTGCACCAAATTTCACTCGATATCAAAATGCTTGCGGCCGCGAGAATGGTGAAAAGAAATGAAAGAAATGAAAGAAATGTTTAAACAAAACCAATATATCTCCAAAATCAATGATGTGTATAAAAATTGTCAAGTCATCAGTCATTTATTTGATATTTAATGCTCAGTTGAATTTTTTGTTATCGTCACAGCATTTAAGGTAATATTGCGTTGGAATATATATTACTTTCACCTTTTCCAAGTGAAGGAAACGGACACACAGATGTACTTATATAAAACCTCGATCTTAAGTTAGAATTACAACCTAGACCACAAACAGATTATGATATAATTATTCGCTTACAACGTCCGGTACGTCCGGAAAATTTCTCCAAGTAAATAATTTTACAGTCATTGTGTTTTTCAAGCACATTGTATTCCATCCCATGCATTTGTTATATGCATACATACATATACATGTACATTTGGCATGATTGCTTATATCTAAATGTTGTCTGTACATAATGAGAACAAATGCACTACTTGTGGAAAGCAACAACAACAAAAATAATCACTATCTATAATCTATTTATTGGGAATATTGTTACAGCGCCCACAACAATATTGCTATACATTTAGTACATTAGAATATTGGAAAGGAGAAGAAATTTAGAAAGTTAACATTGAGAACATAAAAGAAAACTTAACCGCTGCTGTGGGCAGATGCAATGTCGACGGCTGACGTACACTTTATGCAATTTATTTATTTAACACATTACTACTATTCATATTTTAATACGCACATATTAGTCACACTTGCATGAATCTTGACACAATTAAAACGCCAAGAGAGCGAAAATATTTATATTTACACTTTAAAGCTAATTATAAGATAACCTATACTGCACGTCGAGCAGATCGCAAACCGAACTGAAGTGGACACTACACGTATCAGCTGCACACAATATACATACAATACAAATGAAGTTTGAAGTTTTTTATGTTAAATTGTATTTGTTCACTTCACTTCAGCAGCACAATTATAATCTCTACGTAGTAATAATAATAATGAGAGAATAGTATACGAAAGATTCTGACTGATTCTGATTAAGGGACGCTACTGTCAACTTAGACGGTATGGACTCAGAGTCGATAAAACCGTTTAGTAAATTGTGAAACAAGGAAATATTTGGCAGACCTCGCAGCACATCATACTGTGGATACGGAATAACGGAACAGCATTAGATTCTTCTGACGTATTTAGGTGTAAGGATCGCGAAATTCTTTAGACCAGCGTTTAATAAGGAAACTTTGGTCCGTTTGGCTTTATTAACAGTTATATTGAAATATGCATTGAACAATAATTTACCATCAGAGAGAACACCAAGATCATTTATAGATATCGCTGTTTCAAGTATAATGTCATTTATTTTGTAAAATGTGTTCAAAACATTACCATCGATAAAAAGCCATGTGCTTGCATTTGTTAATATTTGGGCTCACCTATGCGCCAGGCAAAGAAGAACTTGTTTACGTCGCCTTGCAAATATATGTGGGACTGCATATCACTGTAGTTGTAAATAAGTTTCCAAAGTGTACAAAAATTTCTTTGTTAGACCTAAAGCTGCCCACATGTGTCACTCTGAACACGGTTTTTGGGACCGCCAAGGAGAAATAATCGTGCAGTTTTTTATAAAACATGTCAATCACATTATCAAGGACACTGGTCGATACAGGAGAATTTCAATACAGAATAAAATACTCTCTGGTGGACAGCAAATTATTTAGTTTGTTATTAAAACGATTTATTTTGTAAATCCGTGGATAAAGACAAAGTTGGAAGTAATATCAAAAAATACTAAATGAAGCGTTCTATTGAGGTCGTTAATAATGTTGTTGTTAATTTTATAATAACAACATTATTTTTTTCAACTACAAATTTCGATTTGCGTGCAAAAACTATAAGTATTCGTAAAAAACTTCAGCCCAATATGTCAATTTACGATCATGAGACGCATCACGGACGCGCAGACATACATCTACATACGTCTAGATCGACTTAGTTGATACTAGTACTGACAAAAATATATATATGTACTTCATGGGGTCTCCTTCTAGTTGCTGTAAACCAAATGACAAACTTAGTACACCTCACATCTTATGTGAAGGGTATAAAAAAAGTCTTTAAAGTTACGTGAGCGCGGTAATAAACTAACTTAACTAACAACAATATATAATAGGTAAGGAAGTACAAGTTGACACTTCTGATATTTTATTTTATGTAATCAGAAGAGTTGAGCTTCTCCAGTGGAAGCTATTCAATGGTTTATAAATTGTCTTTTTTAGATATATTGCCCATGAAATTACCTCGCCATGTACTAATAAACCCTAAAGAAAACAATTCACTTGCAGTGCTGCATGTAAGAAATAAACATTCCATCTAACCATATGTTCAAATGTATAATATTCGCAACATAGTCAACAGATGCAAGGCAAAGCCAAAGTTCAGTGACTTTTTCCATTGCGAACATTTTTCGAACATTTTTATACGTTCCTCACAATAATGGGGGTACACTAAGTTCGTCATTCCATTTGCAGCACCCAGAAAAAGGCGTCATAGATTCTACAAAGTATTTATATTGTTGATCAGCATCAAAAGCTGAGTCCAACTAGACATGTATGTCCGCGCGTCCGCCTCTCTGCTCGTAATTGGCATTCTCACGGCACTAGTGTCTGCAGCTGCAGATTGCTATTTAATTTCGGCAAAACCCTATTCAGCGTAAAACTTGACTTGTAAACTTACACTCACTATTAGTGTAATCATGCATCTGCCATGCCCATTGTTTATATGGAAATGTGCAGAGTGAGTCTTTTAAGATTTGGCCTAAGCCATATCTTATATTTTATATTTTCCCCACTTCTACACTGCACGTCATTACAGGCTTAGTTTCAAATTTGATCAACACTTTTATGTCCGTTTTTATTGCGATATTTAATTTTATGTTACTACATCAAAAAAAAGCACATGTGCATAGTGCTGTATGTATTAATATAGATATTTTTTATTATATATTTACATACAGAATTTGCCAAATGTAATTCATGTCAGATAAAAATGTATGAACGCGTCTAAACAAACAATTTAAGTAAACATTGTAGGAATACCGAACTTTTTCTATTCTATGTACATATGTACAGACGTGTTTTAACGGAATGCGTGTCTAGAAAGATGAGAATTTTTCGTGCTATTCTTATTAACAAACCAAAAAAATAAACAATTAAATATACGAAAAACCGAAAAATGTATATTTTGAAAATTATGTAAAAAAATTAAAAACTAGATTTGGTTTTGGCCACATATCATATACCGTACACCAATAATAAAATTCTGCACTACGTAGCTTCCGCCCATTCTCATAGAATAACTTATACGGCCACGAGCACTTTCACAACAAATGGACACTCGGCCACCGTTATGAATAGTTTCCGCAGTCTTTGAAACCTCCTTCGTAGTTGCCAAAAGGTATTCAAACTGAGTATAACACCATTAACAAATCACACATTTACTTTATCAATATATTATTTCCTAGACCACACCTTCAAATGTTGAATCAATTGAGATCAGTAGTATTCTTCTGTAGCTTCTTTCATCTTATGCAGTCAGAGTTTGAAAAATGAGAGATCTTTAAGTTATATTTGGAAATTACTCCTTATAAAGTATTAGGTTGCAAAGCCGTGACCTCAAGTTTGTACCATTTCATATTTTATATCGGCTGATGGAGTCCAAGGCATTCGGGTATATTAAAGAATTATTTTAATTATTTGACAAATGAAAGTTCCCTTAACTGAAGCACGTTTCGATCAAGATTTTATTTACATTTATACATTTAAATCACTTTCTATTAATAGTAGTGTACTTTTTCTTCCACTTGTTCTGGGATGTTGCATATGTCGTATGTCTATACGTATGTTGCTTCCTCCTTTGATTGCCAACGTTAATATTGATGACAATCAGATGACATTTCACCGCTTAGTCATTAACCTATTTTGATCGACCAAAAATTTGGTGCATTCAAAAATTGATTGAAAAAACACACCCCAGCGCATTCGTAAAAATGAATGTACTTACAAGTTGAAATTATTAAAATTGAACTTTTTGTATTCTTAACGTTTTTAAGTCGCACGAACGTACTGCTTGTCCGTTTGTGTTGAATTTTTGTATTTATTAAAATATATCGAACCGTTCGCGACTGTAGCAGAAAATCAACTAATTTTTCTTTTAATTTTGCTTTACTATGCGCGCGCGTTTTATATTTTCTTTCTTTCGATACAGTTCAATTTCGAATTATTGAAGTGAATGGCGGCTGCAATATTCTTATTGTTGTGAGAGAGAAATAATTGATTTTTCCTAAGCCCACATGCATGTGTGCATGTGTGAGGTATTGACTTCTAATCGAGCATCTAACACAACTGACAATACTACAAGATCACACTTTATGCGAATATTGGCATTACGTTTGAAAAGTTGAGCATAAATTAAAATGTTGAATGAAAAAGTTTTTAGTGATCAAGGTGATGAACATTTGTTGACACATTTCAAGTGATAATTTCTGCCATTTCTTTATTTGTACGTACTATTATGCTATTGTAGAGAAAGGTAAAGTCATATACATGTAACAAGAAAGTGAACAAAAAGCCATAAATCATGTCTGGAATTTCATTTGTCATATAATTTACAGACGGTATTTATGATGCGGTAACTCTTTAGGCATTATTTCTCATGCCTATTTGCAGTAGAGTAGAGAGGTGACAATTTCCGTATACCAAGTCTATAAAACGGGTGTGAAGATAAATACGAATTTAACTAGCAAGGACACAAGTGATACATTTTAGCAGAGCTCTGTTAAGGAGTTAACTTAGCTCTGTTAAGATGAGATATAAGAAGAAAATGGATAAAACTGAAGATTTTTTATATAAATTAAATACATTTTACATTTACATTATGTAATTAATAATATAAAAATTATAAATTTAATTTTAATACAAAAAAAATTAAAACATGGAAAATACAAAGAAAAAATATTAAAAAAACGCCACGCCCAAACGAAAAACCTCATACGCATATTCTATATACCATTGGAACCTACTTGGGATGAGGACTAATCCATATGAAAATTTTGATCTTGGGTCGTTGTTTTTTTTATTCAATTTTCAAAATTTGCCATATGAAGCTGTATTAGGAAACTACTGTTCCTTTCTCCAAAGCATACAAATTAATCGTTTTTCGTAAAATTCAGTCTTTATTTTATAAAATTTTTTATTAAAAGCACATGCTTTAGTTTAGAAAAAAAACTGTGCTATAAAATAAAAATTGAACATGTATGTATATTGTAAACAAAAGTGCAAAAAATTTTAAATAAGTATAATACAGAGATACTTTATGGTAAACGTTTCGATTTGTTAAAAACATACACAAATTCATTCATTCATATTATCATGATAAAAATCAACACGTTCGGGATCAACACATTGCACTTTTTTTATATTTAGCAACAACAATTAGGTTTGATACATTAAATACATTATAAACTTAAGTCATTAATTAGTTTTTAAGCTCCAAGAATAATTAAAAATAAATAAGTAAAAAAACTAAATTTGGCTTAGGTAGATATATATGTATATATTTTCCACAAAAATAAAATTTCCATCACACGTCTCATCGCTAGTATATTTTCTCTTTTTAACCTTTTCCATGAATTATTGTACTCAGTTTTGAACTCCTTGAATTATTATACTTTATTTTGAATTATTAGATTGAATTACTATGCCTAGTTTTTGAATTTTGAATTATATTTAGTTTTTTTTTTCATTTGAATTGATACTATTGTTTTCTTTATAATCATTGTTACACATATGCTTAGTTTTGTTATCGCATACATATACGATTGCTTGATGATTGTTTACCTTTTTATTAAATAACTCTGTCATAGGCAACTCTACACACCAATAGTTAAGAACAGCTGTAACTAGTGAAAACTTGCAACAAAGCTCTTGTAAGTAACAAGCAAAAGCTCAGCCGCTGGCCTATAAAAAGCCGATCACCGCGTAGGAAAGTAGCTAGTCTTAGGACTGACAGGTAGGTAGTAAGGTCAAGCGTAGAGAAAATGGGCACGAGAGTGAAAATTCCTCTCAAACAAAGCTAGGAGTATTTCGTTAGGCAAAGCATAGGCAAGAGAGAGCAATTCCTCTCTAACACAGCTAGGTATACTTAATCAAGCAAAGCATAGGCACGAGAGTGAAATTCCTCTCTAACACAGCTAGGTTTACTAAATCAGGCAAAGCATAGGTACGAGAAGGAAATTCCTCTCTAACACAGCTAGGTCTACTAAATCAGGCAAAGCATAGGTACGGGAGTGAAATTCCTCTCGAAAATAACTAGGAACATTTCATTAGGCAAGCTAAAATAGATAAAGTCCTTAGCAAACAATTTAGGTGACATACAAGTCGACTTAACCCCTCAATCTCGAACAAGATTTTAACACATGCTGAGCTCTTGCTAAACTAACCTTAGCTAATACATAGGCAAGAGAATCGTCTATACTATTTACACCTGAATTTAGCAAAGACACAACTCGCACATCATTACACTTAGCCAAGACCCAAAGCAACATAAGATAAACATAGTTAACTCATTTAATTACTCACAGCCGAAAGCAAAGTACCAAACCTTTCTTTTGTTATGTACAGTACATTATAATTAATCACTATCAATAAATCATTGCGAAAGAGAACTTAAAATAGAAAAAAATCATGTTTTCTTTATACAAATTTCGGAAAAGGGATAAATTTTCTTTGCATTGAACTCTGGCTGGGTTTTACGCTAAATATGGTTTTCCAAATTGTGGGCATCTCTGTTATCCAACCATTCCCATTTTTGGCACATTAATGATTAGAATAATTGTAAATATGCATACTATACTGAATAGTATACTTTTGTCGCTTCTAAACGTGGCTCTTGACCGATTTCACCCATTTTAAATAACGATCTGTCTGCAGAAACTGTACAAAATTTCAGGTAAATATCGAGAATGTCAATAACAGACAGATACATGGAGACCCGAATAAACGTTATAAACGGAAGAACAAACTCAGTATATCCCCATCGTATGGAGGGTATGGAAAGGAAGAACAAGTTTCTGTACAGGAAATGTATTACAGCAAACGACGCAAGGAATGTCACGGCTTTCGTAACATTTTTTGTCACAATAATAGCAAACACTTCTATGGCATTGCTTACAATTTTTTTCGCCTTAATACATTCCTTTGCGCAGTGAATGCGTACATATTGTAGATCCTCTGAAGTGTAGTATATTTTAATATTAATGGGTGACTTGCCTAGGGGATCTATATGTATAATTTCTCTTTGTTCCAACATTAACAAGAACCAGTGTGAAATTACCATTATGTAATATAGGAACAATTACTATATTGTTTTCACACAAGTACTTGTTAAAGTTTGAAATGCAGAACGCATTGTCAAGGTAGAACATTTCTTTACCTTCTTCACTGGTACTGGTAAGGCAAGTACCATTTTCTACCTTTAATTCATATATAACTATATGTATATATATTGCAACCACGTGATTGAATAGTTTTTTGCCTGGTTTCATGCATAACAACTCTTCAAATTCTAGATATGTCGGTGGTTGGATTTTTGTGTATAAGTTTATATATATAGTATTTACCCACAACTATGCGTTGACCCGAAATTGCTCTGATTAGGCTCTCTTAGGCTATTAAAAACAGTTTTATTATACTTAATAAATCTTTTGGAGGCAACACACGAAATTGATGAAATTTTTTTTTATCCTTTTTCGGTGTGTCTCCATTCATCTTCGTATAATTTTTGATTATATTGTTTTATCAATATTGAATTTTCTGTGACATATGTTGTTTTTATTTCTTTAATTTTGGATTTAATATAGTGGTATGATATTTTGATGAAATTTGGTACATAGATATGTATTGGCCCAAGGAAAAACATTTTTGAAAATGGATAGGATCGGACCATTTTTAGAATCCCTTCCCATATAAAAAAATTTTTTTTCAAAAAAAAAAAAATTCTGACATACATATATTATATTAAAAAATTTTTGAAAATACAAGTAGGTATAAAAAAGCAGGGTATAGAAAATATTTTTCATTTTAAAAAATTACAAAAAATAAAATTTCATTTTTCAAAGGAAAAAAATATATTGAATATCAAGTGGTGTAGGGTATTTGATTGTCGGGCTTGACCGACTATAATATTTTCACTTGTTTTCATATTATTAATTACGTAATGTTAACTTAAAATGTATTTAATTTATATAAAAAATCTTCAGTTTTATCCATTTTCTTCTTATATCTCATCTTAACAGAGCTATGTTAACTACTTAACAGAGATCTGCTAAAATTTATGGCTTGTGTCTTTGCTAGTTAAATTCGTATTTATCTTCGCACCCTTGTCTATAAAGAAAACAATAAAGACCCCACCACATATAAAAATAAATCATTTGTATAGACGGTTATAAAAATGTTCACGGCTTTGGTTACGCAAAGTATAAAAATTGGCATTAATTATAAATTAAAAATAAACCAGTGCAGCTCAATAAAACAGAGTTTCCCAAATTAAGTTCTCTTTCCAACCAAATGTCTAAGAGTATTATGGTTCAGAAAAAGGTCTTTATTTCAGCGGTCTTAAAGGCCACCTCTTTGAAATAATTTTTGTGTGCTAACGCCAAGTTTAGGGCTAGATTTTTCCTAACTCTCAATTTTTTGTAATTCGATGTAAACCTAACAGAAGGTATCTTCACAGACACTTTACAAAATATTTATATTTTTGGAAAATCTAAACGATTAATGTAGGTGTAGAGTAATTGATAGTCGGGCTTGGCCCACTATAATATTTTCACTCGTTTTCATCAAATTTTGCCAATTTGTTTATACGGGGAAAGATTCTAAAAATGGTCCGATCGGGTCCAAATTGAACATTAAGCCAATTAACTCTTTTTCACCAAATATTGTGAAATATTATTAAGAATTGTGACTTTTTGCCTTATAAACCCCTCCATTATAATAGGATGGAGAGGGGTTCTAAAAATGATCCAATCTAGTCTAATAGGGTTCCCCTTTGAGCCAATACCAAATTTGAGCCCTTGCACCAAATTTCATTGAAAAATCTCAAAAAACCTTGCGCCCAAAAAGACACTAACTCCACCTCTAGTGCGTAATAATTTAGGAGAGAACCAAAAATCTCTTATAATTAAGAAGTCTTGAAAACATGACGTACGTGCTCGCATAAATGTAATATTTGTGAATATATAAAAAAAATTATATGAAAAACAATAAATGAATACTTTTTTATAAAACGTTTTCTTATTTAGCCAGCAATACATGGGGATGGCACACATACATAATCAATCAATATATTGTGTATGCTTAACGCGTTCCCGCAAATAGAAAACTTCTACATTTAACCGTGCCCGACAGTGTTTAGAATTACCTACCTATAGTGCCCTCTGGATTGTCCTCACGATGTAACCATTTGTGATCATTTAACCAACGACTCCAATTGAAATTATTTAGATCTTCTACTTGTGTTTTACGTTTTAATTTCAAAGCTCGTGTACCACACCATCTGTACCAAATTTCTGTTTAATTTCAACCAAAGGTTTGCTATATAATAAATGGATAGGTAGTGTTACTAATTATATATATTTTCCTTATTAAGCATATAATTACTTGAATCCAGATCTCTCCTCTTCATCTCAAAATGCTGGATAATTCTCTGTGCGTTCTCTGTGGTACAGCGATTAATCAAGCTATTTAACTGAACTGAAGGATCGAACATTCAACTTGGTGTCACAGTATAAGCAATAGCCATAACATTCAACAGCTTCCACGTATAATCTTCCATCCAATCACGTATATTAGTTGGGACAATTTAAAGAACCATTACTATCCGTTACGTCATTTTCATCCTCCTCTTCATCACCCCTAACCACATCATTATTTTTAATACTATCATCGCTTCGTTCATTAAGTTCCAATACATCCCTTGGGTCATGATCTAAAACTTCTGATTCACCAATACCATTAGTTAACGGTTCCTCCAATGCATTAGATCTCCACCAACAGGTTCCTTGCATTGCAAGAAATTTGCAATGTTGCCTTTCTCTGAAATCTTAATTTGAACTATCTGGAATTTATGTCTTATTCTACATCTCCATCCGTAGTATTATCATCAATTTCAATTGGTCTACGTAATGGCTGCTCAACAATCATTATATCGTCATTATATTCCCGGCCGGTTTTTTACGCCTTTTCCTTGTTATATGGTTGCATATTTGTTTCCTGTAAAAAATGGTTGCATATATTTGAGCATAGCTGTCACGTTGTGTAGATAATTCCATTTAGCCATTTTGTCGCGCTTTTGTCGTGTGTGCACGAACGACATGGCTAATTGGAAACATCTATACAACGTGGCGGTTATAGCAAAAATAAATGAAACCATTTCTTACAAAGTTCCGTGCACTTCGAAATCCATGCAAATTTGTTCATTTGTTCCCAATGATTATAAGGAAATTGAATTAAGAACGAAAATTTTTATATATTTCAATCAAAAAAGTCTAGTTTGAAAAGAAAATGCAAGGATAAATTGTTTAAATTACTGAAGTTCAGACGCTGCACACAGTTAACTCGAGTACTTTTCGAAGAATGACTATGCACTTACAAAATTATGCTTATGTTTGTGGTTGTATGTAATTTTTGGTTAAAGCTCTATCTCCCTCCCTCTCTCTCTCTCTCTCTCTAAAACTCTAGTTCACACATTAACTGTAATACACGCATTTTTACTTCTGCTATTAACTTTGGTGTTTAGGCTTTAGTTCTAGAGCTGACATATTAGAACATATTAGCACATGGCTCCTTCCTTTAGCTGGAGTTTGAGACGCCAACACCTTGAACGAATCCATTACATCGTTTGTGTATGCACTGGGCCTTTTTCACCATTAGTATTGTTTTGCCCTTCAAAAGTAGTTCTCCGGCATAACATCCTCTCCAACTTGTTGTGATCGATTATTACTTTTATAGTGTCCATAAATTCAGTACCTTCCTTTATCGCCGTGTCCTTTACGGTGAGAGTGTCTTTGGGAATCCCCTTTTGTGTCATTGGCAAAAAGCGAGATTGTTTAAAAAAAGACTCATATTTATGATCACCGTCAGTTCAACGTACTCATAATCATTTTCTGTAGCCAATTCCAACTCGGACTCATCTTCCGTATTAATGGGGCTATCCACATTTCTACGTTGTTAATAATATTTACTACGTTCTTGGCGAATGCTAAAATTTTGACGAGCAGCATTATTAACTAATATTTATAAATTACGTGCATGTTTGCTGGTCCGTTCATGTCGTTGTAAATGACAACAGTGGCTTCAGACTTTTCCCACCCTTTTAGAACTTTGCAATTGATTTTCCAACAGTTCTTCTTTTTTGCTAAATTCATCGCAGATCGCAAGTAATGTCTGATGCGTTTAAATCTGGAGAGTATTAAGCCGCAGCTCTTAGCTTTTTTACTTGTCTATATGTGATAAAATGTAAAGAAAAATGCCAACAAAATTTGCTTTTCAATGTAAATTTTTTATTGGTATTTTATTGTTAATATCATATATAGATTCTCATGTATATAGATTTGTGTATTTTTGTTAATTGTTGTCGTTTTATCTTTTTATTTGTTTTTTATTTCTATTTTTTTGTAATTCTTTGCTTAAAATTTACTTGAATTTCGATTGAGTGTGTTGCACAGTAAATAATTTTACTTCAAAGAGGACATAATCTAATTGCGTGGTTCGGTTTAAAGAGCAATTTTTTTGTTTCTACTTAAGTGTGTGTGAGATAAATTCTTTTGCAAATATGTATATTTATTTATGTATGTATGTATGTAGTAGGAGTTTATAATATTTAATAAAAAATATGTTGAATTCTTAAATAAGATGCAGGCGGAACTTCCTTAAAAATTGTTACAATATGAAAAATAAGAGGAAATATATGATGAGAAGACATTGACGTTTAAGAATTATAGAAAAGGTTGCATTTATATGCAGATGGAGGTGGAATTAAAAAAGAAGATTATACAAATTAATAATAACTACAAAGAAAAATTAAAAAGTTATATTCAAAATATAATCACTTTGCTGATGAACATTTTCGAAACTTTCAGAAGTTTCAAGCATTACGATAACACGTTATATGTGTACAACTTTGCAAACGTTTATAAAAGTTTGTAAAAGCGAACGTCATTATCATATCATTAGTGCCGATAACACAAAACAAACGGACATACTAAGATTTATCAAGTTTCATTACTTCGAGATCTCCTTGAGGATATTGCAATAACAAATCATTCACACACATTTAACCTAATACCTGTACCATAATCAAAGTTCGTACAAAGTTATACAATATTAGCATAAAAAATTTTAAATAAGTTTTGGAAAATTCACTTACATTAAAATGTTGTGTTTTTTCCCACATTAAGCAATTTTTTTTTCTTTTTTTTCTTTTTTTGTTCTAATGACTTGAGCTTGAGTATTTCTAAATGCTTATGGATGACGTAAGCAATTCTTTCTCGCTCTAATACTAATCAATCTTCATATACTTTATAAGTCTGTATAATATTATTATGTAAATATATGAGACTTTTAAATTACATATAGAAAATATTTTATAATTATTATTCTTTATTATCTCGAAATCATTTACGTTTGGCTTTTTCTCTATTTTTACAAATGCTCGCGCCTTGCTAATGTAAGGAAGAGAATGTTTTGAATAATTTAGAGCAGAATAAATTGCCACAAAACATTCAAGTTCTCTGACTTAACTAACTATTACAAATCATAACAAAAACAGAGATGTTACGTAACGGTGAAATGTTTTTTTTTTGTCGGAAGCAAACTTAAATATCTAAAATGTAGGTTTGGTCACACTCTATATTAATTGAAACGAAAGCAACATTTATATTAAAGCGTTATATGTAAAATAGGTATCTTTGCAGCCTAAAAATATGCCATACTTTCTGTATAACTGATGGTTATGTTCTATTGAATGTCTGTCTGTATTATGTATAGCTAAGCTAGCTACTAATTTAATGTTAATAATACTTTTGCATAAGTATTCTTTCGTTTCTTCTCCTTCTCTTAATAAATTGTATAAGTTTCCACTTTTGACTAAATTGCATACGAAATCACTATATACCACACCCACGGTATCAATCCATTTTCTTATTAAAACAATTTATCGTATCCTTGGTAAAGTTCTACAATGAAACAGAGGAAGCATTTCATTAACAACCGTTTTACTGGGTGAAACATGGAACCAGCCTACCTGGGTGATTGCATTCTCTTCTTGGGTGTATTGGGAGCTGTAACAGCAGCTCTGCTATTTAGTGTTCTGGCCCTTCCGCCTGTGGTGATGGTGGGTGTGTTTGGTGTAGACAACGGTATTGTCATCATACGGTAATGCTTCGGCGGTACTATACGACTGGGCGATTTAGTCATTTTACTGCTGTTTTCACCTTGATTGGGTAATCTATCAGTTTGTGGAGATACAGCGGAAAGTTTTTGTGGTTTAATAGTATTCACATTATCACTGTGAGTTTTATTCTTATCAAAAGGCCCTCTACACCAAGCCATAATAGATACGTGATGGTTTTCAGATAAACATCATTTAAATGTGGACATGATAAAAAGTAAAAAGTTTAATTAAAAATAAATCATAAATAAAAACAACCAAATGAAAACAAAATTTGGCTTAGGCCGAACCTTAAATACCCTCAATTCCTTTCACAAATACTTACTTTCCCGCTGGATAACTGACAGGACGAGGTATACGCGACTTGGGTACAGCAACTGCGGCAGAGGTAGGTGTTGTGGCGCCACTCTTAGTTTGATGAATAGATTCTAATTCCTTTAACATGCTAGAATCTTTGCTCATTAGTTCCCATTGAATTTGCATTCGTTTGAAACGATTCTTTTCTTGTTTACGCTTTTCCGCTGTCTCCTCTCGATTTGAGCAAGGTCGGGTAATTCCGTCATTGGACAAACGGCCGCCTCTTGCAGTTACACCAACGGAAATATTTGGTGAATTTGGCGGTGTTGAAAAACGTTGTTTCGCGTCCATTTGTGGCAATTGTTGTAATGTTGTTATTACTTGTGCACCAGTATCTTGTTGCCTGTTTTTGTCGTTGTCGTTATCATTAAAGGATACTTTCTTCTGTTGACTTAAGGCTCGGGAAACCTCCTTCTTCAAAGCGGCAGCATCATATTGAACATATTGTTCGGAAGACTCCAAAATTGCTGCAATTTCCACATAATACTTCAGTTCGTGGCGTGGTAGTGAGGATAAGAAATTTTCGGCACGTATTCGAGCATCCAGATCTTTGCGTGACAGTCGTTGCGATTTCTTGTCAAGGTTTGGACCTATTTCAAAGCATTCCTCTTCGAAGACTTCAGTCAGTTCTTCGGCAGAGCCGATATGCTGACGATATGGTGGTTCTTGTAAACTCCGCCTCTTCTCCACTTTATTTAACTTGGAGCAACCTTGACCGGGTTCAACCATTGAGTTTCGCTTATTGCGAGCACCTGATGAACTTTTACGTAATATCCCCCTCGGCATTGGTAGGGGTGTATTAGTTTGCACCTTAGCACTATCTTCTACCCCACCCTCCATACGTTGTTGTTCGTATTGATAGACATACATTTGTTTAAGAGCATCACTCCTACTGTCGCCACCAACAGTATTAACGGTGGCATTTTCTTCAAAATCAGAATCAGTCAGAACAGTGGACGAGCCCCTATATCCAGAACTGGGTTGGTGACTGGAACCGGAACTCGAAGAACCAGCACCTTCGGTTTGTTGATCACGTTGAAAATATTGAGCGCAATCACAGATATGAGGACGATTACGCCGTATTGCGGGAGTTAAACAGAACAATGGTTTATGTGACAATTCAGTTTCCAATCGATTGAGAACGACCTTAACTTCCGATATATGTTTCAGCCTCCGTCGGTAATCAGCTGGTAATAGAGTCGCCAGCGATACCCAATCGACTACATGCTTATAATCGACAGTCTTAAGAATTTCATTCTCTTCATTGCCACCCAACAAATTACAACGTTTCTTAAGTGACGAAGTGGAAGATCCGCGCGAAGAAGCTGCGCCGCCTATGGTCATTTTGTAATTAAAAGGTGAAAAGATTACATCGGGCGTGGTTGAATGTTTAACAAATCCCAAATCCGGCAGAGCATAGTTCGGGTAAATAACATAAATTGGAGCTTGACATTCTTCGCCAAGATTGTGTAATTTTTCGAGGAAAGACGGTGGCACACAACGAAAACGATCACTTAAACTACTACGTGTACTTAGGGAACCGCATGATGTTTGCATGGATCGTGTTATCATTTCCGAACTGGAAACATGGGAAATGCGTTCATGTTGATTTTCATCTACATTTCGAGTCGTGCGCTCCCCAATATTCTGCTGATCATGAGTATTTGATGAGGATGACATTACGGACGTTTTAAATACCTGAGTCAATTGGTCAGAATTTTTATCTGACGATTGCAGGCTTCCTGATGAATGACTATTGTGCTCATTGGTTAAATGACAAAGGGTGGGATTACGTAAAGGCATTGATTTTCCGCTGGGATGAGTTGGAGAATTTGTGGCTGTTATAGAACCAGATGAATTGGTGCTGCCGTCTTCGTCATAGTATGTACCTCGCGAACAGCTGGGTCTTTTTGGTGTAGATGCCGCAGTATCAATTTGGAATGTGGACGAGTTACAATCGGCCTCTTCTTCATCATGCCTACTTAAGCCAGATCCCTTCCCCGAATCATGCATGCTCTTCTTGCGCGACAATTGCTCTATCGATGAATTGCTGCTGAAACCATTCATTTCACTCGAAGGCCAACAACCTGATGACACATCCATACAGGTCTGTGTATTGTTTGGATCCTCCAAGGAGCAATTGCTACTCTTCTGCTTAATAAATAATTTGACTAGATTGAATGCTGGCACATTTGAGGAGCCCGATGAAGCAGATGCTGAAATGTGCGTTTGTTTCGCATTTTGTGAACCCTGCGTACCGGATGCGGATAACGAGACATTGCCCGATCCCGAAGTTTGATTGTTAATCATTACACAGCAACATCGATGTTTATGGGAACGGTGGCCATGCTGAGCATTTTTACCGCCATCATGCACGCTCAATTGTTGTTGCTGCGTCTGTCCTTCCAAATGTAAGTGATCTTCAATGGAACCACTGATGGAGTTGCATGAAATTGGCATCTGACACATGGGTAAAAGATTATGGACTCTGGCACACAAATTTGGCTCCACGTTAGACGTACTGATTGCTTGCGAAACATTTAATTTCTTTTGCTGCCTCACGTCCTTTGTTTCTTCCAAGTTATTCGTTTTAATGTGGCTAACGACAAGGAAATGTTTGCCAGAGCTCAAATTTGGCAAACTACTGCATTTTCGCACGCCACTACAGTGGGCTGCACTCAAAGGTGGTCGTATTATGGTTATGGTCTCAGCGGTATTATTGTTACCAGACGGATACCTAAAGGGAAAGCAGGGAAGACACATAGAAAATGAGCAGCACATAAACAAATAATTACAATATTACAAAACAAATTTAGGCTTTCTATTCCCCCTTCTATAAATGAGTAAAAAAACAAGAACAATACAAACCAATACATATTCATTTTAATAAATTTAAATTGAGCACGATTGATATGACCTCCACATCTCACACATACGTATGTGCGGAAACTACAGCTACAGTGTGCTAAGCAAAAGCACGGTTTGCTAAATAAGAGATACCGCAACATCAATCAATTTGTGAATTTCAAAGTTTTGACAAATTATATCAAAAGAAGTAAGAAAACTAAATTTGGCTTAGGTTAGATTTGCATACAAACGATGGGCGTGACGCCCTCTAATAGTGTTTTTGGTAAATTGTGGGCGTGACTCTTTATCTAGCAAGAAAGTGTCTGTACAAAAGTTTAGCTCAATATCTCAAAATGTAGAACTGTGAAAATGCCAACAACAAGCAGACACGCAAAAAAACGGACATATTCAATATTTTGTACTTTGTACGGTTCCTGACGCCTCCTTCTACATGTATCTCTGTGATGCAACATATTTGATGTTACAATCTTTAAGATTTATTTAGTCACAGATACAAACATCTGTATTTGTTTTGCATTTATTTCCTTTTTTGCATGGAACTGAAATGAAACTATACGACAGAAAACATTCTCCACAAGCATATGTACCTTTGAAGTTGTTTTATGTGACTGTTCTTCTGCAAGCCATTATATGAGCTGACTGGTGGTTGCTCAGAACGTGACATGGACACTTCTAAAGATTTTCGCTTCACAATATCATCCAGATTGGTATGTAAATTTATGAAATTTTGTGTATTTTTCAACGCAATCTCATTCGGTTCTATTAGAATGAGATAAAAAGGCATTCGTTTTTTATGACCTTTCTTCTAATGGCACCACTTACCGTAAAAACTGTCATCTGAATAGAGAACACTGCCCTCAAAAGCTATTGTGTAGTTGTCTTTATTCGCTTTGTATGTTAAAATAATTTCATCGTCTTCAGGATAGGCGTCCAAATCCATTGAATCTACCGAAATGTGTGACTCCTTCACTGGAGAGAACAGCAACTCTGATTTGCAAATCGAATTATCAATCAAATCATTCGTTGACGATGTAGAAGTTTGTGATATATTCTGCTGTTGTAGTAGCTGCTGAGAATTTATGTGCTGCTGCAAGATTAGCGATTGCTGTAAGCGACTGCCACTAAGATTCTTACAATATGACGGCAATTGCGAGAGCAGCAATTGAATGTCCTTAGTTCGAAAACTTTCGATGTCCGCTTGAGCTAAATTTGCATCCAGATGCTTAGACATATCTTCATAGATAAAGTCACCTAGACCATTATATGAAGCAGCCAACGATGAGAGGACGCTGCGTTGCATACCGTTGTAACCATCTCGATAGCCGCAGTCGAGGAACCACTGATAATCGGAATTGTCATGAGTAAAATCGGCAGCAGAAGCCAAAGAGCAAGACAAATTGTTGCTCAAGAAAGCATTATTACCACCACCACCATTACCAACTATATTATTAAAAACACCACCACCACCACCAACATTTGAAAAACCTACCAGATGTTGCCCATGATGCAGGCTGCCATTGTCATAGGTCAACATGCCGGTGCGTGAACCCGGTGTTGTGGCATTGCTATTATAATCAGATTCTGGAGTTGTGGCAGCTGCCATATTACACAATAAATTGTTATTAACAATACTACCTTCTTCTTCACAATTTCTGACACCGCTCACGCCCACGCCGTCGCCAACACCACCAGCACCACCAGCACCACCAACAATATTTAAATCAGTTTCTTCGTAAAAAACGTTGCCAGCACTATTTATGTGTTCACTTAATATAATACTGCGCAGTGCGTTGTTGTAACGATTCAAGTTGTTCAACACAATGGCAACATTTTGCTTCAAGCTCTCTTCACTTAACTCTTCATTATCAGAGTCTTTGGCTTGCAGCAATTTTCTTTGATGCTTCGCCAAGTGTTGCTGTTGCAGCAACAAATCGTTCAAATGCTGCTGATATTGGTTATACGTCAATAACGGTATTTTACACCCACTTTGTCGCAATTGTTGCTGCTGTGGTCGGTGATTTCGGTGTTGCTGCTGCTGCTGCTGCTGTTGCTGTTGCTGTCGCTTGCTATTATTACTGTTGTTTGCATAGGTCGTATTATTATATGAAAATGGCGAATTGTTAGGACTATTAAAAGGATTACGATAATGTGTGGGTGAATGTGTTGTCGACGATGTCACAGATGAGGGCGAATGCTGCTTGTCAATGTTTAGGGTTTGTTGATTGTTTTTATGATTGATTAGTGTCTGTTTGTGTGTTTCGAGCAAATTTTTACTGAGTTGTGCGAGATGTTGTGGTAAAATAGTCGAATTGGGTTTGATTGGTGTTACAGTTGACCCTGCCGTTGACTGCAATGATGGTGTGGAAGGGCCTATGAAATGATGACGCGGTGAATTCTGAGGTAGGTGAAATGATAGATGAGATGTATTATTCGTAAGGTCGTTGTTTATGGAAAATTCTGTCATGCCACGAACAATTTTTTGCCCTGAAATGAAAAAAAACAAAAGAAAAAAGTTTTGTTAAGTCGTGCTTTCAAAAAAACTTGCGCTTAATCTTGGGGTACATATGGCGTACACAAGTAATTTCGAGTTTTTTAAATATTTATTCATTTTGTATTTACTCTTAAAGAAATATTGCATAAAAATTTTTTTAATTATCCTCATTTAGAGCAGGAGTGACTTTATATCTTTCACTTAATTGGAGAGTCGTACAAGATGCACATGTGATATGCATGCACGAACAACTTTTGATGAAACTTAATTAGCAGCAATTGAAGTTTTTTATACTCTGCGATTATTTATCAACAACAATTGCAGTTGAGTGAACTATGAGAGAAGAATTGTGTTTTCAGAGTTTCAGTTTGAAGTGCTTCACATAGTCAGTCAAGTCAGATCAATTAAAGTTTTGCTCTTACCCCAAACATAACAAAGAGGACATTGTTCAAAATAACACACATACCATTATTATACGAGTTCAACATTTGCTCTACACACTACACATTGATCTTTGCTAAGCACATAATCTTTCCAACGTCTTTATTCTAAATATAAATTTCAAATAATAGAGAAAGATTCACCTTTAATAAATGCTGCATCAGCACGATGGTCACAATTTTCAACATTCTTAAACGATTGGGAATAGCTGATATTATTAGTATTGTTGTTATCATTACTGTTATTATTTAAAATGTCATTGAAGTTATATTTAGTGTTTGTTTTATTTGTTGTTGTTGTATGAAATATATAATTATCAACACGTTGTTGATCTTGCAATTTAACATTAAACGGTTGTTGTTGTTGTTGTTGTAATCGCATTTGCCGTAAATATTGCTGATTACATGTTAATGTCATTACGCCTGCAGTCGTTGTTGTCGTTTTTGTCGTTTTTGTCGTTTCGGCAACACTTCTACCCACTTCAAGTCCATGCTGTTGCAATTGTTCCTGTAATTGTTTTCTTTGTAAGAGTTGTTCGTGAAGTAATTGCAATTGTTGTTGTTGCAATTGTTGATAATAGCCCATTTGCTGCAATTGTTGTGGCGTCAAAATGTGTGGCCGCATATTATTCTCTTTTGATGAAGACGAACTGGTGGTACCACTCTCACAGCCACTGCTGCTACTGCTTGAATTGGACACATTTGTTTTGGACACATGTTGCCAACGATTTTTATTCATGTTGTCGCGAACTAGATTGAATTGTTCGTTTTTGAAATGATTATTATTATCATTATTGTTGCTACTGTTGTTGTTGTTAATATTATAATATTTACTATTATTGTCGAATTCGTTATTATTTTTATTGTTGTTGTTAATAATACGTTTACCCTGCATTTTGGATATGTCCGCAAACTTCATAAAGAAATCAAAAATCACTAACAGCATTGAGGCAAGGCCCACACGTTCAAAGTTTATATAATTTTATTTCAAATTGTTTGTTGTTGGCTTAGTGTTCATTTTTTTTTCACCTTAACTTCAATTGAATGTTGTTTACAAAATTCTATATTTAACGTATAAACTTTTTTTTATTCTAAACAGAAAGAAGCGACCAACGCTGAGAATGTACTCTAATAGAAATGGTTCGTCTATCCTTAGTAAATAATTTATGGTTTTTTTAAATGTATATTAAGTTTGAGCAGATGTTTGTGACATGTAACGGCTAAAAGGAGACTCAGCTCATTCAAAATCACTTTCTAAATAGATTCAGGTATGTCCGTCTGCCAATTTGTTTATTGTCTGACTAGGAAAAATTGAGTACAAGCTACTCACACACAGTCACAATTTTAAAGATATTTCAATGAAATCCAATAAACGACTTGAAGGCGCATCTTATCTTCAGTTAATATAATATAATAATAGTTCACAGTAACGGTACAAGAACATAAGAAAAAGTAACAATTGTATGCGATAATAATTATTTATTGCAAGCATCTTCGTAAGTAAAATATTTCCTTCTAAAGATGTCTTGCAGCGAAGGGCGAATAAAAGTTGAAGGTTATACTTATACATACAGAGAATGAGCTTTATCTGTTTATTTCGAAAACATATAGAAATCATCGAAATATGTAGAATATGGCAACAGGAAAATATGATGAAATAAACGCTGTAACATTAAGACTCAAGAGAAAACCCGCTAAAAGGTAAATCAACTGTGCATACGTTTACAACATAATAATAAATACAAGTATGGAAACTAAATTTTGCTTAATCTCCATATCCATATAGAAACGGGGGCGTGGCAGATACATAATCTAATAGTGTATGTATTACATGTCAACTTAGCGATCTGGGTGTCGAAACAAAAAGTGTCTGCAGAATTTTTAGCCCAATATTTACGACCGCGAGAGTGGCAATAATAAGCGGACACACGGACAAACATATTGACTTAGTTTTCGAGTTCGTAGGGTCTCTGATACCTCCTCCTGTGTGTGTAGCAAATGAAATGACAAATTTAGTATGCCCACCATCTTGTGTGGAGGATATAAAAACTTACAGTTTCATACAATACGTTGATGCAGAACAAAAAGACGCCATTTTATGTTATGAAATTTAAATAAAACCGTCTGGTTATCGAAATTTTTCCAACCAAAAACAAACGCACCCATTTTTAATTTGAAACATGCGTTCGTCATCGTAACATTGACACGAAGATGGTGCATCAACTAATTTAACCGCTAGGTGGTTAGTTATCTAATCACCAACATACCACAAAAGTATATCGCACTTAACATATAAGCGAAACATGCTATACAGTTATTTGGATACTGGCCAAAAGGGTTTATCTTTATGATGCCGCATTATAAAGGAAGTTTCTGCTCGAAACGAATTTTCAAAACGAACACATTAATTCTGCTGACTTGCAAAGGCAAGGGTTCATATAAAATGGTATCATGCACAACTTTCGTGCTTTCTGGCCCTGCCACAATTTCACAAACATCAACAACTTCAATCGATACATTCTAGCATTTATTCATTTCATTTGCATTCACATTGGTTTTGTATTGTGTAGGCTGTGTGTTTGTTCAAAAGATTTTAAAAATATTCATAACAATTCTTATATAAATGAAATGCAAGTGGGAGCTAAGCATCATTATTCTGAAAAACCATATATGTTCACGAATGAGGTTTTTTTTTTTAAATTTCAAAAAATAAGTCAAACCTTAAATAAAATTCCAATATTGCATATAAATTATCGTACAACAGGAGCGGACTTGCAAACGAAAATAATTTAAACATTAATCGAGAGGAGCAAAGTACAAAACAGCCAAACCTTGACTCTTATACATATGTTACCTGTGGGCGTGATACATATACATGAATAGAAGAACTTCACTTTAGCAGTCGACTTTTGTACAAGATTTTTTGTAAATTTTCGGCAAACTGTTTTCTAATTATCTAGTAATCTATCGTAATGGTGCCTGTAGTTATCTATGTGTACTATGACGCACTAAATTTCAACGTCGCAGGTACATTTTTGGCTATGAGATATTTTTGTCGATTGCCGCCCCTTTTGTCGAATTTAAATAGGAATCTACACACAAATGCTAGAAATATTTATACAAAGTTTCATCACCGTTATCTATATACGTTTACAACTGTGTAAGTTCCAACACCGAACACAAGGACGGACATGTCTAAATCGGCCCACATTTTGATACTGATGAAAAGTATTTATGCGGTTTCTGATTCACTTTTGTAGTAGAAGTCAATGAAGTCTTCTTACACATGTAGAGCACAACTAGCAATGATACCGTGTCGAGTATGCAAATGTTTTTGCGTGTTTAGGTGAAAAAGCATGCGTTTGGGCAGAAGGTAAATAAATAGAAATCAAATTTATTAGCGGAGATAGCGAGGAAAGAAACAACAAACAAACAAGTTCAATCACATTTTGAACTTTTCTCTACGTTTCGTTTAATGGATCTGTTTTGAAGCAAAAACACACATGTGCTTACCTAGAGGTTCGTACGAAAAGCACAGTTGGCAATGGCAATTCGCCCAAGAATCAATTTAGTGTTGCAAATGTTGCTGCAAAATCTATTTTATATAAATTTCTTTCGCATAAACAGAGATACGACAACAACACATCTGCATGCATGCATAAGTAAATTTATATTGTAGTGCAATTATACATAACCTGTTGCACCAATGTACTCATTAAGGAGTGTGAGGATACGTGAGGATTCTTGTAACTCCTAAATGGCTAAAGAGAGGACCAACTTTCTTTTACTAATGTTACCGATTGCTACCAATTGCAATCAAGGAGTGTAGGGTGTTAAATGATCGGCTCATATTTGACTTTTATTGGACAATAGAGCACTTGATTTTATTTATTTTTTTTTCCATTTTGTTGTGATGTTTTATTGGTTTTATTTGAGATAAATGAACAGTTCATTGGACTTGTTGACCTACATTATGTACAATAGCGAGGTTGTTGTGTAAATATAATAATATTCCGCACATATGCAAATACATTGTACGCATTAAAAATGTTTACATTTGTACACGCCCAGCAGCAGCAGCAGCAGCGATTTGTGATAATGTTTACACGGCATACTCAGATTAGAAATATCAAGACCCACCGTTATGCTTAGGATAATAATAATATAAACAAAGGTCCGGTATGTTGTTAATAAGATCAATTCGAAAGCAAAGCACACGAAAAATGTCCCCAAACACACAAAGGAAACAAGGAAAAAACTTTTATCAAATCTTAAATAACCGTCATCGTTGCATCGAAACTTCCCATATTCTGTACTTATACTGCACAAGTGAATTTATTTTAAAAATTGCACCTTTTTCAGTTTGTATCCCTTGAGCGATTTTGCCTAACATCAGTACCAACCAACGTATGACAACCACCAACATTTCTGCCAAAGTTGAAATCGATATCTCAATTTTGGCGATTCCTCCTTCTGGGCGTTGGACAGAAAAAAAGTACGTATTTACCTACATATGTGTATGCATGAACACACCCCAATATGTGTTATATGAATAATATGATTATGTTGATGCTCAATTGAATTATGAAGTATTTTGCACTTCAATCTAATAACATTTGGCACATAAAACTCTTATGTAGTGAAAAGTGAGGCATTTAAAACTGCTCATGTGCCCTAAGTTACAGCCCATCTATTCAATTAATTTAACAAGTCGAATAAGCCCAACCATTTAACACCCTACACCACTTAGCTCTTTCAATTATGCCACAATTATTTTGGTTGTATCAGTATACGCGGGGCACTGCCATTTAAGTTACTTTGTGAAATATCATTATACGGAATTAGAACCCCAAAATGGTTCCATCATATCCAAATTTAAAGCCAAACTCTTCTCAATGTTATCAAAAAATATTAAGAATTGCATTGTTTGCCATAAAAAGACTAGCATTATAATACGGGGAGGGGTTCTAAAAATTAAGCGATTTCGTCCATTTTCAAAAGGGTTCCTCTTTGGCTCTTGTACCAATTTTCATCAAAACACCTCAAAAAATACGACCTGTACACACTTACATGGAAAACGGACGTGAATAAATCGATTCATAAACAGCAGCAAAACACCAGTTTTCGAATAATTGTTTTGCATACATGTGTGTATAAGTGTGCAAAAGAATATTTAAGGAGTATTGAGGCATCAATACGGATCCAATAAATAGAGTTTATCCATCCCGCTCAGTTTTTTTGCCCCACCAAGTGAGTTCACCGAGCACTATCTGCATGAACGCACATGTTCATGTGCATACTTCAAGAAGCTTTGAATACATGTACTTAAGCGTGCACATATCGGATATTTATTTTATATTTATTTTGTAAAAGTGATTATATATACATCACACACACACACATACATTTGAAAGTTTTCCTTTTTTATTTCATCGTATATTTGAACATGTTGCAGAACATTGTTAGACATTTTTTTATATGCCAACTCATGTACGCTAATGTAAATTATGTGTGTATTTATAGACATGATCTTTTTCAATACATCCATTGCAACATAAAGCGATGCTGTTGCCTGTGCCATAACGAATTATGTAAGGAAGAAGAAAAAATTAGGTCGCTTAGTGAAACTATTTTTCAAATGCATGCAGATGTGTTTCGTTCTGTTGTGTGAAGCATTTGCTACAGTAAATAAATACATATTTACTGTATTATACATAAAATAAATAACAAAAAATAAAAATCTACTCACACAATCTTAATGAAATGAGCCTAATTACCCTACACTATAAATATGAATTGGAAAAAAACTTATCACCGGCAAGTGCTGACCATAAAAATTTGGAGAAAACATTTTTTTAAACGAATAACACAATTTACCAACGGTTCATAGAAACTCTTGTATATCTAAAAATTTGAGGGTATTTTTCCTCTTCTGCGCAACCGATTACCGAGCAATATATATATACATACATATTTAAATTAGGAACTTTAGTTTGATGCTTCTATATTTTAATGTAAGTCACTTAGAAGCTTTAAAGGAAATTTATAAAGAATATTGTATTTGAGTCCGCATTGTTGGACAAAATCAGTTACAAAGTCCAACTATAGCATTTGATCCATTTTCACTATAAACTTCCGATGTATTCGCATACAATTTCATGGAAATGTTTTGAAAAGAACATATGGTTAATGATGGCTTCCACACATGTTAACTACATATGTATTTATATGTTTTAAAGATTCACAAAGCCTCTCAAATCGATTATCCTACCGGTAACCAATGTACATTTTACAAATGCGAAAAATTCTATCAGGAAAAATCTACCCATCGCGAAGTTTATGCAAAAAATCTTTTGCATAATTATAACGTCCACATAAGATACACGCCCATAATCACCTCTATCCAGCATAAAACTCTATTTGTAAGCGGATATGTTATACATACACTATTCATGGCTCTGCCATGCCCACTATTTGTATCTAGATGTAGAGAACATTTAAGAGTTGGCCTTAGCCAAATCTAGTCTTTTTACATGATTTATATTGCGATTAAAACATTTGTTGATTTGAGATCATTTTTGTACCACAAGGTTGTTTTTATTTATTAAATGAATCAAAGTAAAAAAACGCATAAAACCACTTTAATGTATACGCGTCAAATTGACGGCTTTTTGCTGAAATTGCAGGTGTTGAAAATAATTATTTTCTTAAATTCACACAAAAACAATTTTTCTTAGAGGACCTTCTTAATTACTTTTTATTTCTTTTAATTACAAATATATTCCGTAGAAATTGTTAAAGTCTTGTTTAATTAATATGAACAATGAAGTTTCTATTGGAGACACTTTCACATACGCACACAGCGTCTTTAATTCAATTAATTCAATGTCTAATGACAAAGACTGTGGAATTAGGCATTAGAACGTTGCACAATAGTATTCGGGTTAATGTTTATGATATTACGCATTATCGTATTTTTTTCTCTTAGGCAGTGAACGCCATTTGCGTAAAAGTTTCCAGACGATAAATGATAATCTTTAATGCACGGCCACAGAATATTTAATTTTTCTATAGATTTTTTTATAAAGATTAGATTGATATCCAGCGGGCCATTATAAACAGAAACATTTATAAATTATAGAAATTTCTTTTGACTAAAAAAATAAAAACAAAACACTTTTCTTTAAGAAAAACCCTTTATAATATGTAGAGCGAAATATTTCACAACGTATACGCGATGTTGAACATTTTCACAATTAGACGTTCCCAAGGAGACTAACTGTAAATGTCGTGTGGAAATATTCACTTGTGCTCTTCGCTTAAAAACGACAATAATACTTCGGCTTACATTTTTATACCCTCCACATAAGATGGGGGGTACACTATGTTTGTTATTCGCTTTATAATAAATTGATGCGAATGTTTGTAACTCCTGTGTGGTACATTTCACACCCATCTTCAATTTCTATGGTCAATTCGGAATTAAAATCTAAATCGATTTTTGTCCATATTCCTCTGCCGGAGTGCTGTCTATATATATTTTTGCGCAAGCTGTGGTCGCACTTTTTTAAATATTTCGAATTTGATGCAAGGACATGTGTTGACTTAAAGAGGAACCCATTGAAAGAGAACCGAATCGGACAATTTTTAGAACTCCCCACCGTATAAGGTCCTATTATAATAGAATTCTTTAAATGACAAAAAATCGCAATTATTGATGTGTTTTGATTTGATCGGACTATTTTCAGGACTCCTTTGCATTTAATGATACTTCGGGAAGAGATATACCAATACCTTGTGCTTACTAAACTAATTGTAGCATAATTTATGGAGTTAATTAGTGAAGCGTATTAAATAGCCGGGCTTCACCGACTTTAATATTTTCACTCGTTGTACCACAGCTATGTCCCATATGCAACACAACGAAAATGTTTAATAGAGAAAAAGTTCACAAATATTATAGAAAAAAAAAGTAATGAGAGCAAACATAAGAGACGTGCAAATATACAATAAGTAACTTTCAGCCGAGACTTATTTTAGATATGGTTTTTTACTCTGCCATTTGCTCTTTAATTTAGAGGTCTCTGGTATCATAAAGACTATATAAATGCTCTTAGAAACGTTTTCAGCACTCTGACAAACCGCTACTATGGCACTCTTTTATGTAGAAAATTTACAAAAAGTATCAAGTAGTCGTATGAAATTTTTCTAAGAAAGATAAAAAAAATTATTAAACTTAAATTAAAAACAGTCCGTACGAAATTATTTCTCGTACATATAAAGCGGATGCTAAAATTTAACAAAAGAGAAACCGTACTCAGAGAGAGGACACTTTTTCTATGTTCCATGTGTTCTCATTCTTATAATGAATTAGAATATTTTTACACTCTGAGACAAAATAATAAAATATGTGTATTTATGCATTAAACAAATAATATTTAAACTACATGTATGTGTGCATAACAAATAGTTCGTTGGCAAACATAACAGAATTTAAAATTTTTGCGGTTCCTCTCTTTTCCTGTTTCTTGTTTACATTTATTTTAAGTTTTTATGTGCTTTACGACACATATTGTTGTTGTTTGCACTTGATTTTACATATGTTAATTTAACGATGACTCATTCAAAGGATTGCACTGTAGACTAAATTTATAAAGTCACTATTTAGGGTTAACTATGAATCATATTCAATCCTTTAATTGGGGTAATATTGTGGCACTCTGTGTGTGCAAATGAAATGCAAATTTAATGCTAATGTGTTTTTATTTGCAAGTATGAGAAATGATTAAAAAAATTTATTGCAGTAACTAAGATATGTAGATATAAATAACATTTTTTTCCCCAGTTACATACAAATTGTTTTGCTCTTCGAGTCTATGCGCTACTTGACGACACTTTCACAGCATCGATATCAACCTAAAATTTGGTATAAATAATTTCTAAATTTTATCACACACAATTAGATATAAAGAATGAATTTTCCCGAATATTTCTTCTTTGCCATAATTCACATTTTAACAATAACATCAACATCTGTTGTGCGCAGTAAAAGTGTTGTTTACTTAGTTAGTAGGAACGATCACACAAAAATTTAACCAACATTATAAAAAAATGCAATACTTGTAACCAAACTATGTTAATAATAGTTTAAACATGAATTGTTTCAGTGAAATCTATGTACACTGATTAACTGTAATTGCTTACAACCATTAAATTGTTTACACTACCAAGTGCCAATTGCATTAAAGCGTTAATTTTAAAACAATAACAATCATAACAAGTTGGTTCAGCTCGACCAATCAAACTCGCACTCTTTCTTAATTTATACTATAATTTGTTCATTATTATTAAGAGGCACTCAGCACTGCAACTTTAGGAGATCTATTGTGCTTATACCACTGTCAGCCCAGAATTTAAGGTATTTTATGAAATCCCCTCTGGGTTCCGGATACACTTCAGTCGGACCTTCGCATGTGTTTCAGGTGATGCCTGGGGGAATTATGTGCCACGAGGAGTCTTAGGATCAGTCTAAGATCACATCTGTGTAATTTTATAGACTTAGTGCCACTAGAAAATTTGATAAACTGTTACCTCGCTCCCTACAATTCCACATAAAAACACTTTTTATAATTGATCAGACCCCCATGATTAAATCAGTGGATAAAATAAATACAAAAATGAGTATCAAATTTCAAATTTGGGCGTCTATTATTGTAGCTTAGAGGTTGGCTCAAACGATTCACCGCAATTTAAATGGGAACCTGCTAATGATGGTTCATGCCTAGATCGATTCAGGAGTTTTGATGCTGCTCTACATTTTTTGTAAATCCGTAAAGTCTCTTCCAGGTGTTGGTAACAGAAAGACACCCTTTCTGAACATCGCATTAAATACGAGTACGTAGAACAAGTTGTAAAAAGTGTTAAGGGTTTCATTTTGAATATATTTAGAAAATATTACCATTTACGTATGAAAGCCACCCGTTTTGATTATACTCATAAGAAAACTTAAGCTTTCAAAAAAATTTTTTTTACATACTGGATAGGAAATCGATACGCATGAGCAATAGAATTCAGGATATAATCACTTAAATTGTATATAATTTAGAAGCGTGTTGAAATAATACATACTCCCTATAACTTTCGATGAACAGCAACACAGTTTGTGTAACACTTCAATGCAAAACGTCTTTCAGAGATAATGAAAATAAAGTACGGCGCAATGGGGTAAATTTATTTTAATTAAGCTTGTTCAAAAGTAAAAATTAACTCTTCCATATATAGAAGCAATCTTTCAATATTTCTTAATCACTTCCCCCCTTAGTGCTACTTCGTACACTTTAATACCCATCATCTTAATTATATGTCCTTTCGTTTAGGTCTATGTAAGTACCAGAAAGGAACTAGTCACACCCCCAAAAGTACATATATTCTTGATCAGGACTAATAGACGAGTCTATTTAGCCCTTCTTTCCGTGTGAATTTCTACTCATTTTTGTTAGAATTGACACGGTTGGAAAAATTTATATATCGCGCTGAAATTTAGCATTCGCAATCTTCGAGTATTTCTACAGTTTCCCATTTAAATTAAGTAATAATTAAATGGGACCAAGAATACGCACGCAATAGCGTCCTAAACCTTGCAGCCTCGATTTTCAGTTCTCTCACAGCCACAAATTTTGAGATTTCGAGCTCACATTTAGTGTAGTTCTAAAAATAGGACGAATGTTCTGCATTTTGGTATTAGAACCCTTCATATTTAAATTTGTCCTTACATGATCACGTTTCTCCCGACTGCTTTAAATACTACTTGAAAATTTATTTCCCATAACTCCTGAACCATAAGACCTGTGGACCAGAAATATGGTACAAAGCATTTCTATATTTCTAGGTATCCAGGTATAGAAAAAAGATTTAAAAATTATTAAATACATTAATAAAATTTTGCATCCCATACCCCCGTAAAAGACATACTTCAGTGGGTGTAAGATAGATTGATATAACCGTGCCCAAAATTATAGGTTTATGATATAATTTCCTAATTATTTGAAGCAGTAATATAGTGACGTTTTGAAAGAGGTTAATGATGCGCATCCTGAATCCGATCTAATATATTTTTATAAATATATCCCTAGGTTGTAGCTTCAAAACCTTGATCAAGTTTATTTAGCAACCTTTCGGAGCAATTCTCCCACAGCAAGGTACGAGCAAACTAACACTTGAACTTCAGAGACGTAAATCAATGTGCTTTAAAATCTATATGTACAAGTTGTGCTTTGCACTCAGCAGCGAACTCCTGTGCATATTAATTCACACGTTAACTCTACCTAATAATAACAATCGCCGTCATTTGGTCTTTCAAACTGGTGGTGGTGGTGGTCTTTTCCTATCTGCATGAGATTGTTATGTAAACAACAAAGCGAGTGCCATTACTCGTTGCGCAAACATCTCTATACCTCTTCAGTCGATGCATGCGGGTGCAATAACAAATATTTGCAATATAAACTTCATTTAGTTTATTCTTATTAATGCCTTTGCAATCTATTTATAAAACGCAGCAGAATGTGTTCAATGCTTCACGGGTAACGTGAGTCTAAGTTTACAAATGCAATCACAATGTTGTGCAATACCGTGCAGAAATTGTGCGTAGGAGGCCAGTTATCGCTTTAAGAACATGTCAGGAATAAAAGGCTATGTTAGACAAATTTTGCAATCGCGAGTATACCAACAAAAAACACGTGGACGGACAAGGTAGGATCGCACCAGACTGTAATGCTGGACAAGAACGTACATACCTTACGGGGTCTCTGAGGTGTTAGTGATAGTTGGAAATCGGGTGACTTAGTGCAGTCACCACCATAATGTGGGGGGATTAATCTCCGCAGTGATTGATATTTTCGAATCAATCTTATGGGAAGTTAGCACAACATTTTGGTTGTAATTACAATTTGTGCAAATATTTAATTACTACCAACATAAAATTAATGAAGACAGCTTTTCCTCTCATTAAAATAACACAAGTAACAACGATTTCTTTTGTATCTCATAGTCTTCTTGTTTTATTTGTTGTTAACTCAATTATTTCCTTTAACTAACACATATTTATGTGGTGTGGTGAATGAGGAGTGTGCTATGCGTAGATCACAAGTACATACATTAAAATATCTCGAAAAGTATTATTATCAATAAACAACTGCACCAGTGCGCACATATAAGGAAGTTCGACACGTTTGTAGAAGAAAACGAACGAAAACCGGTTAACTGTTCAAGTAATTAAATTCCATATCAGATGCAGATAAACTAGGTTTAACTATGATAACATACAGGTGATACACTTTTACTTTTACGAAAAATTTCCAATGAAAATTGCGCTTACGTAAAATGTATAAAGTTTTTGCAGATTGTTGAACAAAAAAGTGCACATTTTTTGTTTTTATTCTTAAAAACCTCAATAGAAGAATATTGACTTGAAGAACTCAACCAACATTTCCTGAGGTGGGGGCTTACTACTGGTGATAAATGGTAAATAAATGCAAGCTAAAAACAAGCCCACTTTTTCTTAAAGTAAAGAATAATTTTCTGACTTGACTATAAATCGTAAGTTTGAAATATTTCGATAAAATTTAGTGCCAAGATGGTTTGAATTGAATTATTTTCAAGTTCTCTCTTTCTATTCTGAAATAAGATCAAACCTACCACCAGTCGTATTTAGGACGTCCTTAAAAATTTTACAAAACGTATAATTTTTCATACATAATTAAAGACTATTGAGTTGTTACAGGTTTATACTTTTGGATCAAATGCGCCCCCCCCAAATGGGCGTGCCCCATAAACAAATCCGTTTCTCAGATATTTTTTTCTTACAAACAGAGCACCTTTCACTACATATAACAAAACGATGCTTAATTTGTAAAATGGTCTAGAGGTGGTGATGTTGAAATGTGAAATATTGATATAAACCATTTGCGCATGAATTTGCAAGAGAGGATTTGGCTGAACTGGTAAAGCGCCTGCTGATGAGAACTCGATGAGGGCAAGTTCGAAACCGGTCCAGGTTCGTTCAACCCCTCCAGTCGCCAAGTATTAATTTTTCACATCTTCAAATGTAATGTCCGTATGATATATTTATTTCAAAAAACACATAGAGCACCTTTAAGGTTATAAAAATTAGCTCAAATGGGCGTGGCTGTCGATAACGTATTTATTGCGCCTTGTATAACTGAAAAATTGAAATTGTTCAAAGTGATTGGAGAAGAATTAAGTCCAAAAATTAATTACATTGTAGGCATGTTTATTCAAAGAAATTTAAGGTATTTTTTCCCTCTATTTGGCCTTCTTTTTTTATTTCTAAATAGGTTTATGCAATGAGTGAATTGTGAACTTTGTTCAGGGAAGACATTTTTGATTTTTTAAATCATTAAAATTCAAATTATTTACACAAAAACTCAATATACATCGAGCTAAGATGTAAATTAAACAACAATATAAAAATAAATTACATTAATTCCACCATTAAAATGTACGCATATTAAAAAGCTCGTCTCGTTAATCGGCACCCAATATAACAAAGTGTCAATGGAAGACAAATAACCCGTATTCAATATACATAAAGCAAGTGAACAAACTAAATTTGGCTTAGGTCAAATCTTATTTACCCTACACATCCATGGGCAAGACAAATAGCCGATTACGCCTTGTAACCGTGTAAGGAATATGTATTAACATGCACGTCGAATTCTGGACAAAAAAATTAAGTTTTTTGTAATTGGCGTGTCCAGCGCCTATGACTTATGATACATTCATGGATGCCATAATTACATGTAAATATGTGTTTCAACTTCAAAGTGTAAATTTTTGTGGCTAGGAGAAATTTCGTTCGATTTAAGTCTCAGAACGGTTCCTCTGAGTGTTACAAACGAGAGAGCAAACTTAGTACACTTCCATCGCTAAAATGGAAGGTATAAAATATTGCAATGTCCGCATATTCTTCAATGTCTGCCTGTTCAATAATGTCTGGCGCCGGCTTGTTTTAAGATTTCCTTTCCCCTCATGCAAATAAAGTGTAGCGAGGCATGTTCATGCAATAATTGAAAATAAAAGTCGTTTCTTTTAATACGTACGCTGATGACTCCGTACGCGAAGCACAAATGGATGTCTCTTATCATAACTCTAACAGTCACGGTCAAGTGTGCACATTTCTTAAGTGGACTTTGCAATAAATTAGTGATTTATTTTTGAAATGTTTAAATTTTCTCTTTCGTTTTTATAAATCCAAAGCAAAAATGTACGCGGTAGGAGGAAATTTGATTTAGTAAATTTGAGGCACTTGGTTCCCTGTTGTGAGTTTACGTATTTAGTAATATTTTATCTTAATTCCCTCAAACATTTTTATGTATATTAAAATAAAATAACTACCGTTTGCACGTTTTAGTCATACTATGAAAATTTTATTATTTACCACAATGCCATCTACTATGCATGCATATTTGGTCGTATTGTAGGCATTTATCAAATATGAATGAATGGTTCGTTTTTATGAGGTAATAAACTAAGCCATTTAATCTACTACATAAAATTACAGTTTGTTATTATGTTTATATGGTTATTCAAAACGTGTGCAATATTAAATTTGTATGTGTGTTCAATAGTGTAAACCAAAAGCAAGAAAATATTCACTGAGAGTTCAAAGTTTATATCTAATAAACTAAAAGGACACAAAACTTCTGTCTCACCTACTAAGGGCATCATATTTCATATTCATTTGTATGATGATACTTACAAAAAACCTTCCACTTTTCTTTTATCATTTTTTATGGAAAACAAAAATTCACAACAATTCTGTACTTAAATTAATATTTCTAATCATTGCAGTCTCTGGATTGATAGAATAGTATGTAGCCCGTTTCTGATGATTTCTGTATATCCGAAGTTAGGCCATAAAAGTCTTCTATAGTGGACGCTTCAATTTTATCGACCATGTCGTCATCAAAGAGCAGCCACAGGCCATGACTTTTAACAATACTTATGTAATGGCCACGGTTGGGACCCGATCCACAATGTATGACCACGGCCATTAAATCATATAGGCGATCCGGATTAACAGCATCATCGGATGTGTTGAAGAGCCTTAATTCCAAAGGGAATACCACACGATGCGATACCTTAATGTGACGATTAAATTGTTCCATGTATTTGAAGCGTTTCAGATGTAAAGCAAGGATCATGGGTAACTTTTTGACACGCATACGCTTTTGCGCCTCTTGGTAGCTACAGCAATTGTCGCATTTAAATTTATTATCAGAACAGAGAGTCTCGGTATTGCTGAAACAGCGCAGGCAGTGGGTGATGGAAGTATTTTGATCTACATCTACTTGTAAATCGAAAAAATGCTCATCTTTGCTGCTCACAGTTTCGCAATTCAAACAACGAGTTTCCGAGGTGAGGGTACCCTGAAAGATGTCATGCACCCAGGTTGGTTCCGTGCTAGCAGCATTATTTTGCGTGTTACTAGAGGTGTCGGTAATACCGATACTGACTCCAATGCCATTCAATGATCCCGAAGAATTTGTGCATATACCGTTGCTTGTCGAGTTGGACGCTGATGTCGATGTGGAAGTAGTAGATGAAGACTTGGTGGTTATACCGCCACCACCACCACCACCGCAGCTACTCACGCTATTCTTTGAGACATTGCGTTCTGCCAAGATAATCTCGTTAATGTGGTTTATAAGAAAGTTTAGGAACTCATGGGCATCTTGTTGCATATAATTATCAAACTCTTCTTTTTCTTTGCGTAGTCGAGCAATAAACTTTTTGGGAGCTATCGAGCCCACCTTTTTCTTCTGTGTAGCTATATTATAAAACAAATCGGCCAGGCAGGAGAGCAACGTCTCTTTGGAGCGTTTATTTTTAGCTTTGTACTCTAGTACTTTTTCACGAAAAGGTTTGCAAAAGTACAAAGCTTGCAATACGGAATTACTGTAGCATGTGTTGCCGAAATTGACGAGACCAAAGTAGTGTTCGTTAGGCGGAAACATATCCGAGCCGATCTCTCTCTCCAGCTGCGACACATTCGCTCCCATTCTTACATCGGCAATTTAATCCTTATCATACAGTCGCTTTTCTCTCTTAGTGTTATTGTGTAACGTTTTTGAATTAATTAGTGAATAAACATCACCACCACCATTACCACCACCATCACTTTTCTATTATCAACAATCAGTATTTTGCAAATGCAAACAAGTATGTATACAAGTAATGAGTAATTTTTGTATTATGACACACACCTACACAATCCTATTTAGTCTGAAAATAAAATAAAAAAATTGAAGAGGGGATCTGTATCAGTTAAATCTTTGAATTGATTTAAAATTTTTAGAATCGATATTTTCACTAAATGCAAAAAAATTAATAGAATATTCACACATGAATATTCTATTAAAAATATTCATCAATATATTGTTATTATTATCCCCTCTCCAAACAATCTAAACAAATTCCATTTCACAGATTTCTTTCCTATTTTGGATAACTTTACAGGAAACGTTTGAAATTTCATAAAAAGATGTCTTAACAAAACACAATGTTGTAAATGTAACAAAAAATAAGTATAGGAGAGAAGGAAGAATAAATACAATATAAGAGTCGATAATAATTAATGTTATTGGTAAAGAAAAAGTTCAGTCTATCTATCTGCGCCTAATTGCATCAGCTCCTATTGAATCCTAAAATAAAATTTTCACCCAAGGGATCTTGAAAGGGGTTGAGAGTGCATGCAATCTGGCAATCTATATTTCGATGAATTCAAAATGACTAAAATCAAAGTTTGACCAACAAAGTGCGATCGGTGGAGTACAATTATTACAAAATACAAGATATTTTTAAATCTAAAATAATTTTTTTTTATTTTTAGAAATATCATTCCCATGAGACACGAGTAACCACTCTCTGATTTGAACAAAGTATTCACACGCGCCAACCATGTTCATGTAAAATAATGAAATTTTCATGGAATATAGTTCTAATGTAATGGTCACCAATAATTAAAAAGATTTGAACAATTCCTAGTACTTGTCCAATTCCAAAACCTCGAGAGCATTTTCGAACATTATTCTTGAAGTCAATGTTTTCATACTTGGCTAGGACTGTAATATTTTCAGAACGTAGTTTCTACAACTCCTACTTAAAAATAAGCAAAATATTTCTTACTCCCTGGAGCATTTTTATAAAATTTATTTGCATTAAGAGTTTTTTCATTTATCAATTTCATAGACTCACCAGTTTCTTATCGTTTATTCCTTTCGTAAACGTTCTTTTCGTTTGATGGACACAATGCCCACCTTACGTCGTGTGAAAAACCAAAACTAATGCTTTTCTATAATTTAAAAGAATTCATATTTCCGCAACGGTGAATTTAAATGCAGTAACTTTTAATTAGGTTTTATTTATCAAATTCATTTATTTCATATAGAAAGCAAAGCCTGGTGGTGATACCATATGCCTGCAAAGACACAAAACAAATACATTCTTATTAATAATAACAGTTGACCTTGAAAAATTTGTTTGTAAATAAAATGAAATGAAAATTAGGTCACCTTTGCAGTCTCGCATTAAAGAGTAATCAGAACATAATAGAGACTATTCAATTAATTTAATTAATACAATGTGAGATAAGCTTTTGTGCTGCCCATTCCCATGTTGAAACGAACGGCGATCTGATGTGATTAAAAATATTTAAGAATAGTTTTATTTAAAGCGCTTGTACAATCGCATTAGGAAAGTTCACAGCACGCAATATGACTGTTATTAAACAACTTTTTTCGCTAATTATTGCTTACATCATATTAAATGAAATTTTGTCTTTAAAAGCATTCACTGTAGCAGCAGTGCCTCAAAATTATACAAACGATTTGCTACGTATGGCGAAGGCTTTACAAATGAAAACCTTTGTGAACGAGGAAAGGGCTCCCTGCGATGACTTTTACAAATTTGCTTGTGGTAATTGGCCTCTTATTAATCCAGCGCCATTTAAAGGCAAAACTACTTATTTGGATCAACTGCAGGATTTATTCTGGCGCAAAAGTGTAGAAATGTTGAAGAGTTTAGGACGAAGTGATACTAGTACAGATATCAAATTGAAAAGTTTCTACGAGAGTTGCCGCTCCACTGGTAAACTAGACAAAAACGGTTTAGAGGCTATATTTAGAGTTGTCGATTTTAGGGGTGGATGGCCCGTCGTCACCAATTACCAATGGTATGAATATGAATACGATTGGTTAAAGGTAGTGGCAAATGTACGCAGCAAACTTGGCCTTAACCTAATAATCGGACTTAACATAGTACCCGATTTCCAGGATAAAGATATTCATCGAATTATGGTCGGGGCTCCCCCATTAGATTTCAGCCGTGAGATATATATAGAGACTGATGAAGACAAAGAAAACATACGTAACGCTTACACTTATTCCATAAAAATACAGTTACAACGCTACTTCCCGGAGATGTCTGAAGAATGGGCCTCGGAAGTAGCCCAACAAATTTTACATGTGGAAAAAAATTTAGCGGTAGGTTTGCCGCTAAATAAAGCTCTCAACGTACAACAAACAACGCGCTTTAGATACACCAGTGAATTAAAAGCCGCATACGGCAACTATGTTGATCTTAATCGTTATTTTAATTTAATCTTTAATGAAACTATTTATTCTCAAGTTTACGAAACTCCCGAGGACTATATGGCCAATTTAGTGGATGTTATCAAGCTGACACCCAAACTCACCATAGCAAACTATACCATGTGGAAAGTTCTACAACATTTTGATTTAAATACAGCTATGCTCAATAAATCGGAAAAGTGGTGTGTAGATAAAGTGATTGAATATTTTCCGGATGCTGTGAAAAGTATGTATGCACGCAATTATCAAACTATAGAGGTGGTTAATCAATTACAGTCGGTGTGGTCAGACATAAAACGAACTTTTCGTGATATGTTATTGAACTCCCCTAATTTATCTTGGATTAGCATAGACACTCGGCAAAGAGCATCGGAGAAACTAGAATACATGGCACTAAATTTACCCCTATCTAGTTCTGAATACATACCTGAATTGGACAAATTAAGATTAAATCGTCACAATTATTATGCAAACTTTATAAACATTTTGCACTGGCAAACAATTCAGAATTTAGCAAAACTCGTAGAAAAGCCGAACGAACCTAAGGAGGAAATCTTACTTCCAGAATATATTTTCGAATTGAATAAGATTAAAATTCCATTGACATTTTTGCAATCTCGATTCTTTTGGGATTCCAGTTATCCGCACGCACTTCTCTACAGCACATTGGGCTTTCTATTAGCTCAACAAATGTTAAAAGGTTTTGACAGTCAGGGTCGTAAATATGACAAATATGGACAACAGCGCCCTTGGATGGATCACACGTCAGAGTATGGCTTTGATGATCGCTCAAATTGTTTTGTGAAACAATATTCTAAATATGAGTTTCCAGGTTGGGTGATGAAAAATGAAAAAACTTTGAGGAACACTTATGTTGCAGATAATAGCGCCTTGGCTATAGCGTATCAAGCGTACCAACAGTGGTGGACAAATATGGCAAATACAGAGTTGGCCGCACAAGAAAAGCTGCCCGTGTTAGATAGTTACACACAAAATCAATTATTCTTTTTGGGATTTGCTCAACTATGGTGCGCCGATTATAATGCCAATTTACCCGAATATCATGAGTTGCCGGAGTACTGGCGAGTTATCGGAACTTTAGCAAATTTTAATGCCTTTGCACAAGAGTTCCAATGTGATATCGGCAATAAAATGAACCCTGAACAGAAATGTATTTTATACTGAATCAATTGTATACCAATAAATTTTATAAAACATTCGATTTTCATACCCATCATCATCATATGTATGTGGGGGGTTTATATCAATTTGTTAAAACGTTTGCAACGCCCAAAGAAGGCATCGGGAACCTCACATTGTATATTCTGATCAGCATCGAATAATGGGGCGATCTAGCCATGTCTGTCTCTCGGTCCGTTTATGTTAATTATTTTCCTGATTGCAAACTTGAGATATAGTTGGTATTGAAATTGGGTAAGTCGGTCAAGCGACACATTGTAACAAAAACTAAACAGCAGCAATATTTTAAATAAATTTTTCATATTACCTGTTAAGTGTAGAGGATATATCGACACATGTACATATATACTCCTCGGAAATCTTTAGTGAATTGTGAACGTGTCTATTGATAGATTTATAATATTTATGTACAAAAATTTAATTTAATAAATTTTTATACCCTGCAGATGGTATTCAATTTATCGATCGATTCAGAATAACCATGTCGGGGTGTGCATCCATATAAATTTGCGCGCAAACTACAAGACGCATTTTTCTAGATATTTCGCTGAAGTTGAAATAGGAAAAGGAACCCTTTTGAAAATAGACCAATTTGAAACTTACTTAGAAGCCCTCCTAAGGTCCTATGACAATGGAAGTCTTTATATGAGAAATTCCTAATATTTATAACAAAATTAAGCTTAATATTTAGATGTGTCAAATTTGGATCCGATCAGACCTTTTTTGGAACCCCTTTTCCTATAATGATACTTCTGTAAATGATTTATATGGCAATGTTTCAGGTTTACTGATCGAATTAAACTAATAATTTGTGTAGAGAATTAAAGGGCTTGCCGGAAAATAATAGATTTTCGCTGGTCATTTTCGCAGCTGTGAGAGAATTTTGTTAAATGCTTGAGCATGGCTGTTAACTAATTTTATCTAATTTAAAAAATACAAAATTTCAGCTAATTATTTTCCTCTCCAGAGCATTTCAACAACGCACACATACAGGGGCATGTCGACTCAAATTATGACAACAATCAAGAATAAACATACTTGGTAGGGTCAATGCAATCTCGTTTTTCTCGTTGTTACAAAAGAAAAGACAAACTTAGTAATACATTGATTCATTTAAGTCATCCTCGTTTTTTTCAGAGCAATCGCTATATATTTACATGCTAACCGATAACCCGCTGAACTTCTATGATACACTGAACGTTTGTCGTTGCATTTTCCAAGTGTTTCTATTTCAAACAACAACAACATTCTAAACAATTGAGTGTTTACACATTGTAAAAAAGCGAAGGAGAAAGATATAGAATTGCCGAATGCCGTTTCTTTCCATACTAGCTGCATTTCTATAATCGTAAATAACGAAGATAAGAAACCCTACACAACCCCCAAAGAGCACTTAGAACACTTTTCTGTATTATTTATAACCCAAGTTACTTAGTATGAATCGTCGAGCACAAAAGCGATAATGGGCAGCATAATTAGAATACTACCGCTATTTTTATGGTGGTCGATGATTCAATCTCAAGGCAATCCAATCTTCCCAATGTATAAACAGTATGACAACACTACTCGACAAACCCAAAGTGATGAGATTAATAGATACCTTAGCAGCAGCATAAAACCTTGTGATGATTTTTATGAATATTCTTGTGATAATTGGCAAAAAATACATGGAAATATAAACACTAACGCAACAATTTCTGCCGAAACAATTCTGCACATGAGACTCGACAAAGATTTGTTACATTCAATAAATGAAAATATTACATTGCGAGATAGTAGTGATGTACGAAAAGTGAAGATTTTTTACAAGTCGTGCTTGGCAGCCAGAAACGGTGAAAGGACACATCAAGTATTTATAAGTAATTTCATCAAACAAAATGGCCCTTTTCCCGCTACACCCGGTTCGAAATGGTTGTCACAACGTCACAACTACGACTGGCAGCTGGTAGTGGCCTTATTACGCTATCGCTACGGCCTAGACATATTAATTGGCATAGCTATAGACATTAACTATCAGAATATAAATGAGAACAGTATTTACTTAACCGAACCAAGCACTCTGATACCAAAACATCTCTGCGGTGCAAATAATAACTGCCGCTTAAGTTCTCAAGAAAAAGCTTTCGAAGCCATTGAGATAGATGTGGCAAAAAACCTGAAATCATGGCTAACACTAGGAAATCCTGAAGCTCGTCAATTGGCTGCCAATATAGTTAACTTCGAATATGAATTGTGTTCCGCTATGACTTCCGAAGACCCATCAGAATATCTGACAATAACACCACCACCATTCCAAGCATATACTCGGGAAACTCTAAAGACTTTTACTCATCAGTTCAATAACACGTTAGATTTTGATCGCATCGTAACGGAAAGTTACGGTGTAAACATATACAAGCCCGTATATATGCGTACACCCAAATACTATAAACATCTTATAAAAATTATAGCCAATCATAATGCGACAATAATAGCAAATTACGTCATGTATAGAGCAATATCTCAAATAAATTTCCCTTTGGATGATACCGATTCTACAAGATCATTATATTGCTTAAACATTTTAAAACAATATTTTTCTAAAATCCTAGGCGAAATATTTTTTCGAGACCACGTAAATGAGATAGATAAGGATGAAGTCGAAGGCATTTATGAGAAACTAAAAGAAATATTTTATGAAAAACTTTCGCAAAATTGGATTCAAGACAGTACCAATCGTCTAGGAAGGAAAAAACTAAATGCGTTAGTATTGAAATTTCCCATCTACGACAAAAGTTCAGTTCTGCCGTATATTTTCGACCGGAATAACTATTGGCAAAATTTAGACCTTGTTATGCAAGAAGTAAGAGCTTATGAGTTAAAACGCCTATTGGAAGTGAGCATACCGGAGCCCAAGGACTTGGTGGAATCTTACGAGACTAGAATAATTTATAGACCTTTTCATAATCGCATTGATTTAGGGTGGGGCCTTTTGCAAATGCCCTACTTTTATCATAAAATGCCCTATGCAATGCGCTTTGCTATATTGGGGCAAAAGTTAGCTGAAGCCCTAGCTACGGCCTTCGATGAATATAGTTGGACATCCGGCCCAGCGAGCCACAACAATTTGGATCCTTCCACGACGTTGGAGTTTCGAAAACGAACATCATGTTTTCGCCAACAAATTAGTAACTACTTACATAATTGTCCCAATGGTTTCAATAACACTTTACAATTAAGACTTCTTTGTGCCAAGAGTTTAGCTATTAATGTTGCATTTAATTCTTATTTAAGATGGTTACACTATCAAAACCCCCGTAATGATCATGGCATTTTATCTAATGAAACTTTGCCGAAATTAAATTTCAGTAATACACAATTATTTTTTATAACTTTTGCACAAATGAATTGTAAAACTTTTATAAGAAGAACAGCAAAAGGCGCGGAGTTGTCAAGACCGATTATTAGTCCTTTACAATATCACTCAATTGAACGTTACAAAGTAAACGGTGTATTAAGCAATTTTGTTGAATTTGCTAGAGAATTTAATTGCCCCCTTGGAAGTGAAATGAATTTTGCAAACAAGTGTATTATATACAAATAAAGAATTATTTCTAAATAAATTTGAAAGTCTTTAATCGTTCGTTCCTATGAAGTACACAATCTTTTGAATTAAATTTAATAGGTTTTCAATGTTCTCTCCCTCCCCCCTACAACGACGTAACCTAACTTGTTACACAGTGACTTAATTGATAAGTAGTCAAGCCCAAGTTTAATGAGAGAACTTGAACCAATTTTATTATTTATAGTTTGCCGTTTTTCATTGAAAAAAACATAAAAAAATGTCTTATCTTGCTCCCGTCTAGGTGAGACAAGTAGTATTGAAGTAAAAGTAAGTCGTGCTGAGACTTGAAATTTAAACTTAGTTTAGAATATGTATTTCAAGTGTTAAAATGACTTTGTTTAATTGGTTGACGGTAATATTATTAATTTTTATCCGGTCTTCTCATTCAATTGATATTGACAAAATGCGTGAAGAACGAGCAACAAAAGCTCAAGAAATGCTTCGCTTTATGAATACAAGCGTTGATCCGTGTAGAGATTTTCATGGCTTTGCTTGCGGCAACTGGTTAACGTATCAACAAATATTTACAGCTGCCCCCAATCAATTAATCAGTGCCCATGACCAAATGGATTTAAAAGTTAAGCAACAAATCCAACTCATCTTGGAAGAATCGATGACTTCTTACGATTCTCGCAGTACACGCAATATTAAAGATTTCTTTAGAGCTTGTAAAACCGCAGAAAGTTCATCACCCTTGCAACGTAAATTTCTACGCGAATTTGTACGCAAAAATGGCGGTTTACCGAATGGCACCGAATGGCAGGACACCTACAATTGGTTACGTATAATAGCACGTCTACGACATTATTATGGTTTAAATATTTTGATAAGTTTAGAGGTTACGAGAAATTCTTTGGGAAAACTTTATACTAATGACATTATTCTTGGTGAACCTAAAAACACGATACTTCCATCTGAATTGTGCAGCTACATTGCCATTAAACAGCAGTACGACAGAAATCAAGAGCCATATGAAACAATACAACGTGATGTTAAAGAAAATATAAAATCTTGGTTTGAATTGCGTGAATCAGACGCGTTGCGTTTAGCGGGAGACATTGTTCGTTTCGAATTTGAGCTGTGCAAACGTATGAGACAAGAGGACATCATTAGAGAGCACTCCAATGAACAACCTTTGGCACATATGAAGCGTAACATAAATATACACGGAATTCTTCTGCCGCAAACATCACTAAAGTCTTATAATTTGCTGCAACTCAATGACTTGTATAATATGGATTTAAAAGGATATGTAGATCTTTGTCTGGATGATAACGTACAGACTAAAGTATATCTACGTAATCCAACATATTTTCAACATTTGGCTAAATTGCCCGATTCCTGGCCAATGCATTCATTTGCCACCTACATCATGTATACAGCATTGTCAGTGATAAACTTTCCACTCCATGACACTCTTAGAAAACGCCAAGTATTCTGCGTGGATAGGGTGATAAATTTTTTCCCCAAAATCATTGGAGGTCTCTACAGCCATAAGTATGCATACTTACGTAATGAAATGAAGCATGATATTGACACAATAGGTAAATCCATAAAAAAAGCTCTACAAAGAAGTCTAGAAGTGAGCTCGTTAGATCAGATTAGCAAGGAATCGATAAAACAGAGATTACAACCAACACAGTTTGCACTGCGCTTATACCAAAACGTAGATAATACCATGACCCGGGATATCCAATATATGGATTACTGGCATAAATTAGAAGCTGTCATGTCTTATAGAGCCAATCAAAGCCTTATTGGAGGTGACAATATATTAGAAGCATTCAGAGTGAATGTAGAATTTGATGCAAGCACGAATGCAATACAAGTGGGCTTAGGTTTATTAATGGCGCCCTTCCACTCACAATATTATCCTACTGCATTCAAATATGCTCTGCTCGGACACAAGATAGCACGTGAATTAATAAGAGCCCTCGATATATTGAGCTCCGAACATTTGGACCAACGGACCGATTGTTTCCGTACACAGTACAGTAATTATTTATATAACACACCGGAAGACTTTCGCAATGCTTCCAAACTACGTGATATAGTAGCCGATAGTGGTGCCTTAAATATTGCCTTTGAGGCTTACTTGAATTGGTTGGAGACCGTTGATCCTGGAAACTATGGCATACTTTTCCGCGAAACATTACTCGACGTTAATTTTAGCAATACTCAATTATTTTTCTTACACTTTGCTCAAACTCGCTGTGCTTCTAAATATATGGTGAAACCTCAATTGGATTTTTCCCCAATAAACCATCATACGGTGGAGCGTTACGAGGTGAATGGGCCTCTAAGTAATAATTTAGAATTTGCCCGAGAGTTCAATTGCAAGTTGGGTTTGGAATTGAATCCTGACGATAAATGTTTAGTGTACTGATAAACTTTTGTCGAGAATTTGAAAGCAAGCACATCCTCGAAGACTGTTTTTTGACATTTGTGGAATGATTTATTATTATTGCTTAAAGAATCATTGTGTATGTTAATAAAACAACTGAAATAGTAATATTTGGCTTGTTCCAAACCTTGGATATCCTCCCCATTTATAATTAAACCGTGGGCACAGCATTTCATTTCATTTTCATCTCAATGTTTGAGATCTTAATCATTTTAATAACACACACGCCTGTGTAAATGGAATAAAGAACTTAGTATATCCACTATTATGTGTCATGTGTTGTGGAGACACGTATATCCTTTTTTGATTATTACATGTTCATTCATTTTGCCCACTTTCAATGCCAACCGGCCTTCTGTCAAGTTTGGAATTGATACTGAACGGAGAACGGACAGATCACAAAAAAAAAATCAACGTAAAGTATTATTTGGAGCAGTTATTTGTCTCAGTCTCTATTGGTCCACCATATATTTTTAAAGCATTCACATAAGACGAGGGGAATACTGAGTTTTTTATTCCATTTACAACATCCAAAAGGTGGCGTCATAGATTCTACAAAGTATTTGTATTCTTGACCAGCATTAAAAACTGAGTCGATCTAAACATGTATGTCCGTATGTCCGTGTGTACATTTTGGGACATTGGGCTGAAATTTTGTACAAACATTCTTAGTATTAGCAGGCGCAGTTTGCACTTACATGCGGTCAAAAGTCACGCGCACAATCGACAAAAATCTATTTGCTTGTCACAAAAATTCAGCTATGAAGTTGGAATTTGGTGCACATGTTTGTAAGTTTTCTTACTTATTGTTTATGTACTATTTTTAATGATTAGTGAAATTCATTTCAGCATTTTAACAACCTTAATAATACACTACAATAAATATAACTCAATATGCCCGAAGTTCTCTTCTAAAGAGAGAAGTTCTATGAAATTGTTTAAATTTACTGCTTTAATAAAGTACAAGTATAATAGGACACAACGAACGACATTGGCCACATGGCACACACATTTCGTCTTCAAGTACACACACATACACATACTTTGAATGTAAATTTTTTTCATTTGTATAAGACCATGCACATAAATGTCACCCACAGTTTTTGTATTACAGGAAATTCTGGAGTAAGAGAGAAGGGGATGTAATACATAACATATAACTTTCAACAAATAGTGACACATAGAATGCCGCACTCGTAAACCCAATGGAAATTAACATAATTATGTGATTGGAAAGTCTAAAGGAGGAATCAGTCTAAATCATATATACCACACTTTTTGGTATTGATTGATTTATTTAGAAATTCCGTAAAGCGCTCTTGTCGGTTTTTGTAGCCAATCCAATATGATGGTTGGGGTTATCCACTAATAACATCAAACGTGTATATGTATGTGCATTTGTAAAAAACAGTAGTTAGAAAGACAAACAATGATTGAATTTTGAATTTTCCTTCTTTTTCGTTTTTCATCTATCTTCAATTGCTAATAACATGAAATGCAGTTGCAGGTGCGCTCGAATTGATTTGTAAACTTTTTGTTGCACAATTATTTTTCCAACCAACCTACTCTCTGTAACAACAATACGCCTTAGTATGCAGCTGAAGCATTAAAGCAGAATTATTAACATGTTTTTTATTTTAAACATTGGGTGATTACAATAACAGCAACAACAATAAAATAATAATTCGTCATAAATCAAACACAACTAACGTCAAAACAGAATGAGTCAAACACAAGTAAAAAGTTACATTTTGATTACACCAAGTCTGGAATGCCCACCACCTTACGATATTAATACGATGGTAGTAATGATGCTTCAAATTTATGGTGCTGTGGGTGTATCTTTCAAACGACTTGCCCAAAGTCAATCGTACTCGTAATACTTCTGTCAAATTTGAAATCGATTTCCTAGCTTTTGTCACCAATCATCTGTTTGCCACAGTGGGACAGACAGGTAAGTCAGGCAGTCATGGGAAATTCAATACAGAAATTTATGTTGATAAAAAATTTGTATAATTTTTTTCTGTATTTCAGAAATGCTTCGACAAAGTGAATATGCCACCGCCATTGCAAGGTGGTGGTGGGTACAACAATTGATGTGATATTCCATTAAGGAAAACCACATGGAAGAAAAAAAAGAGTAAAAGTTTATCTAATAACAAACAATCTATCTAACCATCATAATTAGACGTACAACAACAAAGGCGTGCATCGAAAATTGTATGCACATTAAGCGGCAACCAAAAGTGAAAAGGAAACTCCAGTTCAGTGTGCACGTTGGTGCAAGATAACATTTTTTAAGATTCAATGAAACAGCAATAAAAACCAACAAATATAAATTATTGGCCAAAGTATTGTAGTAAAAGCGACAACAACAACTTTTTAATACAATAATTGCCACAAGTACAATGATAAAATGGATAAAATGGAGACGTGGGTTTCTTATCCGTATCTCATGTTGAACAACAAAGTGAACATAACCAAATGAAACTACTGACTTGTGACGAAAATGATAACTACAATTATATTAAATAAAAGACACAGGGAGAGCAAACTGTGACTGTGTTGGATACTATACCTGTTCACATAGATATTATTACATGGTACATGAAATAAATGGAAATGTAACCCAAGCATTAAGCCTCGAAACATCACTTGAAGTGGAGTGGTTACAAACAAAAGACGCGTACAAAAGAACTGTCAAAAAGTGAAAAGACTAATTTTGACATAGACCGAATCTTCAAAACCCTACACAATCATAGGTAAACTCTGTAGGTGATGTGTTTGCTAGTGCTTCTTTTTTTTAATGTGGGCGTGCTCTAACCGGGACCCATTCATTTTTTGCACATCAATAGAAAAACTGAGCCATAGACCTACATTTTTCTTCCGGGCACTTGGGCACATGGTCATCGTTAAATCATCAACCCTGGCGCTTCTTTCAAACAGTTGCATTCGGAATGGCAAACTGTGTATACCCTCAGCTTATGTGGTCGGCATTCATGACTCAGTAACTAACAAGTAAAATTGAAACAACAAATTCTGTGACATTTCCAAATAAGTTGCAAGTTTTTCAACAATTGACATATAACGATTATTTCATTATACCCACCATCAAATGTATGCGAGGGTATATATCACTTTGTCAAACCCCACCAAGTATTTATATATCAACATATGTCCGTGCGTGTACGTATGGTTGGTATTGAAGTCGGTCAACTAAACGTAAATATTACTGAATTACTCATAAAGTATGAAAGATGTATGGATATATATACACCTCGGGAAGCTTCGAAACTTCCATAAATGGTGGGAATTCAAGATTTTTTTTACTTGCTTTATTTAGTTTAGGTTAGTTTCATATGCGCGTGTGACCTACAATAAACATTCAACATTAGGAAGCCCTCCGCGTAAAGAACACAAGGTTTCTTCTTACCTAATTGGTAGATTGCATTGTTCCTAAATTGCAAATGGAATACTTGGTAAAGTGGGGTGCGCGAAAAATTGCAATTTTCGCGAAACACGCGCTTACCTACATAACGCACATGCCTTATCATAAATTATTTGCGTTTTTTTTTTTTTTTGTTTTTTGTATTTGTTTCCACACTTGAAAGGAAATCATTTATTATTTTCTTATTCATTATGTCTTAAATGCAATTGAATATCATTGCACAGATATTTCTTTATGGGTGAATAAAGTTGCAGTGAGGAAGTGGAAGTTATTAGTTTATTATGAAATATACAAATCAAAGCAATTATTTTACAATGTTTCACATTAATAGCAACTAATTAATATTGCATTGCAATAAACTCATAAACGATGTGTATGTATCAAAAAGTAACTTGTAACAAATAGTAAGAAACAAACGGGCGCAACGTTACTTAATTAATGGTTGTTGCAACCACAATGTCAAACAAACACAATGTGTACCGCGTAAAAAGAGCCAACCAATTAACTAATTTAAAAAATATGTGTGCACGTATATAAACATTATGTATATGTACAAAAAAATGTATATATTTAGAAAATACAACACCGTAGAAAAGGTAGTCTACGCATATACAAATGGAATGAAAAATCGATTTTTACCCTTAAGGAAGATATTTTGAATATAATATTTTTTGGAGGTTTGTGTTGAAAACGTCATATGTTACCCTTTATATAAATTTGTCTTCTGTTAATTAGATTTAATTCGTGCACTTTGAGAAAAATTCCTTACGACACGCGTAAAATAAGAATTTTTTACTTCACAAATGGCACCACTTTCAACGAGACACACATTTGTTTCATTCACTCACAATTATATACACTCTCATACACATATTTTTATACAATAATCATATTTTTTACATTTTTCTACGTACATAGTCGCCTCAATTAATGGAATTTAAAAAAAACACTTGATATTGATATTGTTATTTGTGTAATATGAGCTTCTTTTTCAAATGAATATTGCATGCAGTACTTATCCAGATTGTCAGCATTCTTCACGAATATGTTTTTTGAAAACATCTGATTATAAATACGAACATAGAGGCGCGGTGGTGTTAAGTTTGGCGAATCTGAAACCGAATAGAAGCGTACGAAAAAGTTTTCTATGCTAGAAACGAAGTTATTAAACATTCACACACATACAAACACGTTTGTATTTTTATATCCTAATTTTTATTTACAAGACACCAATTTCATATGTGTTATAACTTTTCAAACATTATGTTTTCGTTTTAATCATCATAAAGAACATCACAACGTTTGTATACGACACAATAAAATACACGATAATCAACAACAACAACTGAAACTAAATAAGCAATGTAACGAGTAACTGTTATGTTGTGTGGTGTACACGTTCGCCTTCAATGCATATTTTATTGGATTTTATTCAATGGAAAAAGAGACACTTCCAGAGCTGCAGGCGCGCGCAATATGGATAATAACGTATTGTACGTTTAACGAACTGAGGGTTTGTGTCAATAAGCTTGGCCTCGGCTAACATATCTGTTTTGCTTATTTGAAGAGACTGAAGAGAGTAAAACAACTAAATTTTGCTTAAGTCAAGTCTTAAATACCATCCACATAGACGTACGTTTGTATGTATGTACGTATGTGGTGGGCGCGGCAGTATCAGCTTGAAAGTGAAGTTCGAATCTAAATAGAGTTTTTAGTATATTGTGGGCGTGACTAGAACTGTCTGTAAAAAATCTCAGCTGAAATATGACAACCGTGAAAATGCCGACAATCGACTCAGTTTTTGATGCTGGAGGGATTATAACGCTTCCTTCTGGGTGTTGCAAATGGAATGATAAACTTATTATACCATGGGAGGGTATAAAAATACAAATAGAGGGGGGAGTCCAAATACATATGTATAAACAAAACTCTCTTATCAATTTCTCAATCAATTTTATTTAACAATTGCATTAAGTGGTTGGTGATGTTAATTTAGTGTTTTTCATACACTTCACATTATAGTAGTTTTCAAGACCCAACTAAATCCATCTAGCCATAGATTTCTAGGCGTCTGCTGATAAATATTTATTTCTTGTAAAAAAAACTCTTTAATATGAAACTCAAAATATGCATAATGGTTGATATCACTGCAACAGTTAAAAGTAAATGAGAAAGAGAGAGCAACCGAGAATTGTGTATATGAGCACATACAACCTGTAACAAATGAATGTAATGAGTTTAGCGCCGATTTGAAAGATGTGTATAAATGTGTGAATATCATATTTTTATTCCCTCCACATAAGATGGGGGTAAACTACGTTTATCGTATAGTTTGGAATAATCAGAAGGAGGCGTTAAATACCCTACAAAGTATTTATATTCTTGATAAGCGCCTAAAACTGAGTCGATCTAGACATGTATGTCGGTGTGTCTGTCTTTGGATGGCATTCTCATGGCCGTAAATGAAGTAAAATTTTGTACAGACACTTTTCGTTTCTACATCCAGTAATTGGCAAAATCGGTCAATGGACAAAAATTTATTTATCTGCCACAAAACTTTAACCAAAAAATCAAGTTGAAATTTGATACACATTTTTATAATTATCCCATTCACCGATGATCCAATCCATCGATGTGCCAAAAATGGTTGTGATCGAATAACAGACACGTAGATGTGGAGGGTATTTAAGATTTGGCCCAAGTCAAATTTAGTTTTCTTACTTTATTATTTATGTGTAAACCAACCACCATCTCAAGATACAATAAATAAAAATGTTTTTTTTCTTAGTTATTGGCTTGGCTACATAACAATAACTTGAAGCCTTCTCTGACAATGCAACAGAGTTATAAAGATTTTTAGATGTTGATAACTGGATAACGTCACCCGAAATATATGTATAAGTACGCTTCATAGTAAAAGAGATATTTTGGTTTTAATATTATTGTTGTACATAAGAGAGAATATATATGTTTGTTCGTTAATTTCCAATTATTGTCTAGGGTTCTAGAGACAATCATACATAATCGTCATGGTTGTCTTCCATCTCATTTTAAGGGATTAAAACCAGACACGTGAAGCACACATGTTAGAATAAGCTCTACGCTAAGGGCATATATATCATCACAGCTTGGTTGCCCTTTATCTTGCTTTTACAACGAGGATGTAAATATGTTTTCACGTCAAAGTATAGCTTATGTTTGTACCCTCCGCATAAGGTGGGTAGTATACTAAGTTTGTCATTCCATTTGTAAAGACGCTACAAAATATATATATTCATGACCAGCATCAAAAACTGAATCGATCTAAACATGCATTTCCGTCTGTCTGTCTGTTGTTGAACCTCTCACGGTCGTATATACTTGATATTTGAGATATCCAGCTGAAATTTTGTACAGACACTTCTAGGGTCTGCCCGCAGATAGCTATTATATTTAAATTAGATTTAAAATGTGCTCCACATAATTGTAGTTAGCCCATCCATCGATGTGACATAAGTAGGTGTGATTGGATAACAGAAAATCCAGAATATATTTGATGCGTTCTCCATGGGTCTCTGCGTTAAGAGAACAGGGGATGTGTAATTTTACATATGTAAGTTACCCTTTCATAGGTTATTTGTAAAAATTAATAACAATACTGATATTTACATGGTTGAATTCCATTCAACAAACACAACTACGTCGACTTTGCTTTCATTTAAACTCTACAAAATTTACGCTAATGCTTGCTATATTTGCTGAATCGTTCATTTGGAGAAGTGCTTACCTTCACACGTGCATGAATATATTTTATGCTTTAGGGAATATTTATATTTTCATAACATCTGTACTTCCTGTCATACTCTATGTGACAAAACAATCACAATGGCGAAATAAAGAACGTTTGGAAATTTAATTTAATTAAACAAAATACTGTTCAGTTCGAAAAACTTCAACCAATTTATTTATTTATTATTTACTATCTATCATTTAGTGAACACATAAAACATACGAGTACATCATGTTAAAGGAAGACCACGAGTAAAGAGAGCATTGACATTATAATGGAAAGCATGAGAGGACCAAAGTTTGTCAAATTTCATGTCCTACTCAATTGTTAAATCCTTCTCATATACTAATTCTACAAATGTTTAAAAACGTTTTGAGCATTCTTCCTCAATATTAATTTTTAAACAATTTTGGTGCATTTCTAGTATTAATTATTTTTAGAGACAATTATTGTCAAAAAAATGTATATTTAACGAAAAACAAAGAGGCCTTCACGAATACACCATTCTTTCATGAAATATGACCTAACATTAAATATTATACCACATAGTGAAGGAGGTCACATAACGTCTGCATACAAGTAAAGTAAAAGTACTAAACTTGGTTCAGACGAAATCTTAAATATTTCTAATTCTGCGCTAAACAAGTTTTTTGTAAATTGTAGGCGCGCCTATTATCCGACCACGCCCATTTTTAAAAAGCTCATTCGCCTACACATATTTGTACTAAATTTCAATTTATAGGTAAATTTTTGTTGATGCAAGACATTTTTGTCGATTGTGGGCGTGGCCTTCAAACGATTCTGCCCAGTTGAAATTGGGGTCTACGTATACTAAATAGCAATGTTTATTCAAAACTTCAGTTCAATATACAAAAGTTTACGACCATGAGTGTCCCAACAGATTGACACATGGACGGACTAGTTAGTCTATAGTGATATAGTATCCATGCTAAGATGGAGGATATAAAAATTTATATTTGGTTAGATCAAATCTTGCATGCCCATCACCATTAGAATCAATATTTTGAGACTTTTAAGGAACTTTTCGCTAAAAAAATTGCATTAATACTGTGCGTATCAGTCATCTGCCCTGTGGTGGTGAATTTGAACTAAGGCAAATATCTGTTTAAAAAGTTATTCAAATGATGAGCAGACATAAATAACATATTGACTGCGGCCAGTACAGTAATTTATTGGTGGTCACACAGTGTTGCTAACGGGCATGAGCTTTCCCTAGAATATAGATTCCAATGTGAAAGCACGCTACTTTAAATAGTTATGTATATTGAATTTTTACTGCAATTAAATTTACTCAAGTCATCACCACAATAATCAATGCAAAGCAACTGCTAGCATATCGTAATTCCCTTTTTCCTTTTTTTACAGATGCTTACATCTGAAAACAATCACTTTCATTTCTACACACCTATTTCTTACACACCGATTGTGGTTATTGATACGTTAACGAATGAGACGCATGCTCTTTATAATTCGTCTAATTTTAAGGGTGTGGTGGTTCATATGTATTGTATTACAAATTTCACTATTTTCACCACCACAGGGTTGCATTTACACCATAAATGTTAAGAAAATTAAATTCAGTACGTGCTCTCTATGTTTACGTGCGTTGCACACACACAATAAATATAATTAAGATTTCTTTATTGTCCATAATTTTATATATTTATATATATACACTTATATGTATATTTATATACATTAAAAAATTCTTTTATTTTGTCCTAAACATATTTGTATATATAAGTCTGAAAAGGACGCTTAGGAAAAAATTGTATAATTTGTAAGATTGTGTTTCATTATGTTCTATGTGGGGAAAGAATTTTCCTGAAATCTGAAACGTGATTTTATTCTACAAATTATGTATCTTAAATGTGCAGAGAAAACTTTTCTTTTAATAGGACAGAAAGCGAACTATCCCTTACATGTTCATGAAGTTTATTGAATAGGCCAAATGCGGGATACACGTATGATTTGTTCTTGTTGAAATTTTATCTTTATTTTTCCTATTAATTCTTTTGAAATATATATTCAATCGAAATCGTTGCAATAAAATATTTTGAAAAATATATTTCTGCAGCGTGGAAAGAGTGAAGGCAAAATCTATTGAGGCACACCCACAATTTACTAAAAACTCTTAATGTCTCACAAAAAAAAAGGTTCAATGTTGATCTCTTTCAGGCATCTTTGAATTTACTTTCCATTCTACATGTTCAAAATGGGCATGGTGAAATAAAAGACACGCCTACAATTTACAAATAAGGATGAGTTTAGTTTTTTACTTTAATAATCTTCAGGTTATTACATGTCACGCCCACAAAAAAGTGAAGACTATACGCTAAGTGAAATACAGCTTTTTTATTTGTTTATTCAATCTTAAAAATTGTGCCTTTGTCATCCTTATCGGGTGGAACTACAAACCGAATGACTTCACCGCATACGTACAATTTATTTGTATGTACACCACAAAAATTGAATATGTTGTATACAAAGAAGTAGAAAAATGAACGACTGTTGACTATAGAAAGATAAGATTTAAAAATGATATGCGAGCAGTGCGAAAATACTTCCCCTTTCTACAAGTGATGGTTTAAACTCTTTAACAAAATGATTTCATATGTTAATGTATGGCATATTCGTATGTTTGTACAAGTGTTTGGTAATTTTCTCATGGTTGGAGAACAGATAATGAAAACAAAGCTGTTTAAAACCATTCCAACTGGTTTTTAAAAACTTACTAAAAATAACCGCTTAAATGTTGCTTAATTGTATAAAAACTTAATTATACATTTATTGTGTGTGCTTGTTTTAAAGTAACAATAATTTTATTTACATGTGCATAAAGTGTTCAGATGAAAGCAGAAAATTCGAAATGTTCCACTTTTCTTTGTTTACAATGTATTGGAAATATTCGTTTTTATGATAACAAAGGACTTTACGTTGGATTGTATGACGCATGGTTGTCTTTACGACATTTTGTTCATGAATGCATATGATTGACGATAGAATATTGGCTTACTTAACTACAAATCACTCTAAGCGAACACAGTAGCAAATCCACTTTTAATAAATAACTCTCATAAGGGAATGCTGTTCCTGCACTACGCGGCACCGCGAATTTAAATTTTGCAGCCATAATATATTTTTAATTACAGGATAACCAACGTACGAAGCATTTTAAATAGGAAAGTACCCACATAGCTTAAGAATGTCCTAACAATACAGAAAATTTTATGTCGATATCTGAATTTTTCAGATCTTGTCACCTACCACAGGTGTTGCGTATAGAATTACAAACTTTGTATTGGTGGGTGTAATAAAAACTGCTGTTGGGTCTCCCTTATTAATTATAGTATTGTTTGTTTGATTGGCTTGATCAAACTTACCTATTGTACGTTTTGCTCTTACTCGTTCTTAACTGATGTAATCATTGCCAGTAAGGTGATTACCACACACAGTTCGATAATTTCGAGTAGAAATATATACAAAATTGTTGTTGCCTTTATTATATATTTACACAACTGTGCTTTCTACCTATCATAGACTTTTTTATTGAAGTTCACCGTTCACAATTTCTCTAACACACTAACGGCTTGTAATGGCAATGAATTTTTTTCTGAGATGTTTTGCAAAACTCACTTTAGTTGAACATTATTTAAGAAATAAATTTTCTCAGGGCAAAGACATTTTCTGATATTTTTTTAATAACAAAAAATTTCACTGTTTTTTTGCGTTCGTGATTTTACTTGTGTCGTTTTTCGTTCGAATGTATGTTGTTGCTAAAGCATCGTTGCCACCCCATAAAATATACGCGATTCGTTGGACAAGCAACCAGCCTTTTTTAAAATATATTCCCCAGTTTACGGATAACATACTTTTTTTTTCTAGACCTTTTATTTTGAAAATACTACTTTTGTTTTGCTTTAATTTCTATCATATTATCATCTTTGTCCACAGTAAATTTTAATAATTGAGTATATTTCGTTAATAATTTTTTCCAATAACACTCCACATCACTCATACGCAAATGATTCCAGATGAATTCATAGCCTCTTTCAGCGATTTCTCGACCTAACTGATCTTGTTGTTTAAAAAATTGAAGCACATCTTGAATATTTTCTTCGGTGGGATATTTTTTCAGAGGTACATAGTGAACCCAGGGCTTAAGAGAAGGATAGAAAAACTCTAACCATTCATCGCCAACATGAAAAACCAACGACTTGCAAAGAAACAAATGCTTTAAGCGGAAACTAGCAGAAACACCTCGGAAGTTGAACAGGTATTTATAGCGGCAGTGATCCTCAAAAGACACTTCCTCTGCTGGTGTTGCATTCAAAGTATCTTTAAGTGATTTCCAAGCCTGATTTTTTGTGTATTGAGCATCTACCAATTCGGGTTTTCTACGAGAAAGTAGAATCAATGAATCCCGTTCATCTGAGGTGCGAGATCCTCTAAAGAAGGCCTTAGGTACCTTTGTCGTCCAGGAGAATTCTTCAGCTGCCTTGCTTAAACGTTCCCTATGTAAATCCCACCTACCTATGCCAGTTGGATATAGGGATATTGCCGGCCCACCAGACCAAAAAGTCCAAGCCGGGTACATTATGTCAGTGTAATGTGCTGTTTTTGAAAATGAAAAAACAACTTTTGTTTTATGGTGGGGTGTCATAGGTACTTGTGGCCAATCGCGTATATTCACCACCACATCTGTGTCCGATAATTGGGGTAATAATTTTAATATGAAATTTTCAATGCCTTCACATCTTGACGGAAACATGCAATCTGGATCTCTGTACAGTTTGTGTTTATAAATTTTATAGTGCGTACCATATTTTAGCCCATTTTTTATCATCCCATGCGATATACCCTCCCTGTAGAAAGGAGCTAAATCATTTTCAATCACCTTCTCATGGCACGTGCAATTCGAATCCTTTGGATCTTTTGCACATGGTTCATACAACTTGGTAGCATTCTCTATACTTTTAACAATACTATTAAATGCTAGAATATATAAAATAGTTACAACTTTTTAACAATTTTTAATTTAGAAATTACCGGCAGTGTAGCCGTGGAATGCTCCTCCAGAAATTTTATCACTTTCATCTGAACATTTTTGCTCTAACATGCATGTATCGTCATCCACTTGCTTCTGTAGATAAAATTCACACTTATTAAAAATTAGCATCCAACTTAAAAGAACACTACCTAAGATCATTTTATTGCAAATGCATAATGGCCGGTAAACAATGGAAACTTTAAAAGTGGTGTTGCCATATAGTTCAATTGATTTCATAATATTAGGCACGGATTAGACCAATATAAACCCATGCGCATATACACTTTAGTATTATGTTTAATATTTACGAAAAATAACTAACTTTCATAGTCGTATCTGTGGTCCACATTAAGGACACTTCTAGTATCGCACGCATATCGCTATTTGCATTTAGTACATATATTTATAAATATGTGATCAATCGATGCATCAAAAATAGGCGCAAACGTATAACAGCCACACCCATTATTTAGAAAAAACCATATTTAACGTCAACTTGCCAGTTGATAAGTGATACATAAACTATTAAATTTCATCCTCTAAATTACCAGTTGTGTCTCATGTAGTTGTGGAGAGTATTTAAGATTTTTCATTTAAGATTTCGCCCAAGTCAAATTTAGTTCTATTACTTGTTTTTTGTGCTGTGAATGCCTTTTAAAAATCTATTGAGAATTTAGGCTGTTTTTAAGGAAAATACTTTACCTGCACTTATGACTTTTCGAGACACATTTAAACTTATTAGTAAACAAGCTATTCGATGGTTTCCAGGACATATGGACAAAGGATTAAAACAAATGCAGCAGAAGCTAAAGTCCGTGGACTGTGTTATTGAAGTGCACGATGCCAGGATACCATTCTCTGGGCGTAATCCAGAATTCCAACGCACTTTAACTGGAAGTGGTTTAAAACCACATATTTTAGTTCTAAATAAAAAAGATTTAATATCTACAAAAGATGAAAGCCACATAAAAACGGCTTTGTGGCAGCAGCAAAATATAAAAAATGTTTTATTCACAAATTGTAAAAACCAACAATGTTTAGGCATAAAACGTTTAATGCCACTTGCTCGGGAATTAATTACGAATTCGGATAGATATAACCGACATGGCGAAAAGGATTTCTGCGTAATGATCATTGGCGTGCCCAATGTGGGTAAGAGTTCCCTACTCAATGTTATGAGAAACCGACATTTGAAAAAGAAAAGTGCTGCTCGTGTAGGCGGCGTAGCGGGTATTACACGATCTGTTATGGAGAAAATCAAAATTAGCGAAGATCCTCTTATATATATGGTAGATACGCCTGGCATACTGGAGCCAAAGGTCAGCAATGATGAAGTAGGCATGAGATTAGCTCTGGTGGGTTGTCTTCAAGATCATCTGGTGGGAGAGGATCTCATAGCCGATTATCTTTTATATTGGTTAAATAAAAATTCCTGCTTTGAATATGTACATCTAATGGGCTTAGAACAACCTTCTGACAGTATAGGCGAGGTACTAATAGCTGGTGCACACAAACTTGGTGTTCAACGTAAAATTAAAACTGCTGATGGTAGGATACTGGTGATGCCAGACGTATTAAAATCGGCTCAATATTTCATTAAATTATTCAGAGGAAGAACACTTGGCCCAATCAACCTTGATGTACAAAATTCAAAAATTAAACTTTAAAACAAAAATGATTCATTTTATCAAGTGAATAAAGTTTTAAATTTTGTATAAATAGTAAAAATATTTTACTTTTGCGTTTTTTATTCTACGTCTGTGTTTAGTATCGGAACATCTATAGCGATGCTGCCAACACCGGGCACTGGTATGGAGTAGGAAACTCCACTGTCCACACTGCCAGCAACTTCATTTTGTACATTAGTAGCCGCGGATATAACATCCGTTGTTGGCGTAGTACTAGTACCAACAACAGAATCAACCATGCTTTGTTGGCCTACAACAATGTCGGCGCCATCAGCATTCAATATCCTTAATTCATCAGGGACACCCATCAAACGATCATTTATGTTGCGTTGATATGGAGACCGTCTCTCATAGAAGTCTATTATAAATTCGGGATTCTTTTCACAGATTTCTGCACCGCTCACTAAATCGAACTCGTCACAAAAATGCCATTTCACTAAATAAGAAACATCGCCAGTCACATCGGTAGCACCAACTATCTGTTCTATAGCGAGGCCACGTTCATAACCTCGAGGTTTTTGAACCTCTTCCAGTTTGGGTTTCTTTTCACCACGTTTTTTAGACTTGGCACGTGACTCTTCAAATTTTTGTATTATAGCCGGGCAATCACAATTCTCCTCTGGCTCCCAAGTATTATCCGAACTAGGATACCCGCGCCACTTAATAAAGTATTCTACTTTGCCATCTGGTGTAATCCTTTTGTCAATGATTTTCTCGACTACAAAGCCCGTCTCTGTCTCGGCATTTTTAACCATATTTCACAATATTTAGTTAATGATCCTTGATTTGTTTGACGATTTTTAATTTATATATATAATACAAACATTATTCATAAACAAGCCGAACGATCCATGGCTGCATTGCAATCATACTAAACATATGACTACGAATTGCATACAAAAAAAACCATATACATACATACTTATATATTTTATTTTCTTTATTAAAGAACACAATTATTAATACAATTTTTATTCGTACAATATTTTAATACATCCACCATAAAAAAGCTTCAATTTATTTTACAGTGCAGCATATAATGTTGATAACAACGTCCATGTCGATCCTTGTATCACATATATGTATAACTTGTTAAAATTAAATTCAGTTAAGCAAACTTGCATATAAACGCACTTAAACAGAGTAGATTTAATTAAGGAGTACTTTTTACCAAAACTGAACGTAAATTATCTACTCCGTTAATTAACGACATATTCTGAAATTCACAATACATTAGTAAGAAGTAAAAAAGCTATATTTGGCCAATTGTTGAATACCCACCATCTAAGCAATATGTCAATATATGCTAATTTTATATAATTTTCATAATTTATGAATAATTCGGAAAAAATTCTGTATAAATTTGCTTCTCTTTCACTGTGGACACATTCACAATCGCTTTCGCCCAATTTCAATACCAACCTGCATTTGTAAAGTGCCAGGTTTGCAATCGATATCTCAAGTTTGCGATCAGGAAAGCGATTACCACAGCATCCACACACGGACACACGCTCAAGCAAACATTTCTATTCAATGCTGATTAGATGTATATATTTTAGAATCTCCTTGTTGACAAAGTGACATGACGGTGGGCATACATATACACTTAAGTCCTTTACAACTAACTTACCTCTAAAGAAATTAATGTAAATGGAGATGATTTAAATTGCCAGTCTCGTATCGTTTCATCACTTCCACCCATTTTTGAATAAATATAACAAGGAATCAAGTCATTGTTACTATTACTGTTGGCAATTTCCTTGAAAAATGCATCGATACCGTCACATAAGTTTTTATTATTATTAAGATGTTTATATAAATATAACTCTTCTACAGAAAATGTAGTTATGAGGTAGTAAACGCAGACGTTATTCTTTAAAGTTTTGGAAGTTTGTTCAAACATTTCCAACATATTACAAACACGTTCGAATATTATTATATGATTACAAAAGCCGAGATTTTCAATATATTTCACATCATTGGAAGCCAACAGTAAAACACTATAATCTTGAATTCGTTCCAATTTATTTTCCTTTTCTCCAGTCAATCTTCTATGTTTAATGTTTAGAAAATCGCACATACCTTGCAACATATTCAAAGTTTTGTCTTTTTCGCCAATAATCAAACATGAGCCCGAGTCTTGAATTTGTGCCTTACTAAGAAACTGTTGAACAAATTCCACTTTTCCAGAATCAAAAGGACCCATGTCATTGCAATCTGGCATTGAGGAAATCAAATCTTTTCTTAATTCATTTATAGTGCATTTATGGGTAAGAAAAGATGGATGATTGCAGATTTCCTCTAGTATATGAATCACATCTAAAGATTTCTGTAACTCTGAATTTTCAACTAGTTTATGTTCATTGTAAAAATCATAAACTTTCTGGAATAAATACTCTTGCAATTCAGAAGGTTTTATAAAGCAAATGTACTGAGTGTTTCCCAAATGTTTTGATTTGCTACAGAGTGTTTTTCTAGTGGTTGTTTTGAGCTCCTTAAGTACTAAGTTTGGCTTAAATATAAAAGCTCCTTTTGGTGTTTTTTTCTCTTGGGCACGCTCATCCGGTGATACCCAATCTTCTGTTTCAAAAAGTCTAGAAATAACCCGGCGCTTACGCATTTCAATTATTTCTTCATCGCCAATTACTTCCTTTTGTATCTCGATTTCTTTACTGCCTACTATCAGTTGAGTGTCACGCTGTAAGTCGTTTATATTAACTTTGTTAGAACATGCCAAATACTTTCCATCCTCATCTTTAAGAACAACTTGGACAGTTTCTAAATTAACTTCTAAGGTCCCATCACCTTTCCAAGTTTTGTGCTTTTTCGTAGTAACATCTCGCCAGACTACATTAAAATATCGTTTCTTTTCAGCCTTATGTGTACTCCCCATACTATTTGACCTTGATCCCCAAGTACGCTCATTTTCCTCCCCATCAAAGTTTGATTCATATTTACTTCCTTCCACTAGATTTGATTCCTGCATATATTTTTTAAAAGATCGCTTCATTGAGACTACTTTTTTTCATTTAAACATTAATTTTTTTTTGAAACTTCAGAGAATTGCGCTGCATTAAATAAAAAACAAAATGCCAATAGTAATTTTGACTTTTTTATAGTTAATAGTTTTAATTAATTATATTTAAGTGTTGTCACATATATTATTTGACTGGTGGAATAGTTTTTGTCATATTATAACCGTGGATGCCAGGATATTTTTTTTTTTATAGTAGGTAGTAGGTGCTGCAGTACCGCTCATTTACAATGTAACTAGTTGACCCGCCACACGCGCTGCTGTGGCATGTTTTGAATTACTTTATTCGTGCTTTATTATAAATAAATTTGCTTTGAATTGATGAGTTAATATCGGAACTACACTGCACTAATTTTACTCTCTACTACAGTTCTATAAAAAAAAAAATAGTCTCAAAGGTTTTCCATAAGAATATAAAAATGAAATGAAGCAAATGCAAAAATGAATAACAAGTGCCTCCACTGGTGCAAATGTATTGTGCCTTGGCACTCACACGCTTGATTTAACATTGTGTGTTGCAGTGCATGATGCATATGCACCCTTTTATGTTTAGGTCATTAACACAATGACAGGGAATTGAAAAAAACAATGCTATCTCTGTACAGTGCATGCCACATATATATCATTGTTTTTATGCAAAGATTGTTATAAATGGTGTACGAAGTAATAATGTAGGATTTACATGCGCATGTATTATTGTAAAAATATAACTGAGGTGAAATAGTTGATTGTTAGCACAATGTCTTTCCATTGGTGCGATAACCTACATACGGCGGTGTTTAGTCCGCGTGATTATCAAATTGAGTTGTTGGCGGCAGCTTATGAACGTAACACCATGGTATGTTTAGGTCACAAATCTTCAAGAGAGTTTATAGCTCTAAAATTACTTCAAGAATTGGGCCGGCCGCCCCGTGGTAAAAGTTTAGGTATAAGCGTTTATTTGAGTAACAATAAAACACCTGCCATAAGTACTATGTTGCAACATTTAACTGATTTACGAGTTTATCAACAACAGATTTCAAATTTGAGTGAGCTGCCCTTGGATTACGAGGTGTACATAATTCAACCTAATGTATGCTTGAGTTTGTTAAGGGATGGAGCTTTAAGAATGGAAAACATTCATATTCTTATAGTGGAAGACTGTCACCAAAATGAAGTGCATTCGGACGTATTGAATATATTTAAAGAATTTTATTGTACTGATAATAGAAAGCGCAAAATGCCTAAAGTTCTGGGCTTGGCTGGGCCTCTACACAGTGCCGGCTGTATTCTATCGGAACTATCAGCTATGTTAAATGCCCTGGAGCGCTCAATACATAGTAAAACGGAAACGGCCAGTGATATAGTCACTGTTTTAAGGTGTGTATCTATAGAGATATGTATAAATGTTATTATTGATTTTTGTTCGATTAGGTACTGCGCCAAACCTATGGAATATATAGTGCAATGCTCTCCCTACGCTCAAGATGAACTCTGCTTTGTACTTCGAGATATTGTACAAACACGCCAAGCCTTTCTCAACGAGCACCGCTACGATCCCTTTGAAATTTATAGCACCGATGAGTTCCTTGAGGAACTAAAAGATATTCCGGATCCGAAAAAAGAACCACTCGAATTTCTAAATATCATATTAAATGTATTGCAAGAAATGGGTCCTTGGTGCGCCGATAGAGTAGCTTTAAACATGTACCAGCGCATAGAGAAGCAAAAAATTAAAACACCCCATGAACGCCACTACATATTATTGTGTTTAGTTAATACGGCGCTCTTAGAACTTCATGCTGTGTGCGAGCAGCACTTTCGAAAATTTAAAAGCTTTCATAAAAATTTAGTACATCATTATTCCACTCCAAAAGTTTTAAGATTACTGGAGATATTGCGTTTGTTCAAACCAGAAGACTGTGTGAGCAAACATGCGAGAATTAGGAAAATCAATGCTGAATTGGATCAAGTGGATTTCCAAAAGTTGACCCGTCTATTAGAAACAAAGTGTCACTTTGTGGAACAAACAATTGAGAAGCAGCAACTACAGTCTCGGTCCATTATTGAGAACCTCGATAATATAATTAAATCCGACGTAGATATAAGCAAAAATCCAATGACATTAAACACAAATGCAATAACTGATGTATCACAGAAGGAGGCCAAGACTAAATCAAGCGGTAATCTCAACCGTACAAATCGTCCACACAACAGCTGTCATCAACAGCATCGCACAAAACGTCGACCCTCTGGATATCGTCGCCACCACCGCGACTTCAATGATTCTGTGGATAATTTATGTGCCATCATCTTTTGCAATTCGAATTATACGGCACGCGTTTTATTTGATTTACTAGCCGAAATGAGTCGACACGATCCGGATTTGAAATTCCTTAAATGTCAATTCACCACAGATCGCGTTGTGGATCCTACAACAGAGCCGAAGGAGGCAGAGGCCGAGCACCGTCGCCAAGAGGAAGTTTTAAAGCGTTTCCGTATGCACGATTGCAACGTATTGATAGGAACCTCAATTTTGGAGGAGGGGATAGATGTGCCCAAATGTAATCTAGTAATAAGATGGGATCCACCAACCACATACCGCAGTTACGTGCAATGCAAAGGACGTGCAAGGGCTGTTCCTGCATACCACGTAATATTGGTAGCTTCACATTCGGCCGACGCTTCGGCCATTGCACACAAATCTGAGCAATTGAACGATAGGAGTCACTGCCTATTGTGCGATGTAACTGACAATCAAGAATGTCTTCTTACAGATTCTGATGCTTCTGCAGAGGACGAGGACGAGCATAGCGATGGACATTCGAGCAGTGCAGTAACAAAGCAAAATTTTACTTATGAATCCGGCAAAGGAACGGTAAAAATTTTAAATCCCGAGGTTATTACCAATAAACCACCTATAAGTTCCCCCAATAGCGATCTAGTTTTAAAAGAAATCAACGACGACACTCCAACCCTAGAAGATGTTGCTGTGATTACAAGTGAAAATACCAAAAATGAAATGAAAGAGAATAATATCGACGTAGATGTTGCATTGATTTCGGAAAATGAACACTATAAGATATATGATCTCAATTCATCCTACAATTTGACTCGTATTACTGCAGAAGAAACGGTTGCTAAGCCGAAAGCCGACATTGCTACAAGGCCGAGAATTGAAAAGAAAACGAAATATTTTCGTTGCTTACTCGCTCTCAACCACACCAGCAATCAGACTGATATCAAAATGGATGACGAAAGAAAATTAAAAATTATGGAGTCGAATACGAAAGAAATCGTGAAACAAATTGCTCACTACAGAGAAATGGAAAAGGTAAATAATCACTCCGCACCATTATTAGGAAATGTATTATGTATGTAATATGCAAACGTTTGCAACGCCTAGGTTGAGATCTTACTAGGTATGAGTTTTCTCAATTTGTGACTTATCGATAGATATCTGTTTGTCTGCCTTAACGTTCCCAATTTCAATTTACATATTTGTACTCCTGCATCAGCGGTGATAATTTAAGCACACTTGTAGTCTTACTCTAAAAAGCTCTCTCATGTGTTTATTATCTGTAGATGCTTTTGGCGAATTGTGCTAATGCCGAACCACCACACAGCGAACATGCGGCTGCAGATGCGTTTAATAATTGTATAGCTCCATATAAGCCGTTGGCTCATTTGCTAACGGGCGCTTCCGTTGACTTAAGTAACGCCATAGCTCTGGTGAACAAGTATTGCGCCAAACTTCCAAGTGACACATTTACCAAGTTGACGCCACTGTGGCGATGTGGTCGAACAACGCGCAATTCCATTACAATGTATCAGTGTACTCTGCGATTGCCCATAAACTCTCCCTTAAAATTTGACATCGTCGGCTTGCCCATGCCTAGCAAAGTATTGGCACGAAGAATGGCTGCTCTCCAAGCTTGCATCGAGTTGCACCAGCGTGGCGAAATAGATGATCATCTGCAACCCATTGGCAAGGAGAGCTTCAAAGCTATTGAATCTGATTGGGAGAATTTTGAATTGGAGGAGCAAGATGAGAAAATCGTGCAGGAAAACTATGAACCTCGGCCGGGTACGACGAAGCGAAGACAATATTATTATAAGAGAGTAAGCTAACCTCGTACAGGTGTACGTCTCATCCAACTCCTCATATATTTATGAGTGGAACTATATGTAGATAATATGCTTATATTGTGAAATCTTCTTTAGATTGCTTCTGAATTTTGCGATTGCCGCCCGATGGTGGGATCTCCTTGTTACCTTTATCTATTGGATCTAACACTGCAATGCCCCATTCCGGAAGAGCAGAACACGCGCGGTCGCAAGATCTATCCTCCGGAAGATGCGACTCAGGGGTTCGGTATTTTGACTTCAAAGAGGATTCCCAAAGTCAGTTCATTTCCGATATTTACGCGGTCCGGAGAAGTAAAAGTCTCTTTGGATTTGCATCCGGATAGAGTTATGCTCAGCGAACGTCAGATCACCAGTATAAATACATTCATTAACTACACCTTCACTAAAGTGTTGCGCTTGAAGAAATTCCTTATGCTGTTCGATCCGGAATCCACTGAGAATTGCGTATTCATAGTACCCACAATTAAAAATAAAAACTCCATTAGCGGCAAAGTTATCGATTGGAGCTTTTTGGAGTTGATTGAGCGCAATGCTAATATGATGCCAACAGCAGTCCCCGAAGATGTTCGTCATGCATCTGCCTTTGATGCTGACAAGTTTAAAGATGCCGTAGTAATGCCGTGGTATCGCAATCAAGATCAACCGCACTACTTTTATGTGGCCGAAATATGTCATCAGTTGTCGCCACTGAGTATATTCCCCAGCAAAAAATATCTCACATTTAAGCACTACTACCACCTCAAGTATGGTTTAAACATACACGCGAACCAGCCATTGTTGGATGTGGATCATACAAGTGCTCGATTGAATTTCCTTACACCGCGTTACGTGAACCGAAAGGGTGTTGCTCTGCCGACAAGTTCCGAGGCTACGAAGCGGGCCAAAAGAGAAAATCTTGAATTGAAACAAATTCTTGTGCCCGAGTTGTGTACCGTTCATCCATTCCCAGCTTCTCTGTGGCGCACCGCAGTCTGTATGCCTTGCATTCTCTACCGTATAAACGGCTTGCTACTAGCCGATGACATACGAAAACAAGTTGCTGCGGACATTGGTCTGGGACAAGCAGAGTTGCCCAAAGACAAGGAGTGGCCAATGCTGCATTTCGGTTGGAGTTTGAGTGATGTTTTAAAGAAATCTATGATAAGAAAATCATCAATAACATCGGATGACGCTTGTCAAATACAAGCCCAAGGTACAACAGATGAGTGCGATGAAATAAGTAAAAGTGGCGAAGGGGGCAGCGGCCTCAATGCAGAAACGAAAACTGTAAACGAAATTGTAGCAGACGCTGAATTGAAGTTGCAGAAGGAGGGCGGCGGATCATTTGTTGAAATTGGCACCTGGTCCAATGATATGGCCGTTAACGTGAGGGACAATAACTCCGACACCGACAGCGACTACGATGATGACCTGTTGAACGGTCTAATGTCATCCACCATTAAATTCTGCGGAAAATCGGCAAAGGTTACGTCCCCAACATTTACTGAAATATGTCTAAATGAAGGAGATGATCTTGGAGGGAAATTACACAAAAATCGAGAACTTTTCTACGATTCCGATGCATCGTTTACAGAGTCTAGTTTTGCCAGCGATGATGGCTTCGAAGCCGGTGATGACTCATACGAAGACGACATTGAATTTACGTCAAAGAACGAAGCGGAAACGATAGAAACTGAAGAAGACATTGAAAAGTTTAATAAACAAATATCCATAATTCAAGCGACCAAGGAAAACGACCGCGATTATCAGAAAACCAAAAATCTTCACGTAGGCTACGACTTTACGAATATCAGAGACGAAATCTCCTCTGAACTGAACGCCTCCAAAGCACAATTTGAACAGTCCACCTCCCGATTCATTGAAGAAATAGAAACTAGCGGTATTTTGGTGCCGCATAATAAACCGATCCAACTACCACCGCGGGATGCCGCGAACGAAAGCAAAAACTTCAAATTTCATCATGTGTCGCTAAACACCTTAAAGGCAATGTTACCCCATGTAGAGGAATCAGATCTACTGCAGCTAGCTCCCAAAGGTGAATACAATATCCAAGTGCCCACGGTAGAGATGCTTAAAGGGTTGAATTTAAAGTGGTGGAAGGAACACCCGAACGAACTCTTCGTGATAGACGGTTGTGGGGACATATTCGACAGTTTTAATGACGCCAAAACTTTAGCTTTTTCGGAAAATGGCAATAAGATAGTGCGGTTGGATTTTTCCAATGGTGGAAAGGAGTACCCTTTAAAGTCCCAGAAGGAGCCTGACGATGTAACCATTCAAGCACCTGCCACTAATAAGGAGACAGCGGGATTTAGTTTTGATCATCAGCCACACCTGAGCACACATCCCGGTCCAAGTCCAAGCATTATTTTACAAGCACTCACCATGTCCAATGCCAATGATGGGATCAATTTGGAGCGATTGGAAACCATTGGAGACTCATTTTTAAAGTACGCCATCACCACGTATTTGTACATTACTTATGAAAACGTGCACGAGGGAAAGTTGAGTCATTTGCGTTCCAAGCAAGTGGCCAACTTGAATTTGTATCGTTTGGGCCGACACAAGCAATTGGGCGAGTACATGATAGCGACCAAATTCGAACCGAGCGATAACTGGCTGCCACCGTGTTATTATGTGCCGAAGGAGCTGGAGAAGGCCCTAATAGAGGCCAAAATACCGCCGCAATATTGGAGTCTTGTGGACTTGGTGAATATTAAAAAGCTGTCCAATGCAGAAATCTGTGAATTGGTGCGAAAAAAAGCCGACGAATGGGGACTTAGTCTTGCCAATGTGAGTGCGATAGTAGAGTAGTTGTCGTTTTACGTAATACTAGAATCGATAATTTTAGGAGCAGGACGATTCAGAAGAACAGGAGAAGTTATCTACTTTTCATGAGTTACGCGAAGACGATTCGAAGGCAACGTCTACGGAGTTTTCCTATTTTATACCCTACAATTTGGTTTCACAGCACAGTATACCAGGTACGTGGTGGCCATTAAAAACGGTTAAAATTTAAAACTGAATCAAGTCTTTGAAATTTCTCATTGAAGATAAATCTATTGCGGATTGTGTGGAAGCTTTAATTGGAGCGTATTTAATCGAGTGCGGACTCAGGGGTGCTCTGCTATTCATGGCCTGGTTGGGTATTAGAGTGTTACCGTATGAACGCGTGCCTTATAATCCAGAATCACCCCGCATTCCAGGCAGCACCATACCCGATAACGAGAACATGGTCACTGTGTATGGTAGCTGGTCTCCGCCCAAATCCCCTCTATTGCGTTTTGCTCCAAATGCAGAAGAGTCCTTGGAAGATTTATTAATTGGCTATGACGAATTCGAGAACGTCTTGGGTTATAAATTTCGTGACAAGTCATATCTACTACAAGCCATGACGCACGCCTCCTACACACCCAACCGGTTAACTGATTGTTATCAACGTTTGGAGTTTTTAGGCGATGCCGTGCTAGATTACTTAATCACAAGGCATTTATACGAAGATTCTCGACAACATTCACCCGGCGCTCTGACTGATTTACGTTCAGCATTAGTCAATAATACAATTTTTGCTTCCTTAGCAGTACGACATGGTTTCCATAAATATTTCAGGCATTTATCCCCGGCCCTCAACGATGTCATTGACCGATTTGTACGTATCCAAACAGAAAATGGTCATAGTATTAGCGAGGAGGTAGATATTCGAGTTTTTAATTCTTTATATTATTAACACATTTCCTTTCCCGTTGTGTGTTATTAGTATTATTTGCTATCGGAGGAAGAATGTGATGATGCCGAAGATGTAGAAGTGCCGAAAGCTTTAGGAGATGTGTTTGAATCCGTGGCAGGGGCCATATTTCTAGACTCCTGTATGTCATTAGATGAGGTTTGGAGAGTTTATAGCAATATGATGGGACCCGAAATCGAGCAATTCAGCAATTCTGTGCCAAAATCACCAATTAGGGAATTATTAGAGTTAGAGCCTGAAACTGCAAAGTTTGGGTGAGTTGAATTAAATTTTGCGTTTTTTTTTTTTTTTTTTTTTGTTATTACAAGGTGAATTGTTGTTGTCTATTTCTTTAAGAAAACCGGAAAAGTTGGCGGATGGTCGCAGAGTGCGTGTTACTGTGGAGGTTTTCTGCAAAGGAACATATCGGGGTATAGGTAGGAATTACCGCATAGCAAAATGTACTGCCGCTAAGTGTGCATTACGTCAATTAAAGAAGAAAGGTTTTATAAGCAAGAAAATATAATCATTGTGAACGTTGTCAATTTTAAAATCCAAGGTTTATAGTATTTAATTATAAAATTATTGTAAAATTATGCACTACACGTAAATTAATAAACCTTTTTTTTAAATTGTAATTTTTTCCACACGTGTATACATAAAATTATGCATACAAACGGTCACAAGCGCGGAGGGGTATTCTAAAAAAAGTTCGTTTATATGCTAAGACATAAATAAAAGCAGTGCTGGATTTCCCTGGACCCATACACAACTAGCCTTTAGCTGCCTTGACCTTACTTTTCACCTTTTTCACACGCTTCAAACCATCCATGTTGCTTTTCATAAACTGTGCAAACATAATCATCATTTTTGGCACATCTTCGTGACGCACAATGGTGGATAACTAGTATACATTTCATAAATTATATTTTTTCTACTAATATTATGTATACGTACTTTTTGGGATTTTGATTGGGCTCTCATAAGGCACAAATACTCATCTGGCTCAGGCAAAGGCGGTCTACCCTCCCGTGGTTTAGGTTTATCATGACCATTATCTATATAAAAATATGCACGTATTTTTATCATTAATTTTAAGTTTTTACGTACGTCTTTTCAAAGTGATAGTGAATGAGGAATCAACTTTCGCTGCATAGGCCAATTTCTCCAAACGTAGAATAAACTAAAAAAAAAAAAAGATTTTACATATTATTTATAATAATTGCACGTTTTTTTTATAAATACTGCAGAATTATCCAGTAAAACCATATTGCTGGCAAATATATTTAATGAATACAATGCGTTCTCATACAAACTATGGTGGGCGTTATAGAATGTTTGTTATTGTATTGTGTTGTTGGGGCATTAATAAGCATGCAAAATTTTAAAATCAACACAAATGTAACGAAATGGAATATAACGAAAAATATAACCGAAAAACACAGTTAACTAAATTTTTTATAAAGTTGCTATTGAAAAAATAGTTTAAAAATCAAACAATTAAATATAGATAAAATAATTTACTAATAAACAAACTGGTCGTAGCCCATTATTTATATAATAAAGGGAGACCGATTTTAAATATTTGGTTGCATCTGTCAGGATGAATTTGAAATTCATTTTAGTTTTATTTTCTTCAATATTCCCAAAACATTTTCAAGTTAAAGTTAATACATTTTAGGATTTTGAAAGGTAACCGAAATCATAGCTTTTATCTCTCTTCTTCTTAAAATACAGCTCAGCGAACTAACAACAGAAAAATTGACCGCGTCATAACGCTAGATAGATAGATAAATGCTTTGTGCAATTTTTATTGTTATTAAGTTTATAACTTTTTCTATTTTATTTATTTTTTTCCATTTGTTAAATTAGTTCTCTTAACAATAAAAATTTTTCGACTCGTGGTACTGAAGCGATTAATATTAGATTTTATCCCGTTGCCTTAAAATTAACGAGTGTGCCCAGTCCTGTCATACGTCAATCATACGCGCATCTTATTTAAATACATATAAATATATTTATTTATTAATAACATAGTTTAAAAGCAATTTTCTCAAAAATACTCATTCTCAACTCTCTTTCACATTCGCAATCATTTGACACAACAACTATTTTGAACTCAGAAACTAATATTGTGACTGGCACCGACAGCATACGTTAGGAACCATATCTTTACACGGCAACGCAAAGAAACAGTGCGTGTATGTGGCAACACTTAATTAGGCATGACTGGTAAAAACACCACAACAACAACTTACGTTTCTTGTACGATTCAGAAAAAAGTTAGATTTTGTGAAGAAGTAGAATCAATTAATCCAATTAAATAATGGTAACTAAGAACTTGTGCGACTTGTTTATAAGTGGTTTGAAAAAATATGCTTTTGTTTAATACTAGGGTCAAAATCAATCTGCACAAGGCAGCTCAGGCGATAAGAAAGACGACAAAGACAAAAAAAAGAAATATGAACCACCAATTCCAACTCGCGTTGGCAAAAAGAAGCGTCGTGCCAAAGGTCCTGATGCTGCCATGAAATTGCCTCAGGTGACGCCCCATACAAGATGTCGTTTGAAATTGCTAAAGTTGGAACGTATCAAAGATTACTTAATGATGGAGGAAGAATTCATCAGAAACCAAGAACGTCTAAAGCCACAGGACGAGAAAAATGAGGAGGAGCGTTCTAAGGTTGATGATTTACGCGGCACGCCGATGTCAGTGGGTAATCTAGAAGAAATTATCGATGACAATCACGCTATAGTTTCTACTAGCGTTGGCTCGGAGCATTATGTGAGCATTTTGTCTTTCGTGGATAAAGACCAATTGGAACCGGGTTGCTCTGTGCTTTTGAACCATAAAGTGCACGCCGTTGTAGGTGTGTTGAGCGATGATACGGATCCTATGGTAACAGTAATGAAATTGGAGAAAGCTCCCCAGGAAACGTATGCTGATATTGGAGGTTTGGATACCCAAATTCAAGAAATTAAAGAGTCTGTGGAATTGCCTTTGACTCATCCCGAGTACTATGAAGAAATGGGCATAAAACCACCTAAAGGAGTTATACTATACGGTCTTCCAGGAACTGGAAAGACCCTGTTGGCTAAAGCTGTAGCAAACCAGACATCGGCTACCTTCTTACGTGTCGTTGGTTCCGAACTAATTCAAAAATATTTAGGCGATGGTCCCAAATTAGTGCGTGAATTATTTCGGGTTGCCGAAGAGCACGCTCCTTCTATCGTTTTCATCGATGAAATTGATGCTGTTGGTACGAAGCGTTATGATTCCAATTCAGGAGGCGAGAGGGAAATTCAAAGAACTATGTTGGAATTGTTGAATCAATTGGATGGATTTGATTCTAGAGGAGACGTTAAGGTAATGTTTGAGGTTCTTCAAAATGAAATTGCTTAGATTGTCTTAAACTAATTTAATATCCATAGGTTATCATGGCAACAAATCGTATTGAAACGTTAGATCCTGCTCTTATACGTCCCGGCCGCATAGATCGTAAAATTGAATTTCCACTTCCCGATGAAAAAACGAAAAGGCGCATATTCAACATACACACATCACGCATGACTTTGGCGGAAGATGTCGACCTCAGTGAACTTATCATGGCCAAAGATGATTTGTCGGGTGCCGACATTAAAGCAATTTGCACAGAAGCTGGCCTTATGGCTTTGCGGGAGCGCCGAATGAAAGTTACTAATGAGGATTTCAAAAAATCTAAGGAGAGCGTTTTGTATCGAAAGAAAGAGGGTACACCTGAAGGACTTTATTTATAAATTCGTTCGCCCGAATATATATTTCATATTTTACAAATTACACAAAAAAACAATGTTTATTTAGAACATCATCAAGGCTTGTTTAATAAGCTGAACGATTTCGGTATTTCCCCAACTATTTTTTTCATTAAATTATCTAAATGTGTCTGCCGTTCCGCTGAGCATTTACTTGAGAATTCCTTGTTACTTTTCAAAAGGCCCTCTACATCGATATCCTCGGAATGTATATGAAAATATTTTTGCTTTTCTCTGAATATGTCGGATTCGCTTGCCTTCACATGCACAAAAAAGGATTTAAACTTATTCAACTCAAAGCCTGCTTTTAAACCATCTTTATAACCAAGATCAAATCCATTTTGGAACTTGCTGTCGCGGCCATCGCCTACTCCATCTGCATAGCCAATCTGTGGAGTGAAATTTACTTGACCACTTGTTTCTTGCAACAACAGTCGTACTTACCTTAGATAATTTGCTACAAATTTGTTGAAATCCACTCTCATTTATCTGTTTGAAGTCCTCTGTGTCAAGGCCGTTATAACTGGTCATTATCAACTTTGTTTTCTTAACTCTGATCGGACTGGTAACACAAAGTTATAATGAATAGTGGGAATTTTACTTTTATAGCCTTGCCACATATAATTTTTATACTCAATTATTGGTTTTGTTCAAGTGTTTATAATATTATTTATGTTTAAGATGTTATTTAAAAGTTTCATATTAGTCCTAAACTCTTAAGGCGAACATTCTAAAAATTGTCTTTGAATTGACCACGGTTCTTCCAAGGTCTTTAAATTTTACTTCATATTGCTCCTGAACCGTTCAAATGGGCGTGGTAGTAATTACGTTTTAGTTGCGTTGTTATTTCATGGGAAAGTTTTGTACTTTGGTATGTATTTTTATATAAGACACACCGAAGTGGGCGTGTATTATTTATACTTTAATATTATGTTTGTTTGAATAAACTTTTTATTATTTGGAACGGTAGCACATTGGTGCTATTTTGAAGGTTAATGATGACGAGTATCCTAGATTTTGCATACACCTAATATTGCATTTTTTTACTTGTTTTATTTCCTATATTGACATCTCGTGGTACATATAATGGCCCTTACGCCATGCTAATTTTAAGTTCTACCTCTCAACGTATTGTACGTTGCTATTGCGAGCGAGCATTAAGTGTTTGTACCCATTTAGTTGTTTAGAGAAATGAATTCATTAATGTGAAATAATAAAGAAAATTAGATTCGATTGCAAATCGATTGCATTTGCGAGGCATAATGTCGGTTGAACATATTTACCACCAACTGTTGGAATTAATTCGAAATATACCGGCTGGGGCTACAAATGATGACATAAACAAAGGTTTACCAAACGTATCACCCGTAACCCGTGTCGAGGGCCTTAATAAATTACTTCAGGAAGGCTCTATAGAAGTTTTGAAAAAAGGCGAAAAACTTTATTATCGCTTAAAAAATCCAAATAAGAGTGCGCTGCCCCGAGATGCGGATAATGAAGAAAAAATTGTATATAGTATTATTGAAGAAGGAGGTAATAAGGGTATTTGGATCCGGGATATACGTCTACAATCCAATTTAAATATGACTCAGTTGAATAAAATTCTCAAAAATTTGGAAACGAAGAAACTTATAAAGGCTGTCAAATCCGTAAACGTGAGTCTATGTTAAAATTCAAAGAATTAACTTGATGCTGAATGATAGGGTGCTGTGTTTTGTATATTGTAGGCCATTAAAAAAAAGGTGTATATGTTATATAATTTAGAGCCAGATCGGTCCGTAACTGGTGGAGCCTGGTATCAAGATCAAGATTTTGAAGCTGAATTTGTTGATGTACTTAATCAGCAGTGTGTGCGTTTCCTTCAATTGAAGCGTGCAAATGCTGAACAAAAGAGAGAAGGACCTTTAACTTTCAAACAGTTTTCTTGTTGCACTGTAAAGGAAGTGCATAAATTTATATCAGATTTAGGCATCAGTAAGGTGAATAACAAAATATATAAAACTTAAAAGATGAATTGTTATATATTTTGGAATATTTAGGTTAATTTAGACGAAGATGATTTGGAAACTATACTAAAGACGGTCGTTTATGATGGTAAAGCAGAAAGAGTTCTCCTACCAGACGGCTCTTACGTTTATAGAGCTATTAATTGCCCCCTACCATTACCCGGCTTAGTACAAATGCCATGTGGCATTTGTCCCATTATTAAGAGATGCTCAAAATGCGGGGATGTCACACCTATTAAATGCCATTATATGGTAGATTGGTTGGAATAATTACATGACTGAAATTTCTCAATTACATTTTACTGCACATTCATTTAGTTTTACTAATTTCGGAAAAGGTATGTGTTAGATGGGGGCATTATAAACTATCATTACATCTTCAGATTCCAGAAAATTACATTTGATTAGAAATGAGGGTTGAAGAAGCAAAAGCTTTTGTGAGATATGTTGGATTATAAAAAATTGCAACACTATATTTAATAATAATATTTACGTTTTAAATTTTATTTAAAATAACAAAAAATAAAAACGTTATTGAGTCTGGTTATTTTTTATAAATACTCAGATAAAACAATTGATTTATTTTTTGGCGAAAAAAAGCATTGCTAAAATAGAAAATTTTTACTGACCTATTTATTTGCTGTTTCGCATCTTTGACTAATCAATGATGCGAACCGTTCAAAAAGAACTAGTTCGTTCGCGAACGACACAACTCTAGTTGCTACGTAGCTGCTTATTGTGTGCTTTAAAGTGAAACAGTTGTTTTTGGTGTGTTTATTTTTTCTAAGCAAATACAAATTAAATTCATTATAGTTTTTTTTTACTTTAATTTACAAACTCGTAGAACGTACTTTTCTTGGAGATAATCAATTAAATTCGTGGATTAGTATTTTATATAATAGTTGTAATGGGCTTGTGCAAATGTCCCAAACGTCAAGTGACGAATCAATTTTGTTTTGAGCATAGGGTCAACGTCTGCGAACATTGCATGGTGCAGAATCATTCAAAGGTTTGTGCATAATGTTTACAAACATTAAGGTAAAAAAGTAAAAATTGTATCACTTTTTTCAGTGTATCGTGCAATCCTATTTACAATGGTTGAAGGATAGTGATTATGTATCCAATTGCACTTTGTGTTCGGCTGGCCTGGAGGAGGGTGAATGTATACGTCTAGTTTGTTATCGTAAGTTGGTCGTTTGCCACTTATTTACCAGATAGTCTCAAGAAATATATTTAAAATATAGACGTTTTTCATTGGGACTGCTTAAACGTACGCCAATCGGCTTTGCCTGCCAATACTGCACCGCGTGGACACCAATGTCCCATTTGTGAAGCAGAAATATTTCCAACTTCCAATCTGGTGTCACCAGTGGCTGATGTTTTAAAACAAAAACTCGCTATATCGAATTGGGGACGTAACGGAATGGGGTTGGGATTGGTAGTGTAGAATGTCATATTAATGCAATAATTTTGGCAATAATTTTGTTTTTATTTATATAGATTAACAATGATTTTACTAATTCTGCAAAAGTTTCGACAGCCGCTGTCAGTAAAATAATTACACCAACCACGGCAGCAGTAAGTAGCATGACAAAAATTCACCATAGCAGCAATGGTGCGGAACGTTTGACAATTAATAGTTCTAATGTTACTAAACACGATAATCCACATTCCGTACTCTTAATGGATGCATTTAATCCGCCCTCTACTACTGACATACATGGTAACACTTGATGAAATTAGTCGAACAGTAACAAATGATAATTTTTTTGTTTTGTTTTGTGAACTTCAGCAAACAGTCGTCGTTCTATGCTGCCTCGCCAACCTCCTATTGGTGCTACAGATCGCGATGATAATAAATATGCCAGACGTACTCCTGCTGAAATATTTTCGCGTTGGTCACGTCGTTTTTATGCACCTTCATCTAGACCACCTTGGAGGCGTACTTGGTTTTTGGTGTCTTGTGGTATTTTAGCTTTTATCTTTATCATATATCTGATGGCTGCCTTAGGTAGGGGCGGTTTAAACGATTCTCTGGATGATGGTTGGAATAATCCAAATCCACAACCGGTTCAAAATTTACATTACGACTAAAGTAATTGTGTTACAATCAGTGAAAAGTGAATCGTGTTTAAGAAATTACTCTATATTTAAATGGGTTTAAATATCCACCATCACCATGACAAGGTTGGTGATATATATCACCTGGTCAAAACATTTGTAATATCTAGAAGGAAGAGAGACCCTATAAAGTATGTACTAAAGCAAAATCAAACATTGTATCCATCTAGCCGTGTCGTTCCGTCCGTCTATGTGGAAATCATTCACCGTGTCGCCAAAGTAAGAGAATTTGATTCTGCACCTTGGTTGGGCTTTGGATTGGAGTAAATTAGTCAAACGATACATCTATGCAGCAACGAAAACAACATTTTCAATAAGGATTTTTTCATATTATTCGTATAGTAGAAGAGATACATAGTTGAACAGTGGCACCGCCTACATTGTTAGTGTATCGCTGGTGGGTACTCAAGATTTGGCATAGGCCAGATTTATCTCTTTAGCTTTTTTGTTTTGCATTTCATTTACAAGTAACTTACTACTAAAATCACATTACTCTACACATAATCACATATTAATAACAAAATTAATAACACTAATAAAAAGAAATAAAAATTATGGGTAAATGTCACTATAGTCGTTTAGTGGCTAGTTGCTGGCGTTGGTCTCGTGAATATTTAGGTAAAGAGGCAAATTTATCTACTAACCAACTTGTGAAGCGTCCGGGGCAATATTGAAACATTAGCCGGTAGAATTTGTAGCTAAAATTATGTACTTTTTAACTGACGACTAATTTTCATTTTTCTTAAATTCCAACTTACCGCCAACTTTCATGTATGTACAACGGTCGTGGTTGAGGGTTTGTTAGAGCATCTTTGAATTTTTTGAGCAGTTCTTTATCATAAAATTGATTGGGTGCCTTCACATTCGATATTCCTTGCAAATAATTATTGAACCGTTTAAAGTAGTCGCCATAAAATTGTTTTTGTTCTTCGGAGAAGTTCGCAAACATTTCTTCGGTGAGTTGTTGTTGGCGGGACGCTATATTGCTTTCTGTAACAAAACCTCCAGGTACAAAATTTATCACTTGTATGTCGTATTGCTCCAATTCCATGCGCAGTGCATCATTCCAGGACTTTAAAGCACCTTTGGAGGCCGAATATGCGGCTACTTTGGGTAAAGGCTATTTAGAATATATGGGCAGAAAGCGTCATTTTGTATATTTGTATACAAAAAAGATCCAAAAAAGTTGTATAAAAAATCTGGGGTTTTAATGCAATATTTGAGTGAAACCCCGGATAAAAAATGAAGCTTTCTAGTTTTTATTTAATTGAGGGCGCGGCCTTCGAACGCTTTTGCTCTATTTTAATAGCAATCTGCCAAGTTTGAAGTCAATATTTCGGTATCTTGAGACCGGGAGAATTATTTCTCATATATGCGGACTGATATACTTTATAGTATGCCTCTCAGCATTGCACTCGTTTTGAACTAGTGAGTATACCTCCGACCCCCCGACCCCCGACCCCGGTGTCTAATTAATTAAAAAATTAATGACTATTCAGATTACCTGAAATGCACAGTGACTTGTTATGTTAATAATGCGACCTCGTTGTAATCTTAGTAATGGCAAAAGTTCTCTAGTTAATCTCATGGTACCTAATAAATTGACTTGAATTTGATTTTCTATTTGGCGCCATGTTTGCCATTCGTACTCCCCAAAACACATCACTCCTGCATTATTCACCAGAGCCATCAACTGATATTTATCGTGACTATTCAATAGATTTTCAATATACTGACAGGCGCTCCGTACAGTTTCCTCTTTGAGTAAATCCATTTCAATTGGAATCATACGCTTGGCTTCTACATTCAAATTTTCCAACATACGAGCACCAGGTGAATTAATATTATGACAGGCTGATACTACGGTCATATTAAGCGAATGGCAATAAACGGCCAGCATGTGTCTAGGAAGGGATTGCTGAGATATATGCACCCGATGCAATAGTAGCCTTTAATATATCTTACCCAAGACCAGAATCACATCCGGTTATGAAGATTATATTATTTGGTGAAACCTTGATCTGCTTACCTTCGAAACCCAATAATCTGACAAAAGCACGTAGCATGGTTAGTTTTGGCTGAGTCTTCACTATTGAATGTTGTTAAATTTTAAAAATTTTGATAAGTAAGCGTTCAAATATATTATATACTCGCTTGCATTTGTATGTATGAGTTTAGTACTTGTACACGATACTTTTATACTTTAATTTATTGTTTGGTGATAAATGTACAGTTGATTCCTTAATTTTATAAATATAATTCGACAATATTTTTTGTAAATACATACACTTACATGCATACATTTAAACATATAAAAAGAATCACTTGAACGGTACTCGGGTTCTACCGTTCTTTTAAAGATATGTGAGAAGCTGCTTCTGCTTACGGTGTTATCGTTAACACAGCAGCGTAGTTACTGAATTTTCGTTTTGTGCGAAACGTTATTTCGTTCTTATACTTTCCCTGTGATTTGTAAGAAGATGCGTAGTACGGAAAAAGTCGGTACTAATTGATCATCACATGATTTGGTGATGAAATGAAAGCTTTAGTTGTGATCGCTAAACAATTTTCAAGAGGCGACTTGGCATAAAAATTCTTTTAACTCAGTTTCAATATTATAATGAAGTGGAAAGAGAGGCTAATTTTGAATTGATTTATATTGCAAAATTTAGGCATTTTCGATAATATTTATGTTCCTTTCCATCAAATTTAATTAAATTAAATTAAAAATTGAAAACATAAATTGAGTTAATTCTGAGTAAGGATGCAAGTTATATTTTGGTTTAGCCTACATCTCGAATACCTACCATCTTGGAACATTAAAAAACAATGATGTTTATAAATTGTGGACATGATCTTAAAGCGTTTTTTATTTTTATATGATTATATGAGAAGATGTTCCGAAAATGATCCAATTCAGCCTCCGTCTTAGACCTAAATTGTGTCCTTGTACCAAATTTTATTAACATATCTCAAAAATGTGACTTTCAGTTTGTACACGAATTTATATGGACAGACGGACGTACAGGCGTAAATAGCGAAATCGTTTAAGATCAGGATCACTGAAACTATTGGTATCCCCATAAACTTAATATACCCTTGGCTACAAGTATTGCAGTGAATAAAAATTATATTGTGGTGGGCGTGGCTAATCGTGCTCATAGATAGAGAGATATAGTTCAAAACTCCAATAAACATATCAGTCTTTCTGTTGTAGGTTTGTAGCTTTTGTTTGTGTCCTTTGACTAATGTCTAATCTGCGTGCCAGAACTATCAATATTTTTGCCCAGTATGGTTAATTGGTGCGACCGGCAGAATTCTGAAATTGATCTAGAATATAAAAAATATTCTTTGTTGAGTTTTTAACGCCTTCCTCTGGGTGTCACAAACGTTTCGGTTTAGCGAAGATAATGTATTCTCCTCTCGTCACAAACGTGCTTAAATGTTATATACAATCAACTTGTTTAGTGGTAAATTTATTTTAAATATTCAGAATGAATTTTGATTATAAAATCAAATACAAACATTTAAATGGCACTTAAAAGTCATTGATTGATGAAATTGTACTGTTTACGTAAACATATTTATTGAGTCTTTTTAATTCTATACCCTACCCAAAAGAAGGCGTCAGAGACCCTAGAAAGTTTTTGCACGCAGATCGTTATTTGAAAAGGACAAAATCGCATAAGAGCCACACCCACAACCGATATCTATCCATTCATTTGTCACAAAAATTGAGTTAAAATTTGCTAAATATATTCATAGTAAACCCATCCATCGATGTGCAAAAATGGGCATGCTTCCATAACAGATGCGCTGATACAAATACATATAGGGCGTTTTATATATCTGCCACGCCCACCATTGTTGATGTAGAGGGTATTTAAAATTGAGCTGAAGCCAAATTTAGTTTTCTTACTTGTTAAATCTTATTTTGGACTCAAGTATTTAAAGAATTTATGAATGATTAGATAAATTGTGTACGAAATTATTAAAGTCACCATTTCCTTGTCTCCAAAACTCTTCGTTGTACAAGTGTTTAACACAACTGTTGCGTTATCTCTCCTTATCTGTCTTTTCTATCTGTTTATACAGAAATCGTTGATATATTCAAATAAAGTGGAATACAAATAAGAAATTCAGTCAGCTCCAATTGAATTTTTCATATCTTTCATTTCAAGCTTTATTTAGCACCTCAAATTTTATGCCGCATTTATAGAATACGAGTATATTCAATTCGATCATTTCGACTATTCTTAAATAATAAGAATGTCTTTAGAATCATGAAATTAATTATTTGAAATACAATTATACTGCGTGACCATAAAAATATTGCAAATAGTAGAATGCTTAAAAGCATTTTTAAGAAGAAAACAAGTGAAAATATTATAGTCGGTCAAGCCCGGCTACAAATACTCTTCACCATTATGAAAAAAAAGGTGGCCGTTTAGGTGTTACAAACGGCCGCACCAACTACTGAAAGCGATGTAGGGTGTAGTAAAGCATTTTGATTTTTTATGCTTCGCTATCTTATAATAATCTTATTTGTTTCTTCTTCTTATAACGGCTGCATCACATCGTTCGTTCTCTTGTACAACAATTCTTTTTATTCTGAAATTTCTTCACTAAGAAGATAATTTTTTTTTTTCAATTTTAGAAAATGTTGTATTTTGGCGCAAAAATCAAAATGTAAAATACTTTGGTGTACCACGTATTAAGAGTAATTACAAAGCTTTCTATGTACATGCATTTAACTGGCAGTTCTGTTCGGCGGTAGTTATTTAAAAATGTACAAAGCAGGAGTGTTACAGGAAGAAGTTCATACAAGTTCATACATGTTCTGTTTTATTAGATTTCTTATCGTGCACATTCATGTATTCAAAAAAATTGAACTGAACCTGTTTTCATACACGCTACAAGGCACCTCACATCATATCGTTTTCGTTGAATACTTGGCCGTATGGAGCGTCAAGTATTACATATTTGGCATTTGTATTATGTATGGAATAAAACAACTTTTTATCTGGTTTCTTTTATTATCACAGTAGTGGGGTCTACTCTCCCAATACCAACCGCCATAGACAATTGAAATGAGATGAAAATTTCGTTTCGTAAGGTTTATTTTATTAAAATAATAAATATGTATATATGGATATATTTTTTAAAATATTGTAATTGCACTTGATAGGGATTAACAGAGAAGAGGGTGTAAATTAATAAAATAATTAGAAAAGTAGAAATGGAATCCAAGCTTCCGATAGTTTAAACTAAATAGATTTAACAAACACGTACTGTCTGTCTCTTAACAACTGCTCTACTAACATACATTTTGATTGTTTGTGATAAAATAATTTCGTTACATATATATAAACAGAATATTAAAAGCACTCATGCGTCATCATTTGACTTAAAATTAACGTTTTTAAAAAGTATTGTATTTAATGTTTTTATCCCAAATATATGCAAATAATTAAAGATAATAATACAAATCGTGTATAAAAATGATTTTACTTTTTATATATTATAAAAAAATAACAGAGAAAACTTGTTCCGATTTAAATACTAGATAAAACAGATTTCAAAACAAGAGTAAAGCTTTTGCCTAAACCTTTACATCCCACAGACATTTTGTGACAAGTGATCAATTTTATAAAAGCTTCGCGAAGAGCACTTGGCCAATTCTACAAGATAAGCACATGTATACAATTATTATTGCATGTCTGTCCTAACATATCCATATACACCAATATATGAAATATTGCTTTTCTATTATTAAGTGAATTAAAAAATTTACAACATACAATAAGTCTAGGTGCACATGTACATGCACGTTGGAAACGTTGGTGTGGTGAGCTATCCCAAGCATATCATTTAAACTTATATATTGGCAGAAAAGCATTAAAATGGAAACAATTCTTGACACAAAAACCCAAAACGTCAAACAGCGATGTTTGCACCACAATCATAATAATTGTTGCAGTTTTTCATTCGAATACTGCCTTCTTCAACAAGTGAAAATCCTGTGGTCGGGCTTGAACGATACCCCACACACTCCACTTAACTATTCTTAACCAAGGTTTATCAAAATATATTAAGAAGGGGGAATTTCCGTCACATGAAGACTTCTTTTAAAAAGGGGCATAATGGGAGAGGTGCACGTATTTGTACTAAGGCATCATGAAACCGCGCACAAATTTACACGGACACACCACCGGCAGTCGGATATGCCTAAACTTGTTGAGAAAGTGATTCTGAATTGATCGGTACGTAATGTACCCTCCGTCCCAAGTGGTGCCACATACACCTTCCATCAGCCAATACATTCGTTCAAGTGAAACCGTTTTATGCCTTCTTCAAAACATGATGTTTTTAGTTTTGCTTTTAAATTTAGCTTATTCTACCATAAAAATCTACATGGGCTGCTTTACAAGACCAACTTCGTTTGCACTCCTCCTCCCCCTGTATCATTTTGTAGTTTCAAGCTCTTCGCTGTCGTGGACGCTGCAACTGCTCTTATGGTTATAAGCTAAGAATTTTCGATGGTTCGCTGGTGGGTGTGACCAATTCTAGGGGATGTTTATTTTGAGATGAGCAATTAGGCACAAGTGGTCCTGAGACAGGTGTTAGACCGGTACCACCATCCATTAGAGAATCAAAGTTGAACATACCAGTGGACGGTGTTTGTATGGCCACACCGTTAATGTCGGTGGGCGGTTTATTCACATTTAAAGCTAAACTTTGTGCCATACTTCTTGGTACGGTTGGCAACGAGTTTGGCCGTTGCTTGGAATTTGGGCGGCTTTGAGGAGGATTTAGTGTACAATTGCCGCCAATCATTAAGCCAAAGTTTACTGGTGCGGTTGTTACTATTGGGGCGTTGAGCGAAGCGGAAGCCGCCGCCAAAGAAGCTGATAATGTGGCTACATTTGGTAGAGGCGGTGGCACCATTGGATTATCAAAGAGTAAACGTTTTGGTGATGGGGGCCCATCTTGATCCAGAGACGAATTGGAATCCAGCGTGCTATCTAAAGGCTCCGGCTTTATCTGGGTCAACAACTCATCGTTCAATACCGGTTTCAAATCCATGGGTGAAATGCTTCTGGCTGTGGACGCCAAACTAGTATCTAAGCCAGTTATTGGTTCATTAGCACCCAAGCCAGCATAACTATTGACCGTTAAAAGGTCCTGATGTATTTTTTTGCACGTATGCGCTTTTAAAATATACTCCAGCTCTTGCTTATCACTATTTAATCTTTCTATTTGCTTTTGTAAATCTTCACGTTTCTTCTCCAGCAGTGCCACCTCTTCCGTTAATTCGTTCGTTTGATCAACGCGTCGTTTGCGGCAACGGGCAGCTGCCAATTTATTACGTTCACGACGAATTCGTCGTTTTTCCTCTTCTTCCGGTGTCATGTTAGTGGATGCGGCCGGACGACGACCTCCTCCCCGTCGCGTCGGAGTAGCGGTGTGAGTGGCACTATTTGAGGTATTACTGGTATTTGGCATTTTGGTATTGGCCGAGGTTGCAGCAGCCAAGGCCGCAATATTGGCCTTTGTAAAATCATTATTCGCTGTTAACGAATTGGAATTATTCAGGGCATTAATACCCACATTATTTAAGCCATTCTGAAATGAGGTACTATCTGTGGCGGCACTTGCTACAATTGCACAAAAAACAAAAGAAGAACGCAATTAATTTCACGTAATGCTCAGTGTTTGGATAAATTTAAAACAACTTACAAGTGTCTGTAGTGGCCAAAGAGTTTTCTTCATTCAGTTGAGCCGGATTCCATGATCCCTGAGAGTTTTCCGTTTCTGAATCGTTCAAGTTCCCATATTCGTGTAGACTAGTTCCGCCACTTAAATCACCCAAATACACGTTATTCAAGTTGGCATTCGTTGTCAGTATATTAGCAGAGGTGGTGGCGTTATTGTTATTGTTGTTGACATTATTATTCGAAGAAGTATTATATGAACCCAAGGGTGGCGGTATGAAGCCAGCCTGATATGGTACATTGAGCGGCTCACTGGTTAACTGTATAAAGGACTCCTCTATGCTTCTAAGCGTGGTTGGTGTTAGGGTGGGGGTGGTAAGGGTAGGCACACCTGTCTGCATACATTCCATCGAAACGAGCTGTAATTGAAAGTGATTTGAATCAATCTTTAATTTTTGCTTTACGTTTGAAAAATTATTCTTAAATTATGGCGGTTTTTCAAGCACCCAAGTTGGCAAATATTCGATAAATCTCACAAATAAAAAAGAACAATTACGAAACCACATTTGGCTGCGATCATAAATCAAGTAGCCAATAGCATATGAGCCGTGGTCGGCAAACTGTGGCTGTCATTGGCTACCAATTTGTCGCTTCGCCTTAATATCAAACTTATTAGTTTTGAATTTAAATTTTATTTAATGTTATTAAGAACTTGCCTTTATTTTCTGCCTAATGAATACCCCCAAGTAAAATGTTTGTCTACGAGGAGGCGTCAGAGGCGGAAAACCGTTCGCGTCAGTCCGTGTCTTACTCTTAGTGGCACTCTAACGGTTATAAATTTTGAGATATTGCGTCGAAATTTTGATCAGACATTTTTCATTTCAACACATTGCTAATTAAATTGAGCGAAATCGTTATATCGTTTCTTTCCTTTCAATAATCATTCAACGCGTTAATAGTTTAAGTGCGTAATTAAAACGAAAAACATTAACTGAGGCGGCGCATTGGCATGACAGTTCCAGACCAAGAATTTATGTACTGTGAAGGGTGTCTGGCGCTTCTGCCTGAGAGTGTTGCAAACGTTATTGAATTTGTGTTATTTGGTAATTCCGAAATGTACTTGTGCTAGCAAAAAGAAATTGTTCATTCGTTTAATTAGAATTTGGCTCAGGTGTATACAGAGCTTATTTTATTTTCTCGCTATTTATTAACTTTATATGAATGCAGCTACTTTTTATGAGTAGTTGTTCGTTTTCAACCTAATCAACTTAAATTTACAATTATTCTGCGATTTATTGGTGTGAGTTTTTGCTTTTTTTAAGTGTCGTTCATTAACGCAAAATATATTGAAAATAAATCAATTTCAGTCGGGAGTTCCCTACTCGTGTCCACCGTAAATTTGTTTTTTAAATCATTTCAAATTCAATAAAATGTATTGTGCGAACAACTGTGTAGACAGGGGTGACTTGAAATCGATTGTCTTTTAGTTTTCATTCGTGTGTTGTGTGTTTATCTTTACGAGCAATATGAAGGATGGATTTGTACCTGTTGCAGTTACGAGAATACAACTGAGTACAGAGACTGGTTGAATTCTATGCTTTTTTGTGCATAAGTGGGCGTGTTTATTATTTACACTTCAATATGCGTCTCACGAAAATGAAAATTGAACAATTTGTATGATCTTGACAGGTTTGTGTCGATCATTATCATCATCGATAAATCGGAGAAATGTTTGCACCCCATTTCAGATCAATATCTCAATTTTTGCGATCGTTGGCGTTTTAACAACAGTTGTACAGACGGAAATGGTCAAATCGACTAAGAGACTGATGTTTTCACATTAAGTGTGTAGAGAGTGTAAAAAGAACTTGTGAGCTGAGGGCTATTCGTGGGTTCAATTATGGATGGTCAAGAGTGTTGTACCTGTTGCATAAATAGCTCGTTGGCAAGAAAGTTAGCAATTTCGCAGGCGTCCAATGTTAATTTATCCGAATTGTTTTTTGCATTATCTGTGCCGTCATTCGTTGAACAGGAAGCAACCGTATATAAATTATTTGCTGTTGTTGCTGTTATTGTCACATTCCCAGCAGCATCATATGCAGTAGCAGAGTTCTGATGTTGCTTTAGTTGTTGTCCCAAACATTGTAAATGTTGGATTGGCTGATGCTGGTGCTCTTGCTGCTGATGTTGATTTTGTGAATTGTGAAAATATTGTTGTTGCTCAACTGTGTAATTAACACTTTGGTCATTTAAATTATTATCGCAATTATTGCCATTATTGTGATTATGATCATAATTAATCAAATTATTGTTATTGCTGCCATTATTGTGTAATAATGCGTAATTATTAAAATTATTTTGTAAAATCTCCGGTTTACCGAGACAGAAACTTGAACTCGGCAATGTGGGGCATGTTGTTGTTGAAGTTGCAACAATGTTGGATGTACAAAGGGGAGTATTAAAATATTTCGGAAGAGATGTTAACGGTGTCGTTGTCGTTAGATTCAAAGTGTTCGGTCGCTGTGGATGTTGACGCTGAGAATGAGAGAGAGCACCAGTACTGCGATTGTTAGTGACGGTGTTGTTGATCAGCTGGTGATGGTTACTGTAGTAAGAGTTGCGGTTATTGTTATTGTTGTATTTCAATTCCGATAAATTATAATTATTATCATTATTATTATTGTAGTCATTATTACAGCTGCTAAAACTATTAGCATTGTTGCTTCCAGTATTGGAACGGCTTAGAGTTAACATTTTTAGGTTTTGTTGTTGTTGTTGCTTAAGATTTTTGTAAGGTTGATTATTAATTAAATAACCGCCAAGCGTGGGATCGATGTAAGAGCTGTCTGTACTGACGGTATTAACAATGGGTGATGTTGATTGGTTGTTGGTGTAACACTCACTATTGAACTGTTGAATTGACGGCAATGCGGTAGTGGGCGTTATATTATGGTTATGAATGGTGGTGTTAAGCGTTTCTTGATATTGTCTAGAGGGACTGTTTTGTAGTTGTTGAGGGTAATGATGGCGGTGATGTACGCGATAGTGCTGCTGATGACAGTAACTATTGTTATTTATTGTACTAGTATTGGGTTGATACGCTTGGCACGGTTTTGCATCAAATTCGAAATTGCTCATAAGTCTGTGCGGCTTCTCGCAAGTTTCTATTCTATCAACTAATTGAACTTTTTTCTTAACTTAAAATATTTATTATACTACGTAGTGTATAATATAAGTAAAGTGGGCGGATATGTGTGCGTAATATATACAATTTAAACCATGCGTTCTTTGCAGTAAATGACTAGTTTATCTTTTTGTTTTATTTCTATATTTTTTTCGCAAATTTCAAAATACATGCGAATAACGACGAACTCTTAAGAACGATAATTTTAAAATTATGCCTTTTATACGTCTTGTTAACGAATTAAATGACAATTATATGACAATTGTTCTCACCGGCTCTCTTCACTTTCGCTGCTGGCGTGAATGAGCAATTATCGTGTATTTTTCGTTTAATGTTTTCTTAGTTTTCTCACAATTTTAGCAACTCTTTGTGGTCACAAAAGTTTTCTGGCGGCTTTAAATGTTTATTATGATTGGTGAACCGTTTGTTTGGGTGGTTAGAACAGAATTCCTTAGTGCAGGCCAAATTACACAATTTCACCAATTTGAAGTTCATAATATAAATTTGATATTGAACAAACTTAATTTTAAGAATATTTTTATATAAAACAGTATATCAAAGAAGAAGCTATAAATAAATATTAACAATAAAAATGTATTCTCTTTGAGGTGTAAAAAATTTGACTTATTATTACTATAACTTGGTTCTACCTAACAATAACGATCTGGTTCATTTAAAACTGATTGATTTAATAATTTAATGGTTATCCTTTAACAAATACATTTCCTTAATTTATTAAATATTAGTTAATTATTTTGCTAGTTCTACTTTTATCTCTTTTTATTCTTTCGTTAATTGTTTAATTTTGCGTTAATTCGATTAGTATAGGTTTTGGTGGTACAAAATCAGTCATAGAGCACATTGTTATCAATTTCGTTAGTGTCTCGGCGATTTACTTAATTAACGTTCAACTTTCAACAGCAATCATATCGTTTCATTATTTTACTATTACTATTTAATTCGTAATGTTCGTTGGATTGGTCGTGTAATCGTTGCTATTTTATTTATACTTTAATTTTCTTCTAGTTATTTTAAAATTCGCCTTTTTTGTCTTTTTCTTCCATCGGTTATAAAAATATCTTTTGTCGAACAATCATCTAGAACATCTATAAAATCGCTTGATGGTACGCGTGCCCTCTCTCTCTCTATCTCTCGCTTTCGTCCAACATTTCGCTGCACAATTAATAAATCCAATTTCGTAATTTTAAAACGCGTTTCAATCAATTTTTATGTGCGTTTACTTTTTCTTTACAAATCAACCATCAAAATATTCGTTAGCTCTCTGTTACGTTATTAGGCACTGTGATGTTCGTTTTTCGTTTTTCGTTTTTTTTTTTGTTTTTTGATATTATGGCACGTAAGAAATACATATATTCGTTATGGTTATGCTATAAAGAGCCGTAGACAGATTGACAATATCCGTTATTATTTACCACAGTGGCTCGTTATTCGTATTCGACTAAATGCAATGTTCATTTTCCCCTTTGATCGCAGCCAATATATGCAAAGTTGAAATTTAAACAAACAAACAACAACAACGACGCCATGTACAATACTGTACAATATATAGCTCTCGTGGATATATAATGCATATAAGAAATCTATTTTTCGCCACATCGTGGATGCTTAAAAATGTTTGTGTGCTTGTGTGTTTGTGTGTAGCTAATTCAGCACAAAGCGGTACATGCGAGGATGTCTCTCATTCCACATATGCTGTGCTGTAATCTTGTGTAATTGAGAGGGCAAAACATTGTGATCTTATTTGTTCTGTGATGGAGCTAAATACAGCCCACATGTACTACGCACATCAGTATATATGTACGTACAATATATCTTATATGAGAATTACACTTTTATTATCTGATGACTATAAAACAAACATTTCAAATAGAATCAATTAATATAATAAGTTGGTAATTCATTCTCTCAACAAAAGGCCAATCACGCACTGTGGCACTACTGGCAAGCGGTATATTAAGTTTGTTTACAACTGTACAACTTCTGAACCACAAAAACCACACCCACCTTCGATTCGATTAAATTTAAATCGATTTAGCCATATCTATCTAGGGTTTTGTGTGCCCATGTAAATTTGTGAACAGCTACAGGTCGCATTTTTGAAGAATTTGATCGTAATGAAATTTAGTACAAAGGCATGGTTTGACACAAAGAGGAATTCCAGTAAAATGGAAGAATTTAGATGTTTTTAAAACTCCTCCCCATACAATGTTTTATTATAAAGCAAGTCAAGTAGATGGGACCAAGAACCGTAAAACTGGGCCAAGTGACACGCCCACAATGAAACAAAAACTGAAAAAGGAGCAATTTTCTAAGTAAGTTTTCCGCATTATTTATACAGTACAGAAAATATATTGATATATATACTCCTTGGAAAGCTTTGGGGCAACGATGGTGGGCATTCAAGCTTTGGCTTGAGTCAAAAAAGTCTCTTTTGAAGAATTAATAATTAATGCATAATCGGACTTATGACATTGTCTCATGTTTTATGATTCAACTAAACTCATTATAGCATAAATTGTTAAAGGAAATGGTCGGATGTACCCAACCTACCTTGTGCCTACACACATACGTGACATAAACTACGGATTAAAGATGTTAATGCGTTCGGTTTGAATTTAACTTGCAACGCATTATTTCTTAAATTATAATTAATTATTTAATGTTTTTGTTCTCGCCTTTTCGCCAAGTTGGCATTTTCACAAAAACGTACCCGTGCACCTCAGAAGAACATTTACACAAATAATTGTAAAAAAAGTATATTTTTAGAAATGTTGTTATATTCAATACCCTTTGCTTTTCGCTTGATAGATCAAAATGATCAGAATTTATTTCATTCACAAGCATGCTGTTCGTTTCGAACACACCAAGCACATGTAGGACGCGCAACTACTTGTAGTTTTGCTTGATTTATGACTACAACGTTTATTTTAAGAAAATGTTTAACTTTGAAACAATTAATTTATAATTACATGAACAGGTGTGTGTGATGTGACCAGTCGAAAATATTTCAATTACATGTATAATCCTAGTCAGCTAAAAAAAAAATAATTCCCACGACTTTGACGACGGAGTCACGTTCTCACAATGTGCGCAACCCCGAAAAAGGAGCATCAGACACCCTACATTCTGTTCTGCATTTACATGACGTTCTGAATCAATCTGGTCATATCTGTCTGCCCGTTTTTTGAATGGTGAACATTTTTCCCATTATAAAATATTTAACAACTGATCAAACCGCAACATACTCTCGATTATGTCATTCTCTTATTATAAACATAACATTTGCATACGCGTATGTTCGTATACAACAACGATCTTTGCAACATATAATGTATACAATAATCGGCTGAACAAAAACGTGCTTAAAAGTATGTGAACATCTGCTAGAAATTTGAAAGATAATAAAATACACATAATATTATTATGTAAATAACTAAAATGTAGAATATAAATAATTATTATTTTTATAATTCGTAACATGCACGACAACAAATCAAGATGGGAAGTATACCCTGCCAATTTGTCATCCCGCACACATCTATTACAACGATCTAAGTAGATATATCTGCCTGTACGTCTGCTGTTGACACTTTTGCTAGAAAGTTAAAGATCCATCAACATTGCCTCAATGGATAATTACGATTTTTGAGCTTCGCGTAAATCAAGAATAGACACTTTTTAATGTCCTACATCACTCCTTAACGGATAATGCGATGACCTTCCATTACATTGATAAACTTTGGTCATACAGTTAGTGGTCCAAGTAAATTTGAGTAGAGTTGATTTGTTAGATAATTTCATGAAATTTAGTAGAAGTTGATGCTGTGGTCCAAAGAGAATTTTTACTGAAAAGGGCCTTGCACACTGTTTTTATTATGAAGAAATTATTTCTAGCGGGAAAATTTGAATTCTTAAATTTTTGTTAAATAGTGGTAAAGAAGGACTTTTTCAAATTGATGTATTATGGATAGGGATTGGTTCTATTAAAATTTAGTAGACATGATTTTTAGTTTAAGAGCAAGTTGAGCATTTTAAGAACATTTGTTCCTAGTAAGATTTTTCATGAAGTGAATTACAGGATGAACTATGCGGCTAAAGCTAATTGATTTATTAAATAGTAATTCTTGACCGACTTTTCTTTTCTTATTTAATGTCCCTAACACATCGTTCTTAATATTTCAATAGTAATAACAACATTTTATTGTATCTGGTCTCAAATGTATGTATATTTGGATGCGTGTACTTGTATAAAGCGGTTCCTAAAATAACTTCCTTCCAACGTTCCAATTAACACTTAATTAGTTTTAATGTGTTAATTTAAGGGCGACATTCATTCGTTCGTTTATACCAACTATAGATAAAACAACGGGTGTGTGAGGATGCATTCTATCTTCCATTCCAACAAAAATTAATGTTTAATGACATTTACATGCGTACGTCAAACAGTTCGATAAAGCGGGACATCTGCAATTGTTCGTAGAGTGTTTCATTTTCAATATTGTTTAAACTTGAACTCATAAAAATTGAATTAAAAAATTGTTTCCTTTCTCTCTCTTCCTCTCTTCCCATCATAACAATAATAAAAACCAAAGTTAATTGGTTGTTTCACTATATACGTGCATGCATACACACACACACACACACACACACATGCTTTAGCTATTTTAATGGATAGTGTTTTTTATATACAACCAGTATAACCAGAATTGTTGTTGTTGCCGCTATTTGCTTTAATAGAATTTCTATTAGAAGGTTCGAGCGAGCATTTAAGTGACATTGATTTTTGGTTGACATGAACGAACTTGAGTTTGGTGTTGTCGTTTCAACATTAGTTGTACGTATGTTTGTGCTCATTTCTCCACAAATGAATTTAAAGTTGGGCTAATTGCGCAATATTTCTGTAGATTTCCAAATGAGTAAAAAAAGATCCAGCATGAGAACGAATAATTTCCAATCACAACAAGTCACTCAGTCTACCTCCATCAATTGATTTAATACCACCGCGTGTATTACAATTATTGAGGATGTTCATAGATTTATTCGTCCATCGACCGAATGTTCGTATGTTGTTTTTTTCATAAATGGTAAAATTTTCCTTTACTTGCTTATAGTTTATAGCACAATGAAATGCCATTTCCAATTGCTTTGTGTGACAAGTGTTTATTGCTTTGCGCGATATGAAAATAGCACATAAACCAAATACGGCAAAACAACAAACGCAATAAATGGTGTGAAGATAAATACGAATTAAAATAGCAAAGACACACACCAAGATATTGATGAATCGTTTCTGAAATTTGTGATTGAAAAGGCAAACTGGGTAGGGGCAAAGTTATATCATATGGATTAGTCCCCATCGTAAGTTAGTTCCAATGGCATCCTTAAAGTGACATAACTCTTAAAGGGCAAATGGCACACTCTCCTTCATTTATACCCATTGATTTAGAATCAAAATCTGAATCGATCAATCAAGACCTTCATGCCAAAATAATGGATATTTTCGAAAGCTTCCAGAGCTATTACGGTTTATAAATAACCACCTATAATGATCACAATCAGTCATTCATATAAATCGGTAAGAATGCATCCGTGGCAAAAGCTGCGTTATGACGTTCGCATATACAAAAATAGGCCGGCTAAGGTATCGTTGTAAAGTTTACAGTCAACACCTAACGATATGATTTTATTTGACATATATGGGGTTTTTTAAGCGTCCCCGGTGCCCCTCCCAATCTCCATTAGAATATTAGGAGGTTCCAACTACTAAAATACAATTAATAGGCTGACTTATCTTCCTTGGTCAAGGGTGTTCCATGCTCCCCAACTACTAAACACAACCCCCGCGATACACCCACAAGGGAGCCATCCCCTAGACTGGCACGAATAACGTCGCGATTCTTAGGCTTCCAACTACTCGCGGTACCAAACGCTATCGTCTTTGGTGGGACCTTCGACCATGTGGTCTTCCAACTTCGAGACGCACTTTTCCTCATGGGTTATATATATATATTGCGCCCTCTAATAGGTATTACGCATCTGCTTGCAAATCTAGTTTTATGGTGGATATGACTTTATGTAACTTGTGAGCGTGTGTGTTATTCGACCACGACTATTTTTAGCACATCGATGGTTGGAATAATAGATTTATGTGGATTGTGCGCGCGTCTGTCAACCGACCACGCCCATTTTTCATATCGATGCATGGGAAAACCATATCCATGGAAAACCATAACCAAATTTCAAGTTCATAGGTCACCTGTTGAAGCAGTCATATAAGTTTTTGTTTATTGTAGGCGTGTCCGTTGTCCGTTATGTTATGCAGGGTCTTGGACGCCTCCTTCTGCGTGTTGCAAACGGAAGAACAAACTTAGTATAATCCCCTTCTTAAAAAAGGAAAAAACCTAAATTTGACGACCACTCATCATTCAAATATTAAAAGTCACAAAACTACACACAGGACACGATTTTATAGTGTATCTGTCAGAGAGTAATTTTAACATTTCTGAAATGGCATGCATGAAGGCCGCATAAATAAATGATTATAAACATTACTTAGAGTCACTTGTCATTGTGTACAATTTGACGCAATTAAAGTTTCACTCGTACTCGGTCGGAATGCATACCTACTATACCTCATATATCAATACGTGTGCCTGTGTTGTGCGTTGTTGTACGTTTAGATAAACAATGAATTAAAAATTCAACAAATAAATTCGCATTTCCATTTAAGAAAAATTAAATACGAAATAAAAAATATTGAGGCAACAAAGTCAATGACTTTGAAAATCGCACGCCGTATTATTTTTGCACATGTGCACGTAGTCACACAAACGCACGAGTGCGCCTCAGTTTGGAGGACAGACTAACATCCACATAACACATGAAAGAGTTTGCATGCGAACGGATATATTATGTTAACGCGGTGACAGGCAGTCCCTTGTTCACATTGTTGCTCCGACTCATTGGCATCACCTCGAACGCTGCACGCTTCAGCGGAGACTGACCGATTGCCTGACTGGCTGACTGACTGACTTACTGGTTTATTTCTTATGCGCTTTGTATTTTATTGTATTAATATTTGTATGGAAACAAAAGAGAACTTTTGAAAAAATCTCATTTTAATTTGTTAAACGTTTAGCGTGGCGGTGTTTATGCTTTTTAGCCGATTTCGGGCAAGCGGGTTTCAAACAAATGACACTTTTCAATATTCCATATTAATCAGGATACAACAACAAATACAAATGTGTGCCGAGGCAACGACAACGCCATAAATACAAACAAAATTGGTACGATGTGTGTGTGTGTCCCTCACCCACACACCTACGTTCTCTGCATTTGGATGTATGCGGTTTTTGCCTTTTTAAATATGAGTATATTTTTATATCTATTGAGTGGGCGGTTTACTTGGCACATATGCATGTAAAAATAAATTTTATATAAAAAAAAATATTGTGTTGAAATACTCAGAAACTCTTGTGATACTTTTACTTCATTTTAGCAGTAACTGTTTTTACTCATGAGAATGAACTTTTTGGAAAATTTCTCTCTGTAAAGGAAAATGTCTTGGCCTCAAGGCGGTTTTTGAAGTTACACAAAATATTGTATGTTACTGAAAACAATCAACGCAAAACCAGGCGCATGCTTCTGGAAGGAAACACTAGGAACATCGCCTTCTTATTATTGTCTGCACAGTGATAAGAAGTTAAGAAGGCACCCTCACCACGGAAAACTACATAGAGTAGAGTCTTAAAATGGAACGTTTCATATGCGGAAGCACTGTACACCAGACGGATTACTCTTTTCAACGTCAGATCAATTAGTCACAATTCAAATTAAGGCTGTAATAAAATCAATCTAAACAGCACGGTTTAAAGGAAGAGAGATGTGAAAATGTGCAAAAAATCTGAAAAAATCTGCATCAAGTGTCACGAATTTGAAAAGTAGGAAAAACATCTACTTCGCTGCACGTTCACTTGTTACAGGTTATTAATTACGTTTTCTTTACGGACGGTTAACAAAAAATGAATAAAAGAAAAGGAGAAGAACAAGAATCACAACACATTGCATGATAGTTTTTTGCTGCCATTGGTTTCTTCCTCCTTGCCTGCCCGTTAAATATGGTTAAGTCAGTGTTGCGTGACTTTGACTTTGGCAACGTGCAAAATTAGAATTTCTATCAACGGTTTCATTCCATATATTTTTTTATAATTGTGGGTTTATTGCTTCTACATTGCGGTTTGGAATTTTCCGCTTTTAAAAACAACAAGACTACTAATAAATTAATATTGTATTTGAAGCAGATTAACAAGCACACAAAACACTAATACGCGCACACATTCATCTCCACGAAGATTTAACAAGCACCGCAACAGCAATGAAGTAATTAGTGCTTTATTTATAAATTATTTTATAATGAAAAAATTAAAACAAATTGAAATGAAATACATTTTGAATTGTTTAATTGCGGATTTGGCTAATTGGATTAACTATTCTCAAGTTTGCTGCAAAGTAATTGATTTGCATCTCAATTATTGTTGTGTGTGCGGTAAGAACAAGCTATGGTCCCAGTAAACCAAACCAAAGAGAACTTGGCAACCAATGCCAAATAACCTGAATATAAATATGAAGTCAAGCACGTTCAATCACCATGCCACACACGTGCCATGGCCAAAAATACTGCAGTCTCTGGCGTAATCATTACCTACATATAACAACCTACCCGACCCAGAGTATTACTGTGCAACATAAACATAACACGGCATTCATAAAATTACATCATGCACATAATTATAGAGAGAGAGAGAGAGAGAGAGAGATAGGGAGGAAAAGAAATTTGAAATTTTGTTATAACCTCCTACTTGGTGGCCAGTTTATAAAAATTATGCCAATCACTGGCAAACAACTCTCTTTCCTAGAATAATCATCATTTGTAGCTTCTAAGATTAAGTCTCAATCGATGTAACTGCCATGTCTGCCGGTTAATCCATTTGTATTTCACATTATCCAACCGAAGAAGGACAAATCTTCTACACACCCGGAAAACTTAACTTTTACTCTGGCCAAAACAATGCAAATTCAAAAATGGAAAATTTAAATGAAAAAAATCCCATTTCAAACTGTGGAACAAGTGAAAAGGCTGCATACGGCTTAAGCCAATTCCCGGAAACCCCTTTTTGTACGTAAAGTGTCTGTTTGTCTGTTTTTGGCCCTCTCGAGGTTGTCAATTTTAAGATATTGACCTGAAATTACGTATAAACACTCTTAGTTTCTGTACGCAGATGGTTATTTGTAAGGGGCAAAATCGGTCAAGAGACATGCCCACAATCGACAAAAATCCACTTAATCTATTTAATTGCCACAAAAATTGGTACAAATATTAATAAGTTACCTAGCTTTCGATGTGCTAATTATGGGCGTGGTCGGATAACAAACACTTGCAGGCTGGTAAAAGGGGGTAATCATGTACCTGCCATGCCCACCGTTTGTATGTAGATGTAGAGGGCGTTTAAGATTACTTGCTAAACTTGAGCTATTTTTCACGCCAAATGTAATTTTTGGTTTTTCTTTCAATTACAGAACCATCGCGCAATACTTACGATAGAGTAAAACACCATCACAATGGAAATAATGTCGCAATGAACTGTGAACGGTGAAGAAACAGAAAATGCTCACGCATATTGTGGAAGACAATGCCACCCTAAGATTAGAAAGCGAAAACAAATTGAAAAGCAAGGCGGATGAGTGATTTTATTGTTTTCGTTGGATGCGGTTACTTTTCTTTCTGTGCAGACACTTTCTAAACTCGTTTTCTCTTTTACTTGCAATGCCATGGCCGCAAACGTCCTTTGGCACAACACACATCCTAAATAAATATATGCTCTGGATGTGCATAAATTGTACAATATATCGTAGATGGTTGTTTAAATGAATATGCTTGTGCGTACTTCCTTTTTTCTTGGTTGCCTTGATTGCCTTACACTACACTAATACGTAGTTCGTGCGAGTCTCTCTCCATGTAGTAGATGTGGCTCCACTACGCTTTCGCATGGAGTTCCCCTGCTTTTGTTTTCATATATGGTGTGACTGTTTTGTTATTGTTGGTATGTCGCGACAAAATGCATTTAAATAAATTACTGTCGCTTTTTTTTTATACGTAATATATATATAAATGTCTGCCCGTCCGTCCTTCTGCTTTGTGTGTGATACTGATGTCGCGACAGTCGCAGTCAGTCAGTTGTTTTGTTTATATTGCTTTGTTGTTGGTACTGTAATTCTTTATACACCTATCTACGTAGTACGAACACGCTTCTTTCAAGTGTTTTCTTCAATTTCATAAGTTCGTTGTTTGATTTGTTCTGTTTGCATCATTAATGTGGTTGTGGCGACCTACGATGCATTAGTATTAAGTGTTGGCCATTTTGTTATGGACTACACACCTTATCATCACGCCACACACCGTATGTGTATACGACACGACCATTATGTGAAATTCAATAAAATTAAGCCAAAGAAGAATTTCGCGTTCGAAGAAGAGTCACGTCATGGTCATAAATCTCTTTACAAAACATTTACAACAACATTTTATTGAGTATTCATTACATGCTAAACAGATATAACGGTTTGAATAAAACCAATTTTAAGATTAACTTGAGAAAAAAAAAGCCGTACGAAGATAAAACGTTAAATGATTGAAGTTTACGTAGCCAGATCAAGAAATCTGAGAAATATATAAATGTAGTAGGTCGTCGTTCATCTTGGGTGTTCCATGCAGCTGATCCACGAATTAGTAAAATGTCTGTTTGGTTGCTTCGTTGATTATGGGCGTGGTTGTCGACCGATTACGCCCAGTTCAAATAACGATTTGCGTTTAGAAACTAGAACTTCAAAACTTACGACCGTTAGCGTCCCAAAAACAGACGGACACACGGACATATATCTCTACATCGGCTAAGGTTTTGATGCTTTATTCTGGATGTTGCAAACGGACTGACAAAATTATAAAAACTATAAAAAGACGTATAAGAGAATTAAATTTTTGTGGAGAATTCCTTATTAAAACAAACTCATATCTCAGTCATGTGCCATACACATAACACACACAAAGATTGGAATGTGAATGTATTGCTTAACACTAGATTTACGAGACCCGTCAATTTGACGGAATTAAAACTTTGCCATGAATTATCTCGAAAAGCGCTTGATCGATTTCAACCGTTTTGCATCGTAAATTAATCATTTCTTCCACAGAATTTATACACACTGTTTTTTTTTCCTAAGCCTTTTACTTTTTGGAAATTCATATGTGGTTTACCTATCTCTACGGGACCCGTCAAAAAATCCTTATATTTTTCCTTCGTTCGCCACATTATTTATCCGGTAGGAAATACAAAAGTGAAAGCAATGTCTTTCTGTTCTCCGTTTTTAATTCGTTATCTCAATCGCGCCTCGATAGTCTAAACTAAAGCGGGTTATATGACCTGAGTGTTTATTTAGGTTTACTACGCAAATGTTATTTCTTATTGACGAACTCAAAAGCAAGAAAAGATCTTCAGTATGAATGCTGCATCCACAGTGTACCAACGTTTCAGAAAGTGTGCAAAAGTTTTGGTTCTTGCAGAGAGTCTGCGATTATTGTAGGTACTTACAATAGGGAAATGGAATTAGGGCACAGTATGTTGTTATGTCGACCGACCCCCTTTATTTTAGCAATCATGCGTAAATCCAGAAGATATAATAAGATATTGGATAAAATCCTCAAGATCAATGAGGATTGCTACGAGGATACCCCCGAAGAAAATGAATGTGAATTAGGCGAAAGCGAACGCGAAATGTGTTGAAAGTGGATGGACAGAATTTTTAGCTTTGACTCTGAGGATGAGAGGACGGCTTTACCAGTACATCCCAAAATGTAGTGGATGATATCGAAATTGCAACTGACGGGACACAGTGAACAAAACTGAAACCAAGCGGATCTATAGGTAGGACGCCCATCAGTATGATTTTCAAGGCTATGGGAGGGCCTACTGCCCATGCTAGAAGAAACATTATGGTGGGTTGCATGCTTAGCGCTTTCGATTTGATAATTAAAAAACACATGAGAGATTGCACTGAAACCGAGGCACGTCTTGAACTTGACTAAACTTAACTTGAATAAATCGGTTTTTTAAAGAAAGTGCGTATTTTTATTCACCCGTCAATTTGACGGGAACGTCCGTAAATCTAGTGTTAATCGCGTCGTGAAAATGTCGCAACTTCACTCCCTTTGTATGTGTGCAGTAGCCAAAAATTCCAACTTCTTGTCTATAAAAAAGGCGACACATCTACAAATGGTGGGCGTGGCAAAAACACAACAGTACGTATTAGGTATCAACTTGAAAGTCGAGTTTACGCTGAGTACAGTTTTTTGTGGACTTGTCTTCTGCCCGAGTTCCGCCATTTGCGGCACATCAATGGATGGGGTTAATTATTTATGCATATATGAAATTTCCTTAACTTTGGATCGAGTTTAAATAGCGATCTAGTGTCTGTACAAAATTTCAACTCAGTATGTCAAAATGTACGATTGTAAGTAAGTGTTCCATGCGGACATAATCAAATTTTAATACTGATCAAGAATATACATACAATGACGTTTGCTTCCGGGCGAAGGCTATAAAAATAAAATATATAACTTATCGGGAAAAAATTATCGTTTCTTGTGTGTGTTGGTCTACATGAATGCGAGTTAATTTTGGTTGAATTGAGTTTTTTTCCTTTTTGTTTTTTGGGCTTATTTCCCCTATAGAATGCACAAAAACGCACAAAGGTTTACGTGAATAAATAAGCGAACGCTCAACCAACCGTAAGCGTCAACTACACCGGTAATAAGAGCTGATTTAGCTAAACCCACGCGTATACGTTTAAACACTTTCAACCGCAAATAAGTAGAAGAAACTAAAATTCGCTTAATGTGAATTTAATAAACCGCAAAGAACTGTATCTGCAGCGATTAAAAATGCACTTATTTATACATTTGAAAAAATATTAAGGACAGAAAGTAAATGACATACAACCACGTGCCACGTTCCTGAGTTTGCTAGCAGAAGCTTATTTTTGACTCTTTTTTTCAATGCGCACACTTTCGCTTGAAGCCGTGACTTCATAAGCGATTAAGATCGCTTACTCATGTTAGGGGTGAGTATTACACCCTATATGGTGTTTAAAACTGGCCCTCACCGAAAGCCTCTTTGTTTCCACGAACTGAAACTTTATATAAAAAGAGGTCGCGTGTCCAGAGGGGATGGATTTCTGTCAACTGAATCATATCGAATTGCAAAAATTTCAAGACACTTTTTAATTGTATAATTAACCTTAGGCAGGTGCTGGTTAAAGAAAGGACAACGATATGAGGATTGTGGTTAGAGTATGACTTTGGAATCCTGTATAGTGTTTCATTCGAAAAATTCTCATAAAAAGAGGGAGAAACTTGGAAATCTAAGCGTGTTAATATAGCAGGAATGACTGAAAATATTATCATCATGCGTGTTATAAAGTAGTTCAAGAGTACATCGCCAACCTCAACGTGATACGTAACGTTTATTAAATTTAACGGCTTTTGATAAATTTCAATTTCAATTCAACTTTCGATCTGTAACTTTTGACACTGTTACGGTGGTTTCAATTCACTATTGAAGCCTCGATCGATCACAATAGAATGCTTACTTGTTTTACAAAATCGCAGCTTGCACTTCAAAAAATATTTTTTTTTATTTATTGTGTTTAAAAAAAAAAAGAAAATAAATGCGACACTTTATAAATCCGTCTATTCACACATTTATTATTACGTTTGTACTGATGTGCTAAGCAATTGTGTTTCACCTTGGTGGTGCTGTTTTTACTGGATGGCAAGTTTCAAGTTTTATTTTCATTTTTAAAACAGACTTTTGAGAGAACTTGTGCGTTTGCTGTTGTTGCTGTTGTTTCTGTTGGTTTTGTAACCAAAGCACTCGATAAGAAAATAATGTGGACTTGTGGGTACTAAAGGTTACTCCTATTCTAATAATTTACGTGTAAGTGATACATGTATGTAAGTAATACGCATGTAGCAATAAAGAGTGTTGCGCTTACAACTATCATTAAATTAATGCATTGAGCAATAATGCGAGCACTAAATAAACCAATCAATAGGCTACTAAAGTATTATTTATTACCATCACACGTGCCAGACTTGACGCACAAGATGGTTTTTAAAACCTTAATTAAATGTAAGACAATCGGTACGTGTTGTTGAACGATACCAGGTTAGGTTGACCACATTACCAGTGGCCACCCTCCACCTCTTCGAGAAGTCCACAATTGTGCTAGTAAGTACACCGGGAGTAAAGCAATGTATGAAGAAGTCATCGGCTTTGATGTACCCTTATGAGCACTATATGCTCTTGTCATGTCAAGTCAAGTGAACCTCGGGCAAACTTTTCTCAGAAATTGGTTGACCATGCCCACGACTTTTATGGCATCTACCGCATGATTGATGTTACTTTGTCAAAACATTTCATAAACCTGTCCGTCTGTCCGTGGGTATTCAACAGTTGGCCTCAGCCAAATGCAGATTTTTTTACTTGTTCAAAAATAATAATTAAATTAAAACTACCAGACGATAATCAAATGCTAGCGTAATAAAAAGATATTCTAAAACATCAATATTTAAAAGTTACGTATTTGGCAAAATCATGCACAGCAGTATAGTGCTGTAGAAAATTCTGTAATTTGCACCACTTGTGGCAAGGGGTATGTTAAGTTTGTGTGAATGTTTGTAACTTTTAAACGCAAGTACTGCACCCACCTTCAATTATACCGATCGATTCAGATATATAATCTGATTCGATTTAATCAAGTCCGTCTGTAAGTCCATGCAAATTTGTTCGCAAACTACTCGTTGCATTTTTTGAGATATTTTGATGAAACTTAGTGCAAGTACTTGGCTCAGAAAGGAACCCTATCGAAAATGGGCCGAATTGGAACATTTTTAGGACTCTTTCCCATAAAATGACATTTCATAAAAAGCGTAATTTGTGGAGCCACACGTTGTAGGGTATTAATTAAATACTTGTTTAAAAAGAAGCAAACTTGAAATATTTACAGGTAGGCGGGATGGATATATTTGAGCACACTTACCACTTTCGGTAATGGTGACAATGGCATATTGAATGGCAAATTGAGATATTCATCACTAAACAGGTTATAGTTGTCCAGAGTCATGATGTGTGATAGTTTTTGTTTAGTTTTTTACAATGACGAAAAACACAAAACGCAAAAACGGAGAATCTGCGTCAACTTCTCTTTGAATTCGAATTGAGTCTGTAGCTGTAGGTTGAGTTATTGCAGATAATGTTGTTCTCGCTATTGTTGTTTTTATAAGAGAGTCTAATTGCCGTTATTGTGTGAGCTCTAAACTAATTTCAGTGATGACTCAATAGCACGAATTTCACAAGAAATGCATTACGGCATTAGAACGACACACTACGCAAGTGGAGGAAAGGAATTTTGAAATGAAAACAAACAACCAAATAAACACAATAAGTAAATATCACTGTTGCCGAATATCCATTTATTTGAATAAATGTTTATTGTTGTGCGCTTGACACCACGATGCACTAAAAACACAAGCACTTGCATAAAACCCGTTGTCTAGTTGGTTTTGTTCAAATATATTTTTAAGCCAGTTAATCTTTATTAATTTCTTTAGTAAATATGTGTCTTTTTATGTTTTTTCGCATATTTTAGTTTTTCCGTTTAATCCATTCAACTTTTTGGGCGAGTATTCAAAATGTCTTTTTTTTTAGCGTAACATGGAGTTTATTTCTGTAAAGGAATTCAACACGTTTTTTCATTCTACACACTGTACTATTTAGCTCGATCACTTATTGGGTAATATTATGTGGAGACGAAATGATTAGCAAATGTTCACCATTGCAAACTTGTTTAGACTGAATGCGTCATCGCTGTAAGTTTCGTTTTTATACAAAATTCTCAACACTTTGCTCTGATTGAGTGTAATACTGTTCTACTCAACTCTTTCATACAATAAAATACAAATGAAAATGAACTCATGAGATGTGTCTAGAGGGAGTCAAAAAGAAATAGAGAGAGAGAGAGAGAGAGAGAGAGAGAGGGAATATGTACGCACATATTTATTTCAAATTACGATGAAGGCTTGGGCCACGAGAAAAATTAAAAATTTCTATACACGTTCATATTATAGAAAATATGGTTTCGGTGTTGAACGATTTTGACAAGTATGTTAATTTTATATAACTAGGTGTACGAGGCCATATATTGTAGACGTTGAAGCAAAGCTGATTTTTAAAACATCTTCATCAGTTGGGAGGGATACCAAATTTGTTTTTTAATAGTACCGGACAAAAGGAGGACCTCACACAGTATAAACAAATTCTCAATCAATATCAAAATCTGATTCGATGTTTGTATGTCGTTCCAGGGTCGCGAAAATTTAGTAGAAAGTGTATAAACACATGCTTAGTTTATATAAGCAGTTACTCTGCACAGCACCACAATGGACAAAATTCCTAACGGCCCCATAAATGCTAATCTGTAAAGTTGTAAAGTTGAAATTTTATACTTAGTATACCCCCATCTTATGTGGAGGACATAATAAAAAGTGTTTTGCAATATCACCTTCGCATACCTACAGTCTCAGAGTGTGGTAATACAATTCTAGCTAAAACCACATTGTCCACAATTAACAACAACAAATAAAATTATTCGCACATTTGTTTGTTTTTTAATTAAAACAAATAAAAACGATATTTTGCGTGTAATCCGATCATTCAATACCCCACATTATTACATTATTTTATTCCACAGATCAGAAAACTAAGTTTGGCTTAATCTTAAATACCCTCCACTTCTACATACAAACAGTGGGCATGCCAGATATGATGATTACGCCCCCTAATAGTTTCTATATTCGCTTACAAATCGAGTTTTACACTAAGTATGGTTTTTTTAAATTGGGCGTGTCTGTTATCTGACTACGCCGCAAAGATTTAATTAAGCGTTTGTTAAATCATTCTGTTTACATATACCGAAGGGCATAAGTAAAAGGATTATTCGCAGGCATAAATAAATACGCACAATCTTTTTATGAAAAATGTCGATAAGAGAATTACACCTTATACGCAAGAAATGGAATTTTTTTCAAAATGTGGTATATTTCTGATCCATCATATAACTAAAACAATATATAAACATACATGTATCGAAGAAGAAGAAGAATTGTAAAAATATCCATCACAAGCAAGTAAATAATCATCAAGTGTGAATTCATGCACCTTCGTATGGTTTATGAAATGAAATTCAACCATAAATAAATAATTTATCGATAATATTTCAATGTTTTACAACTCCAGACGCATAATTTTACCGTGACTGTCTGTATGTGCTTTTGGCAGAGGAAGTTGCAAAATTATGTACAATTTCCGCCGCTGGAGGGCATTCATTAGAGAATATTTAAAAACGGAAAAATTAAAATTAATACGTCAACAGTGAGTCTGCACTCTACAACATACAGCGAATTTCTAAACTACAACTATTCGAAAAAGAAAATCCTGACTACGATGTATGCGTTCATATACCTCTTGTACTTCTTTAGATCATTTACGACCAACGAACGGACATACATGCCAGATCGACTCGAATTTTGATACTGATCAAGAATATAAATATTTTATACGGTATCTGGCGCCTCATTTTAGGTGTAGCAGGGGGAATGATAAACATGGTATACCCCAAATCTTATGTGGAAGGTAAAAAAACAAAAAGAAACTGACAAGACTTCAGACTTTCGCTAATAAACACTTCATGCCCAAAACGTGGGACATCCGTTCACTTAACAAAGAAAGCAACAGTTATAAATCGAATAAAAAGCGGAAGAGTACCTTGTCAATAAAAACGACCTCCTTCCTTAGAATTGACATTTTTAGGCCAATGTTCTGGATAAAAACCCTTTCTGTTGTTCTTCTCGGGTGAAATCAAGTCAAAATTTAGTTTAAAACATTTGCGGCTTAACAGGGAGTTCTTCGATTTCACTTGTATTTGTGTTCATTATTTTTCACACAATGAAACTTTGAAACGTGTTAAGACTTTTTTAAAATCTATTTCAATAAAGAAAATCCGATAGAAATCCCATAAGACACATCTGCACACAAACTCGGCAAATTTGACCATTAAAAAAAGCTTTGAACAAAAGAATTTAATTTAACTGCAAGTTCTCTGCGTAATTATGAGACAACCCTTCCAAACGTAAACTAGACAAGAATAGCAGTATTCCCTCCAAAATATGTATGTTTAATATAATCACGTATATAAATACATATGTGAAGCAAGTCACAAACCAAAAAAATATTATATTCGGCCAATTGGGCTGTTTAATATCCTTCCTGGAATATATAATCTGTACGTTAAGATAAGTCATGTGAACCATTGCGTCCTTTTTGTATAAATATTAGAAAATGTTTTACATATCATCTCAAAATTAACCAACATGGACTAAGCTAATCTTTCTGTAACAAGTTTTAGTGCAATGTATCACGTTTGTTAACGGCTGCATACCTCCACCGTGGAGGGTACAAATATCTTACGATTCATTCATAAGCAAAGTTGCACATTCAGAAGCGATGACTCACTCATTCGCCTCCTATTAACAACAATTCAAAAGTGTTCGAAAATTCCAAAAAAAAAACTCTATCTACGCACTCACACATAGTGAAGCTGGTAGGAATGCAACAATACCGATTACAAGACAACATTTAAATTGTCTTTAAGGTGAGCGGTATATGTACAACACTTTCGAACTACATTTGATAAGATTTCAAAACATATACCAATCTTAACTCAAAGAGCGCATTTTATATCTTACGTCTCTCTTTGGTAGAGATGAGAAACAGAAGGAAAGAAAGTTAAAAATCGAAAAATGTAGAGAAAAACTTTACTATTGAGGCATTTTTTAACGTTTAGCAAAAGATGACATCATGCTTGTTAGCTGCAGTTAACTTAGCTTAACAGGCAGTCGGCTGTCTTTATGAATGAAATTTCCCAATTTTCACGTGAAATTTCTTGCGCTACTACTAAGTCTCCAATATCATCCACTTTTTTATAAAGTACATGTACGTAGACATTTTTTCATTAAGACAGAATCTTAACATAACAATACATAAACAGACTATATATTTATCTTTGATTAACAATTGAACGCGTGTACGCGATATTAAATTACTTGTTATATATAAAAATAAGTTATCTCACATGCAGATTAGATAAGCACTTGTATATATGCGATACGCGACTGCACAGAGCGCGTATCGCAATACCTTTAAATTGTCATGTAAACCGCGAATATAGTTACCGCCACATCCTTGCCGGCCATATGACAAAAACTAAATATAGCACAAAAGTATTTCCGCAAATGTTAATATGTTGCGTGCATGTGTATTTATTTGTTAGCTTTTGGAAAGGAATTCCTCGTATCCAAAACAGAAATTATCAGCCAGAATCAAACGAATTTTATACAAACAGTATAAGGTGTCACTGATACTGCAACTTAAGAACAGAATTATGGCGTGTGTTGGGAAAAACCAAAATTATTTCCTGAACAACTCCATGCTTCAAATTGAATACAGAGTAAAACAGCAGTTTTGCGGATAAAAATAAAATTGTAATAAAATGTATGGACATGATCTAAATAAAATCTCAATGTTCAACATTTACACCATTTCTCCATTTTTCTCTCAAAAAATTAACTTTGATGCTAAACAAAATATCACAGATTTCAGAGAGTTTAAGTATTAACTCTACCACCGATCGTAATTTTGATTTTTGTCAACTAATTCTCAATTATTTGCATTGTTAAGCGGGGCCTAAGTAGTATGTATTGTCATCTATACATTATTATATTATTTTTATTGACATAATTTTTTTGTTTTTTATTACGTTTCAATAGAAAAACTGACGTCTGTGTGAATGCTAACGATTTTATTCACTGTTTTATATATTATTAAAAAACCTTGACCTTGTTGCTAAATAAACATGCATGCATGAGAAGATAGGCACATGTATATAAACATAACATAGCAGGCACGTAGCTCACTGACAAAAAACATTTTTTAAACAACGTTCATCATATTTCACAAGTGCGTTGAGAATCATACAATTGTAAATCAATTTTAGGTGATTAGGCTTAAAGCACTTCCGATATTCAGCTGCCTTCGGCTAAGGTGTTGGGCAACTTTAATCACACTTCATAAGCTTTTGATTAATCTATTGTCCTTAGTCTGAAGCAGCTATTTTCACCGGAAGTGCTTGTGAACATATATAACAAAAATATTTCATTACCTTTGGACACGGCTTGATATTCAAATCTTTACTTCCCGTTGGACATTCCGATGATGTCCAACGGGACGTACTACCAACCTGAAACTGCAATAATCTTACACTCAATCTCGAACCTCCGAAATGCTTGTTATTAGCAGATTCCCATGGAAACTAAAATCTTTAGAATATATTACAAAATCTTTACATGAGAGAATTTGGAAAAATATGTAGCATGACATAAATATTTTTAAAAGAGGAGTATGCACTGAATTTATATGTTACCTACTTAAGTTAAATAGGTCTCTTTCTAACTTGGTTCATCCCAACTGCGGATTGAAGAAGCAAAAAATTCAACAAAATACACAAACATGAGAACCAAAAGAAGGGCGTATTGGATATATTTCTATATAGCAAATCATTGTTAAGTAACAAATTAGAATAGATCATGTGTGACAGTAAATATTGTCACCAAGTCATGTACATAAAATTGAAATTCGAATGTTATGGATATATTACTGCATTAACGACTTGATGATAAGGGACGACAGTAATTTCCTGATTATTAATTGAAGTGAATGCTTTCTTGTGTATGTTGAAGAAGTCATTGTTTTAACTTTGCGAAATCATTATTGCCAAAAATGCAATCCTTTTATTGAACCCGTAACTCTGTAGTGCGAATAAGATTTTCAGATTCCTTTCGTAATGACTTCATTGGGAAAAAAGCATCTAAAATTTATCATTTACCCTTAAATCTAATAATAAGTCAAATATGAATTGGTTCATCATTGAACTGTGCAATCTTCCAAGTATGTTGCGGCAGGTGTACATTTCAACAAAGTAGGTTTTCGTATACCATAGATGTGTAAATTATATCTCCGCAAACGCTTTAATTTGACGATGAGGTTGTAATTGTTCTAATAAATGACAGGTATTGTCAGAGACTCGGAGGTAGAAGTGATCAATTCCAATAACAAATTTAATATATCGACTTTTTTCAGAATAGCGTTTTTTTTTAAACGTTAAAAACGAGTTTTTTATATAAAGCGTTTAGTTCATATGAAAACATTTTTTTGATTTCAATAACAAGCTAACACACACACACACACACAAAATATGTAAAGAAAAAGGTTAAACAGAAAACTAAAAAAGCACTGTGTTGTTTTATTGTTAATTTTTATATACTATACATGTTGGTTTGATTGTGTGGCCTCCGTGATAATTGCGTTGTGAAATTATCGTGAATTTTGCGCCATTTTAATAAATGAAAAACAACAACATTTGTTTGTTACTAAAAGATAAAACACTTTACGAGAACAATAAAAATAATACTGAAAAAGAGAGGGGGAGGGGAGTGCACGCTTTATAGAAGGAAAATATATTAAATTTTACGATAAGATTGTTACATACGTTTGCGGTGGTAGAAGCGATTGTTGTTGCTGCGGCGCTGGCTAAATGTTGCAAAATGTCAAACGTGTCATCTTCCCCACATTTCAACGCAAAATTGTCTTTAACGTCGCTGGCTGTAATCATTTCCGTTGCTTCCGCATCCTCCCCATTGCCCGCAGACACTTGCGGTGACTTGCTATTCACATTCAATTTTGATATTTTCGTTGAATCCACTTTAACTTTCATATTTGTGAGCAGTTTTTTTTTTTAATATTTTTATTTTTTATTATGACGATGAAACTTGTTAAGTAATATCTAGCAACGCAAGCACATGAGCCCGCTATCAGCTGCCAAAAAGTCTTTCAACCGAGAGCGTTGTTAAATAGTGGAAATTAATTAATTTGTTTGATTATTTTCAATGTCTCGCGGAACGCCAAGTATACTCAATTTTCTCTGGATATTAAAAACAATTTATTTAAAAAATTACGTAGATGTTTGTTTGTGCTTTTTTTTCTGCTGGTTCAACTTCCCTTTAATTTTTGAGGCAGACACACCTTACTTTGTTAATATTTTTTTTTTATTACTAAAGCTCTTCAAAAGCGGCCGCATATTAAAATTTATCAACTGTTGTAAAACTTCACAAATTAACAAGAAATCGTTAATTTTACAGCAAAAAAAAAATTATAAACTCGTGAACATTTATAAAATTTGCCACATAATGACAACAACAGAACAGTTAAAAAAGAAATCCATTAAATTCAATCGCACTTTAAAAGAGAACTGGCAAAATCATATGCTTATGAATGCGAAATACAAAAACATAAACAACAGCACAATAATACCTAATGAAAACTGAAGAGTGTGTGTACAAATAAAACCAACAGTTGCTCACATATAAGGAACAAATACACTACAAAGAAAACAACCAACACGGTACTTGTTGGAGAACGCTTGGAGAAAATTCGTTTGGGTTTTATTTAAACGGAGACATTATTTAAATGGAAGAGGGTAATGGAGATAGAGAGAAAAGCCTCAATACGTGCGCACCTCCCCCTGAGCGGTAGAGCTCTAACATCCTCGGGTTTGCAACGTTTCGGGCAAGGTAACCTTAAAATCTTTCTAATTCAGGCAAGAGCAACGTGTTATGTCTGTTATTTTAATACCCTCCGCATAAAATGGGAGGTACACCAAGTTTATCATTCTAAGAAAAGGCGTTAAGTAGCTTTGTTGATTAACGTCAAAGCCTGCCCGTGTAAATAAAACTAAGCTGGGGCCGATATCAGACACGCCTCAAATTTATATAAAACCTTTTTAATGGTAGTTCAGAATTGTAAATGTAACACTTGCACTACTTTGGTGACGCAATTTTCACAATTTTACCCACAATTTACGTATAAATAGTATTTAACACTTGACCTAAGCCAAAAAAGCAGAACAAAAATACGAGTAAGGTTAAGGAGCCTTTCTAAAGACCTGTTCGAAAACATACGAACATATAGAAAAATGCTAATATTGCACTACCAACCAACCTATACTTTGCCAACCCTATACTTTGAGGCTTTTAATGAATCCAACCACTCTCTTGGGATTCGGAATTTCATATGATGTGTGGTCAAACGCTGAGGGCGCTGTAGAGCCCCAGTTCTTTTCATAAATATTTTAGCCCGCCTTCGGCCAGTGTAATGGTTTTTATTGTGTATATAAGGAACATTCCACTGACATGATGAAAAAATATTGATATTTGAATAGGTTTGCTTTATGCAGGCGTAAATGAAATGATATGTATTGTATTTATTGTAGAAAAGGTTGCTTGTACATCTGTCCATGTACAGCCAGCCTATTAAAAATCGTAGGGTGTTATAGTAGCGTTTCGCGTTTCATGATTTCTCTCACAAAGGGCTCTCAGTTGTTCATTTTCAAATTGTCTTGCTGCTGTTGAATAAGAAGTGTGTATGGCGTAGTATCGGATAAGAGAGTGCGGAGAACAAAAGGTTTTACAATAGCAGAAAATATTGCTTTTGTTGTTTTTTGATTAATTTATTATGTGAGTACTTTAGTTGTACATTTTATTTGTTTGATTTAAGATAATACTGCATACACATGCATACAAGGCGTATTTTGTTGGAATTTTTCAACTCACACACACTGTCTGAATGGTTTTAATTGATTATCTTCATGTTCAATCCAAAAATTATCGAACTTTTACCAAGAAGACGTTAAAAATTATTTATACGCTTGTGCTATATACGTACTTGGCGTCTTCGATGTTCAGTGACATTAAATAGAACATTAGATTAAATATTACGCACTACTAACTAACTCATGAAATTTGACTGTTTTGTTGAATTCATTTCTTACATACAAACAAGTGTATTGGTTGAAATGGTTGGAATGGTTTTTAGAAGGTCGGAATTTGCTGCACAACACAGGATACAAAAAGAAAACCGAAATACGCCATAACACGCCTTATATATTTGTTATATGTTTAGACGTTCAGTAGATTACTTGTCTGGTTATTGCTTTTAATTTCTTTTTTACTTTATTATTCTGTTGTCGTTGCTCTGTAAGCGCTGCGTTACATCGTTCAAGTTTTAACTGAAAATCAAAGAACAACTAAATTCCATAATCAATGTTCCGCAGCCTATCGTGCACACGCATTTATCGAATATTCATATTTCTATTTCGTTATTCTACAATCTTTATTGTAAGTTTATTATGTTTGCACGTCTCTCTCTCTTTATTTCTATTTCTCTCTCCTTTTCGCTGTCTCTATGCTCACCACTGGCTGCTTGACTCTCCCATGATGTCAACAATAATAATAACATTAAAACAAAACACAATAATAGTTGTTAGGCTGACTGATAGTACCCTACAAAGTCAATGGGTTGCACCTACTGCCATGCCAATCGATTCGGATATTTCTTAAAATCGATTTAACCATGTTTGTCGGTCTCAATTAAATCTCTTCGCTCAAAAAAGAGTGAATTGAGTCGGACCATTTGTAAGGCCACACCTCCTATAGAGCAATTTTTATATAAGTCTTGACGTGAAAAATGTACAATTTTTATATTTTCTAAGAAGAGAGTGCACTCTAATGGTATGTGAATTATAGAAATTGGAGCAGCTGTTCAGAAGATATACCTATTAACCAAAAAGTGGTTTAATAGAATAATTTTACAATGCATGATTAATGTGAACAATGCAGACGTTTACGTACATTTCTGTTTATGTCCAAGCTTGCACGCTTTTGAAAATTACGCATTAATCCTGAACTTAGTGTACTTCTAAATTCGGAACTTTGTTCACATTAGTATCTTTTTTATATAAGATTGTCTTGTTATTGACCAAGCCTCGTTTCAGTACTTTAAATTTTATTTGAAAGTAAATTTCATATTAACACACTCCTGACCCATAACACCTGTAGAGCAGAAATTTGGTTCAAATCATTCCCTTTTTATCTATTTACCTTGTTATTAAAAATGGATGAAATCGGTCCGTGGATCTTCCTAAAATTTTACAAATAGTTTGTATGTAAGAAACCGTAAGAGAAACAAGAAATTAAAATTGTGCCAGAGTTTTGACGAAGCATTTCTATATGTTTGGAACACTCTCAAATAAACCACGCCTACTTATAATGGAATATTATTAAAGATATTAACGTGCTTTAATGATCTATTTAGAATATTTGACGCTAAGACGCCTTGAAAATCTGAAATTTAGAATGAGCTGCTTTATGTTTGGAGTGAATTTGTGAAGCACGCAGTACTTAAAAGCGTCAATTACACTCTATTTTGCAAGTGCGTAATGTTGGAGGGTATCCTAGATTTGGCATCCACCTAATATACCTTCTTTTTCATTTGTATTAATGTGTTTATATTCTTTTAAGAAAATGTTTACGACCAGGGTGGTGGTGAATGAGAAGGGATTGTACGGTAAGTATTATTTTTTTTAAATTATTCTTTTAATAATGTTACACATATGATACCCTATAATTAGCAGGGTATAGGTAGTATTGTAAGTGGTCTTTGTATTAGAAAGCATAAGGAGTCAATAAATTAAATATTATTCGTTCTTTAATTAAGAATCTTCTGAAATTGTTTCGTGTTGTTCGTACCAAATACATTTTTTACAGTAAATTTGTGTTTAAAAAAAAATTGCCATATACAAGGGAGGAAATAATTGTTATTTCCTTTCAGCTGTTCCCAAAATAATCAATTCTCCCAAGTATAAAGTTAGCAACATATTAAAAATCAATTTTGTTAATTGTTCATTTGCCCACTCATTATTAAATGTACCAAAAATAGTCTTTAGGAAAATAGTCAAGTGTGGCAACCTTTTTCAACCAGTTATTAACGTTTTATTAAACACCAACCAGAGAACAATAAGAGAGCTTTACATGAGATATGTAAGGGCGGAGAAAAGATAATTCAGGAAAGCAATGAGAACAAAACCTATGTACAAAGTCCAAGTGGTACAATAAATATATAGCATGCTAGAAAATTCTTCAATTATGTTTATTCCCATGGTCGTGTTTTTGTTAAAACATTTATGCAAGAATAATTTGTGGTTTACATGTATACGATTATGTGTTTATTTACATAGAACACATAACTCAAACGCTCTCTTGTTGATTGTTAAGCATAATTGGACCCCCTGACTTATACTCTTGTTGTGGAGCCGTATGTGGCGTATTTGAGTTACAAAATTTGGCGCGCACATGTCTTTGAGCATTTGTCCACCAAAACTCATTGAGAGGTTTTGAGCTTCTCTAGTGTGTACTTGTAGTGCCTCTGTGTGTTGTTGTTTTCTTTGTTATGTTCTCTGTTCACATGATATTTAGTACCGGGAATCTGTGCTGATGACTCATTGGGGTTTTTTCCAAATCAAACCAAAAGCAAAAGACGAAGAATCTAAAGAGTTTGTTTGTATGCATATCGTGGTTATATGTCATCTAAGCAGATATGGTGTTTTGTGTTTTGCCCGCGTTGCCAGTTGCGCCTATTTTACGTACTTGTACGCTGTTAATATATGTTAAGTACACATGTACAAAAAATTCATTTAATTGCTAGCATTTATTGCAAATTATTTATAGCGTCCACTTCAATTAGTTGGGGTAGTAAATAAATTTTCTCATTTCGTTTGCATCAAAGTTGAAAATATTCTCAAGTTGCTCTAGTTGCTGCAAAAGTAGGTGTGCGGATCACTAATTGCGTGTCTGAAGATAGCTTTAGTTACAAAAATGGACAAATGTTCGTTCTGCTTAAACATCTTTTTACCGCTTTTAATAATATTAACTTCGATGTTCTGGCAACTTTTCATGCATACCTTTGGACATATATACGTAACAAATAATAAATGATTTTTGTTTAAATGAAACCAAATAAATGCTTCCCTTACTTATTCTGAGGTGGGTTCTTGTTAAGGGTTCAGGTGCAGTGTATAATTGTAATAATAAAATCTAGATCGATGTCCGTCCCTATATGTACTTACTTCTGTTGGTATTCTCACAGTCGTCGAAATTGAAAAAATGAACTGAAATTTTTTACAGACAATTCCAATTTCTGTACACAGGTTTAGGTGAGATCATCAGAGAGGTACCCATGAAGTTAAATTCGGTTCACATAAATATAAATAGATGCGCAGGGGAGGGTCGATTAACAAACACGCCCAAAATTAACAAAAAAACTTTTTTGCATATAATCGGACGAATAATTTGATACGATTTCGTACCCTGTTAAAGGGCGCAACTAGGTACGGTACCTTGGTCGCGCACAATTTGTATGTGATTCTAGAGGGTATTTAAAATTTAGTTAAATACTTGTTAATTTTTTATCAGTAATAGTAATAGTTGTGGCCTAAAATAATCTACACATACATCCTGATATATGTTAGGTTACTTTGAATCGAATCGATCGCTCGCACTTTAATCAATTCAGGAAAAAAGCTTGTGCTAAGTGTTTCTTTGTGACACAAACAAAAATAAATACTGCGTACAATAAATGGAGCTTCAGTTTCTTCCTCAGCACTGACTCTCACTCTATTTCTATGGACTGTTGTCCGTTTGATATCTTTAAAATATTCCGTTATAGGAGAATTGAAAGCAAGCCACCATAAAATGTGTGAATAGTTCAGAAGCTAACAATTGTTTAACCCATAATACCACCGTAAGCATAAATTTCTTCGTTTTGTGTTTAATATGTAGTAGAAGCCTAAATAAAGTTATACGATCAGCTTATTATCTATGAACAAGTAGGAATTGAAAAGCTTTTAAATACATTTAAGCCCCGAATGGAATGTAGAAAAACAACAAAAGCAACACCATCAGCAACATACATCAAGAACAACCATAATGACACCAAACACACACACATAGGTAAGTAAGTAGATACAGGTAAAAATCGCACTGATTGAGGAAGAACAACCAAACGGAACGAAAGAGATATGAAGGCAACACTAAAATGTTTAATAAGGATTTTAAAGCATAAAATTCCATTAACACAAATATTCATAAACACAATATTAAGCGAAAGCAAGTGTGTGAGTGTGTGTGCAACTGCGCATTATGCCATTAATATGGAAGGTAGAAAACGTAGCAGAACAATAAAATCGGGGAAACAAATAATAAAAATTCCTTAATTTTAATAATGTGACGGCAGCACAGCAGTCAGCCACACACGCAGGCAGACAGACATTCGGTCAGACAAAGTAGGGACGAACAAATGTTTGTATAAGAAATGCCACGTATAGCATTGACCCTCAACTCGGAATGCTGTCTCTATCTCAAATGTACAAATAATTGTAAACAAGCTGCGATAAGTTGTCGATGAATGGAAGGCACACTACCAACTCACACCCAGAGATAAGCAGACAGAGCGATGCAGAGGCAAGCAAATTGTTATTTTTATGATGTTGTCGTTATTGGTATTATGCTGCAGAGTGGACACAAAAGTGACGAAACTAATTGCGGTGGCGACGTGAAGGTTACTTCTGCTATCCTGATTACTTACTGTCTTCTGCATCCACATATACGGCAACCAATTTGGTGCATTATTACAACACAATATATTCATGAATATTTGACAAGCGCACTTTGTCGCTAACATTACCACGAGTGAACTCAATCTCTGCCACAAAGCAACAAATTTATGATTCTTCCCCAAAACGGGAATCACATATGTCAACATTCCAGTTGAGGGGTTGTTGCAATTTAAGCACCCCATCTCTATGAGGACATATTTTTTTGATTTTTTAATTGTATCAGCATGGGTATGTATGTATGTTATACATGTACACACAACTTAATTGATATCTTAACACAGGGTGTGTACATAATTTATGTCAAATCACAGCAAATATTTATGACGGTGTTTTCGTTGGCGTTGATGCAAAAAATTTGCTCAACGATATAAAGGCGTAAAGAAACAGGCGCGGGGTACAGAAACCGTACAAGTACTATATTTGTAGCCTGCTTAAACGTTAAATAATATTATGAGATGAAACCAGTTAAGGTAGCCATCGATCTATTGCTTAAAATGTATATCATGCCCTTCCATCTGCACTGCATTATTGGGCCCCGCCCTGAAACGGAGTACCGGCATAGGTGCTTCGTCCAAGGATCACGGGGCCAGAACAAAAATGCAAAAAGCATATTATATAAGATACCTTGGAAAAATTTTTTGGATCAATAATCTACCTTTTAGCAAACATAATATCAATGGGATACCAACCCATGGGCAATAGGCTGTCCAAAGTTGGGAGATCAAATGATCGACAGTCCTACCAAAGACTAAGTTTGGTACCGCGGGGTACTGGAGCCCCAAGAACTAAGGTACTTGCCAGTACGTACTCTTGGGTAGGCCCCCTTGTGGGAGCTTCGCGGGGGCTGTAAAATCGCTATTGGTGCATGGCAAAAAAACCCTGTCACCAAGGGGTGAACTTACATAGCCTATGATGTAAGTTCTAAAGTTGGGACCTCCTTCGGGGGGGGGGGCGTAGGGACGCTTAAATCCCTACAAACGTCTAATTGAGTCTCCACGACGGGTATAGACGTAAAACACACACTTCATGCACTGCATTATATCGTGGGTGAAATAAAATTAACAAAAAGACAAGAAAGAAAACTGAATTTGGCTTTGGCCACATCTTAAATACCCTCTGCATCTACATACAACGGTTGGCGTGGCAGGTATATGATACGAATTATATTTCAGCCTGCAAGTCTGGTTTGATTTGGCAGTTTTTAATGCTGATCAAAAAAATATATTTTATACACTTCGTAGGGTCTGTGACGCCCCCTTCTGGGTGTTGCAAGCACAATGGCAAATTTTCGAAAAGTGAAAGTGACAACATACCAATCAGGAAGGAAGCATTAGTGCGTAGCCTGCGAAAGCGATATCAGTTTATAACTTTTTATAATTATTAACGGGGGTATACTGTGTGCAAGATGCAGAAAAGAGGCGTTAAATATGTCGGCATTTGGCATTTGAACAGTCATAATTAGTTTCCGCGCGCAAATCGTTATTTATTTTTACACAAAAATGAACTAATGAAATTGAAATTTGCTACACATATTACACCATACGTCGATGTGCCTAAAGTGGGCATGGTCGGATAATACAACCGCCCACAATTTACAAAAACCTCTTGTGCCTGAATTCAACGCAGAAGTTGACATATAATACATGCTACGCCTACTGTTTGAAGATTTAGTTTAATATTTTTTTTTTGTGTTCTCGTACTGTCCTTGCCTTCTTTACACACATTAGAGCCTGACAAAGATTCAGATTAGAGCTAGATTCCTATAAATTTGAAATTTGGTCTTAGTATGAATTTTCAACTGATAACTGGCTCTGCTACTGAAATTCCACAACACTACAGTTTTGCTCACAAAAATTCCTGAGAGTTATCTTATAACTTATCCAAAGTTAACCTGAATCATCAAATGGAATTTTTCAAATGTTACGAAATATTTACAACACAATAAAACTTTGAAACATTTATATGGAGCAATAGTTATTATTAACTGAAAACTTTTTGTTCTGAATGTGTGCCCAGCGAAACTAATCTTATCTTTAATAACTGCACATCATATATTTCGAAAAATGTCTAAATGTCCAAATGACACAAGTAAAAATGTTACACTCGGTCAAGCCCGACCATTTTATACCATTTTATATAGTTGTGGCAGTAAATGCGGTGTAATCGAAATATGGGAAGTGGTTCTAAAAATAGTCCGATCGGGTCCAAATTTAGCACAGAAAATCATGAATCTAGTTAACTGTTCTTTATGCATTTTTGTCAAAAAATTTGATCATAAAGGACCTTCTCTGGTTTGATTCGGTTTATTTTAAAAATTGTATACCGTTTAGGACGATATCTCCAAAAATGCGACCTGTAGCTTACACACAGACAGACAGGCAGTCGCACATGATGAATTCGATTTAGATTTTGATTCTGAATTAGTCGATATAATTGAAGGTGGGTGTGGCTTTTGCCGTTTAGGAGTTACAAACATCCGCACAAACTTATTTGCCACAAGCGGTGCAGCGTATAAAAACGAAGCATAGTAAGTAAGTCTCACATTAGTCAAATATGGCAAATATAGTTGATTATATAAATCAGCTCCCATCACCAACTCAAATGTTGTGGGAATAATTCCGTTTTATTTAGATGTTTTATAAAAAGTATGGCCATGAACTTCGCTTTCAATTATTGCATCTGTATACCTCTCAGACTACCAGTGAAATGCCGTAGCTTTGACTCAACCCAATGTTGAAATTCAACTCTTTTTTAACAAGCATCTGATATTGTATTTAATTGCATCTCGTCGTGTTTAATGTTCTTTAATGATTTGTTTGAATGCTTTTGTCGTACCCTTCGCATGACTTGGCGGGTATACTAAGTTTGTTATTTCGTTTATACAGAAGAAGGTTTCAGGGGCAAAGTATATATCAGCATCAAAGTGTAAGTCGGTAAATGTCAATTCGTGTGTCCCTCTATTTGTCGTAACTCGATTTTGAAGGAATCCAAATCAGGTGTCTCATGGAGTCTACCAACAACTCAGGGAGAAAGAGAACGTCTAGCCTGTCACACTGAATATATTGCAACAATTTGTTGTTGTTCTTGCCGGCTTATAACAATATAACAAATTCAAATTTATACGAATACCTTACAATAATAAATTATTTTATTCATTTTTATTGTTTAACATTCATACGTATTTGGAAGCGTGGGAACATTTTTGAAATGCTTCAATTCCCCACAAATAAAACTATAAAATTAAAACGCGAAAACCCAATTAAACGAGTTATTCATTTCAAAAAATTTATTAATCAAATTAGTAATAATACGAGAACGATATTTTTGTAAATTGAAAACCCAGACAAGGGCACACATGATGACGATAACAGTTGCGTCTGTTGTTTGATTTAATCAGAATTGGAAAAAAAAAAATATAAATAAAAATTATACTAAATTATAAAACAACAAACAAACCATATGTTAATATAACCTTAACACTGAATTCATGGTATGTATGGACGTAATTGTGCCGCACTGTGTTTCTAAGCGTCTAATTTTTTGTGTGACTTTAACATTTTTTGACAGTACAAACAGCCAAAAATATTGTTTGGGTTGGTTGTCGATATAAACAAAGCGTAGAATTAAAAGCACACACTTAAAAAACAGACAAAAATTTACTTTGGGCACAAAAAACAGACTTTTAATTTAACACAAAAACTCACATGCCCAAACAAAGTCATTGAAGGGCCAACCTGTTAATGAAATTGGGAAAATCGGTCAAGGAACACGCGACCCACGGAAAGGAAGTTATTTTTATTCGCTTTTAAACTGCAAAAGACCAGTAGGAAAGCTAATCTTAGCTTAGGCCAACTCTTAAATACCCTCCACATCCATGTACATCGATGCATGGGGTAATTCTATATATGTGTGGCAGACAAATTGATATTTGTCGATTTTGGGCGTGGCTTTTGACCGATTTTGCCTTTTTTCAGTAGTGATCTGCGTGCAGACACTAGAAGTGTCTAAAAATGTACGACCAACAGGCAGAGCTACTGGCATAGATGTCAGGTCTACTCAGATTTTGAGGATACAGAAATGACAATTCCAATTTCATTTCAATTGGAACTGCAGCACATTAGCTAACGTGGTCATGCGCATTCCACATTTGATATAAACCAAATTATTACAATTTTGTTCCCCTTTCTTAATAAAGTGCGATTATTTCGAAATTCTTCATAATACCTCCAATAAAATGTGCACAAGATCCCTGTGAACAACATTAAGCAACACATTATAAGTACATATAGGTGTGCATGTATGCATGCATGCATGTGTGCAAAAGATGAAGTTAGACTCCACCTCCGTAAGAGCAAAGGAAAATATAAACAACAAATCAGAGAAGACGATTGAATAAAATGCGCATCGTGCCAGCACGACATCTTAACTGATGATGAGTGGGTAGCCCCTTATAATAAAACAGACACACACACATTCACATTAACAAAACAAATACGTACGTAAGTGTGTATAAATAAAAGTCAGTGACTTACTCTTTGGGCGGCCATTTCAAATGTTTGTGTTTGTTGTTGTTGTTGTTGGTGTTGATGTTGGTGCTGGTGGTGCAATTGAATTTGTTGTTGTTGATGCTGATGATGTTGGTGCTGGTGTTGATTGGGCGACTGATGAAGATTCGTATGCTGGTGTTGAGCTAATGATCGTGCATTAGTTCGTCCTGCAACGGGCGAATGGGCGGGTGTTAAAATATCTTCGATATTTTGTTGTTGTTGCAAAAAATTATTTGTTTTTGGTGGATGGTGATGATGCTGATGCTGATGTTGATGTTGATGCTGTCCATGGATCTGGTGATGTTGCTGCAAACCGCCCACCTGTTGTTCCTGCGTATTTGCATAATAATTCATTGCTGTTAAGGAGATCGATGTTGTCGAAGCATAGTTGCTATACTGATGGTGTTTTTGTTGCTGTTGTTGTGATAATGATTGCTGATGTTGCTGCTGTGTATAGGTCGATTGTTGTGGGTGTTGTAAGTTGTATAGTTGCGTTTGTCTATTATTATCCGCCATCCAATTCGATGGTATCCGTTGCTGCTGCTGCTGCTGCTGCTGCAAACGATGTTGTTGGTGTTGCGTTGCAGTATTATTGGCAACGGCATGAGAATTATTGATGTCATTGTCGGTGTTATTATTGTTGTTATTATTATAATAGTAAAAATTGGAATTATTATTATTATTGCTTTGCATGTTGATTTCAGATTATACCAGAAATTCATTTGTTATTGTTTTTATCTTTTAAGTGTAATTGCAATCGATTGTTGGAGCACTGCTGTTAAATTGAAAGATTTCTAAAATTTTTAATAGCTTTAGAAATTTGCATACGCGCATACAGATGTATGTGTGCGATATTATTATATAACCTCGATATTTAATTTTTTCGAAAATATTAAAGTTGGGGCGTGATCAATGGTGCAGAGGTTTCCCAATTAATGGGAAGCAACGCTTGCTCTACAAACTGACACAAACCAGCTAATAATAAATGAATTTATGCATTGAAGAAATTGAATTTGTAGTAAGCTGTGAAAAATAGTTAAATTAAATCAAATGGATGCCAAATCTAGGATACCCTCCAACATTACCCACTTGCAAAATAGAACACCACTCCAAACAAGGAAAATAATACATGAAATATGTTTGAATAAACATATATACAATGTAATTAATTTTTGGGTGTGGCAGTATTAGTATTTCATTCCCAAATGGAGAATTCTTAACCAATCACTCGATTCGAAATAAATGCATTATGGACTGACACGCCCACTTAAGCCAATTTTATTCATTTTCACAATTTCATTTTGCAAGTGAAAAAGTGATGCACTGCATAAGGAAAAAATGTCTAAGAATTGTTATTGGGGTACGACCATTTCGGGGGCGTATTTTATTTTTAAAAAACCATTCAAAAGTATGAAGAAGGTAAAGGAGGAACGCCCATTCTAAATTTCAGTTCATCAAATATGCAAAATAAATCTCTGAAATATATTAACATTTATAATGAGTCCAATTTAGGTGGGCGTGGTTAATTTGAATTTTCCAAATATAAAAAGTCTTCGTTAATATTCTGGCAAAATTTTAATTTTGTATCTCTCTTGTCTGTAAAAAAAAAAAAACCCTGAAAACTGAACGATTTGTAAAATTGTAGGAAGGTCCGCGGACCGCTCTAACCTATTTTCAATACCAAGGTACTTAGGAATAAAATAATGATTTGCACCAACCTTTAGGTCTAGAGGTCTATAGTTCAGAAGTAATATGTAATTAACTTTAGAGTGTAATATAGGGACCACGCCCATTTTTGGCACATCCATGGATAGGAAAGTTATAAATATTCTTATCAAATTTCAAGTTCATAGGTCAATTTTTATGGCAGATATATTCAATTTTGTCGATTGTGGGCGTGGCTTTTAACCAATTTTTGTCCATTTAAAAGAGTGATCTGTGTACAGAAACTAAAACCTTTTCAGTTCAATATCACAAAATTTACGCCCGTGAGAATTTCAACAACTAATCGATTCAGTTTTTGATGCTGATCAAAAGTAGATATACTTTGTGCGGTTTCTGAATGACAAACTTCAACACCTTCTTTTTAATATATCCTCCGATGGGTTACTTGAATTTCTATTAAGCTCGTACAGTTAGAATGTACAAATAAAGTTCAAGAAATCAGAATTTATTATACTTGAAATGTATGTACATTTAACTAGGTTCAACACGTTGTGAACCACTGTGTCCGTGGACCGATGTTGCCTATTTTAAGTAGGATACCTTTCACATTGTATTTAATATTTCGGGTTTTGTCCAATTGAAATGGGAAACCGTCGAAAGACTCAAAGATTCCGTGCCCCTACTTTCACCGCGATATCTCAGTTTTTGTGGCCTGGTCAGTACCAACAAAAATACGTAGAAATTCACACGGAACACGGGCGGACAGAAGCGCGAGTGTGGCTCGCCCCTTTCTAGTACTTACAAACGTTAAACAAAACATTATTGTGATGATGGGTAAAATTAAAAATACGTAGATTTACGGCTGTATTCGCAGGTCCGTCTCCCTTCAAAAAATATTTGGCTAATCCTTAGTTTATGTACAAATGTGAACAATGTGAACATTTGGCTTAACCCAACAGTTTTTTCTTCTTCATTTGTATTTGGACATCATTAGTCCTCATTCAACCACCACTGCCAGGTACAAGTTCTGATACGGAAGAGTAGTAGGCACGCGAATCGTTAAAAGATGGCGCAAATGTTTAGGTCCCACGCCCTTACTTATAAACTTGTACGTATCTGTGATGTAACATTGGGATTGGTCGCAGTGGTTGGAGGTAAACATCGCATTATGAAATGTTTGCAGCACCAATAAAAAGGCTTCGGAAGCCCATTAAGGTATATATAGCATCGGTACCCACAACCGATTCGATCTAGTCATGACTAAGGAAATAATTTGCCCAAAGGAAAAAATTGAGATATCGCTTCTAACCTTGGCAGAAATATTAAGGTTGCATTGCATCGATGGTGGGTATTTGAGATTCAAATTAAACTTTTTCACTTGTTTTATCCCTATTACTAGGAGAGTTTCATGGATACATATATAAGACTTTATGGACAGATGGACGTAATCGGAAAACAGTGTAAAAACATAAATATATGTTTTTTATTATTGCTGTGGGCCTCTGCCTTCTCTCTACCAACCGTTCTTCAATTCCTAACTGACACCAATGAATTTTAGAAGGAATTGTCTAAGACACTAATCTAAGACTGCAAAAAAGTCGTTATTGTTCTTACAGTTTTACTGCATATTTAAACCCAACTAATGATAAGCTATAAACTTGGTGGTTGGGTATCCTTAAATGAAGTAAATCAAAAACTATCTTCATCGGGGTTGTTTCGAAGCTTTCTCTTAACTGTTCAGGCAATTAAACGAGGCACAGTTGGTTATGTTAGGTAGTAGTTAAACGCCTACTTATAAACAAACTTATGAAAGTATTAGGAATCCATTTTGAAGAGAAAACTTTAACTAATTAATTACAATTGGAACGAATCTTTTTGTTTGAAATTTGCAAATCGAGAGGCAAGAAATCTTCCTTATACAAATTACCCAATCAGAAATAGGAGGGAAACACCGAGTGGGTACATTCGCCCTATGCTAGGGCTCTTACTAGGTTCCTGTGCACGCTTTTCACTCAAGAACTCAATTAATGTTTTCGTTAGAAAGTTGAATTATTTAATTTAAGCCGCATTTTCGAAAGCATTTCATGTTCTGAGTACCAAATGTTTGTCGTGTTCTCTAACTTGATAAGTTCACGGTTTTAAGAGCACTTTTACTTTTTTTATAATTTTTAACGACATTTGCTTTGTGTATAAATTAACACACAAGAACTCCCACACCCAAATATTATCCGCATGTGTACACACGTACACATTGTTATGAACTTGAATTTGTTATTGTTGTTCTTTTTGTTAAGATGAATAAATTAACATTAAGGAAAAAAACACACACACGCGCACACACGAAACGTTGCTTTTAATGTTTATCTTTTTTCAGGTATAATTCATTTGACTGTGACTTCTCTGTGGCCCAAAACAAAGGTGGTTGACATTTATCCGCTTAAACCAAGATGGGGTTGTTTCACACTAACTACAATAAAACTACAATAAATGTATGAGTACTTATGCATACAGTGTAGGACCACATACGCGAATAATTTGCACAATGATTGCACTTTTTTGTTAGAATCGAATTGACGTTCACTTCAAACTAAAAGAACACCGTTCCTCGATAAAGGCGTGATATCACACATGTTGTTTAAAATACGTTTAGTTTGGTTGTTACTGTTACAATTTTGTCCAAAATTGTTTACATCCTTACTTAAGCAAGGCCCGCAACATTATGAGAGACGAAATGTAAGCCGAAATTTTCGAAACCTTTTTTTGTTTTGGTGCGAGTGTGTAAGTAATAAAACTGGCCGAGAATGGCTAAAGTAATATTATTATTATTGATATTGAAACTCGGGGGACCGACTGCCAGGCACTCTAAGTTAAGTGCTAGCTAGCTAGCTAGGTGGCTGATTGCTTGTCTGCCTGCTTGCCTGGCTGGCTGGTTGGTTGGTTGGTTGGCTGTTTGTTTGATTGTTTTGTATATTTATTCGTTTACTTACAATACTGACGACTGAGCAAACCACACAGACACATGCGAATATGCGCGTTTTAACGTACTACGCATATGTATGAATGATCAGAAGCGCGAGACACTTTGCTTAGTTCTCTTACGACCAAGGAATAAAACGACAACACCAACCCTTTGTTTTCTTTTGTTTTGCTTTTTAAAAAAACATCGCTCAAAAAAGTGAACAAAAAAAAAACAACAAATATGTATAATTTGTTGTCGCCGCCGTTGTGTTAATACATTATTATACGATCATTGCATTGTTATTATTATTATTGTTGTTGTTGTTGTTGCTGTTTATATGACCATATACACTTGGCCGCTTCGTATGTTCCCCGGTGTGTGTATATTGCGAATTAGTCTTGTGTCGCCACCGACGCCACTGCTGAATTGATATATACGTTACACATACCTGCACACACGCACACACATTATACTACAATGGTCACTTGGAAAATATCATAATAATAATAATAATAAATAAAAAACGACAATTTGAATATTGGCCGAGTGTTAAATGTTTTGTATTGTTGTTATTGTTGTTTTGTGCTGCCCACTAAACAACAAAAATTGTAGATTGTTCTCTACTCCATTATTGTTCAAAAAAAAAAAATTGTTATTATTGGAACTCGTGAATGCAAAACCCCCCAAATATTTAAAAAAAAACAATAGAAACAATAACAAATGAAAAGGTAAATTTACGCTCTCTTTTAACGATTCAGCTCAAACCTCAAATTCTGCACTAAATAGGTTTTATATCTCCTTCCACATAGAATGGGCGTGTCTTACTCAGTTTGCAACTCCCAAAGGAAGGTCTCAGAAAAAATTCATGTTGTTCATACTCTCACAGTCGTACAAATTAAGATTTTGACGACCAAGATTGTTTTGTAACTAAATTGGGCAAAATCAACTGAAAGCCATGCCCACCCATATCAATAATTTATCTATCTGCAACAAAAATTGAGCTAAAAAGTTGAAATTTATATTAAGACCACCTTTCCCATAAAAATGTCCAAAACGGACATGGTCGGATGGACACACATGCCCATAATTTGACATACCTCCCCTCGTGGTCACTCTTTCTACATAGATGTGGAGGGTATTTAAGATGAGACGTATGCCACCTTGAGATTGTTGCTTGTTTTAAACTACGCCTTGCAATGGATTTGCTTATTATTCAACATATAGGCCGAATTTATTTATTATAATGTTTCAATACTATAATGACACAAAACGGTACATGTCGATGAGTGCTGATCGTGGGGATAGAGCACACTTTGTGTATAAGACGAAATCGAAATATTATTTTGGATGCGATTGGCCATAATAAATGTTCGACTAGATAATCGTTTCTAATTATTCAAAAGGATGTTTTGATGGAGTCGCCGTAATCATCATTATAATGTAATCATTATATATAAATATGTGCATATAAACGCATGTGTGTGCATTCAAAAGTTCGTGCATACATTCACAATATTTATAATAAAAAATCTCCGTTTAATTAATTATGTTCGTTGAGCGTCGGTCATTAACCGCTTTTTAAGAGAGAAGTTAATTTTTTAGTGCGCGTTTTTTATGCGTTTTCACACATTATTTTAAGCATTTGCACACGAGTTGTATTTATACGCTTATGTTGCTGCTGCATGAATGCCTCGCTTTGCTTTGCTTTGCTTTTTTAATGTGTACAATTTTCATAATTATTTTACACTCACAACACATCCTCCACAAACACTTATTTTTGCTAATGATAGTTTAAAATTTTTTTAAAATTGATTACACACACTTGCACATGTCTGCCTCCTTCCGTTCATTAAAAGACATTTATTTTCGCTTATTTTCGTACCCACTGTCTCAAATAATCGCTTTCAATAATTAAACAAAAAAAATAATAATAAAAATAAATAAATAAATTCTATGTATGAACGCCTTCAATGAATGATCACAAATGTCAAGCACTAATGCCAATGTGTGGCCGGCAAGCTAAAGTTTAAACTGAACAACAGTAATAATAACAACATCAACAACAAAACAAAATCTCACACACACACACACACACACACACGTTTTTCGTTGTCGCTTGTAAAATACTAGCAAGCGAAACAAAAACAAAAAAAAAATGAATGACTAATAAGACCAGCACGCGCTCGCTACTAACAATAACAACAACAAAAACAAGAATATGAGCAACACCATCAATCAAGTAGCTGAAACAACAATAACAATAATAATAATAACAACAACAAATGTTATTTAATACTCTACATATAATGCAAATACAAAATAATTATCACTCAAGAACCGAAGCAAAGATTTGCCGTACAAATGAAAGACACACACAAACACACATGATTCCAAATACTATAATCTTAATGTTATCTTAGAATGATCAGCAAACACCTTCAACATGCAAGGCACTCGCAGAGAGGCATTCTTAAAACGCGTAAAAAATCCAACTCTTTACGTTTACGTCTGTGCAGCATCACACAACAAAAGTATGTTAAAAGGCACACTGGCGGATTAGATTGGATTAGATTGTACTAGTTGGCAGAAGCCGCACAGTTTCTGCCTCATTGTTCACAGAAGAAAATTAGTTTTCGTTCGACCACCATTACGTTTGGACCACTTTCATCCATATGATCGACAAGACCCAACTGTCGCAGACATTGATTTTTTATACGACAGTTTATGTCAAAGTCGATGTAAAGCTCATAAAGTTTATGATTCATTCTAAGGCGGAACTCATGGCGAATGCAAGTGTACAGGCCAAAATCCTTGTGAGGAACTTTTCTCTCGAACACTCTTCAAAAAGCCTCGTCGTTTTGTGTCTGCGTCTACGCTTCGGCACCCTTGAGAAACACAGGACTTATGAGGGTTTTATGTAGCTCGAAGTTATATCGGTCAAAATATATTGATTTAGTGATGAAGTGATTGGTTGCGTTTATATATATACGCCGCATTAGTAAATTTCACCTACTGCGGTCACGATTTGTAGTAAGGAGTAGTAAAGGAAATAAAAATGAATAGAAAAACAAATACAAAATACTCTAAAAATAGTTGTGTGAATATTTGTATTTGAAAGCCGATAGAGATGAAGAGGTGTGTCCTTCAACAGAGCAAAGATCTTCTAAAACTGGTAAGAACGTGAGGGCATAATGATGAAGGTACCTTCTCAATCTCCCTTTCCTTCCCCTTTGGAATTTCGTACACATATTTACATCCATACATTGTGCCACAGACACGCCCACAATTACAAATACTATACTCAGCGTAAAATTCGACTCTCAAGCTGCGCTGTTAGAGGCCACGCGGCCACCTGCCAAATTTACTTTTCTTACTTGTTTTCAGTCTAATAGAATAATCGTTTCTTTTCTATGGGAGCAATGATTATAAAACGTCGTCAATTTGGTGTCCCAACAAATTTATTTCATTTATACAATGTCTCCGAAAGAGAGATCTGTTTTTTCTATGCTCAATTTCAATGAAGGAACTGACGTATGCAAAAACACAGCAGGTGATCATAGTGCCACACACACACACACACACACACACGTTCGTAATGACACTCTGTGTAATGTAATGTTTGTGTTTTGTTTTGTTTTGCTTAGTTTTTTTGTCTAAGCAATAAAGCAATACACCAAACAATGTATGAATCATTAAAGGTTAGAATGATGTGATCAACAGCCAATCGTCACTTAGTTACTCAAATTTATCATTTCATATATTTGAATGAGTGAACAAATTGAGAGCTTTCGCCTGCTGCCGAGCAATGCAATGTAATCGTTCCAAGTGGGACAATATTTGACATGTATAAGCATGTCTGCCGCACCTCACAACAAATGAATAGGAATCGTAAGAAACGAGACACCAAGACGCAAAACAAAAACAATTATCAGGAAAAAGTATGTTCGCATCAAATGCAACTTTTGATAATTAGCGCTAGAGCTAAATTGTTGTGTATAACGAGCATTAATGCCTCATAGAGTGGAGGGTGGAGATGCGGCGTTCTTTGGAATCTTTTAATCACAACTTTCCTTGCATGTTAATGTTGGATTGGAGAATGGACAAAGGATTCTTTATGGCATTGCATTGTATTATTTATTTATTGCTGGCGAATTAAGTTATTCAGTTATATGACTCATGGGAGATAATGACACTTTTGCTTTGAGTGAAGAATTTTCATTAGACCTCCAGACTAGACTTTACTCCGGGAGTATAATGAACCCGACTCAAGTGCGCTTTATACCCATTGGACATTTTATGCATAATGCAAGTTTACTATTTATTCAAATGCAAAACCCTTCGCTCACACAACTCCCTTTAATGGCGATTATCACGATTTCATTCATTCGTAGGAGGTTTTTGACGTAATCAACTGGGAACATGAAAGTGTTTGACGTCACACATACTTCTTTATCTAGCCATATTATATATAAACGTAGATATGGTTAATCCTCCAATTTACCCTTAACCGCTTATGCATAAGCTTTCTTTTGCATATATACCGTAAGTAGCTAAAAAAAAACAACAACTAATCGTTGAGTGTTACAGCTCTGGTGCTATTATAGAATTTGCGGTAGCACAATACTTATAAATATGTTGTAGGTCTTTTATTATTGTGTTTTTCGATGAATCATTCTAATAAAATGAAATTTTTATTTTTTATTTATTTGTTCAATTTTTAATCTAGTTCTTACGCACGTTGTCTTGGAGTTTATATTAGAATTTCTACACACCACAGATCTCAAAATTGTTAAGCGTTTGTAGATTTTTGTAAATTTTTTTATACGTAAATAAAGCGAGGAAAGAGGATGGAAGCTCTCGAAAGAGAGCAAAAGATGGTGAATTTGATCTTCAAACTCGACGATTTTTGTGTACACAGTATAAGATTCTCCACAGTTTCCATTCTTCTTCTTCGCCTTGTTTTTATGTAGTTTATATACGCAGAGATTATTTGAAAGTTTTATATTTTTATGTTAATTATGTGACCGGGCCTAGGTTTATAAAGTTTGGAATTTTTATTTTTTGTCTTACCGCAGTTTTTGCGCCATCACCTTTTTCTTAATCTTAAATATCCTTCACATACACAATTGTGGGCGTGTTTATTATCCAACCATGCCCCTTTTTTGGTACATCGATGGATGGGTTAACTATAGCTATGCATAAAAAATTGCAAGTTTGTAGCAGATATATATATTTTTCGATTGTGGGCGTGGCCCTTGGCCGATATTAGCCATTTTAAAAAAGGCGTTCTGCGTGAAAAAACTAAACGGACGGAATGCGGCCAAACAGAAACGCCGACATCGATTCGACAAGTTCCTGAATACATTTTATAAGCGTGTGTGTGCGACTGCTTCCCTCTACAAGCTACTTGTTACAAGCGTCTTGGCAAAATGAATATTCCCGCGACCTCAACGTAGCGTGTATAATTGATTTAGTCTGCACTAACCTTGAGGTGGACCTTGGTGAGAACTGCTCAGATTATGAGATGAGTTCTCGGCTTTTACCGACGATGTAAAGTTTTATGAAATTTCATCAAAAAAAATCTTCTATTACGATATGTAGGCGGTTAGACAAAGGCAGAGACAAACAGAGTGTTCGTAATTCGGCATACGCTTGTTTTCTTGGGTTTTCTTTCATTAAAACATACACGAAATCCCTTCAGAGACGCTTGATTTTAATCATTTTCACATTTCTCATTTCTTTTCATTGCAAAACATTTATTTCAAATTATGATACCATTCATTGTTTGTTTGTGTTGTTGTATTCCATAAACAAGGTTAAGGGGAAATGCAAGGACAGGTTGAAATATTCAAATATTCAATTCAAACGCCCGACTCCATATAGGACTCTTAAGGGTTTTTAATATTTAATACTTACAAAATATATTTTATTAAAATGCTTCCACTTGAAGCAAAACGAAGATGTCTGTCCTTCCGCTTTATTCTTAAAAACCAAAACCAACACGCTATGCGAAGTGTGGAAATTGTTCAAAATCTGAACCATGTACATAGTTTTTGACTTCACATTATTTGGTTTTCCTAGAACGTTTAATGTTCCACAAGTCTTCTAAACCTTTTTTCCAATAAAGTAAAAACATATGTGACTCAATTAAGGCCAATGATTGCCATGGCTGTTGTGAATCTGAAGAGAGAAGTGCTTGTACATATATTACAAAATGAACTTCAAAGTGCCACATATGCGAACAGTCGTTTGAAGGAACGGCAAGAATTTATTATTATCATAATTATTACCAATTTGTTGTTGTTAAACTTAGGTATGTTGCAATCTTAATTACTCGTGCGAGATGTACGTATAGCCTTGTTACCTTACAACATATCTTATTGATTATAGCGCTTCACTTATGAAGGTGATAAAAGCAATTAAACGAAAAGTAAACAAACCGCAATTAAAAAACCAAATACGGCTCAAACCAATTTTTAACTACCCTACACGTATGTAGGTACTAACGGGCAGGTAAATACATTTTAGGTAGGACTCCGTTTGACTAAAAGCAAGTGAAAACGTTATAATCGGTCACGTCATATTAATACTCCACACCACTTAGATCCTTAAAATATGCTACAATTAGTTTAGTTGTACGCGGGGCACTGCCGTATAAGTCAGGGAATGGAATGGTATACTTGAGTGTGGATGCGGTATTCGCCGTTTAGGAGTTTCAGGCATCCGCACAATCTTAGTACACCGTATATACCTACATACAAACTCTCAGCTTTCTATCTCAATATTTACAAGCGTAATGCATATGTGCCTACAATCGATCAGGAATTTGTTGTAAAGTCTTTGACGATTCCTTCAGGGCGTAACAAGAGTAATATTCCCCCCATCTTATGCATAGCTTAACAAAATCTTGAATATCCTTCACCCAGGCCCAGCAGCAATTATGCCTAAAGGTTGAATAAGCGCTTTAAAAATCACATGATGTGTTTTTAAACTGATTTAACGCTAACCCTACTGGCGTGCCAAAAAACCGAAAAACCAAAACCGAGTTTTCAAGCGATATCTCAATTTTTTGCAGCCTGTTCACTAAGGGAAACATAGAGGACCGCACAATCGTTTCATAATTTTATATCGATCAAAAATTCATACAAATACTTCGTGGGGTCACTTATAATTATTTGAGGGCGTTGCAAGTGATTCAAGGAGGTGAGTATAATAAAAACAACGGGTTCTAAATTATACTTTTATGTTTTCGATATTGTGCATATATCGATACAAATTTCATATTTTTATATTTTGTAAAATAATTTGTCCGTTGCGTTGGGCACCCCTACAAGGAAAGTAAACAACGTAGTGTATAGACCTGATTTGATGTACTCCTCATAATCATCCATAATCTTTTGGCTGATTTTAGTTGTTGTTGCAATGACAAATGCTACAAATATTAACAGTGCACAACCGCCGTAAAGACTTTACATTTAGATAAACATTTGACAGCCAAATGTTTACGTTTTTCCCGCTTTTACTATTTTTTGCCATAATTGTTTTATCCTTTACCTTTACAGGCGTTAAATCAATTTGCGCAATTCATTTATAAACATTTATACTTGACCAATATAACAATAACAACAACAGAGTGAATGTAGCAAATGTGCATGTATGTGCGCAAACAATGTGTTTCATGGAGAATGGAAAATTTGGTTTCACAAAGAACGCTTGCAATAAATAGATCGTCAACCAAAACAATTGCGAACCAAACACGTGTTCCTTTTTTTCTGGTGGTTGTCGATCGCAGCCAGTAACCGCACGATCATAATGGTTTACAATTGGAAAACCTGTTTTAGGGTTTTTTGTTTAACATCTACAGGCATCTACACATGACGCAGACGTGCATGTGTGCTGGCATTGTACAATTATATTTTGACGCACAAGCACACTACGTATGACAACATTTGACAACAGCATCGTTGCATTACAATTGCAATTTGGTGCAATTGTTTATTCATTCATATGTGGCGCGGCGTAGTATTATACCAACACCTTGAATAACTAAGGATGCATAATATGTACTGCGCACTAATGCATACTTGCACGGATGCCTTGTTGGTGTCGGTTGGTGTCGTTGGTACGTATTGTACGCATGTACCTCTCATTATTGCAAACGTTTGCAGCCCATGTATAAACAAGGTACAATACAATGCTCATAACCACATGTTGCATGCAGCATTCGCTTGTTTACCGTTAATGTAAACAAACCGAATCAGCATCAAAACAACCACCAGCTGTTGTTATTGGCGCGCGAACACTTGGCGTTTTTATACGCACACATACACACACAATATGTATATGCTTGCAACAAACGTCCACATATTTACAACAATAAATGCTTAAGAGTAAATAGATTTGTGTAGTGCGCACACATTTATGCGATTGTAGTGGTTGTCGGGAATACCGATTCATGGTACACCGTGCAAAAAGATATGACTCACATATCTTTAACGATTGTGTGTGACATTATTTGTGATCCATACAGTATTTGGTACACCCTACAACTGAAAGTGGTGTATTTGACTTGGGACGAACCCTTCACATATATACATAAAGAAATATACAAGTGGTGCCCTCTTTTAAATGTTATTGAAGTATGGGTTACACTTTTCCGTGCCTTTTATTTTACCCCGCCCACTTTTAGTATCTCAATGGATGGATCGCAATAACTATAATTGGAACGCACTACATTTCAACTTCTTTTCTCCTATTTCCTCCTAAATTTCAACTTTACAGCAGATGGATACATTTTTGTTGATTGTGGGCATGGTTGTGAGGCGATTTTGCGCGATTTCAATGGTAATCTGGGTGCTGGAACTAATAAAGTATGTAGATATGTGTGAGCTACTTAAACGTTTATTTTATCAAAAGTTGGAGATATGGATTACTTTGTCACATGTTTGCAAAACCTGGAATGAGACTTTGAAAGCCCCACTTATATAAATATTTGACCCAATCTCAACTTATTTTGTGTTACGTGTTCAACCTAATCCAGTTATACTCATATCTTCAGAAGGCTTCCGGGACCCCACAACTTATGATAAGTTTCTATCTCTTAAATAAATATATTTTTAATTAGAATCGAGTCATTTTGGCATTCGTCTTTGTATCTGCCTACGAGCTGTATACCCCTTAGCATCTAACATCCCCTAGCGAGACTGCCGACTGCTTCACATCTCCTTAGCTACGTCGAAATACTCGTATGTATATGTTGCAATGGCATTTATCTTGTGCTAGTTTTCGTCGTTATTATCAATTGTCGCAGAATCGCGGACAGTTGTAAAAAGACACGTTCCGCGTCTTTTACTTCTTCGACACAATTTGGGTATAGTGCAGAGTCATCATGTCCGAACTTATGTACACGCTGTGGTAAAAATTAATCTCCCCTAACTTCCTATTTTTCCAAATGTTAAAATCAGTCTCATTACATTCGCTAGAATGTCGAGCAACATTTGCTGCGTTCTGAGTCCGCAGATTGTTCGCAAATAAGTGATCCGTTGCCCACCGCTTACGTATAAATGTGTAGGGTGTGCTACTTTCAGCTTAAGCCAAAATATTACTCTTTCAATTGTTTGCTTATTCCACAACAGAAAAGCACGCAACAACAAAATATAATGCATGCGGGCAAATTATAAAGTAAACATACATGTTTCTGTACAAACGAGTTGTCTGTAAGAAACATTTAGAGGAGTGTAGGCTGTGTGTCTGTCCACTGTCTGGATGACAAGCTGGTCGATTCTTTGTATTTGTTTACATATTTATTTTCTGGGTTTGGCTACTGATTAACTTTATGCTTTTGCTTTACTTCTATCACAACATACGTTTACCTTTGCGATGATATCTCAACAACAATTGTCAAAATTTTTTCAGATATTGGCTATGTTTGAGTTGTGTTGAGTGGCTAATTGGAATGGAAATCATATTTACATATATATATATATGTACAAATATGTTTATATGTATATATATACAGATCAAATATATGCAAATGTTTACATACATACATATTGCATATTTCTTGAGTACAATGTGAGTTCAGCGAGAAGTTAAAAGCCATAATGCGCCACTTTTTGCTGTTATGTAGCTTGTGAAATCAAACGATTACCGTGTGTTTTTCAAATATTAAAAATAAGGGCCTCTGTACCTTCATTTAACACAGCGTTGTTGTATACTTTCAAAGTTAGAATAGTTAGTTGGAAAAGTTGGTTGGTAAGTTTTTAGTTTTTTTTTCATGTGACTTTTGTTGAAATTTGTAATGATATATTAGAAATTATGAAAAAAATGACTGACTCATCGAGTTCTCGTCAGCATTCTTCCTGTGCAATTTCATGCGCAAATGTTTTATATCAATAATTCACATTTCAACTTACAGCCCTACATCAGTATGAATGCTATCCTATATACGAGTATATGTTGTATGATGCACTAAATACATATGTTACTCTATTACATATAGTTTGAAGTTTTTTTTGTGATGAATTCAAATTTTATTCAAATTATTTTAGATAAAATCGCTCTTTTTCGATCGTAGTAATAAGCACTGCTGTTATTATGAACACTACTGTATATCCACATCGATGTGCCAAAAATGGGCGTTGTCAGTTAATAGAAACGCCCACAATCGATAAAAGTCCATATATCTGCCACAAAAGTTGACCTATGAACTTGAAACCTTGGATGCCTATTCATAGTTACCTTATTCAGCGATGTGCTAAAAATGGGCGTCGTCGAATAATAAACACGCCCACAATTTACAAAAAACCATGTTCACCATAAAACTAAGCTGATACGAAAGACACACACTATTAGAGGGCGCGATATATATGTATATATTTTCCACGCCCACCGTTGTGTATGTGGAGGGTATTTAAGGTTTGGCCCAGGCCAAAGTTAGTTAGTTTCCTTACTTGTTTTTTGTTACAGGCAAGCCATAAGAGATGCAAAAATCAAAATGTTGCCAGAATATTAACGAATCATTAACTACAATATTTATATTTTTGGAACGTCAAGTTACCCACGCTGTCGGAGACTCCTCAAAGGGTATATATTCTGAATCAGTATCAAATATTGCGCGAATCTAGCTATGTCGACCTGATTGCATAAATTGAAATTACAATTCCACACTTTGCTCAATTGTTGGTAGTTTGCATAGTTGGTTGGCTGGTAGTTGGTATTGAAATTAGGCAAAGTCTACAATGCAACGAAAATAGAAAAATGAGCACTTTTTTACGTAAATTTTCCTCCTTATTTATAAAGTGCAGAAAATATACTTCTCGTTTGGGGGTATTCAAGTCAAATGGTCTCAGCCATACATACTTTTTTACTTGTTATCTACATTTTACTTGATAACGAACAATACTCATACGCCACAAAGTCTACTTTTACTATAGTATGAATGTATACTTCCACACATAAGCGTAAGAATTCTTACTCATTATACCCTCTACAAGAGATGGGGGTATACTAAGTTTATTATGCCGTTTACAACATTTAGAAGTCCCCACAAAGTTATCGATCTAGGCATGTTTATCCGTGAAATTCATGCGAAATTTGGTGCAAACATTTATCTAGACAGTCTGCACGCAGATCCATATTTAAAATGGGTAAAATTGATCAAAAGCCATGCCTACAGTTGAAATTTGATGCACATATTTATGAATATCTCATCCATTGAGGTGCCAAAAAAGTGCACGGTCGGTTAACAGACACACACATACACACACGCATAAAAGTCGACTTGCAAGCTGATATATAATAATAAACTATTATAGGGTGTCATTATGTACCTAACACGCCCACTTTGTATGTAGATGTGGAGGGTATTTAAGATTTACCCCAAAACAAGTTTAATTTTCTTTCATGTTTTCTATTAACCAATACCCATACGCCCATATTGTAGATAGCCTTGAGCAAGTTATGTGTTTTTTGTATAATTATAGAAAAATATTGTTTTGTTTCTAAACACACCGTGAAATAAAACACGATCACAGCCGCACGTTATGATGTGTTAAGCTCCTATTATTAGTTAAATGTTTAAGTAAACAAAAGTCGAGTGGAAACACTTCACAATTATACAAAATCGCTGTAAAACATAACAAATGTATGCCAGCAGTCATTGTCTCTAATCATTCCGGTGATGTGCTCGTGTGTGGCATTAATTTGCTAATTGTAAAATAAAGTAAATTATTTACCAACACGATGAAAAACATGCATAATGCCGAACGCAATTGAAGCAAATTCCATTGAATGCAGTCAAACACAACATTGTGCATAATTCACAAGTATCGGGTTTTTTATGAAAAATATTCTCTCTCTGTACTATACTATATAAGTAGGATCAAATTTTACGAATTTCTCTGCATTGTGATACTGAGGTAAGAGCCTTAGAGTTGTTGGGATCGTAGCTGCTTCCTTAAGATTTTAGATTTTCATCCTGAATATTATAATATACGCTCGGGATCACAAACCTGTTTTTTTTTTATATTATAAACTAAATTTTCATACCTGAACCGCTAATGCCAGCCCACTCCTGCCATAGGCAACCATTTATATGTGCACGTTAAAGTGCTTGGATTGCATGTGTTCGAATCATTTTGAATATTTTAACGTTTAATTACATTTCAACGCTAATAGTTGCATTGCTTGGGCGCGAGTGTGCAGACGATGACAGTGTAAACGTTGAAAGTAAGCTGGAAATGAATTACTTACATCGTACATATTAATTATTGTCGTTTGTTTTAATTACACTTTTCTTACGTTGCAATTGATTCTGGCCTTGACCTGATTTTAGGACATTATTCAACAATGACACACGTTACAGATGATAGTAAAGATCTAAATACAATGTTTTGCTTGTTTCGATTCGATTCTTCTCTTTGAACCATCACATTAACATTGTCATGAATGTAAATCTCTTTAATTTAGTCTTTGAAAAGTTCTCTAGGTATAGAATTTTGTTTATAAACGATCCACAAGGGAGTAGATGGTGTACGAACTTTAGAAAACCCATGTAATAAGCGGAAGGAGCCTTTGATTTTGTGGTTAATAGATTTATGGCAATTGTGGGTGCGGCTCGCAAGCGATTCCGTTTAACTTAAATAGGAAACTAGAAGTGTTTGTATAAAATTTCATTAACAGGATCAGATTTTGATGCTGATTAAAAATATATACTCCCTGTGCGATCTGCGGCCCCTCTTTCCGGAATAAATTACAAACTTACAGCGTCAGTCTGTCAAGTCGCAGTTACACCCAAGTGCATGGTGCAAAGCTTTCTCTATTTAAATCTGCCAAAAAATATTCATATAAAGATTATGCAATTGGGATATGAGCAGCAGTCTGTTAAATAATAAACAATCTGAATTTATTTTATAAATGCCATTATTATGTTGTAAGACTTAAATTGGTCCATGGAGATGATGAGACATTTCACAGATCGTCTCGAAACGACCAAAATCTCTTCTTTTCTTCACTTTTTTTTCTTTTTCTGCTTTTTCACTTTTCCGTTCTTTTTATGTAAATGTTGGAGAAAATGGTGTGTTAACAATATAGACATTTATCATTAGGCGAAAAAGTGAGGGACGAAATGTTTGAGAAAACACTGACTGAGATTTGATATCTTCCATTAAAAAATGATTGAAAAATATTTACATCTGTTACACACGTTTACGCATGTTTACAATTATTTTAATTTGCTCTTCTCTTTTTCATTTTTTTTTATCAAATTTTACTTCAAAAATGCTTCATAAATATGTTTCCTTTTTTTATAAAATTTGTCATGTTTTGTTTGGTGCATAGATCGTACTGTGTGTGTTTCTCTATATACATATGTATATAGTACTCTTTTTTTCTTATTTTCTTATATATTATTTCATTTTAGTAATTTGCAGAGAGAGAACATGATTTGAGTGCAATTATTTAATAATTTTATTGTGCCCTCCACATAAGAGGTGTCCGGAACTCTGCAACAAAAAAATCTGAATTGATCTGGCTGTGCCCGTCCGTTTGTCCGTGTGTATGTTTTGGAATATAAGTTTCTATTTAAGTTGGGAGAAATCAGCAGAAATCATTTGACAATAACTTCTCACGGTCGTAAAAATAAAGTTTTTAATTTAAATAGGGCACAAATCCACATTAAGATTAAACTTTATTCATTGACTTATCAATAGTGGATGAGGTTCTCTAACGGACACGCTTATAATTTACAAAAAACCCTATTGTGTGTGAATTGATGCATATTACGTGCATTTTTAAAATGCGTGATTAGGTGGCTGCCACACTCACAGTTTGTATTCAGCTTGAACGTAGATGTGGAGGGTATTTAATATTTGACCGATGCCAATATTCAGTTTTGCTTGGTTTTTTTATTTTCTATTAGAAAAATATGTATTCGTATATATTTTGTTAATTTGGCAGCTAAAATTAAATTAGTGCACTTTATTTAAAAAATATGTGTTTTTTTTATTCATTTTGTGCTCTCAACTTTTATAAATGACAAATTTTTGTTAGTGTTAGTGTTAGTGTTTAGTGAAACAAAAATCTCATTCTTGCATTTTGTGTGCAAGTATTATACTTCCAAAAACAGATTAGTAGTTAGTTATACTTGTGACAAACATCCCCACAAACTTAATGTACCCCACGCCACAAGTGGAGCAGGGTATAAAAAATACATACATATGTTGCGTATTCGTATTCTAAACAGTATGAGAATATAGAAAATTTTTGTAAAAATCAAAATAAATATCAAATAAAATTGAATGTTAAACAAGTTCCACATTTTTGTGCAGCCAATAGGTACGTATAAATTTATATATTTTCTTAACGTCTCTTAAGGCATTAATTGTACGTCGATAACAAAAAACCGTTCTTATAAATTATGAGCGTCCTTTAAATAGGCAGACGGAGCTACAAATGAATGTCTGTACAAAATTTCAGTCATGAGCGTTTCAACAACAGACACAAAATAAAAGGCGGACATGTTCAGACCGACGCAGATTTTAATGCTGATCAACAGTACATGCGTACTTTGTTGACACTGGATGAAGCAAACAGTCAACGTATTCAAAAGTGAGCAAACAAATAGTAACTAGATGTCTATGCATACCTAAAGGTTCGGTTGAAAGTCATCACAATACTTCCAAATCCTCTTTATTTATTTAAAAAAAATAAAACCCAATTTTGAAAGAGAAGCGGGGCGTCGGCTACTTTTCTGCGTCCATTTCTTGTAAACGTAAGACACATATCACGCTAGTACCGTTAAAAAGAACAAAATCAAAAAACATTAAACAAAATCATATTTCTTCTTCTTTCCTCTATATACACATGACAATTTACAATTTACTGTTAGCTATACCAGCCAGTGTTTTTTGTAAACGTATTTCAATATGCAACTTGCAACTAATATTTTAATAATATGTGAGAAACATATATAACGAAAGACAAAACTTAAACAAACAAACTGAAGAAGCAAATACTTTGTAGCACACATACACGATATGTATATGAAATATCGTTGGCTTTAGAAAAAACGAAATATTCTTGACAATGTATAGCGATGGAAAAAGTTAAATACCATTAGTTCAAATAGTCGCCTCTTTAAGAAACCAAAAATAAAAGAAGTATTTTGTTTTCTTGTGTCTATTAAATAATAATACGCTTATAATTAATATACACTGGAATTATACGATCGACTACATAATTAAACTTATCTAATGAATTTCTTAAAAAGTTGATTTTTTTTTTTTACATGAGAGAAAAAATGTATGTTTTTTTTTGCATCGAATATGTGAATATGTGATACATAAAATATATAAATTTCTTTCAGAGTTCTGTGGCACATATTTCTTATTTAGTTTTGTGTTTTGCATTATTTGAATATATTTGTTATGCTTTCTGATGAAAAGCAAACATCTCGGCATGATTATGTAAAAAAAATTAAATTTTAAAAGCAGTGAAATTTAATTTTAAAGCTTTTTAGTGCCCAATTTCATTGGCCCAACACTGCGTTGTGCACGCCGGGCTTCTAATTCGCGCTGGCGTTGCATTTTCTTTTCTTCACGTTTTCGTCTAGCTTCATCCAATTTTGGATTACCTTTAAATGTGTTTACAATAAATTAGTTTTACTGTGTATGTATATGACTTTTCAATACATAATATGTACTATCCTTATCACTTGGCCTCATTTTTTGCCTACCATCAAAATTTGTGTCGATTTGGCGATGTCCGTATCCATCCGTTGCTTAAACGCTCATTTTACAATGAGCCCCATAGTTACCAGAATTCTTTTACAGTTACATAAGGAATAAAACTGCAAATGACCGAGGTTGAGTAACAGACCGACCCACATTTACGAAAAGAACAACAACACAAACACTACTAGTGGTTAGATAGAATCGTTTGTCAAAATGTTTGCAACACCTACAACTTTGCCCACCCTGAAGGTGGAAAATTAATAATTTTTTTGCAATTAAAGTAGATCACATCCACACAAACATCTCTACTCGAAAAATGTTAGGTTATTGTCGAACGGTCCCCAAGATTTGACTCAAGCCAAATACTACCTTTTCACTTGTTAGCTTTACGTACCCGTTAGCGCTTCATCAATTGGTTCAAATTCACCATCAGCCCACGAATCACTATTCCAATTGGCATTATTCGTTGAATTGTTAACATGTTCAGGTGACTTTTCAATGGGACTGACATTATTACAATTTATATAGGGTGTCATGCTTGGTGAGGTTATTATTGTTGTCGATGTGGTTGGGACCGCTTTAACATTTGTTGCAAGCAAATCTTTTGGCCGTAGGTTTGGCGATAAGTTAATGGGCGTTTGTTTTGAGGGTGATGCATTATGCGAATTAAGTTTGGCTAGTGGTTCGACGAGTTCATTCAACTGATGCGGTTGTAATTGCTGTTGATGTGGCCGTACAGGGGATTGCCGTAATTGTATTTGTCGTTGCTCCTGCTGTTGCAGAGCTTCTTCCTCCTCTTCTTCACCCTTTGGGAATAAAATTAAAGATATTTGACTTAAACTTTCAAAAAAGCACACAAAAATTTATACAACACATACGGGATCTTCCTCTAGGCTGCCCCATTCTTCATTGTCCCAACCGTCACGCAGCTCTGCCAAAGCTGCCGATGCATTTAAGTGCCCATTATTAGATGAAGCGGCCATTGGACTGGGACTGCTGGGGTCTTGTGATGTCTGAAATTATACCCAATACATTTCCAACCTTGCAAATTATTCTTTAACTGTTAATATGTCATCTTACATCCATTTCACCCCAATTCTCATTATCCCAATCGTTGTTGCCATAATCCGATGCCGAAGCCGATGTATCATTACTCTCATGCTCCAGGGAAGTCATGGACGTAACAGAAGACGTAGTGGTCGATAAACTACTGCTTGAGGGTTGTTCTAAAATATTGTACATTAAGTGCATTAAAAAAACTTCAAATCTTCTTCTTCACATCTTTACCTAGTGAAGCTGGTTTGGACAAATTTCGACCTGTTAATGGTGGCCGCGGTTTTGAGGAATCACTCTGACTGCGATAAAATTTCGCAGTTACCGCGGTTACCGCCCATCCAGCCCATGTGGCTGCTGCATTACCAATTGATGGAGTGGCGGTGTTCACATCAGCTTCTACAATAATTTATATAAAAACAGTTAAACAAGTAAAAAAACGAAATTTGGCTCAGGCCAAATCTCATCCACATATAAAAGGTGGGCACTTGACCACAGAAACTAGAATTAAGCTCAATATCTGAAAATTTACGATCGTAAGAGTGCCAACAACAAACGCACCCTCTGACATGCATATCTACATAGACTCAATTTTTGACGCTGATCAAGAATATATATATTTCGTAGGGTCTGTGATGTCTGGGTGTTACAAAGGGAATGACTTAGTGGAGGATATAAAAAGTTCACTTTCTTTTTAAATGAGTGTAAAATACTCATACGTACCCATCGTTTCTCGCAGGCTAGGATCTTCAGATACTTTTTCTAATTTACCCAGGAATCCTCTAATAGTTTTAAAAACTGGATCTCTCACAGTTTTCTCAGAGTCAACGGTAAGCGAACACAATGCTGGTAAGACACGATTTGCAATTTCACTGAGTAGGAAATATTGTTGTGTTGCGGCCAAGGCTAAAACACCAGCTACTCGGGCTGGCGGAAATGGATCACGCATGGCTCTTATAAAAGCAGACACCAAAACACGTTGTCGCACCTAAGAAGACATAAATAAATTATACGCGTTATATATATATATATTAAATAAGATGTAATCGATTTACCTGCGGATGCAAGTGCGGTGCTATTTTCCCTAAGCACACTGTCGTATTGGTTCGTATACCGCCCTGATCGTCCCTAGCTTGTAAGCGGGCAAAATGTCGCAATACTTCCACATTTAAATTATTATAATTTAGTTTAGGCGCCAAATGGATAATGGACTACATACCATACAATAACAATGAGTGGGCTCCAAAGCAAACACAAAAATATTTAGTAATAATTTACCTTTACGGTTTGTTCCCTGATAGTAGCATTGGTGTCTAGAAAACCATGTGCTACCTGAGGAAAAATCTGATCATTGACTACCTGAGGTTGTAAATGGGCAACAAACAGTTCCAACTGTTGTAATAGACGAGAACGCGTTACACGATCGGTAGAGGCGAAAAGCTTAACAACACAGGGCACTATCCGCTTTTGATATTCCGCCTCGTCTAGCAATTTACCTAGCTAAAATGCACGGAACAAGAAATGGACGTGCGTTAAGTTCATCATGGTTTGAGTTAAAATACGAAATTTACTTTAAACATAGGAGTCAACACTGCCGAACCAGCATCACCATATTCATAGGCGGTTATAAGTTGTGGTAAAATTTTATGCCTGCAAATATATTGAACCGAAAAGAATAAAAAATCAGAAGCAACCTAAAAAATCAACTTTCCGAACATACTTGCAAACGTTGGGTGGAAAATTATCCAAATGCAGTGTAAGGCCAGAAAAAAAACGATTCTTTTCCGCTTTATCTTTAATTTGTATCTCTTCCAGAAATAACAGAGAATCGACCAAGTCATTTTTGAAGAAGCCACCTGGCTTACGACACCGTGTTATAACATCAGCCGGATTGGGACGACTCGTTGGTGAAGCACCCACCAATTCACAGTATAGAGACTGTATTGATTTAGGAATATTATCGATATCTTTAAGGTATGAACGCGTTCTCAACGGACCATTAAAAGCTTCCCAGACCAAACAACCAAGGCCCCACATGTCAGCGGAACTGAAATACAAATTATCCAATTTAGGAAACATTAATTGAACACAGCTAGTTGCATATGAATACATACCACTTGGTACTAGCTTTTAGTTTGTTTGGATCACTTTTTTCAGGTGGATCGTACACTTCTAAGGCGGGTGGTATTTTAATTGGTGGCATCGGATTACCATCAGCCGGTGAGACATATTCAAGACTACCTAATTTCCATTCACCAGATGCATTCACAAACACCGACCACACTGATACATTATTATGTCGCAAATTACCGTCGTTGTTAAGAAAAGATAATGCGCGCTATATGCATACATACACAATATATTTCTTTTTAATAAAAAAAAACTATTTCACAATAATTTAGTGACTAGTTACCGTTATTTGAAATATGCCCCAAGCTAAATATAAATGTTTTTGTGGACCATCTGTTGCTAACTTAGTGATATGTGTACCCAAGGGATCAACCGATTCTGTGGCCACGTACAACATTTTGTCCGTCTCAAGTGAATCCAAATACTGCAATATACTAGGGTGCCTTAGGGTTTTTAAACGTTTCAAGGAGGCCTTGGCCAATTCGCATTTTGTTTCGGAACCGTTGCTGCGTATATCGTATACAAAAACGGAGACTTCCTCTTGACTGTTCTTTCGCTTGGCTTTGTGTAGTGTCCATATGGAGTGAGATTCAAAGTCTGGCACTGGTTCGCCAATGTCATAAGGAAAGTCTTTAGAAGAGTCGCGCGAAAAGAACGACCACATCATGTGTTTAGCTCGACGTCCAAATATTTTGTTTGTATTACTAAATCAACGAAAACTAAATAAAACTTAAGACTGCACAGTTTCCAGTATCCAATTAGTTCCTTAAAACTTTTTTCTTTATTGTGTCTAAGTTCTGTGAAAATTTTCGTTAACAGCTGTCCTTAAACTAATGGCCACCATGCAACAATTTTTCTTTACAACTTTGTTTCTTAGCTTTCCTTTGCTTTTGAAATTTTTCACTGTATATTAATAGCCGCCTTGGAATATTTTTTATAATAATATAATTTGTCCGATATTTTATCATGTTTTTATGAAAAACTAATAGTAATTTCACAAACTATTCATGACGTACGCGAATTTATTCATCTTGTGTTCAACTAAATTATCATCTGTGAATAACTAATAATCTTTATATAAAAGCGGAGATGTTATGAATTTATTTTAATGAAATAAATAAAATAAAGATGCGTGAAGTTACAAAATGTAGTTAAAAATAAAAAAAAATTTGAGAAATCCAATTAGACCTTAAGAGAGAGAGAGGAAGATCAAAACAAATTACTTATACCAAACCGTTCCAAATACAGAGACGGATTACAGTTTTGCACAAAATCTTTGTAGGCCCATATCGGGTAAATTTATATATTTTGAAGTCTCTGGTATAAATTTAAATAGTTGTAACTAAGTCCTCAAAAATGTTCATTTTTGACTAAATTTTTAACTTCACATACGCTTAAAACATATGAAGAAATATGCTCAGTACAAAATTTTATTGAGATAAGAAGAATTATGATCCGAGATTCTTATTAAGATCATGAACATTACATTTTCAGTTCAGTTAATGAGAATTATATTACAAAAGCAACAACACAAAATAAATCATCTCATACTTGAATTGCAGGAAACATAAAATACTTATTTGCACTTATTTTGAAAACTTTATTAATACTCTAGTATGTCCTTAGTCCTTACGAACAAATTTATAGAGAACTAGATCGTGTTCTGTAGCAAACTCAAAATATAGGCCCCAATGTCCTCATCCTGATTTGTCCACGTTATTGATAATATTTTTTGCTTTGGATCCTTTTCATCTTCTTCAATTTTTATTTCTACTGTTTCCACTGTTATAGTACAATTCTCCTGCATAGTGACACACCAGTCGTACAGTTTCTCCTGCAAGAGGCCGAATAATTTTTCTACAGTATGTGCTTTAGGTCCAGGATCGTCCATTTTGACTTTGGATGTAAAACGCATTACATGTCGATTAATACCAATTTCTTTGAGAGCTTCAGTAAGATTTTGTAACATTATGCGATTATCCTTCATGACTAGAACACCATGAATAAGTCTGCGGCGCTTGGGATCGGGTGGTTGGGCGTTGTAAATGCGTGTTTCAGCCTTCAATAAGGATACAGAAGCGTCAACTGGAATTTTTACCGGCGTTGATATAACGCACGTTTCCCCATTCGCTGGCATATAGGTTTCAATGTGGAATTCCTCAAGTATTTTGGTTCGTAAAAATTGCATTTTCTCAGCCTCCCCATGAACAAGCATTACATTTTTGGGTTCGCAGTTTTGTATAAGTTGCATAATACCTGCAGAAAAAACAACAAGTTAAGCAAGGAGTAGCATATAGTAAGCACCTGTTTACCTTTGGCGTCTGCATGTGCTGAAAAACTCATATACTCTACCGACATTTTAACGTCTACGACTTGACGATTTTCAAACTCGACTTTTTTTGCACCATTCAGAATTTTATTGCCCACCGTACCTTGGACACAATACCCCGGCATAATGACCATGTTATTTTCGTTGGGAGCCCACTTCTTGAATATCTGCAGCGACAAGCCGGCATGCAACATGCCAGGAGTAGCAAATACTACCATAGCACCAGGACTGTCAATGTACGTCTTATCAAATGGTTTTATATGTTTGAAATCAAACATATTTCGATGAACGAATGTTTTGCGTATTTTTTGATTGGTCCAGGTGATAAACATTTTGTAGTAGGTGTTTGCTTTTTCTGTTAGACCGACAGCAAAGTAAATTGGATACTTCAGGTTCATGCGCTCCCAATAAGTTTCCAATAGAATGCATAACTCTTGGGCTCTACCCAAAGCAAACACGGGAATGAGAACTTTTCCTCCTTTGGCTACACATTCGTGGACCTTTTTCAAAAAGTCCCGTTCTCGACAACGCTTCGAGTCACGTATTGTCGTAGCATACGTACTCTCGGATATTAATAAATCGGGGCGACATTTGTCTATCCAAGCTGCTCCCAAATGTCTATCGGGCGTCATATTGTAATCTCCGGTATAGACGACAGATTGAAAACCGACACGTATCCAAAACATTGCGGCACCCAATACATGACCCGCATAATACGCTTTAATTTCCAGTTCACTATCCACCATAACACTCTGATGTAATGTAACCGCGGTCACTTTCTTCATACAATCTTTAATCATTTGCGTTGTAAAGAAATTCGATTCACCTTTACGTTCCACGGCCACTTTGCGCATATCTTCCAACAAAATTGGAGCTATCGCTTTGGTGGGGTGTGTCATATAAATTGGCCCCGAATAGCCAACCATTTCCGACATATACGGTAAGGCACCACAATGATCTGTTTAAAGCTATTTTATTTTAGTTTTTTGAATCTGAAAATGGCAAAATTTTAACTCACCCAAGTGAAAATGGGATATAATCACACAATCAATATGACTCGTAATGGGTCCATCCGGGACAATGTAAGAGAAATCTGGAAAGCGACGTTCATCATTGTATCCCATGTGCATGCCACAATCTAACATGATGTTTTTACCGCCCATCGATAAAAGTAAACAACTACGGCCAACATCTTGTCCAGCGCCCAATGGAGTTAGTTTGATATCTGGCATTGCTATTTACACCTAATTTGTCTCTTCTTTTTTTTTTCAATTTTAAACTCTGCCAACGCTTATCTTTCGAATGTGTGAACTTCTCAAAAAAATAAATATTTTTATTCACTACATTCCCTAAAAAGAAAGTGTAGTTCATGTGATTTATACGATTAAACAAAAAAAAATGTACAACCCTGTTTTATAATATAGATAATATAACACCATCCTATAATCATTATTAACACAAACATAAAGGGTATCTTGAGGCCCAATATAAGCAAAATGTTAATTTATTGTTTACAATAGGGTTTTAATCGTTTGTATAAATCTTGGTTTAATTAAAATCACGAAAAAATTTAAATGAAAATAATTTGTATAAATAACTCCTCTCCTTTAAATCACTAGCAATGTGATAGATGGTGGATATATTGACGTGGAATATGATGAACAATCGCAAAATACAAGATTAATAGTTTTTGGTGAAATTGGAAACTAAAAATGTTGGATGAATGTGTAACACTTTCCTTGCGCATATGCCAGGAAGGTCACGCCAATGCTTTGGCATTAAATAAAGACTGTAACCAAATAGCTGTTGCTGGTAGGAGTTGTAAGTATTCTCACTAAGGAATTTAAATTTAAAATGACTTCCGTGTAAATTGAAAACCTTTTGTGCATAATTCAAAAGTACTTAAAATTTACGCTATTGAAAATGACGGCTTCACAGAGGTATGTAATATGCGTAGTGGCAAAAATCAAAATTTGAGTTATTCCTCCAATGATGTGGCTTGGAGTAGTCTGGATAGCAACATATTAGCTACGGCTGCCACAAATGGTGTTGTTTCTGTATGGGATCTGTGCAAATTTGGGAGACAAAAACAATTGTTGGTGTATAACGATCACAAGCGCACTGCCCACACAGTTACTTTCCACAGTGGTGAGGCAAATATTTTAATTTCGGGTTCCCAAGATGGCACCATCAAGTGCTTTGACACACGTTGCGAAAAGGCCATTTATACATTTTACAGTAATTCAGAATCGGTGAGAGATGTCAAATTTAGTCCACATTGTACGAATATTTTTGCAGCGGTTTCTGAAAACGGTACCGTACAAGTATGGGACATGAGAAGGTAATGTATTGCATAGTAGTCCTAGTATGTGCCATTCTCGCATAATATTAATATTGTTCCTGTATCAGTGGGGGAAAGTGCCTATTGCAACAATTTACGGCTCACAGTGGGCCTATATATACATGTGATTGGCATCCAACAAACAACTGGCTAGCTACCGGTAGCAGAGACAAACAAATAAAGGTAAATTATCAAGAACTTGATGCATTTCTATTCACTGCTTTTATTTCATTTGCTTAGGTTTGGAACATGGACGGAAAAGCCACCTTAGACTACACCATACACACTATTGCTGTTGTAGGTCGCGTCAAATGGCGACCAGAGCATACGTAATAGATTTGTTAATTCCATATTCCAATTATGATTATGTTATTAAAATATATAGTTACCATATTGCCAGCTGCGCTCTGGTGGTGGACTACAGTATACACGTTTGGGATATAAGGCGCCCCTTCATACCATTCGCCTCCTTCAATGATCATACAAATGTCACCACGGGTATATCATGGAAGGGCAATGATCCGTATTGCTTGCTGTCGACCAGTAAAGACTCCACAATTTATAAACACGCATTTAAAGATGCCTCCAGGCCAGCCCTAAAAGCCAATGCCCAAGGTGCAAGCTTGGGCAGAAAGGGCGACATTTCATTTGCTAATAAGAAAAAAGTCTACACAGTCGTTACAACTGCCCAAGTGGTAAAAACAAATCCAATAATGTAAATGTTTTGTTTTTGAAACAATTTTATTTTGAAATTTGTCTTATTCTAATACGAGTTCAATTTCAATTGCAGAACAAGGCAAAAGTCTATGAATGGCGGTGAACAATTCCATATTGGCGGTTCAAACATGTGTAGATTTTTATTGAAATCCTCGGTAACGTAACTCAAGTGAAAAATTATATGATGAGAAATACTAAAATTTATTTACACAGTATACCGGTTATCTTAATACTGACAACTCTGTTCCACTCAAAGAGCACGAGTGCTTCATTGGTTGTGCCAAAGAAATGATATTTAATGGAAAGAAATTGGTGGATATTTGTGACCACAATGCCAATGTTTCACGTAAATATGGCAAGCACAATGTTTGTTGCCCGAATTGATGAAATGCTTCATAAATCATGTTTAATAATTTTCACATTTTCAGGCTACTACATTATGGAATTTCATTAAGATTCTATATTCGTCCAATGAGTTCAAAAAGCAAAATTATGAACAGCGCAGCTCATTCTCGAATCAGAAAAATTGCCAAACAATTCGACGCCCAGCTCAAATTAACAAAACTGATACTCTAATGAAATGGAATGGCAGCGATGCCAACAACGTGGATGATTGTGCAGACACGAATGAATTGAAAATTCAAGATGACGATGCCATTTTATCAGACGTTAACTGTTCGGAGGGCAGTCAAACATACCCAATACAGGGAGCGGTTATTCTATCCGACACCCAAACTATTACGGAAATTACTTTTGATAATTTTGATATATTACGCAATGGCTTCATATATGTTGGGCCGCCAGATTTCACTAAAGCCCTGTCGTTTCCAGATACTGCCTTACATTGTGATGTGCAGGCAGCCAGGCCGCAATTGGATATAAAAGCTGAAAGTCGCGAAAAATCACCGGTAAGAGTTGTTTTCTTGAAGACCTCTTCACGTCACTTGTGACGTAAAATTTATGTCTGTGTTTTAATATATTTTTGTATATTTTTATACATGCACTTTGCATTTTTACAGGATTTGAAAATTGCTTGTAGTAAATCAGCATTAATGAATTTTCTATACTTTTTAAGTATTTTAAAAATTCCTTGCATTACTTCTCATTATAAAAACACAACTTCTTAATAATGTATAGAGAGAGTGTCATTGTGTTGAGGAGTAATAAGTAGTCTCATCCATGTTTGCTTTCAATTTCTATTTTATGTAGTCTCCTAATGTGCCGGCCACTTTAAAAGTCAGTCAGTCATTGGCTGTGCCGATGTGGGAGCCTCATCAATTTATTGCTGACGCGTTAATGCTACAAAGCGACGTGGGTGATGTTCAGACAGCTTTGGCTATATTAATTGCAATGGGTGACAATCGAAAATTATTGACCATCGAAGAAGACTTAATTGTAATTATCAAAGTTTCCCTCGTGTAAGCACTTTATTTAACAAACGTTTTTATTTTTTACTCCAAGGAGCATTGGTTCCAAACCTACATCGATCAATTGCACCGTTATCAAATGTGGAATGAAGCCTGTACTGTAATAAATCTGTCATGGATCAGATCGGTACAGGAAGCAAATCAAAAATCAACAACGGTAAATACAAATTGTGGAGATTGTGGACGGCCGCTAGGTAGCAGTGTTAGCTGGTACTGTCAAAAATGTAAATCCCTGCGTTCGGCAATATGCTGCATTTGCGGCTTAGTTGTGCGCGGTTTATATGCTTGGTGCCAGGGTTGTTCACATGGTGGTCACGTGGAGCATCTGTTGGAGTACTTCTCAAATCGTTCTGTTTGCCCAAAATGCGGTCATCTGTGTGAATATAATTAATCATGACACTAAAGTAATGCTGTCTCACTCTATGTGTTTTTTATTAATTTATATTCTTGTAAAGTTGTGACAAAATATACAATTCTATCAACACATACAACAAAACGAGTGTGTAAAAAAAGCTTTCTTTTAATTTATAAATGTGCTCTTAAACGGCAAAATGCACACTACCTGGATCGTCAGTGACACAACATAGGAAAGACATACAGGGAAAAATTAGAACATATAAATAAATTGAGATATGTGTACATAATAAACAACAAATAAGAGATAATGGTTTAAGATAAACGTTAAAATACAAGATACAAGCAATAATCATTTAAGTACTGAAGCTGCGTTTTTGCATATTCCATAAAAAAAGTGGAGGCCACACACCAAATGCCAGGACTGCCCTCAAAGATTTCATTTTAAATTTTACTAGCTTTGAGAAATCTTGACTCTGAATTGTTCCATACAACAACAAACAAAACACCGTTAACAACATAGTTTGGTTTGTTGCTTTATCGGCTTGCGAAACAATTTAAAGTTTTGATTTAGTGGCAGTACTGGCGGCTAATTGTCAAGGACTAAATTCGAGGCTCACTGTTTGGCAAGTTTCACTATCAGTGGATGTTCTTGCAGAGGCTGCATTGTAATTGAATGCAGTTAAATTGGTTCTAATAGCTGGGGGTTCATCGTATCGTATGGTCATCGAGTTGGCATTGCCCGGAATCAATACATATCCCAAAGATTCATAAAACTTAATCAGTTTATCTTTGCAATCCAGGGTCATTTTATAACATCCCAGATGTTGAGCCAGTAGGGAAACGGTCACCACAATTCTAAACAATACAATTGTCGTACTACCGTGCCACATACAAAGTATTTACAAAACTTACAGTTTGCCCAATTGCTTTCCACGGTATGTATCGTTAACCACGACATCTTCCAAGCGGCCGCGCTAAATGAATGTTTGTATTGATAATTTTTTATAAAAATTGTTTGATAAGATGAACCTACAATTGCACAGTTGTGTATAAATTTTCTTTCAATTACTAAAGAGGCAGCGGCAATTATCTCATTTTTACGGTCATCCTCAATCACAGTCACATAATAGTCCCCACTAGCCTTCATTTGAGAGAAACGAGCTGATATTGTAAAGATTGTTAAGAGCATTCATTATTATGTGTTTAGATAATTTAATTTAACATACTTAAGAACTGCGTGCGCGAGACTGGTCCCACGTGCGTTAACTGAGACAAAAGCTGTAAGATTCCGCGATCGTAATCGCCATCTTTGAGAGGACGCACCTTCAGCCACGATTCTCCTGGACATGTTACTGTTATAGGCGGATCAAATGTGGCCGGACTTTGATGAAAATCTAATTTTAATAATATGTCAGGATCATACAAGTACGTCTCTTCCTGCATAGAGATCATTTAATTATAACAACATAATTGTTTTGGCAAAAACTAAATGCATTACTTGAAGTATCACCATTTTTTTAGATTTGTAAATTTTGTCCACGTAACAACAGTCATATAACTCTAACACTAACTCTAACTAGACAAAGCAAAGAATGAACTTGCTTAAGATACCGGTTTTTTGTCTTTTGCGAATGTCTCGCTATTAAAGTTTCGCTTATTAAGCATGCTTGTTGTATTAAAAATTGTATAAATCCATCTCGTGACGGCCGTGACTGCGTAAAATGTTTAAAATGTTTATGCCAAAGTCTTAGTCCACATAACAAAAGAATCTTAAGTCGTACTCTATTTGTCCTAAGCTAAACATAATAGTTTTGTACAGATTCATTACTCAATCACCTTACCATTTTTAATTTTTTTTTTTTTTTTTGAGGGTTTTGTAATTTGCCAACTCCGCGGAACTATGTATTAAGTACTTCGTCGACAATAATACATAAAGTACATAGGAATACGTTAAGAGTATATTGTTAGTTAGTTAATTAATGTTTACAAAATAAATAATAATATAAATACAACGTTGCAATTTATGGTAATTCAGTGACGATTTAATTGTATCAAACTTTTTATACTATTCGTACATAACGGATGTTTCAAATCAAACACGTTTGCCCTAATTCTCACGACAATTTCTATTCACACCCTTATGATATAAATAATTTTCTATGAAATTAAAATGTTGAACGTATTGTTTGTTTAATATTTAAAATTAATTAAAGATTATCTTATTCACCTATTATAATCACATTACGCATTCAACAACCAATTTTGAGTGAGTGCCTTTTGTCAAATCGTATCACAAAGGAAGATGTGTGAACTTAAAAATATAATTTAAATATTTTTTGAGAGAAGGTAAGAAGAAGAAATAAAAGTTTTTATATACTGCACCACTTGTGGCAAAGGGTATGTTAAGTTCGATTTAGAACCAAAATCTGAATCGATTTAATAATGAAAAAATTAAAGTGGTGTAGGGTATTTGATTGTAGCTTGGCCGACCACAACATTTTCAATTGTTATTAATAAAAAATGGGATAAAAAACAATACAAATTTAAATGGTTTCCCTCTCTCTCTCTCTCTCTCTCTTATGCTCTTTCCGTAGCACTTCTCTCAAAAATTTTCATTTCTAACTTCTTACACGTATAAAAGAAAATAAGAAAAAGTTGTTTCGAGAAAGCGTAGCCAGATTGTTGTGTGAGTACCTCTCACACACACATTTGTTATAATAATAAAACAAATAATAATTTTCCGCCAAAAGTATTTATAAAAATGGATTTGATGGTAATAGAAAATGGTTTTTCACACACTTGAAGAATATTTAACTAATAACTAATATTATTAATAAATAATGTTAACAGAAAGGTGCTTCCCTACTTGCACGACCCGCTGAAGAATTTGGCAATGATAGCCTGGTGGAGGAGATGTGGGCTGTCAAAGCCATGGAGCACGCCGAAATATATTTTAACGTAAACGTGCACATTAAATGGAATATTAAAATATTGCAATAATAATACAATTGTATTTTATAGTTACTCACCAGTATGCATCCGTCTTGCGTGAGATTGACACCCTTCGATGATGACATATACCACACATTCCGTCAGGATTTCCCAGGTTTAAAAATTGATGTTTTAACAGACGATATTCTAAAGTCGGACCAAGCCAAGTGTGCTTGGCGTAATTTCGCTGAAAAGTTCAATAAACTAGAAGACTTTTCCTACGGTACTCTTATGCGTGCCGACGCTAGCAAAGAATTCTCCCCTGAAAATTCCCTTTTAGTTGTACGTATACAATTTTTAGCCATAGAGATTGCACGTAATCGCGAAGGTGTTAATGATGAAGCATATCGCAAATATCGACCAACTCCTAAAAACCAAATAGAGGATACAATAGGTCAACCCAATAGTGCGGAAACGATAAAATAGTGCTTACATTTTATTTCAAATTAATTAAGTGAAAATGCGCTAAATATAACAATTGTGGAAGTTGTGTCATTTTTTTGAAAATGCCTAGTACAGTAAAGTCTCCATCGAATATTCCTCTGTTCGTAAATGTATACATTTGTATGCTGACTATACTTTTTATTATAAAATTAAAGGCCTTGTAATAAAAGTTTATGTGTTTGAAAATAGCGGGATAACGTTGATTAACCCCACTTCTGGAAAAGACCCATACGTTCGCAGCGACAGTTAGTGCCCAATATAGTGCAACGGCAGGAACTATTAAAACAGCAGGCATCTGGCCAATGGTCACAAGCACCGTTGCGACGTATGCAATTGACAAATAGTACTGGTGGTAGTTTATTCTTTGTTCGCCTATTGAATTAAACAAAAAACTTCTTATTGTACATGGCTAGAGTATTTTTGAACTTACTTTTCATTGGATATAGCAGTGCCATCGTCACGATATGGACTAGTGGGTGCTTTATATTTTTCATTGGGCATCCTCAATGAAACCTTGTCCATTTTGCCTCTTTTGTTGTTCCAGTCATGGTAATATTCTGTACAAAAAAGCTAGATTAAAATTCAAGTATATAATGTTCAACAGGCTGGCTATAAACTGTATCAATTGTGGTAAAGGTATGTTATGTTTGTGCGTATGTACGCAACACCCAAAAGCTCAAGGAAAGATTTTTTATAACCATCCATTTGAATTGAATTAATCCGTCTGTCTGATGTAAATTTATTCTCAAGCTCCAGCCACCATTTTTCAAATATTTACATGAAATTTTATGCAAAGGCGTGTTGTCTAAGCGCAAAGACGAAACATGTCCCATTTTAATAGAAGCTCTTACATAACGGAAATTCCCATATTTTAAATGTAATTTTGTAATAAAGTTTGTAATAAATATGAATTTTGAAGAATAGTTAATTGGTTTAATAATGGACTATATGCCAAATTGTGTATGGGGCTATATATCACTTCTTCAAAACGCTTTCAACGCTCGGAAGAAAGTGTCGGAGACCCCACAGCATATATTACTGAGTCGATTTAGCCACGTCTATCTATCTGTCTGCTGTGTTTAACAGAAGTGTTTGTGGTTTTCCTACGTTACGAAAACACCGCAAAAAAATAACGGCAATTTTTTAAAGAGTTTTTTGCAAATTGCTCTTTAAGTACAAAATTATATACACATTTGGCAGCTTTGGTGCGTTAATAATTTTTCTACCTTTTTTTAAGTAAATATATTTTTACAAAAATATTTTACGTTATTAAAGGTTAACCTGTTGTCTCTGCATTTACCATCGTATTCTTTTTCCATGTTGTCGCTGCTGTGCAATATTGCTATGCCGTTAACAATATAGCATTGTTGATTTAGTGTAAGGCACACCAAAAATATCGTTATCGACACACATACATATTTGCAAATTGTTATGAAGAAATTTGACATTTTTGTTGCATGCAATACTTTTTATAAATGCGTCTGTTTTAATTCGAATATTATTACTTCACTGTAGAATAATTAATGTGTTTCAAACCGAAACTGAACTGTCCAACATCACCTATTTATAGGATAAATTTGAGTAAGCAATTGCTTTTAATAGCAATTGTGCGCAGGCGCATGCCCCACACTTATACAAAAGTGTACAAGGAATATTCCTAAAGGAATATATTAAATATTAGAATATCAAATACGGAATAATTGAAGTGTAGAATTTCTTTTGTTTTATGCCAAATCTATAAAGCCACTATAACTCTTTTTATACTCTCCACATAAGATGGCAAATATAGTAAGTTTGTTTTTCCGTTTGCGACACCTAGAAAGAGGCGTCAGAGAGACCCTACTAAATATAAATATTCTTGATCACCAACAATAAATGAGTCGAACTAGGCATGTATGTCCGTGTGTGGCTGTTGTTGGCATTCTCACGGGTGTAAATTTTGAGATATTGAGCTGAAATTTTGTACACATACAGGTACTGTTAGTTTTTGTACGCAAATCGCTATTTAAAATGGGCAAAATTGGTCAAGAGCCATGCCCCCAATGGGCAAAAATCTATATATCTGCCGCAAATGTTGAGCTATCAAGTTGAAATTTAGAATAAATTTTTACAATTAACATATATTAATCAATGTGCCAAAAATGGACACGTTGACAATTTACAAAAAATCATGCTGCACGAAAAACTCGACTTGCAAGTTCATAGGAAAACTGTTTTTTTCTTTACCGTCAAAGAATCCACGTTCATATATATTACATAACGATCCGGTTCATACATGGCGATCACATAAATATATATTACATCAGTTTGATATTAATTGAAGGACTGCTATTTTTCCAGTAGTTATTTACATATTCGTTTATTTATTGTATTCTTTGTTGTATTATCGATCTCCAAAATATATAATTATGAAATATAACGGCAAGAAACAATTAAATCTCGATTTCTTCTATTTCGTTATAGTGCAGAAGAAGACAACTTCAAGGCTGATATGTAATTTCGCATCCACAATGCATAACATTTTTAAAAACATATGTTTTCTCTAGGTACTTAATAAACGAATTTTAGCAGAAGTTTTAATGTGTACAGTAAATAACATGTAAAATCTAGTCTTTGTGAAAAAAAAATATTTTTAATGGATGCTTCACATAATGGTGCAAGTGGGACATCAGAGCCACCTCAAGCATTAAATCGACCATCATGCTTATTCGGCGTAAGGTGTTATAGGTAAATATGTTAAACTCGAACTTGTTGGTAAATAACTGAGCTCTCACTCAGACGAAATCCTCAACACCGTTCGGAAACGGCTCATCCTGGGGATGATGATTTTGTATTACCTATATTACCCGAAGCAGCTCCAGATGCTCCCGATTGTCAATATGGAAAAAATTGCTATCGCTTGAATCCAAGGCATTTTGAAGAATTTAAGCACCCACCCGAGAGTAATATTTTACGTTTTTCCCTTGTTTATAAATTTATTCCTTTTTACAATTTTAGCCAACGTAGAAGAAAATTATAAAAACTATCATAGACTAAAGAGAGAAAGAAGAAGGGCGAGAAATAGGGCTAATATTAATGTTTTCGTTGTTGATGATGAAGAAAATGACAGTGAAGATGATCCATTTCAGACAGATACTGACGAGAGCGATTACATTCCAAGCGATGAGTCATAATTGCAGTATTATAGAAAAAACTTGTATTCAATTTAATTTAGAGTTATTAAAAAACTAGATTATTCTAAAAATATCCCTCATCCAAATCTTCACCGGGTTTTTCAAAAACTGATCCCCATTTGGCCGCTTCACCGCCACGAACTTTCACATTGTAGCAGACATCTTCCGCTTTCAAAACGCTTTGACGCATTGTAAAGATTTTACGTGACAATTCCCGACATCTGTGAAGGTTCAGACTCAAATATCTGAAAAGAGTTTCATCTATCATCCGGCTTCCAAGACACTACGACATAACAAAAGCTTACCCTTTATAAAGATGTTGCAGCGCTTGGCAAGTGCTTAGACAAGCTTTCGTTTCTCCGCTTCCCAATGAGTTAATACATCGACGCATCAATTCACCCCCAAGATCTGATATTCCCAAAATATATTCAGAGGGTTCAATGAAAAATCTAAATTGATGCGATTGTCCACCAACGCAAACAGGATGTGTTTCCGATTCCGTATAGCACATCTTTTCCTGTAGGAGTAGCCAATCGGACATTGATTGCGTACTAGTGCTCGACTCATCTGCATATTTCATATATTCCATGAATGAGTAAGCCTCAACAAACTCTTGCAAGCCAGGTGAATATGCGCCACGGAACTGATAAATATCTTGATTTTGTAATTCTTCGGCAACTGCACGAAAATTTGTGGTAATAATTTCTTCCAAACGCTGTCGGGCTTCATCTAAAACCTTCGCTCTGTTAACTTTGCGTCCATCAATTGAGTGCAACAAAAATATGATGCGTTTGGACTCTATTGTTATGTCCCGATTAAGTTTTATTATGCGCTCGTAACGATCATGTTTGGCATCCAATTCTTGGCTGTAATTTTTAAATGCTTTAAGCACAGGATTGCTCTCGTCTATATTAATATTTTTTCTCAATTTGGGTTGTTTGCGATATTTAACAGTCTTTTCCGACATATTTTTAAATCTTATCTTGATATTTTTTGTAGGCTTATCAGTCACTCCATTCTCTACAAGTAATGTAACCAGATAGGATATTTATTATATTACCATAGTAAGCTACCAGAGTTTTTTTTAGGATATGTATGTATTGATGTCTCAACTTAGTACAACGTAGGTAATTGTGAATAGCTAGGGTGAAATAGTAAATTATTATGTATATGAATATATTTATATTTCATATGAACGAATTTTTTTTTGGCGTACTGGCAACGCTGTGAAAGGGTAAAAAGATAAAGAAAAGGGAGAGAAATTTTTTAAATGAGAAATTTCCTAGAGAGAGATTAAAAGAGGAATATATATTTTGACATGTTATCTATTAATTTTGAAAGTCGACTCAGTCGAGATTTTGATAAGATTCTTTAACAAAATTTGGTCTTGAAAAATCGAAAGTTAAAAAAAGAACAAAATGACTGATTACTGTAGCTGCCGCTGCTTATTGGAGTTTACCTAAAGGAGGCTTTACTTTCTTATTTTACGCTCTTTGAGGGATAAGTGCACCTTAAAATTATGTTGCTAAATTCTCAAAGTAAGTGTTGCTAAATTCGACGTTCTTATCAATATTTAATTATCCTAAAAAAGTAGTGATTCCTACCAATATATAATAGAGAAAGTTTTAATCACTCGTAAGCAACACATTTGTTGCAAAAACACATTAAATTAAAACCATGGTCGAAAATCCTTCAAATATATCTTCAGAGTATTCTGAGGATAAACTGTGTTTCGATAAAAAAGAATTTTTGAAAGTAAGTGCCTCCGTAAAGGTGCATGAATTTGGAATAACGTACTTATCCTATTCTAGGAAAATTTTTCAGTAGATGAATTCTTACACAGAAATCGCAATATACCATTGGAACTTTTACGGGACAATATGGGACTATACTTAAAAAAATTGCGATCATCAATGATTGATTTGATTAACGAAGATTATGCAGATTTTGTAAATCTTTCCGCTAATTTAGTGGGCCTGGATCAATTCATTGACGGCATTCAAGCACCGTTACATAATTTTCGGAACGACATTATATCCATACGAAGTATGATTGATGCAAACATTTCAGAAGTGCGTCAGAAACTAGAAAGCAAAAAGCAATTACGTCTTTTAAAGCGAAATTTACAAAGTTTAAAGAAAGTGTACGAGAGCAGTCAAAAATTGGAAAATTTGTTAAATAATCAACTGAGTGAATCAACATTAAAAGCCGTTGACCTCGAGAGAGCAGCCCTGGAGTTGCTGCAGTTAAAATTCAATGAAAAATTTTGCTCAGAATATTTGGACACACAGTACAAACAACGTATTTGCACTCTAGAGGAAACTGTTCTACAAAAGCTGCGCATTTTATTTGGTGAAACGCTGCGAACGGCAAACAGCACTTGTTCAGAACCCTTAGAGCGTTGCCTTCGAATTTACATTACCCTCGATGCATGCCCGATGGCTGAAAAAGCCTTTAAGGAGGATTTTGTTGCGGTCTATATGGCTGAGGTCATCACAGAGCAGAACTTGCAAAAAACACCGCAAGGATTGGCCGGAATTTATAGTAAAATATTAAATTTCATTTCACTGCATATGACCGATTTGCTTCGATTAACTCAATACACTGACAAAATACGTGGCTTTAATTTTTTGGTGGAGAGCTTTTGGTCAGATGTTGAATGGCGTTTAGAGTCGCACATGACTTCTATATTTGCTCCGGGTAATTCGGAAGTTTTCTACGTAAAGTACAAATGTACGCGAGACTTTTTACATAAAATCGAGGAACTACTAGCCAACGCTGATGATATTGACAGTTTTAGGCAGCACAAACAAACCAAACGTTTTCAAGCTAGATGGAATCTGCCCGTGTATTTTCAAATATGCTTTCAGGTATAATCGTGTACACATTGTATTGTAAGTGGAATGGGGGTAACAATTTTAATAACTTGTTTATAGGAAATCGCTGGTGACTTTGAAGCCACATTAGAGCCCGTTTTTTGTAAAGGCACCTTAAATGCCAAGAGCGATGCAATGAGTTATCAACTGAAACCTTTTACTAAAGCCGATCAAGCTACAACGCGTTGTTGGGAAGATGGCGTGTATCTGCCAGAACTATTTCCAAAGTTTTTCAAACTTCACATTCAAATTTTGTTGCGCTTGTCGCATTGGATTGACGATGCCTTACATCACTTAACGAACACTCAAGGAATTATACTCGGCCAATATACAAAAATCTCACTACTGATAGCTTTACTTACCGATTTGCAGCGTTTGTTAGCCGCTTCTTCTCATCAGAAAAATCACTTAGTTATGAAAAACTTGCCTACTCTCTCAACAGGAGAACAACACGATCCCTTGAATGTGGCGAACAATACCATAGAAAAAATATTCGAAGATGCACATGGCAGCTTATCAGCTAACTTGGCGATTATCAAAGCGTCTATAGAGCGAGAGTTAATAGCTGAATGTACATCGGATAGTATTAAACAAGTGAGTGATTTACCGCGTTTGTACAGAAAGACTAACCGTGATGTACCCATACGTGCATCAGCATATGTTGATCAGATGTTTAAGCCGTTGAAAAAGTTCAAGGCAAATCATGAGACGCAATTGGATGCACAAGTGATTCATGCCACACTGCAGCCCGTCCTAAGTGCAATCACAAAAGAGTATGAATTTACATAAAAGTTCTTGTAATTGTACTCATTGAGTAAATGCAAAATTTTTTTATATCTTGCAGTTATTTTGACGTAGTAAGTGAAGTTTTAACTTCTGTCCAAAAAACTGAAGAATCTTTAAGGCGTTTACGAAACCTTAAGGGTGGCACCGCAGTTACCTCCGCGCCAGCACAAAGCAGCACTGCAGTAATGTCTGATGATGACAAGATACGGTTGCAATTACGTATTGATGTTTCCACGTGGACCGCCAAGTTGGTTGATTTGGGTCTTATGCCCAGCGACGTAGAAAAGTTGTTAGACTTGAACACCATGGTTGAGGACACTATTAAAATAAAGTAACCCACCTTATAAACTCACTTTAGTCATTGAAATGCTTCCATCACTTGCTATACAAATGCGTTTATTAAAGTAAATATTCTGGGAAAGTATTACAATATTTTTTCCTTTATATCTTATTACATATATTTTTCTAAGTAAAGTCCCATTGATTTTATATTCTTCTTACTAATGCCTTCCTCATGCTCATGATCTAGTGAAGTGAATCTTGAAATTTGTGTAAATGTAGTCATAAAAAATATATATCCATTTATCCTAAACGCCCGCTGATCATTTTCCTCTGCGAATATAAAAATTAATACACCCATAAGTATATTAAGCTATTTGTGCACGCGTATGTATGGGATAAAAATGGCGAATAGAGAATACAGGTTCGGGTTGCTATATATATATATAAACATACAGCCATGATGTGTGATGGTTTTCATTCTAAATATTGAATTTGATCGCATTTGCGGAAGTGTGTAATTAATGTTAACGAAAAGAAAACATCAAGCAATGGAATGTTAGCACTTTAACAAAGGAGTGTAACTATGCCACAGATTTGGTGGAATTATGACATATAACAGTTAACGCATCACTAGCTACAACGACACAAATATCAAAGAGAAGATACACAATTTACAATTTCAACTCCTCGGTGTCAGGTAGTTTGGCAAAGAACGATTGAACGCGCTCCTCTGTAACGGCCTCCAGAGTGTTGGGTTGCCATTTGGGTTTTTGATCTTTGTCGATGAGTAGGGCACGCACCCCTTCCTTAAAGTCACTATTCTCCAAGTGACGAATCACCATGCGATATTCCATGTTCAAGCACTGCGGCAGAGATAATTTGGCGCCTAACTGTAATTGACGGTGCGTTACTTTTAGCGATGTTGGCGACATTTTCTTCAAAGTCTAAAAAACAACAAATGAAGACAAAACTGGATCAAGATAACTAAATAGTTATTTATAATAGGAGGAATGCTAGTCTATGGTTATACACACTTAAAATTGCCCGTACAGGTGCTTTTAGCATCTTTATAATAATTATAAGAACAAATTACAATATTGATGCAGTGTGTAAAACCCGAACGTTATTTACTTAACACACTATCGATGGCGTCAATAGTTTGTTTTTCGTTTTCGTTTATATGACGAAAGGGGTAACTCATAAATTTACACTGCGCACTACAGTAAAAGTTCAAACTGTGATGGATTTTAAAATCCTACCTCAATTGTTTTTAAGGCCCATTCGCTACCATCCTTCTTCAAATTACTGAAGATTTCCTCAACGCTTTCACCAGCAAACTGTTCATTGATCTTGTCAAGAAGTGGACATAAAACGAAGGGCTTGTCTGATGGCATATTAAACTTATTGAGAATATCTGGAACATCGTCTGCGTCAGCACAATTGAGTAAGGCGGCCTCCAGTTCACCAAGTTTCGAGCTGGGGCAATAATGTGTAGCTATGCCAGCTTTTAACACATCTTCCCCTTTTAAGCGGTACCCTGTTAAACCTAAATACAAGCCAAGTTTACCTGGCAAACGGGGCAAGAAATAGGAGCCCCCAACATCTGGGAATAAACCAATAGCCGTCTCCGGCATTGCAAATAAGGTTCGTTCGGTAGCTACGCGATATTTGCCATGCACCGAAAGCCCTACACCACCACCCATAGTAATGCCATCAATAAGAGCAATATAGGGGATTTTATAATTGCCTATTAAAGCATTTGTCGTGTATTCTTCACGGAAGAAACTCTTCGACTCATCGGTGGGACCAGCTTCTACCACAGCTCTGACATCACCACCTGCACAGAAACTTTTATCCCCACTACCTTTGATAATCACTAAGGACTTTGTCTTTTCGCATTTCCTCAAATGTTTGTAAATCTTGCACACCATCTCCAAGTTGATGGCATTCAAAGCTTTCGGCCGATTAAGAATTATCATACCTGAACAGATTTATGTAAATGTTAAAAGTGAAGTGATGGAATTCATAGTTTATACCTTTAGTGGAAGACTCAGTTGCCAGTACTGAAGACGACATGGTGCGGATAGTTGCTGTGTGGTACAGACAAGTTAACAATGGGACACCACGTTTGCCAAATGCATAGACAACTCGTTGCACTGGCTATATGCCAAATAAGACAAAGAACGTAATAGAGCAAACAATTGATCGATGTTTGCAACATATTGCTCGGAATGAATAATAAAACAAATAAAAAATCAGTATGCATGCGACGATATTGATTTTTATTTGTTTTTCACTGACCCTTACAACACATTTTTAACGACTTACCATTCTACAATATTTATTCGACTTTAATACGTTAATTCCAACTTAACTATATTGCGCAATATGCATTTCCCGAATAACGGGGGTGAAATAAAGGTGTACGTTATACATGATAATGCACACGAGTATGAAAATTTTACAAAACATAGAAAGAGATAGACTTGCCGAACTGTAGAGAGATGTTAAACGATCTCAAATGTTGCACGGAAAACTGGACGAGCTATTTGATCGGCTACGAACATTTTTATATATCTGTATTCAGCAATGATAATTTTTCGAGAAGCTGAATGCTGCAGCTAAATTAAAGTAGAATTTTCTTTTTCTATTTCTACTTCTATTCACATAATGTGTAATTTCCGTTTTGAACGAAAAGGATAGGTATAAGCAAACGTCCATTGTGCATAGACTATAAAGAAAACATATCAAACTTCATTATTTGATAAAATGCCATCACTAATATAAACTTACATTAACATTGAATTATCGTAAATAACGATAGTAGCTGGAGTTAGTCATTTTGGCAAATCAGAGAAAATCGTTAATCTTGGTAAAATTAAAAACACTACATTCATTTATGTACTTATATATATTTAATGCATAATATGCTTTATAGCCACAAAAGAAGTGAATTTATAAAGTTTTCATATACTCTTACATATCTATTAAGGGATATAATCATCATTATAATACTATACCATACTTTCATATATAATTATATTTATCTAATCGTGGTGCAGTTTGCAAGTTTTTGTTGGAGTAGTGGGGGTGCCTTTGTGTTTTATACAATCCACGGCATTGTCATATTCATTAAGTTTTTTAGCAAGAAAATATATTTCAGCCAAAGCTATGATAAGAGAAAACATTATACCCAACAGCAGTCGTATACCAAAGTCCATATTTCCGATAATTAATTCGAGGCCAAGAAACCCGAAAACAAATCCGGCAGCAACCGAAAAGACAAACTGAAGAACGGCAATTATTTGACAATTTATAGCTTTCACTACAAAGCAAATTGTTGTTTACTTTAGTTTTTTTTTTACATTACGAATGTACTCACTCTGATAAGCAATGGTATCCTCGGGGTAATTTCTCTCCGTGGAGTTCACGTTTTTAGTCATTTTAAAATATTCTCGATTTTCTTGTTCTTCTCGAAGTCGTTGACATCGAGCTTCTAGTTCGGGATTTCGTCGCACAAGTTCATTCTGTGGCAGCTGCAAACGGCATGTCTGCAACACATCGTTCAAATGAATTTTCAAACCTCTATGTTTGCGAAGATGGCTCAAAAAACGGTTCAGCCATTGCAGCTCATTTAAATGCAAAAACACCTCCGATAAATAGTCATCCTCTTTCAGATTTACATCATTGCATGTTGCATTGTCCATAATTTTGTCATTATTGTCTTTAAGCACCTGCCTTAACAGTTTAATGTTCAAATTCTGTGATGTACTGTCCAAGTCATCGCTTAGAATTTGTATATTTGAGGGGAGTTCCAGCCCCGCACTCGTAATGGCTTTGAATAAACTTTCTGGTATTTCATGTATATGATCCTGGTTTTCTTGAAGTATGTTTAGTAATTTTTTAGAAATTTGCACTCTAATTCGGGGGTCCTTTATGGTAGTAATGGTCACCATATTAGATCTATTTGGATATATTTAGTTTTACTTGTAGGTCAGAATATAATTCAGCAATTTCTTCTTCCTTATTTGCAATAGAATTATCTACTCGTTGATAATTATGCAACAACTCCTTTTCAAATCTTTGTCGACGTTCTAAGCGTTCCGGCCGGGTACTAATCAAAATTTTATTAGACTGTAATTGTATATAGTAAGGATTTAATATAGATTTGTCAATCAAGCTTACTATACTTACAGGATTTTTGTGTTGTACTTTTTGCAAAAAATCCTCCACACTTACGAGTAATTTTTGTAATTCATTTGATAGAGTGTTAAGATTATTTGAGCTTAAATTGATACATTTATCAGATAATTGGTACTTTACCGCGCCTACAGACTCAGTTATTTTAAACAGAGACTCCACTTCCAAGTCGTTACGTTGCGTTTCAAAGTTGCTGAGAAATGTGTCAATTTCTCCGTTAACAAAGACGCGATGATCGAAAATGCGATATTCAGCTTTGTACAAATCTGAAAAAAATCATATACCACAAAAATTTATTTTGCAAAAATACTAAAATTTGATAATACACCTCTTCCAAGTTGAGATAACATTTTTCATATATAATCGACACTTTCGATGATCTTTAATGGTGAAACCGCTACTCATCTCTACTACTATACGATTACTTTTTACTTATCTTAAAGATAATGTGTAAGTACTTTTTGTGCCAAAACACACATTAATCCTTAATTTTTATTGTATTTTTAAATACATTTTAAATAAATATACAAGTTTTGATATAAAGCACAAAAAAAAAAAATTTCGATTACTAGTATTTTTCTGAATATCTGCGATTATCTGATTAAATATTTTCTAGTGCAATAAACGTCTGGAAGTTAATCTTAGTACCATCTCTTGCGCAATCTATTATTCACAACGCGACTTTTGTATAACTAGAATAAGTAATCGAATAATTAATTTCAGTACCTTACAAAATACGAAACGTAGGGAGTTCGATTGGATTTCTTTTGCTGCAATGAATGAAGAATTTAAATTACCTAAACGCTCACGTAAACGTACACGTGAGGTAAAACGAAAGGCTCGTCCTGAATTGGACAAGGACAGTTGGACCCTATTACATTACGCCGATCGCTTTGAACCATTCTGTACGGTGGACGACACTAATAAGCGCATACGAGAGTGCGAAGTTTGCTGTGAAGAGTTCATACGTCGTTTTGAAAAGCCGTATTTGCCCGTTGTTATTGAGGGTTGCCAGGAGGGTTGGCAGGCTTTGGAAAAATGGACGCTGCCCCGACTGGCTAAGAAGTATCGCAATCAAAAGTTCAAATGTGGTGAGGACAACGAGGGCTACAGCGTAAAAATGAAAATAAAGTATTACATTGAATACATGCAGAGCACTCGGGACGATAGTCCTCTGTATATATTTGATAGTAGCTTCGGAGAACATCATCGACGTCGCAAGCTGTTAGAGGATTATGTTGTGCCAAAATATTTTCGAGACGATCTATTCAAATATTGCGGGGAGGAGCGAAGACCCCCTTACCGCTGGTTTGTAATGGGGCCGGCTCGATCTGGTACTGGCATTCATATTGACCCGTTGGGTACAAGTGCTTGGAATGCTTTAGTTCGCGGCCACAAGCGATGGTGTTTATTTCCCACCCAAACCCCCAAAGAGTTACTTAAAGTAACGACAACTTTGGGCGGAAAACAAAAGGACGAAGCTATCACCTGGTTCAGTCAAATCTATCCACGCACAAAACAAGCAGATTGGCCGGCCGAATACAAACCCACCGAAATTTTACAAAAACCCGGTGAAACGGTATTTGTACCCGGAGGTTGGTGGCATGTCGTCCTAAATTTAGACGACACCATAGCCGTTACTCAGAATTTCTGCAGTCGTACCAATTTTCCGGTAGTATGGCACAAAACGGTTCGTGGCCGTCCCAAATTGTCACGTAAATGGTTGCGCGTTTTACAAGAAAAAGAACCTGATTTAGCCAAAATTGCGGAAAGCATCAATGTTGAGCAAAGTACTGGCTTCGCTTCAGACAGCTCCAGTAATTCCAGTTCGTCCTCTTCTTCTAGTTCATCGTCTGCTGACAGCGACAGCGAACCGCACGATAACGGTGATAAGTCGCGTTCTTCGAATACGGACAGCGGCCAGGAAAGTCTTACTGCCAAAAAGAAAAAGAAGCGTCGTTTGGGCGGTGCCATGACCGCATCAAGCTCATGATGGCCTCTTTGGTCTACCGATACTAACACTACTAACAGGGCAACTAAAACCTTAATTGGAACATACAACAAAGTACAATGTTTTGTTCATATAAACGGCCATCCATATAAGAATTGGCTTTGCTGGCGCCAAAAATCGAAGAGTTAACATGTTAGTGCTTTTGAAATTCATACACCTGCCCGCTTACAACATCACCCTGCGTAATCTTAAACATCACAATAGCTAATGTGGTAAATATGTGTTGAACCGTGATCGAAAAACACCCCGCAGTTCCCACCTCTGATATATGTTTAAATCCCATTCTTTAAAGTATTTTGCGATCGTCATTCAACCTCAATCGCTATTTCGTTCTTCTAGTTAAATTTATATATGTGTGTAATTAAACAAATATACGTAGAGATTGTTCTGGAATCAATAAATGTAATAAATAAATGAGAAAATAATATTTAGATCATCTTATGTAACAGAGCGGCGAAATTCGCGATGAACAAAGAAAAAATAGAAACTATTTGTAAAACCGCGTGCACACGTGTTTTATTTTGAAAATTTCTCTTTTTTTTATGGCCAACAAATGTAAATGCGAACGAAACCCTCTACATGAGACGTCACAACACGAACTCTGACACTAATGACACATTTTCGTTACAATTTGAAATGAAATGTTGAATTGGTTTCATAGCTTTAACTGTAATCTCCTCGTTCAATTTATAGACTTTTATTAATTTTTTGTAAAATTCAGTTTAAGTAAAATTACTCCTGCTTCCCTTAATGTTGCTTTTGTTTGTTTGTTTTGAAATATTTTATACGTTGTGGGTTTTAGTAATGGCTGTTGCATCGCTCTCAGTAATGCTGGCGCTAAAGAGAATTGTTATTGCATTCGTTCGAAATGAAAAGGAAGCCTGCGTTGCATCCAATTAATTAGTTTCTAATCAATATATTGCGCCAACCAACGAAAACCTTCACCATAACCTTGCCGCTTCAGCACAGAGCACATAAATAATTCCAGAGGACGACCAGGCAGTTCCGAGCGAGCTACCTTAGACTGTAAATAAAAAATGAAATAAATATGCCAGTGCGTGACTACAATAAAATCATTACCTTGCCAGTTGTTAGTTGATACAGGCCGAACACATTTCTGAGTTCATCTTCACTGGCAGCGCCGGGCTTATCGATTTTATTGCCCAAAATTAGAACGGGACAATTGGACAGGGCTTCGTCTGTTAGCAGTGAGTCTAATTCGTTTTTACTCTCTTGGAACCGTCCTCGGTCCCAGGCATCTATTAAGAAAACAATAGCATCCACAGCCGGAAAGTAATCCTTCCATACTCGTCGAGCTGTAAATAGATGGGTGGTGACTTTTCTTCTTATTCATGGAGAATCGTATACGAAATGTTACCTTGGGTATGGCCACCTAAATCGAACGTTGTAAAACGCATATTTCCTATGGACAATTCTTCGGATGCTAAAAAGTCAATAAATACCGTATTAGTGGCTCAATTTCATACTATTGGAATGTACAAGGCTACTTACTGGGATGCAATGTTGGTACATGCTGTGCTAGTTTATCATCTTTGAGCATATGCAATAATGTGGTCTTACCAGCATTATCCAGACCCAGGAACAACAATTTACCAGACTTTTTCCAAAGACCTTAAATGAAAAAAATGGTTACAATGGTTTTATACATTTTTCTTCATGTTAAAATATCGTATTAGAATAACGTGTCTAAAAATTACTGCATGTATGTGTCGTGCTGGCAAAAACACATGAGACACACGCACACATATATACATTAAAACAAATTCAAACATAAAAGTTAACTCACCCAAATATCCTAAAACCCCAGTAAACCAATCCCAAATAAACATTTTGAATTTGATGTTTATATATGTTTAGTGGAGCGGGAGGACAGAGCAGCTTCTGGAGCACGATCTTCTGCAAGAACTGCTCGCCTAAAATAATTGATACTTTGATAGAAGCTTTTTTAATATTATTTTTTATTTATTTGCAGTTTTCAAGGAGTTGATAAAGGTCTCAGTGTGATCAAAAACATGACCATGCATTAAGTATAATGTGTAAGCGATTGCAAATCTTTTATGAAAACAAATTCTTTATCACTTTAAGTGGACCCCGGGTACCACAGAGAAATCAAATAACCGGAGAGGCATTTTTGTTATATCGGTTTGACATTTCTTTGTGTTGCCGTTTAAACTCGTGGGTCAATTGGTCACCAGCCATTTGCCAGGTATGCCACAGGGCCACAGAGAACAAATTAAAATGTTTTTTCTCACAGCACTCGGTTTTTAATTTTTAATTCCCTTCACCTTAATTATTTTCTGCTGCATCATGCTCGGTACTTGATTTGCTTACCTAATTATTGTAAAGGAGAATAAGAAGAAAATCCGTAATATTACGCGTTGAAAACTTTCTTTGATACGCGTTTTTGATAAATTTTTTCCTTTTCACTTCAGTTATCACGTATATTTATTCCTTTTGCAGAAATTTTCTTATAGGGCGAAATAGAGATGACAAAAGAGTGATGATGAAGAGTGCTTAAAAAGAAGTGAAAACGATTACAGTGTTTAATATTCTATTACGTTTTGCATGGTCCGTCCCATTTTACCATATATGTGAGCACAAACACATGTGTAGCTAATATTCAAAGTCGATTTTTCAAGACCAAATTTTGTCAGTCTTGATTGAATCGACTTTTAAAATTAATTACTAACGTATCAAAATAAATTTTCCTTTTGCAATTCTCTCTCAGGGAAATTTCTCAAAAAATATTTCTCTCACGAAAGTTTCTCTTTTTACTCTCACAGCGTTGCCACTGCGTCAAAAAAAATATTTGCTAACTGTCGTTGCTATCTTGGCGCACGTAAGTTTTTTTTCCATTGTTGTCGTGGCTGTTTAATGCCAAATTTAAGATCGATAAATTCATTTTTGCGACAGAGACAGAAAGCGACTTTTACTTGTTAGTATATCAGCATAGAGTAAGAAATGTGATGAGTTGTGTTATTGAAGAGAGCAAAAAGTAAAACAATCGTAAATTCAATGCATCTTGTGTTCGTAACAGTAATATCTTGTACATGATTTATTTACACAATTGGTGACCTTTAGAGTACTCGGAAAATAATAATTATATTCATAACATGTGACAATTGTTCAATTAGAAGAGTGGACGTGAAGCTTAGTAACACAACGGAATTGAAAACGGCTGGACTTCTAGGCTAAATGCCGTTTCGTTTCCATGGATCTCACGTCTCTATACTAAGCTTTCTCATGGTATGGTATTGCTTGCAGCATGATATCTTCTATTTGCACGTGTGGTGGAGTTTCCAGAGCATAGAACACAGCTTCAGCTACATCTTCGGCTTTAAGTTTTGGCATAACATCCACAGCTTTTGAATAGACTTTCAACAAGTTTGTATCAACCATGTCTGGGCTGATGCTCTAAAATGATTATTGTACAGAACATAGAAAAACTTTTTTGTAATACATCAAACATTATACAGTCCTAGTTGATTCGTTCCCGGCTTCATTGTGATTTATTTAGAAATATAAGATTTGTTAGGGAGAACTTCATATATCCAAAATGTTGGAGCATGTGAAGAGTGTTTGCTACACGTAGATTTTAATGAAACTTATTTAACCATTAGTAAATATGTGGAACGTAAATAACGTTTTTTAATGCATTCCACATATACCAAGTTCGTCATTCCGTTTGCATCAAAAACTGAGTCAATCTAGAAATATACGTTGTTGACAAAAATAATCGGTTGTAAATTTTGTTGTATTGAGCTGAAATTTTCTACAGGCACTTCTGGATTCTCCACGTAGATCGCTATTAAAATAGGCAAAGTCGGTCAAGAGCCACGCCCACAATTAACAAAAATCTATAATAAGCGTAAAATTTGACTTACAAGCTGATGCGTAATATATACACTATTCGGGGGCGTAATAACCCGCCACGCCCACCGTTTTCGATAAGGAAGATATTTAAGATTTGTTGTTTGTATTAAAATATTGTAAATAGACGTTTGAGGGAAATCTGTTTTATGTTCTGCTATTGTTTCGGCGAAATATTTCGAAAACTATTTTTTTTTGGATATATGTGGATATTTGCAATGTGCGTATAAATATTGAAATACCAACACATCTGAGTGTGGCAAACATTGTGCCAGCGTACTACATTCACCCACACATCATGATGAACAGTTGAACATTTACAGAGATAAGGTTCTACTTGTTTATGGCTTTATCCGTTGAAGTGTGTAATTTGTGCGCAACAATCTAAATAGAACTTAATTTAAGTATTTATTGCCAAGTATACTTGGAAGATATTACACGTAGTATTGACGCATACACGCATGTATGTACATAAGTATGAATAATAATCAGACGTTTCGCGCGTGTGTCTGGTTTGCCTTATGAACCGCAGTGGCATTATGTGAGACTGTCGTGGTGTCAAAAGTGGGCGCGTGGTAGTCACTCTCGGTTTGTAAATGTTGGCATATTCTTCTGTTCACATCCGTGTCTGGCCTTTCGTTTGATTGTTTATCTGGTCATTTTTGGTTTTGCCATGGACGACATTAATGATTGAATGAACGAAGGAACGAACGTGTAGGACGTATAATTATATGCTTGTGTTTGTATGGTATGCGTAAGCTTATTTAAACACTCGATTAAAGCGAAGTTCAAATGCCGTTGATGTGCACATGAACGCTTTAAAAGCTATTGAAAATCACGCATACCCGAACATAGAGACGCTTAAAGTAGGGGAGTGTGTTTCCTTACTTACCGTTAATTTAATATTTAATTTGAAAAATTGTATTTCCTGTCGCACAGTTTGGCACAAGGCTGAAATTGCGTGCTTGCTTGCCGGGTAAACGCTAAATAAGGGCATCGGCACCACCGGTACACGATGACCAAGTACACTAATACGAGCATGTATTGCAGCAAAGACAAAGATCAAAGGGAGGAAGAAGAAGTAGGAAAATATTAAAGCACGTGTTGGGTTAAAGTTTACGCAAATGGCACAATATTGGTTGTCTTCTCAAATATATGGTACATGTGTGTGTGTATGTGTGTTGTGCACAATATAAACGAGGAGATTTTAATGAAGTGCTTCATACGTTTTGTCATTATCGTGTTCACTAACTACCATTTCGTGTGAACTTGTCAAGATATGTATTCATGGCTGTGTGTGTTTGTATGTAAGTGTGCCAGAGTGATTTACCGTTAATAACTGCCATTATATGGTATATGTGAGTTTTTGCTGCATCTGAAAGTACGCACAAGTGCGTGCGTGCATTGCCTCACATTACCGTTAAAGTCTAGCTCAGCCAGATGCCCGTCAAGTAATTAACGTATTATTGAAAAGAACTTAAAAGTCTGTGATTAACTTTACAATTTAGCGCGCATGAAAAGAATGTGTTTGGCTTAGACCAAATATTAGATCCACTCCACACGTTTTTAATTTTAGCACAGCGATCGCATTTCGCATCAAAGAAGGCTTCTCGTAAATTATGGGCGTTTCTGTTATACAAATCCTTTGATGGATGCATTGTATACCAAATTTAATTTATTATACATTTGTAGTCTGCAGGACATACTGAAGGTCCTGAAACTCCATTTTGATAGTTGCAAACGGAGTGACAAATTTAAGGTAATGCCCATCGTAAGTGGAGGATACAGACAGTTTAGTTAACGAAGTATGACAAGTGAAATCAAGCACAACTCTTTTAACAATAACAACAATTAACATTAACCAGTGATTCGCTTTTAAGCAAAACTTTCTTGTATTAAATATTTTAAGTACATAGACTAAGAATAGAAGGAAATAAATATGAATAATGTGTAAGGTTGAGGGCTATCATTAATGTCCAGCACTTTTGAAATTATAAATACCTGTGTGTGTACAAAATTTCAAGGCAATATCTCAATTTTTACACCGGTGAGAACAGCAGACGGACGCACGGACATACATGTCAAGAGCCACTCACTTTTTGATCAAGAATGTATACTCGTATACTTTGGAGGGTCTCTGAATCCTCCTTCTAAGTGTTGCAAAAGGGAGGGACGAACTTAGTATTTCCTCATCACTAAGGTGGAGGGTATAAAAACGAATAGAATATTTCAATTGATAGAAAATGTGCAAGTGTATGTGAATGCGTATGCGTTTGCGTGCGAAGAGTAGTTGTACAGTTGCGAAAATACAAAACTAATTATTTGTCTAAAGTTTATGTATGGAGAGCATATGTTCTTCATCGCCGGAGAGTTAAAAGTTTGTTTGTAAAAGCAAAAACATCAAATATCTGCATCTGGGCAAATCCCCGAGTGGGTAAGCAGCGCAGCTGCTTTATGACACAAAAATAAAATTCATGCTTGACAATAACGTTTATAAATTAAAGGCGTGCTGCTGCAACTTGTAGCTCATATATAACTCAGAGATCGTTTACTACCAGAAAACCGAGAACTCTTGTTGTTCTAAAGTCATCACTGTTTATTTAACGGTCGCTCCAAGTTTTCATTACTTATGCTTAAAATTAGTCTCCCTTGTACCGCGTCTGTACTTTGGTGTTTCCATACAAGTTGATCAAAAAGCGAAAAGCTTTTGATTTTAAAATCATTATGGTTTACAGGTGTGGCTGGTGTCAAAATGCCAATATACTGATTTGTGTGTGCCGTTACTGATGCCTAAGGTTTAATGGAATGTAATAAGCCACCAAGTGTAACACGCACACTTTGCTTTCCCTCTTAACATAACACTTTGCAACATCTCCATAAAAATGTCGTTAGTGTCGTTATATTAAGAGCTTATATAATGAATTTTAGGAAACATGGCATGGCATTTTGTGGGCGTGACCGATTTTGCTCAAATTAAATATTGAACTGGATGCAAAAACTAAAAGTGTCTGTAAAAAAAATCTGAACTTACGACTGTGGGAATGCCACCAACAAGACTAGTTCGATTCAGTTTTCTTTCCTGATCAAGAATATATGTAATTTAAGGCCTCCCAGTACCCAGTGTTACAAATGCGGACCTACAAATACTTACCTGTTTATAATGATTATGTGGCCCCGAACTGAGGCCGCAGAACGCATAATTTTCAGACCTTCACGCAAACATATAGTTGTTCCAAAAACGTTCACATCATACACTTGTTTTAATTCCTCACTTGACGATTCTATAGATTTATAAGTAAAATAATATACATTAGAACACTCACGCATATATTGCAAGTCAAGAATTGGTAAATCTCTTCAAGTATAAGTTCACACTTACCGCTTAGAAAGTTTGCCTTCAACACACCAGCATTACAAATTAATACATGTATATGCTTGAACTGTTGATGTATCCATTGGAAAGCTTCTAAAATACTCGACTCCTTATTCAAGTCACAGTTGTAGTTAATAATTTTACCCTGACCTGTTACTTGACCGTTCAGTTTCTTAAGATATTTCACAATAGTTCAATATTTCAACGTTTAGTTCATACTTTATTCAATTGTTTGCACTCACTTCGATTAATTCCGTTCGACGTGCTAAGCCGACCACAATGAGACCAACATTGGCTAATTTTAATGCGATATGTGCTCCAATACCAATGGATGCTCCTGTTACTACAGCTATCTTTGATCTCCAATATTTTGACGCCATTCTAGTTTTGAAGGCGTTGAGAAATGACCATTGTCCCAAGAAATAGCTTTTTAAACTAAGCCAAGCTGTGTAAAAATCTTCAATTTGTAAGATTCCTAACGTATTAATAGCTGCGAAGCAGAAGATAAATTGAAATATGAGAATATTTGTATGTACTTCGTTACAGTTTGTTGATTTTTGCTCGCATAGTTTTACGATGCTTACATTAAGGGACTTCATGAGCGATTGTTTATAATTCGTAAAGTGTAAAATGTTAAGCTTGCCTAAGTTCCGTGGCTCATTATACTTTATAAGTAATCTGAATTTTACTTTTGGGTGACATCGCAAAAATACATTTGACTCGAAGATGTAAGATAGAAAAATTAATGGATAAATTCATGTCTCTGGCGGGGGTGTCATTAAAGTTATGTTATATAAAGAGTCTGCAGACTGCACCAACTGATGCCTTTGCATGCTTTCATGAAGATAAAAAATTCACATTCATTTATTCTTAATGCGACACAATAGGTTTCTAGTTTATAGTCGCTTCGCTTGAGTGCACTTGTCATCAATATCCGATTATAGGAGTCGTTTGTCGTAATTTAATCTGGGTTTAAATTAATTTAATTTTTATACCCTCCACCATACGAGTGTATACTAAATTTATCATTATGTTTGCAACACCCAGAAGGAGGCGTCAGTGATCCTACAAAGTATATACTTCGTAGCATCAAGATCTAGACAAGCACGTCCGTGTGTCTGTCTGTCGTTGGCATTGCAACGGTTGTAAATTTTGTGGTATTTTTTATATTTGTACCCTTTTTCCTTGACACTGCTTTTGGGCACACCACCAATTTTATATTTTATAATATAACCTTTACCATTGAAATAATTCTTTTTTCCGCTACATGTGACTTATTGCGTAGTTAACTCTTTATTTCTTTGTTCCTTTTTACACTATTCACATATAATACAACATCCCATATTTTAACAGCAAATATATATAACATCCCATAGTAGTACAACTCATTATTGAACTGAAATTTTGAACAGACACTTAGTTTTTGCAGGCAGATCTATATTTAAATTGGGCAATATTGGGCAAGACCCACGCCCTTAATTGACAAAAAGCTATAAAGTTGAAATTTAATAAGCTTATTTATAGTTGGTCCTTTAATTGATATTCGGATAACAAATCCGCCCATAATCGACAAAAAACTAATAATCACAAAAACTTAAGAAGTTAAGAATTTAGTATTCATAGATGTACATTCAAAAATGGGCGTGGATAACAGACACGCCCACAATATACAAAAACCGTACTCATTGTAAAATTTGACTTGCTGGCTAGTACGTAATACATACACTATTAGAGGACGGAATCATCTAGCTGCTAAACCCACTCTTTGTATGTAGATATGGAGGATTTAGGATTTGGACTAAGCATTTGACTTAACTTTCTTACTTGTTATTTATGTTATATTTTAAAGAAAAGTGTGAACAATGTGTTCCAAGCATTCCATATTCGGGTTCTAATTAGGCATCACCGACGTTGCTCATGTGCATCTGTGAAGGTACAAATAATGAAAAATATTATTTCATTTGTGGTTTTCACATGTGAATACTTGGTCCAATGCATTCGTAACGTGATATTGTCCATGTACTCAAATTGTTGTATTGACATGACGCAATATATGCACTGACATAAAAACGAATGAAGCTCTGATATATGCACAAGGGCTGCTGTTCAATTGAAATAACACAAACAACTAGTATTTCTTGTGTATGTGTTCTTCATAAGATGGGAGGTACAATAAGTTTGTCATTCCATTTGCAATCCCTTAAAGGATCCGTCGGATTTTTGATTAGCATCTAAAACTGAGTCGACTCAGACATTTATGCCCGTGTGTCCGTCTGTTGGAGGCATTCTCACGAATGTAAATTTTGAGATATTTAGTTGAAATTTTTTACAGACACTTTACGAAATTTTTTAATTATTCCATCGATCCATGTGCCAAATGGGCGTGTTCGGATTACAGACAAAGTACAAATACAGAGTACAAAAAACCCTACTCGACTTGTAAGCTGATACGGATTACTTGCTGCCATTCTCACTGTTTGTGAAGTAAATGTAAAGGGTGTATAAGAATTGCCCTAAGGCACGTGTAATTTTTTATTTGTTCTTCTTCACCCTGTACTATTCCAGTTAGTTATGTTGTTGTATTTTAATATTTCACACCTTGTCCGGTTTGCAACTTTTTGTGGTTTCTCTTTGCAAAAGTATTCAATATCATTAAATACCTTAAAAAAATTATTTTATTTGAGTAATAATTGATTATATTGTAGTAAACAAGTGAGAAAACTAAATTTGGCTTATGCCACATCTACAACGGTGGGCGTGGCAGATAATATATTACGTCTACGCGTATGCATTACGTATCAGCTTGCAAGTCTAGTTTTATGGTGAATATGGTTTTTTTTAAATTGTGGGCGTGTCTGTTATTCGAAAAAAACTAAAAGTGTCTGCATAAAATTTCAGCAGCTCAAGATTTACCCCCATGATAATGCCAATAATAGACGGACACACGGACATACATGTCTAAATCGACTCAGTTTTTGATGCTGATCAAGAATATACATACTTTGTGGGATGTTTAACGTCTCCTTCTATTATTTATATGAATGTTGGAAAACAATCGTAAACAGCCCATAATAATAACCACTCAACAGATGGACGTGTTAATATATGCAAGTGCATTTATATTTAAAATCTTTTTTATTCAATTCCATACAAACATTTAACATGGGATGCTGAATATAAAACAACAAGGAAAACGATGTGTTACGGAACCATTTTTACATATTGCATTTAATTTGTACGTACTAAATACGTATGTTAGAATATACTGAAAAATACAAATGTAGTACTTATGCTGCAATAAAATAAGGATTCGCCTCTTATTTTGTATATACGCAAGTACATGTGCACACTTCGTTACAATTGTGTGTGAAATGAAATTGTGTGTATCGAATAGAAACAATGAAATATAGGTAAGAACGTGTGTACGCGTGTGTGTCCATATGTTTGGAATATAAAATGAAGAATTTATTTAATAGTAAAGTTACATTTTTAATAATACACACATGTACACACACACTCCGATACAACTGCAAATGCAACCATGCGGTACATATGTGCATATTTTCCATATAATATTGTACGCACATATGTGTGTACGTTTTATTATTATACTAAAGAATAATGAGTCTATACATGTGCGTGCATGTGTTTGTTCATTTTATTTGTTTGTGAAAAGTTAATAGACAAGAAAGAAATTTTACACTCTGCACTTAAAGAACTAGTCATAACACGAACACAAACACAAATATACAGTACTTGTTGTGTGTGAACACATACATACATATATAATAAAGTCTCTCATATCATTGTTTTAGGGTCAGAGTGGAAAATTGTAGCAATTAAGGAAACCACAATTTACCCTAACGCTCATGCATAGATACACACACACACGCACATGCACACACATAGAACAACTTGCCTTTGCTGAATATTTAAGCACATATTTATGCTGTAAACACATACATGTTTGTATACGTGTGCATGCAAGTGTATTTTATGTGTGTTTAGAGAGTTTGTTTTGTGTCTACTTAAAGTGTAATAATTTTCACCCTCTAATATAACGCTTGTACGGACTTTATACCATGTAGGGGCACCTCTACCTAAATCTAAAGTTATTGTATGCGAACAACTCTAATTGGTTTAGCTTTTTTCCTACATAGATTTATGCTTAAACACACAAACAGCAATAATAATAATATAAAAAAATAATTATAATAATAACAACAACAACGGTAGGTGAGAAGGGGAAAGTTATAAAACTTCAGCTTAAGTTTTACTATTTATTGATAGCATCAGCAAACTTTTATTCGTGTGAATGCATTTACATATACATATACACACACTTCCTGTGATAAACGATACCATGTATGATCACCACTCACCACTCCTCTTACGTTCGTAAATTTATATAAAATTTTGTGGCAATTAGTTTTGTAAAGTTATATAGTGTGAAACAAAGAGAGAGAGAGTGAAACAATATTTTGACAGCAAATGACAAAATTTAAATTTGATTTATACAACAATTTTATACAATAAAATGCAATAAAAAATTCAAAACAATAGAAAGCAAGTGAGAAAACTAAATTTGGCTTTGGAACAATTCTTAATACCCTTCACAGCTGTAATGGTGGGCGTGGCAAGATTAAGGCCTCTAACAGTATGTATTACGTATCAATTTGCAAGACCACGCCTCGATGGATGAGATAATTATAGATGCACATTCTAAATGACAAGTTCATAGGTCATTTTTTGTGGTAAATAAATAGATTTATGTCGATTGTGGGCGTGCCTCTTGACCGATTTTGCACATTTTTAATAGCGATCTGCGTGCAAAGACTAAATATTTTATCTCCATATCGCAAAATTTACGTCGACAACAGACAGATACACGGACACACATATTTCGATCTACTCAGTTTTTGATGCTGTTCAAGAATATATATATATATACTTTGTAGAATGTCTGACGCCCCCCTCTGAATGATGCAAATGGAATAATAAACTTAGTATACCGCCACTAATGTGGAGGGTATACTAAAACATATTGTTGTTGTGGCTGGTGTGGTATTTTAAATGTTTGCTTTTGTTGTTGTGAAAAATGTTCGCTTCCATTCTAGTACTAACTTACTTACAATACCTACACTCTGTATACATATATAAATATATTCCTTGGGTATGTAAGCAGTTGATTTATGGAAATGAAAGAGACAATAATTGCAAATTTACGCAAACTCATGTTTTACTATAACAATTTAAACTGAAGTAATTTGTTTGGTGTTATTGTTATTGTAATATTGTATTATCAGACATATTTAGATAAACTTTTGCTAATGGGATTATATTAACTATGTCATGAGCTATGCGACTACCAGACGCTTACTGCCGGAGGCTAACTATTAAGTATTGAGACGAAATTTTATTTCGCATCTTTGTACTTCAATACATGTAATCAAGTCTGATTTGACATTTCAGTGCATGTTACGATTCATTGCCAAGGATATGTCTGAGTCCTTATGAATGCAATTGTTTAGGGCTCCAATTATACATTTCCAGATTGTCTGGCCATTAGCCGCTAAACATGCCACCCTCCCAAAGAACCTCACGGATATGTCCAACATTGAGAGAGATGAGGGGAACATGTAGTACGGACATAATGAGGTATAAAGTATATACATTTGAGGTGAACATAATTTTTTCTTATCTCCTTATCTATATGAGTGTGCAACTTTTACCTCGAGAGAGATGTATTTTTAAAACTGTACTTACTTTCTTTAGTACGTACCATTAATATTAAACAAAAGCAAGCTTTACAATCGTATTAAAGAACGTACGGAATGCATCGTACCTTTAGTGGAGTGAATGAGTATATGATTACATTTCACTAAATTCCGATAGCCTTTACTACCTCCCCATCGGTTCTAAAGCAGCGCAAGCCAACACCTTTGCTCATGGTTTTAATTTTTTGCAAATGTTAAACGCCGATACTGTCATAAATTTCACAATTTATTAGTTTTCGTGTCATCATTGTTTATAAAGACTGATAAATAGAATTAAATGTTTGCAACAAAATTTAAATTCATAAATGGTTGCGTTGCCTTGACACAAATTTTTATCAAATAGTCAACTACGTACAAAATAACCCGACTGACCACTAAACGAAATTTCAATTCAAAATCATAAGGTTTGCTATTATAAACAACAGACGCGCCATCTTAGGGCAGCATTATAAAATTTATGGATTTTGTAACTTGCAAACGGGATCTTGATGGAATTTTGTTAGCTTTTGCCCAATTGCAATACCCTTTGCCAAGTTTGAAATGGAACGACAGAGGGACAGACCAAAACTTAATTCTTATCAGTAATATATTGTATATACTTCATGAGGTTTTGATGTTTCTCCGAAAAAAAAAATTATGGCCCCACCTCGAAGTGCTGAGCATAAACCTTAATGGGGGGCATGAGTGTTTGATAAAGTGTATTCATGATTTCTTTCTCCATACTAAACGTTATTGACTTTTTCATTGTCATCACTTTCAATTTAACCACATACTTAGCTCTTTACCCACAATCGCATTTGCGGAAAATGTAAAAAACGAGACCTTTTCAAAAGCAACATTATTCAAACACATTTATGTGATTGTATTACGTGAAACACATCAAGCCAGACATTAGACTAATAATGTGTAGCAATGTGTGTACAATATGTTTACATACCATATAACATACCACCACCATCACGAGTATGTATATGAAGCAGCACTGTGTTGTAGGTTAATAATAATCAGACAGAAGCGACATTGGATGTCTCGTTAGTCCTTTCGACGCTGTACGTGTAAGTACATGAGTGTACTTGTACAATATATGTGGAAACTTAAATGTAGAGATAAACGAGACTGAAAAACCCTCAAGAAATTCAACAACAACAATAAGAACTGTAACACCAATGACAGATAATGTTATTTTGTGGCTTTCAATAGAAACTCGTAACAACATCAACGGCGGCAACGTCTGGAAAGTCTCTGATGCATATATATATATATAAATATACTTCCACTACCAGGTCATATACATCAATGTGGTAGCTGTGGTGTGTAGTTGGTTAGAGAACGGTAAGGAATTCACCAAGAATTTTATGTTTTTATATGTGCTCACTAACTCAAGGTTACGGTGTTTTAACGTTTGTTTAACCTACGGAGACCCAACAAAGTATATACATATGTTCTGAAATAGCCGAGAAGTACTGAGTCGATCTAGCTATATTTTTTTGGTATGCGACCGGTATTGTGAAATCTCATGGATGTTATAAGAGGTATTAAATAATTTAAAAAATATTTCTACTTTCTTAGGCAAAATCCATAAAGGTACCCTATAGATACCAACAGACAACCGGGTCGGGCTGGACGACTCATGTGCAGAACCTGGCAGAACCCTTGTAAAGTACGCTGAGGCCTACCATTCCCCGCGGGAATGCCGTTAGGTTTCCCATTCGCTCGCGGAGATGGTTTGCATTAGGAAGCAGGCTCTTATAGGTTATTCTTAGTATTCTGAACTCCTCACATCTCCCCAGTTCCGTCAAAACATGAGCAGCCATGGTGTTTATCTTCTTCCAGTTTTCTTTGTTATGTATCATCAATCCTCTCATTTATGTAACATCCGATGAAATCGTCGATTCTGAATCGCGTATAGTGATAAACAACAGGTTTCAGACTTCTCCTTCACAAGTTGGGCATAGTGGGTCAGTCATCATGTCCGATCATAGCAATTTCTATGTGACTTTAAAGCCCCCTAAGATAATTTAAACTGAAGCATTACAAGGGTTTCATTTTTAAATGGATATTTATTGAAATGTTGACTATTTGCGAACATAGCAAATTTGTTAATAAGTACGTTTGTGTGTATGTATGTATTACATATTCTTTATATAAATTTTTGGCAAAAAATGTCTGCTTTTATTTCACAACAATCCGCATCATCTTTTAGGAACCAATTTGTGGCAACAATTTGTTGAAAATTAAACAAAAAAAACAAATAAAAGCCAGCATACTATATGAGTGGGGTAAGTTGAGTGGCAGAGTGAGTGCGTCCATGTTTACTCAACAGATTTAACTTAAGTATTCAATTGATTTAACTTTTTTTAAACAGTGAACGCATGTTTGTGTGTTTTGTTATTGTTTTACTTTGTGTGTGCTTTCCTTACTCTCTCCGTTTTTATTGCTGACGATAGACACAACTATGTATTCGATTGTGTGGGTTAAGTGTACGCATATGTGTGTACGTGTGTGTGACAAAGTGACTTTGTTGTTATTGTTGTAGTAAAAGTTCTTTTTTTTGCCTTATTTATCAATCAGTATTTACAAGCACTAATAGCGTGTATACCACATGACCGTACAAATCACACATGCGCACACCTACATAGATAAATGTACGTATGTGTATATGTATGTATATGACGGTCACTAACTAAGCTGCTTCCATTCCATTTGGTATTTCATTCAGCAATTGTTTGGTCGTTTGTGACCAACCGTAGGATTATAGGATTTGTCTGATTTTACCATCAAATGATGACAGATGTCTTATCTTTGCTCTGTTGTTATTGTTGCCATATGCGTTACATGGTTCTTTGTACTCTCCACCTAAACTAAGTTAGATAATACAGTTGAAACCACTAGAAAGAGGTCTTGGAGATCCCAGCTTGAAATTCTGGAACCGTTCATATATGTGCGCATTTGTACGTCAAGGCAACAAAAATTGGAATATTTATCTCAAATTTGCTATAGATATATATTCTTATCTACCCATTTAAAATGGGTGAAATCGGCCAATAAACACATTTACACAAGTAACAAAAGCTTATCACTTCTCAAAATTTGTATGTGTATGTACAAGCACGAAACGTAGCCAAACGTAGCCATAGCAGGTGTATTGTCACAAGCCTATTAAAGTGGATCTCGTAAGCGTCTAGCATTTGTATCAAGAGCTCTAAAGCAATCTGAATTAAATCTGCTATAATACAATACAAAAGAAGCTTCCGCAATAGTTTTTAGCGTTACCAGGCTCAGACATTACTTATTGAAAAACAAAATTGTACCGAAACTTGTCACAAACCATTGTTAGCTATTTCGGTGTAAAATAAAGGTCGGCCCTTATTTTATTTGGTTTTGACTATGAAGTGGAATATGTTAAGGGTGCAGAAAATGCAGCAACATTGAATTGAAATTTTGAAACAATTTTTAATTTTTAAATTGCACGCAACCCTCTATTAGCTAAAGTAAAAGAAGCAAAGCTGGAAGCTTTAAAGAGAGAAGAATTTACAGCCTTTTTGTAAAAAGAAAAGTTAATTTTCTGTGGAATGACAAGCCGCTAATTTTGTATAGTCTTAAAAAATCAATTTATGCCTGTTTGAAGGGTAGTCAAGGAGAACATTTTGGTATTATAATAAAAAGATTTTTATTACATTATCGTTGCAGTAAGCATGGTTAGTAAATAAGGTTGTTTTTGGGCCGATTTAGCCCACACATAAATATTGTCCATACTAAATTTCAATATCAATGTCTCATTTTTTGCCACCGTGGGCAAAAAAGCTAAAGCGACTTGGCTGTTGATACTGATCAAGAGTATATATACTTTTTGGGGTGTGGCACGTCTCTTTCTGGATGTTATAAATGTTTGCACAAAACCATTATGATGGTGGGTATAATAATATTAATACAAGTATCTTTACTTCACTCTGCAATATATTAATTGATTGATTGAAGATGGAGACTTGTATTGTAATTAAGAGTTTAAGCAGTGAATTTTATTTACAAGTTATTAAGATAAATTACATTTGATTTCAGTGGAGTATACACTGACCTATATAGAGCGTATATAAATGAAAAATTTCCGTTGTAATAAACTATTAAAAAAAACTTTAACACCTTATATTGTTCTGTTAATTGAACAGTTACAATTGGCAGCTGGTATATGTAACTGTACGTGTATATATGTGTACGTGTAAAATAATTGTAAATTTACACATTGTTCAACTATTAGTTCATACATCATGTAAAGTTCATTGATCTACTTTTTATTATTCTTCCCTGCTCTATCACCCTCTCATTCACTCTATGTCTCTCGCTAACCCCCTTGAGTTAGCCAGTTGTACACATCATCGTAATAATATGTGGGTAAATTGTTTTGTTCAGATATTTGTAAGTATAAGAAACAGACGAGCCATAGACCCTCAAAAGTATATATATTCAGTTGATCGCAGAAATTGAGATATCGCTCTGAAATTTTGTATACACAATCTTCGAGAATATCTACGGTTCTCTATTGCAATTGAGCAAAATCTGTTCAAGTATGCGCCCACAATGCCACCCTGAACCTTGTACCCAGAACTTTCAAGAGTCCCATGATCGCAAATTTTGGGATATCGATCTGAAATTTGGTGCACATATTCTTCATCAATGTTATAAATATCTTGTTCAAAATGAGAAAAATTCCACTGACTGGCTTACAGTTATAAAAAGTTCTACATGTTGATCTAGACTATATAATTGGATAGTAAACTGCGATTTGAAATTTGGTACAGGAAATTTCTTCATATCTAGGTACCTTGGTACAAAAACGGGTTAAATTGCACCATGGACCGTTGTGCAATTTTACAAAGCGTATAGTTCTGAGAGTTTTTGCCAGCATATTAACGAATTATTCATTACTTATATATTTGGAAAAGTTAAGTTAACCACACCTACCTTTAATGGGCATTTTATGGATGGTAGTATGTTTTAGGGGTTTATTGAGAATATTTGGCCTAGGTGACCCTGTAATATATAAAATGTACGTTATGTGTACGTTTTACTTGCGTTAAAAGAAATTTGATATTATTTCCTAACTTCCATCATTAACCTCGGTGATGGGTATCCTAGATTTGGCCTACGCCTAATAAAGCCCCGTTTTCCTTGTTATTTTGCTTTTATTTTTCAAAGAGGAAATGCATACTCATGCAATCAACAAGTTTATCAATCCGTTAAAACATGATTCGGAAAATTGTTGGACTGAGTGGCAGAGAAGAATAGAAAGAAAAGGTTTGTTGGTGTACGTATGTGTGAGCATGGGCAAATTAAATTACAAAGTTAACACACGAAAAGTTTATAGAATGCAATAAAAATTAAAATCGTATAAAAAGCACCTGCTCCAGCAGGAGTAAACTTTTTCACTCCACTCAGTGCCCATCCACACACACACATACGGCGATATTTTCACATTACCATACGCATTCAACACGTACGTACATGTACGGCTGATACTAAAAACGATATTTAATAAAAGAATAACAAAATAATATTTTGATTATTTTATTATGTATATTCTTATGTACACATACGTACTTGTAAATGTGGACATGCGTGAGTGGGTGTATCCGTTCTGTTTTTTAGTTTTTAGTTTTTACTTTCATTCTACATTTATGTATGCATATATGTACATGTACCCATATATGTATATATGTACACCAAGTTATGTACGTGTATGATTGTAAAAGCGTATTGGTTTTTTGCTTAATTGTCAGTGATTTCTATTTGTATGCAAAGTCAAGAGCAAACTGATATACGTGATATACGTATGGGAATGAATATAACGGTTAAAAAAATTGACTACCATTGATTGTTTTTCTACATTTTCTTATCTCATATTGTATGCAATTTATCAGAGTTCTTTGTTTCACAGCATTGTACGATCAATATTTACATGGATATTTCAGAATGAAAATTCGAATCGATTTAACCATGTCCGTCTGCCCTGTCTGGTACTATTTTAATAGAAGAATTTCACAGCTTGATAACCATGAACAACGCACACGTTGACTTGCTTGCTTGTTTTTGTCCAAATTTGCATTCTTTCTTAAAATATCGCACTAATCCTTATCTTCTAAGTCAAATGTCCTGAGATCTGTTCATATTAATAACCTTTATATTTAAATTTATCTTGATTGATCACGTCTCTTCTGGCGTCTTTAAATTCTATTTGAAAGTTGCTTTCGTATTATTCGTGAATCATAAGACCCGAGAATATGAAATTTGGTACAAATAATTCCTTTATCACCAGGTACTTTCTTATTAAAAATAAATACTAGTCTACGAACCTTCGTATACATTTAGAGATTTTTTCTAAATTCATATATTTTATATATTTGGAAAAGTCAAATTAACCACGCCCACTTAAATGGACTTATTATAGAACTTATCTATGTTTTAAGGATTTAGTTAAAATATTTGACGTAAGTGTCCCTCTATACATCTGATATTTAAAATGAGCATTTCTCTTCTATGTCTGGCACAATCTTGTGAAAATGGGCGTTTTACAGCGTTTTATTCGAATTGTAAGTTGATGTGTAATACGTCCACTATTAAAGAGAGTAATCATGTACCTACCACGCCCACTGCTATAAAATATGTAGGTCTAGGCCAAATCTTTTTAATATATCTTCCAAGCGGCTGCTAATTTAACTTTTATTTCAAATTGGAATTTATTATAATAGAATCGAAATAAATAGCCCAGCTCAGCACGTTGCATTTTTTGAAGTTCTTTGTCATTCCGTCCGGTTTTTGTCTACTTTAAATAGGAAACTGATCAAGAATACTTACCAACTTTTTAAGCCAATTCATAGTCTTGTACCAAATTTCATTGAAACAACTCAAAAATGTAACAAATTTACATGAACTAACAGACAGACAGACGGGTATGATTATTTCAACAGATTTATTTCAGATTTTGATTACAGTTCCACCTGTTCTTACGTCGATCATTTGTGACAACATCAATATAATATTGTTTAAGTTATAAGCATTTTCTAGCGTTTATACAATACGCATGGCGTGGCACGATATTTGCGTTAAGTGTTATTCAAGTATAACAAAATGTACATAAGTATGTGTGTAGTTGTAATCCTTTGAGATCGTCTTGGCCTTTTTAATGTTTTTATTGTCTATAATTTGCTTTAATAGAAAGAAGTTGCAGTTTGTTATTGTACTTGTAATTTTGCAGTTTTGTTAAGTAACTTTTGAGTGCGTGACCTTTTCACTATTGCTTGCGATTGTTATTCTATAATGCAAGCCATAAAATACATACGTATAGTAAGTGATATCTCTTGCTGCGACAGACGAGTATTTGTTTGAAAAACTTTTTTACGAGAGCTTTTTAACAGAAAATCAAGCATTTTTAGCCATTTCTGTTTTCTTTTCCTTCAGTGAATGTACGGGTGCAGGTCCGGCTCTCCTTTGGAAGTTGGTTGCGTTAGTAACATTATTCATAGTGGTGTTTCGGCAAAAGTTTTGTTGTGTAACTGGCTTGTATGAGAAGTGTTGCTGCTGCTGCTGCTGTTGCCCTTTCGCCGGTATCACATAAATCACGTTCGCGCACAAAAGTTTTGATTTGTAAAGTCAAAAGCTATTTGCGCTGTAATCAGCACAAACATTGCTTTTATTTTCGTCGTATGCTCTCCTCCTGCACCCTACAAGAATGAAACTTTCACAAATAGAATAATACTTACACACGAGTGTTTGTTTGCTTAATAGAAACTTTTTTGGATGGCGGGCATTTCTTGTAAATGCAACAAAATGAAAGGCGTCCTTTTCTTATCAGATGGCATGAAATTTTGGTGATTTTGTGCGCTTCTAAGCACCTGGCTCTCCTTATACCCTCCACATGAGGTGGGGGTATACTAAGTTTGTCATTCCATTTACATCATCAGGCATACGAGGGCCTACAAAGTATATATGTTCTTGGTTAGCACATATGTCCGTGCGTCTGTCTATTGTTGGTATTCTTACGTTAGCAAAATTTTAAGATATTAAACTGAAATTTTGTTCGGACTCCTTTAGTTTTTGTACACAGATCGCTACTTAAAATGGTCAAAATCGATCCAGATCACATATAATAAATTACGCCTTTCAACGATATAACAAAAATAGGCGTGGTCGGATAACAGACAGGACTATAATTTGTATAAGCGTAGTCACCATCTTGATGCGTAATACGTTCACTGTTTTTAAGTAGAGCGTACTTAAGATTTGGTCTAAGTCAAATTTAGTTTTCTTACTTGGTTTGATTTAGTTTTGTTTCTGTTGAGTGTGTGACAATAATTATTTCTTTCTTCGCTACCACTTTAACCAAAAATTATGCACACTTAAAGTGCAGCTGGCCGTTTTCCTATTCTGCTCATTTATTCACCAGCAGTAGTTAATGAATTCGCGCTTACTTTTAATGATTTCATAAATGTTTCATGTGATGCATTCTCTTTAAAATGATTTAGATGGTTTCTGTGTGATTTCACAGCGACCGCTAAATTTTGAGTGGATACGTGGCATCATCATTTTGCATAATATTCTACCGTCCTTGCGGTGCACAGTCTTCTGCGACTGGGGATCTTTGCAATTGCTTCTTGACTTGTGTTCTCTTATCTTAATCACCTGCCTACAGCTTCTTTAAGTGTTGGCGCAGCTTTTTAAATAGAAAGAATAAACACTCACAGAAAGAAGATGTGTATGAACACAGTTATAAAATACTTGCTTCTGCCAAGAGTTTTGAATGTTTCTTCCATTTTTTTTTGTGCAAATTCCTTTAATTCTGCCACAAGAGCAACGCACGCATTACATTCAGTACAGAGCCAACACTAACCCCGACACCTTTAGGGGTTTATGCAAAACAGGAAATGAGAAAAAAGAAAGAAAGTAGAAATGATGAAGAGAAATGAGAGGGACGGCCGGTTTACCGTTTAACTTGTGTACTGCATCGGTGGCCAAGTAGGCCGCCACTTGAAAATGATACTCGGGCTGTCTTTAATTGTATATGATATATTTGTTGTTGCAGTTGTTTCACATTACGTTCGGTTGTGTGTTGGTAAATTAAGTTTAAGAGGACGTTTATAACACTACCCGTTACTACTTCAGTCATTCGATTCAAAATCACTTGTTGGTTATATTCAACATGCGGATCGCAATTTTTTGATACATTTCAATAGTATTTAGTACAGCTGTGCTCGGTTACTATTCATTAATGTTAAAATTTAAATTGGGTAAATCGGGTAATAGCCATGCTCAGATTTTCAAAAAACTCAGTTCACACAGTTCCAAATAACAAAAAAACAATATGGAAAACTTGTACATATACAGGGTAAGGAAAAGAAGGAAACTCTTGTGGAACGTCAAAGGACCAAATTTTTCGAAAAACTTCAAATACAAAGTTTGTCTGTCCGGTTAGAAGAGGGATCTTACATTTTGCTAATAGACGATATGTTTTTCTGTTGGTAAGAAGTTATTAAGAACTGATGTATTTAATTCTCAAATGATCTCTAGATCTCTGCTCTATCGATTTCCAAAAAAATCAAGTCCTTCGATTCTTTGATGTTCTCCCTCAGAGTTTCACTCTATATAATTATTTAATGAGTCCAACCACATTTGGTATAGAACTTGTCCGTGACATGAAGTTGTTAAGAGATCGTGAAATTGTATAAATGCCACACCTACATTTTATCTAGAAAGGGGAAGGTGTCTTAGATTTAACTTAAGCTCTAAATATACTTTTATTCATTTGTTTTATATGTTTATTTAATTTGCTTTTTCTTCTTCTTTTTTGTAAATTTATTATGTGAGGTTGTTACTGGCTCTGTTAACCATTCCTTCCGTTCTATTTCTTTCTAACATACACATACATATATTATTTATGTAGGTTTCTCGAAAACGAAATGTTACCAAGAGAAAGAGAGAGAGAGAGAGAGAGAGGGAGAGAGAGAGATAGTGGCAATACTGCGAGGCATTAACACCAAAAGTCCATCAAGTCCATCCCCAACAATTTCCGTAACCCGTTCAGTTGACACAGAAAGATATACACGCGACTTCACAAGGAAACTGTTTTACAGCTTGTAACTAAAAAAAAAAATTATCAAATGCAATCTAAGGCAACCGTTTTTAAACGTAATTAAGCGAGAATGTAAGTGAAAGTTAGTTTATTCAGCTTCCCGTTAGCATCTCATTGTCAAAACGTTTGCAATGCTCAAAAGGAGGCGTCGGAGACCCTTAGCCACGCCCGCCTGCGTATGTGACGCTCTTCTGGTTGCAAAATTTGATATATCTATTACAAACTTGGTAGAAGTGTTGGTAGCTCTGAAACGCTTCTCGGTAGAGGTCAAGTGACACGCCCACCATGCAATAAAAACTGAAAAATTAGACTTTTTAGGTAATTTCTCCACATTACTTATAAAGTACCAAAATAACTAAATTTGGCTGAGGCCAAATACCCATCAAAATAATGATATGCGGGTATATTGTTTTTGTTCAGACGTTTGTAAGTATCAGAAGTGGGCGAGCCACATTCTTGAATAATGTCAATAGAAAAGTACACTTTTTGTTGGAACTCTCACAGCCATAATAATTAAGATATCGCACTCAAATTTGGTACGCGCAATCTTCGAGATTTTCTACGGTTCCCTATAGTAATTCGACGGGTAAATGATACGCCCACAATGATGTCCTAAACCTTACACCCGGAACGAAAAAGTTAATGATGATTGGTGCTCTAGATTTGGCGTACGCCTTATATATCCCCGTTTTACCTCTTCTACTTTGTATTTACTTAGACCAGGTCTGATAAATGCCGCAAAATACTTTTATAATTTTTTTGGCTAAGTATTCAGGCAATTAGTTTTTTTATTCTAATTTTTAATGTTATGCAAAGTTTATGTGCGATTATGCGTATATGTGCGTTTGAGAAGGTATGGCAAGTGTGAAAGTTACTTTCAGCAAATTGGCTGTCGCATATTAAGCAGAGCACCAGAAGAATTTGCTCAAGCCTAAAGTGTCTATGTGTGTGGTGTGTTGGCCATTTGAGTGTCGTAGTCTCTCTATACGCGTATGATGCAGGTAAACGTATATGATTGTGTGCTATATCCGTTCTTGAAAAAATTTACTTGCATAGCACATGTGTCACTTTGCTATTGTTGCTGCTCAACGATGGTTTTACCAACACTTGCTGCCTTATAAATATGAATTATAACTTTGTTAGTAGTTAGTCGACTTCCCATAATTAATTTGCTGCATTTCCTACTGTTTTTGAAAAAAAAGGAAAACAAAGTAGAAGAGAAAAAGCAGCAGCATACGCACATGAGCATGGCCCCACTTATATGCAGGCAAGCAAGCATCCGGCTGGCACAGAAATATGAAAGATTTATTTAAGACTTTTCGCAAACTTTAGCCCGATTTGGGAAACAAAAATATTAAACTAATGACTAAGAAAATAAAAATTAATTATGCCCCTTGGGTGAATCTCTAGTGCCCTCTACTGGGTGAAAGTATCGTGTTGATTTGGAGCTTAACTGATCACATATTTGATGTAATTAGTGTAGAGCACTTGAAATGTCAACTCAACTTTATAGCTGACAGCTGTGGCTGTCACCCATTTAAAATCAACTCATTTTACTTCTAAATTTGAGTTCATTGAACCAACAAAAGGACCAACTTTGTATGGCTCGTCAATTATTTGTAGTTTTCAAAAAAGGAAATATAAGCAGGTGTTCTTCAATCGTGCGTATATTATGTATCATCCAACAAAACACCGTCCTTTATCGACACATTGATATTTAGCTTACTTCAGAGTGATAATTCAGTTTTCGTCCTTGGCTCTCTCTCCATTTCACTCAATTTAAAAAGGAACCTGCTTATAAAAAGCAAAAATTTGTTTACAAAAATTTAGCAAGAGACAGACTCATAGAAATGAATAAAGGATAAGTAAAGCTGATTTTGAGGCTGATTAAGAATACTTTGTAGAATCTTCATTGAATGCGGAATGACAAACTTATATGAGAGATGTGCATATGATATAAAAAAAACAAACATTTGCAGTCGAATTGTGGGTTTATGTGAAAAAATAATTTCAATTTTATCACAGAATACGTATACATGACACGTTCACACATACTCATTGTATCTAAGTTTCGAGCCTAAGGAATATATGTGTCAATATATCTTCTATACTCAATGAACAATACGGGAAAATTTCTTGAAAAAGTACTTCTACTTCAATGTTTGTTGCTTGAACGATTTTGCTCAACTTCAAGACCAACCTGCGCGTAAAAACCACGACAATTTGAAACGCGGTGAAAATGGAGGTATTTTTCGAATTCAATGCATCTAAAAAAACTATAAAGATGATGGGTAATGGTTTAGCCTGCTACGAATGTAGAAAATTGATTTGTTTTCATTCAACCATAAGATCGTAACGTGATGAGTGATTATAGTGGCAGACAAAAGAAGAAGAAGAAGAAGAAAATATTTCATAAGCTGATTATAGATTTTTTTTTTATTTAAACATTATTTTCTTTTTTTAAGTGCTACTTTGATAAAATTACATTAGCTTTTATATTGTGCTCTTTATTTATTTATTTTTTTCGTTTCTTAACGGTTATGATTTATGACATAGGAAAATGCGGTACATTTCTGAGTTTTAGTCATTTGTCTTTTTGTTGGAGAAGTGCACGCTTCCACTTGACACTATGTGTCATATAAGACATATATGTCCATGTGTCTGTCTGTACTCTCATGATCGTAAATTCGAAGATATTTAGACAAAATTTCGTTCCAAAACTTCCAGTTACTCCACACAGATCGCTATTTGAGTTGGGTAGAATAGGTCAAGAGCCACGCCCACGAACGAAAAAAATTGAATGCTAAAAACGTAATGTATTCACTATTAGTGGGCGGCATCATATACCTGCACGCCCATTGTTTTAAGTCCTTGAGGAGGGTATTTAAGGTTTGGCTTAAGCTAATTGTTGTGTTTTTACTTGTTTTGGACTTTTTTTTATGACTTGTATTTGAACACATTTTTACTTTAAAGAAACTATTAAGGATACACCCGGTTCGGTTCAGTACCGTTCAGTTCAGTTCAGTTTAGTTTGGCTTCGTTCTCGGTATATATTGTATAGTCAGGCAGGGCAGGCATTAGTGCTTGAAAATGATGCAATAACGTTTAACATTCTACAACCAACACATATGAATGGATATAATGGCACTTTGCTCATATGTGTGCGTGCTAGGTATAGTTAGGTTAGCATCATGGTTGCTGCACTTATATATACGAGTATATGAAGGTGTATTTTTGTGTATATGTATGGGTTTTTATATACAGTTATTTTGTCATAAAAAAATGCGAAAATGACAAAGAAAGGAGGGAAAGAGAAAGAGAAAGAGAAAGAGAAAGAGAAAGAGAGAGAGCGAGAGAGAATGTAAGAGTATATGGGTTAGACAATGAAAATATATTCAAAGTGTTTTCTTGTGTTAACGGTATATATGTAAGTGTATGCGTGTGATTTAGTACGATGTTAATGTTTATTATTATACCAGAATAACAACATACTAAACAAAGCGGTGCTACAGGCTCTATAGCTCGCAATTGATTTGTTATGCGCCCTGCAACACATTCTGAAGTACATCATAATAGATGTGTGTCTGCGGTATATTTAATAAGGATACTATTTGGAGAAGATTAGTATATATATTCAGAATGTGTTTTGTTGTGACTGCCCATCATTCTTAATCCTATATCTGTACTGGGCAGTGTGACTTTTTTCCGATTTAATGATATACAAATATTTTACATAAACTTCTTCCATTTACAATTTTTCAATTCATTTTTCTGCACATTAGGTCATAATGTAATGCCTAATAGTTGGCCCTAACAGAATTCGTTGTGAGCCGTTTGTATACCCAACGACTGCTGCCTCTCCATTTGAGAGTAATGCTAAAAGGCGGTGTTTAGTGTTCTTAAGTGTCTATTAAAAATTTGTTGTTTTGTTGGGTTTGTTGTTGCTGTTTTTCTTTTTAGTTTTAGTTTCTTTTTGTTTTGCTTTTGTTAGCTATTTGTTGCCATTTAAAGTGAGGCGAGTTCATGGAAATGAATTTCATTCGTGTGCATATACTTGTGTTTCCATGTGTATGTGTGTGTGCTTATGTAGGATTGTGTGAATGTTTGCAGCCGCAAAAGCAATTTTGAGGATTTATTTCATAAAATGTACGTAATGAAACGTACAGGAGGCAGGGTTGCGTTTGTTGCCTCTTATAGAGGTAGTTATCATTTTATTTTATTGCCCAGATTAGTGCCATTATTTTTCACAAATACATTTATACTTATATCCACAAACAATAAGTAACAAATAAAGTAGTTGCACTTGGTGTAGGAATATCAGGAATATTCTCTACATTTATATGCAAATTATGGGCGTGGCATGCATACAATTGAGACTTTTTTACAAAAGAGATGGAAGTCTGCACTAAAGAATTTTTTGGGTTCGTTTTTTAATTCAACCCATTTTCAGGATACCTCTCAATATTTATAGGTGATCTACATTTCAACCTTTTTTTTGTACATTTTTTAGTAGAAATTTTTAATTCCAGTTTGAATAGTACATGGGCTAAGAGCGTATTAGTGCGGTCAAAAACACATACGCGGATGTGTTGAAGATATGTCGAAGAATATATTCGCTGGGTGTAGGTGTTGCAAAGAGAACCAATTTAACGTACATAATAATGTAATGTGAAAAGAGTAAAAGCAAATACAAAGAACAGTAATGAGAGTTCAGTGTTCCTTGGTTTTATATAAAAGCAGAGAATGGGTTTATCCACGTGTTGGGTTAAGCAGTTAATTTGCGAGAGCTTACTATTTGGTATAGAAAAAACAAGTAGGTAAACTTGTTTGTGGATGTGGCAGGTGTCTGATAGAGCCTTTTCATGGTGTATGTATTACGCAATAACTTGCAAGTCGAGTTTTATACATTGTGGATTCGTCTGTAATTTAAGCACGCCTTCTTTTATCTCCACCAATGTAGGGGATAATTATAGATAAGCGTACAAAATTTAAAGTTTGATCAATTTTTCGGAAGATAAGTAGATTTTTGTTAATTGTGGGAGAGTTTGTTATTCGATGACGCCCATTTTTTGTACATCAATGGATAGAATATTTATAAATATGTGAGTCAAACTCCAATTTCATGGCTCAGGTTTTTTGGTAGATGAATAGATTTTTCTCGATTGTGTGGCTACTGACATATTTTTTAAAATGCATATACAGTTCTGGGTGCAGAAACTAAAAGTATCTAAACAAACACAAATTGCCTTAATATCTCAAAATTTACGACCGTGAGAGTGCCATCAACGGACGGGGACACGGACATACAGACAGATCGACTCAGGTTTTGATGGTGATTAATATTTATTATTATATTTTGGAGTACAAATTCTTTGAAAAGCGTTTAATTAATACCAACCACTGAAAACACCAATTACCAAAGTATGTCATAAACGTGCTTATTACCAAGCATGCTGCTATAAATTTCAAAAAATTAGTCGAATAAGCTGTTAAAATCCCCAAAAGTGTGCCATGTTCAAAAATAATCAACTTCGCAGTAGAGGCGTACTTTGAGTATAAATAATTTTTCGTTCAGTTTAATTAATATTTATTAACCTTGTTAGTGTGAACAAGTAAAAATATATTATGATAAAATTATGGTCGGTCAAGCTCGACGCATTGTCCACCTTCTAGTTGTATCAGTAAGCACAAGTCGTTGTTGTATAGGTCACCTCGTATAAAAATTGCCCAACTGTCCATAAAAGTTCGTGGCTCCTTTTACAATACCTAGAAAGAGACGTTAGGTACCCTACAAATTATATTTATATATATGTTTGATTAGCATCGAAATCCCATTCAATCTGGCCATGTCAGCCCGTATATTGGAAGGCTCTTGAGAATTGAATGAATGACTTCTTTCATAATAATTGTAATCATATTGAGAGGAGATCATAAAATGGTCCGATTGGGTCAAAATTTGGCACAGTCAATTATAAAACAAATTGACAATGCTTTCCTAAGTTTTGTCAAATAATATTGAAGTTTAGGAATTTTGGTCATGTAAAGAATTATTTTATATTTAGGGGCGTTATATGGGGAGGCATTCTAAAATGCGTTCAATTTTCAATGGTGCAAATTTTTGGATCAAGACACGCTTTTGTATTAAATTTCATTGAAATATCTTAAAACTTGTGGTCAAAACCTTGAGCACCAATTTACATGAAGCACAAAGACACCGGGACGACCAGAAGGAATTGGTTAAATCGATTCAGATTTTGGTTCTGAACTGATCGGTTTTATTAAAGGTAGGTGTGCCATGTTACAAATATCAACACCAACTTCATTTATGTGGTAAGAGGGTATATGTGTATAGTTACAATATATACGAAATCAAGTAAAATGTAAATAGTTCAAATAAGTAGATTGTAGGAAGTACATGCAGGACATATCGAAATATCTTTTTAGACAAGCAACAATACCCACTCAAAGGACATTCTTATATGCAGGAATAAATTTCAAGTAATAATATAACAAGAGTCGTGAGTACAACGCGGATAAAATTGTAATCATTTAAATGAATTATTCGCACCAAGAAGAATTTCTATCTTTGAAAATCATGTTTGAAAACACGTTCAATTCCATTTCAAAATAAAAGGTAGGGTGTTTAATAATTCATTGGCTCTGTAAGGTACATAATTTTCAATATTTCTTCATAATGTTTTTATTTTACCATTCCATGCTCTTTCCCCCATCGTACAAACATAAACAATACAAACTAACAAGCGCGTAGAGGGGCCGAGCAATGTCTATTTAATGAAAATTTACGGCTCTTGCTAAAGATGAACAAATGAGCGAACGTGCGCGATGCATAGTTGTCCGTATGTACGCGTATGCACATATGTCACTACAGATTTTTGTTATAAATTATTCAAATTATACAGTTATCAATGTTCTGTAGTTTGTGTTCTTTCGCTACAAATCAGTCTGATGTGTGGACATTTGTATTTGATTCGATTTTTTATGCTCCCTATATATACACATGTATGAGTGTATAGTGAACATATGTGTTTGAAATTTTATTAAAAATTGAAAAATATTTGATGGCAACAAAACATGCTATTGCTTTTGCTGTTGTTGTTGTTGTTTGTTGAACATCTGCTGACCTGGTAGGCCTTTGTGTGGTCAACAATAGGAATTTTATGAAACAGCCGCTATCATGCACACATACGCCGACACATTGCATCCCGCATTGTGCAATAGATGTTGGAGATAGCAATGTTGACAATAACATCATCGGTTGGCACTATTTGGACATGTGAATAATTTATGATTATATGCGCTTTCGCACACGTTTCCATTGTGCTGTTTGCTGCATTTCGACGTTTGTTTGTGAGCTTGTTTACATTCTATTTCAATGTCGATTTGTTTCCTTTCTTTGAAATATATTTTATTTGCCTAATTGTTCACTTTTACTTGCGAAATATTCAGAACTAGCTTGACCGACTCTGCAGCAAGTTGCATTTAAGGTCAAGAGGAACTAATTCAGTTTTTTTTTAAATATTTGCTTTTAAGTGATTATTCACTTTATAAAAGTTACACATCTGTTTGGCATATGGCTGCTTCTTTATTAACAGTTATTTTTACTGTAGTAAGGCGAGTGAGAAGTCAGTTTTGATATGAAGCTAATTTTAATCAAAGTTTGTCTGCTGCTAAGCGGATTGTGTTATGGTGAAACGTTCAATTTCAGCTGCTCACCTGTCACCATAAGGCGCGCTTGCGTTGCCATTCATAATTGCGTAAAATATTTACACACGAATCTATCCATTGAGACCTATACCTCGTGTGCTTACATATACAGACATCAAAACCACCCACGCTGACACTTAATAAAGTGTTGAGGGGGCATCAGCAAAACAGACCCAACCGACATAATTTGACAGAAGGCTACTGGCAGTATTGATACTACATTATCCCACAGATGCCACAGATACTTCTGTCATGGGAAACGGATTCATTCATTCATTCAACGAATTATAATGATAAGGACGGGCTTGATGTGAATATTGGGGTAGATTAGACAAACGAACATTTAGGCAAAGTGTTCAATAACAATGGGAACTGTATGAACGGGATAGTGCGCTGGTATGTTGTCGGCGTTCACCACCTTGTTGTTTCTTTTTCTATTCAAACGCAAGTGAAACATTTGCTTGTTGTTTAATTAAAAATTTGTTTGAGTCTTTGTGTGTATTATTGTTGTTGTGTGTGTACTTTTTTTTATTAAAAGTAATCATCAATTGTTTTTGCTTTGTTTTTCTTTTATGTGTCATACCGTTTTGTATAAACTGAAGTTCTTCATTTGATCCAATGGTTTGCAACAGTTGAAATCACACTTTGGCAATTGACTTGTCCGTACGTCCTTTTATATGCATATTATTTGTTTGCGAAATAAAGAAAATCTGCCACCTTTTAATTTGACGAAAATAAAAAAAAAAATATATGAATAAATAATGCAACGGATAATAAGCAAAGCAAAAAATGAACTGTATTTGAAATTCAGCTTAAGGCAAATCGAATACTTTTTATGCTGTGAGTGAGCGGCACCACTTGTCTGTTGATTAAATTAAATTTTAAACTCTGTATGAAACGGTGTACACGTTCGAAAATGTACCACAAATATTCGCGGCGGACAAAGTTGAGAGAATTAAAATATTTGTCATGGTTCTCAAAATATTGTTTGACATTGTTGCGAACATTGTGTTTGTTGTGCTGCAAGTTTTCATTGTTAAGTCATTAAAGCAATATCGTGCAACAGCGACAACTTGGCACCAAGTGTGTGCTTTCACAGTTATTCTACATTATTTAGGGTTGCAGTTGGTTTGTCAAATTACTAATGCAATCGCTTTGGACATTATTGCAAATACTTTAAATTTATAATATCTTAATATTATAAAATTAGCACTCGTTGGTGAAGTTTGGGCCATTGTGCGAAAATAGCTTTAGTTTCTGAATGTTTCTTGTTTGAAATTTGAGGGATCGGTCAGTGTAATGTACACACAATAATATGGAGATTTGGCATCATTGTTAAAATTTTGTTCTGGAATATTTATACATTTCTACTTGACCATGTCCGACCATGTGCTTGTTTGTTTGCCGGCTGTTGGAATGCTCCAGGTTCAGGTCCAAGTTACTTTGAGAAATATAATTATATCCGAAGGGGATCTAAAAATGGTCCGATTGGAAGCAAATATGAAGCTAATTAAGTATTTTTTCTATTCTAGAAAATAGGACCTGAAGGGTTACAAAAATAGTCCGATCCGGTTATCCTCTTTGGATACATATCCTTGTACCAAATCTCATCGAAATATCTCAACAATTGTATATAAGTTTACATGGACAAACGGACGGACAGGTGGGTATGATTAATTCGATTTTGATCCTGAATTAATCGGTATAATTGAACGTGGGTGTGGCAATCACCGTTTAGAAGTTATAAACATCCGCAAAACTTTAAAATACCCTTTGCCCCAAGTGGTGTAGGGTATAAATATACTTTTTGTTGTTGTTAATTATTGATAAAAATATCACATTTATGTGCGACTTCTTTATAAGGTCCTCGCCAATACAAGTTGTGTCAATTTGCTTAAATCTAATAGTAAAAAAAAAGTACGTTAACCCATGTTGGCAACAGCTTACACCTACTAACATATGAGTATGAAAGTTGGCAGCAGTAGGGGGTGTGTGTGTGTGGAAACATTTCATATAACATACCTACATACAGAGTACTGGTACATTTGAATATAATTATTCTAGTGGGTTTAGTGATTTTAATCTTAATCTGTTTAATTTGCCATGCATGAGCGTTTTCAGCTTGACTGCCTATCAGCTGCCGTTACCACGGTAGCAGAGACAGCAATTGTTGTCTCCTGGTAACGTTGCAATAAATACATTTAGTGAGATTATACATACACGAGCTACATATATATGAACATATACTTCAAAGTTTCTATATTCACAAACACATGCACACACAAGCATATGTGTGGAGAAGAATTTTTGGTTTAATGGCGAATTTTTGTTGCATATTGTACAAGTAGGTTTTTTTGTGAGCAAGTTTAAATTTGCTTTCAATTCAAATTACGGCAAAAACCGAAACGTTTTTCTGATTGTTTTAATAAAATGATAATTAAGCAAGTGAAAAAACTAAGTGTGGCTTAGACCAAATCTGAAGCACACTTTTGGGGCAATTATATGTGTAGCAATATACGTGAACATGTGAACTTTGCCCTCAATCGATATTGCCCATTACGGACGCACGGACACATATCTAAGTCGTATCTCAGTTTTTGAGGTTGATCAAGAAAGTACAAACCTTGCGGCGTCTCTGATGCATCCTTCTGGGTATTACAAATGGTATGACAAACTTAAATTCATATCTTAAATTGAGGGTATAAAAACAAATTCGTTTTTTCCATTCGTATACATGTGTATGTGTGTAATAAAGTGTGAAAATTCCCAATCCTTTCTAATTCATAATAATCGTTGGTATCTAATTATGTCCGTTTTTTTGCACACATACAAACACACACGCGCACATAGTAGTAGTTGCAGTTGCCTTTACTACTTTATGAGTAACTCGGAAGTTTATAAAGTTTCTATTAGTGCGTGCATGCCGTGTGTTGCATCATGAATAAGTGTGCGTGTTTGGCTTTTAAATAATCATTTCCTAATTCTCTCCTTCACCGACAAACCCACAAAGTGTTCCTTTTGTAGCATTTTGCCTTATTTGTATGCAAAAGTAAAAATCACTCTTTAAAGACTGAGCTGGCATGCATACATTCCTTTTATGAGTAAGCGCGGTACGACATGAATAATTCTCTTGTGTGCATGATTTTACATACAAAGGCTGTGTTGGTTGGCTAGTTGGCAGTGTTGATGGCGTATTCTGGCGCACACACTCGTACCAGTTATGGTTTTATAATTAGACCATCAATTGCGGAAAAATTCATGGTTCTTACGAATGTTGCAAGAAGCAAAATAGAATTGCCACAAAAACAATACAACAATAAGAATACCAACGAGCCACAACAACAAGGACAATAACAACAATGCTAACAATCATTTAGCTATGTTTGAATCATTTTTGTTTTAAAACTTGTGCTGCTTCTTTCAAGTGTGTACACACGTACATCAAACTGAAAGGACGCACTAAATGTACGCTTCATACGGAAAGCGTTTTTAGTAACATAGTGTGTGTAAGTGTGAGTATGAGTATGTAGCCGAAAGATAGTGACCACGAGCACGAATATACTGTGTTAGCGACAGACCCATAATCATCACTCATCCGTACAAATATATGCCGTGTCCGAGTTGGCACCAAGCCAAGGCAATTCCGTATTCATTGCACCACATAAAGCAAACCTTAGACGACAATGATGATGATGATGATGTTAGAAATTGTGATAAGATTTGTCCAACAGGAACTGGTCTTCTGTAGGTACATTTTACACCATTGATCAGCGCATATTTTGTCAGGGTTGAAGGTAAAAACGCATAATATTCGAAACCGAATCAAACTCATAGTATGTGCAAAATGAGGTAATTGACATTTTAATTCGGCTAATAAAACGGGTGGGGTATTTCTGTGTTTTCATTTCACTAAAACAATCATTTAAATGTTGCTTCTTAAAATATTCCAATTATCAAAGTATCGTTAAAAATATTCCATAAGAAGGCTGTGTTAAGGACAATAGGCAGAGTTTGACTGTAAGATGCAAGGTACAAGTTTTGGGTGCATTTGTCCATATGTGTATAAATGTGTCCAAAGTAAATATTTGGCTTTAAAGGATTTCAATATTAATACCATCATTCCCCCTCCTGTCAGTTGATGATAAGTTCATACCTTAAATTATCATAAAGAACAGCCAGCTTAGCTAAATATTCTAACATTTACAGGCTTTATTATTTTAATAGTTGGAGTTTTAATCTTAATTTTTTTTTGGTGGGGACGAAAAAATTGAATTATTATGTAGTACGCAGCGGTTGTGAAGATTTGGCAAAGTACATACCGCGTGTCGTGTATTTAGTTTACAATAGTTTTATATATATACTAAGATTATTGATGGTTGGATATAGAGACCGAGATTTATATGATGTATAAATATTTTTAATAGAGCCATGGGTTTTGTTTAAGTTTTGAAAGAACTACACGACAACGCAGATTTTATGATTTGCACACGCGTTCTGCAGATGGTTATCTTTGGCCGATACTGGGATTATAGTTATTAAGCCTTCATAAGTACAGTGCCTTATAGTCACTATGTTCCGTTATATTGCTGTGACCTGATTATGGCTCCCACTTTATTTTTACATTTTGTAATACATTTTTTTTTTCTATCATACTTGTAATATATTTTTAGGGAACATGTATAAATTCTCTCAATTTTTCCCCAACATTTGCTTAGAGTTCTATTTCTCTACTTTGTTGTTTTTTGTTTTTTGTTTCCTCTGGCTCACATGTTGTAAATCACAAATGTTTAAAACTACATACATTCATAATCTGCATGCTTGCGTAGAATTACAAACATTACCAAAAAATAAAACTAGAATTACACCGAGAAATTTGCTTTTGATAAGGTTCGATAATTGTGTGTATAGAAAACCTCAAATCTCTGAAGTGCCTTGTGCGTTTATAAGCAAGCAGTTACGAAAAGCGAGTTACATTTTTTACACATTCCAAATTGGTAATTTATCCTGGGCACTATATTACGATTATCAGTGATTTGGCACGTAATAAACTCTCACTTTATTTCGAATCTGCATTATTCCGAAAAGTTCCTATTTATGACAAAACAATCTTATTTGATTCCGAATTCTTTCCAACTAAATTAAATGTTTCAAATGTACAGCTGGTCATGTTTTTGCTTTCTAATAAATTTCTTCCACATTTACTCCGGTCAAGCGGTTGTTAAGATTTCATAACTGGCCACGCAGTTAAAAGAGCAATTTCTCCAAGCAGGCATGTGAACTAAAAATGTCAGTTTTCAGAACTGTGAAGAGCTGAAAATAATCTAAGTTAGACGATAACTGTAACGATAACGCGAATTAAGTTCAAAAGTGTTAACGTCGGTACCAACGAATTCGAAAATATAAGGTTTTTCTTTAAGTGTACTAATCGCACATGACGCAATCATTTATACCGTTTTTCGCACATATATTTTCGTCGAAATGCTTATATATGAATTTACAGCTATGTGCGAATCCACAAAAATTCACACATATGGCCAAGCATGTAAGGAAGTACAAGGGAAGCAGCCAAGCAAGCAAGTTAGTTTTTATAATAAATGTGAAATCTAAAAGAATGTTTGTGTGCATTTGTGTGCTGTTATAGCTGCTGTTGTTATTTGTGTATATTTCTCTAAATGTGTATTACTTGGTTCCTGTTGTGTGTGCTTTTGTGTAACGTATTGCATATGCGTTCTACTGAATGCAGTGAGAGTTATTTCATGTAGAAGTGTACTGCATATGTAATACATACGTAGAATAATATGTGCATAATGTTTACAGGTTTTCTTGTAAAGTCGGTTTGTATACAAAGCACATGAGGTATGAATGGAAATTTCTACAAGAGACACCGTATGTGGTGCACACAAGTACATTTGTCCGTACACGTTCAAATATTCTGTTTGCTAAAATAAATTACTAGTTGAGCGAGCATACGCACCCATGATCATCATATTATGCTCACACATTGGGCGTGTGGTTGTGAGTGAAGGAGTTCAAAATGGTTATGTTTTATTTTATTGAAGACTCGCTGGCTATAAATGCTTCTAAACTCCAACAACGCAGATACATTGAAAGTGAGAATAACTTGATGATTCAATTTAGTGTGAGTGGGCAATAGTGTTTGAAAACCATTCATTTCTTCATCACCCATGCAGGTACGTATAAACATATATATTATAGGTGTGTTGTAGAGTATGAACACACATACATGAATGTGTAAAATACGCTGGCGTGGATGTTCCTAATAAAGTTGATTTTGTTCTTCCGCTTAATATCCTAAAACCGTGTGCTTCATACAACATACGCGCCCCACACACACACATTCCATTCTTCCCCACAATCAACTTTTAATATGTGTACACACATAAGTATATGTGTGCTCGCATAGTTAGTTATATGTATGCATGTACATTTTGGCTTAGTTAAGTAATAATGGCCGTTGAGTTGATGACGGGCAGCACAACTCGTTTAAATTAGGAAATGTGTTTCATAAGTTTTCTCTTGAGCACTTGCACCTTGCACCACACTCAACAACACAAAATGGAGTTAAAGAATTCACTTATGGTACAAACATATGTACATACGTGTGTTTAGGTGTTTTTACTACTTGCGCATAAATACACAAATTACACGGTTTTGTTGTTGTTGTTAACTTCCGTCATTCCATTAGCATAATTTTGTGTGTTTTTGTAGTTCTTGTTGTTATACCCATCAGTATTATGATTATGGGGGTATATTGGTTTTGGTCAAATTTTTGTAAGAGCCAGAAGAAGGCATGTCACACCGCAAAATGTTTTTATATTTTTGATCAGCATCAATAATCGAGTCGATTTAGTGCTTCTGTCTGTCTGTGCACACAATCCATATCCCCGTTACAATTTATATAAATCTAAAATTCAAAACGAGTATTCAAACGCGTATATATACGCGTATACGCGTCCACAATTTTCAATAAACTGTACTAGCACGTAATGCATACACTTTCAGAGGTTTAGTGTCACGTCTACTGTTTATATGTAGATGTGCAGGGTATTTAAGATTTGGCCTAGACCAACAGGTAGTTTTTTTACGTGTTTATACTTGTATGCATTCCCAAAATTAATTATGTGCACATGTCCAATGGATTGTAAAGTGTTTTGTTTTCTCTTTTTTATTTAACAAAATTATTAAATTGTAAATTAACGCGATAATTTACTTCGTCAACCATAAAATTCATTTGGTGGTAATTATTTTGTTTTTCTTTTCGATTAATTTTCCAACTAATGAAACGCAATGATGCGCAAACCAAACATTAATAGAATTTATAACAACTTCCCGCAGTTTTTTTAAAATGAAATCCAGCTTTAATTCAAATATTTACCTACAAGGCAAAGTTGAAAACTTATTTTAATTTTATTTCACAGCGTACGCTGCAATCGTAAACCCACTTGCATATAATGCAGTGATGCAAGTTGTTCTACCGCATCGTTGCCTATAAGAGCGTAATATCTTTAAAGTTAAATTTAGCTTAGGCCAAGTTTTGATCAACCACCACCTTAGGCTATTGAAATAAAAAAATGAAGGTTATAAGTTATGGGCGTGGTCCTAAACCTTGCACTCTCATTAATCTCTTTCCTTTCAAAAATTACAAACATATCATGGTGGGCGTGTTTGATTCTCCTCATTTTTACTTTCACTTCACGGACAGACACATACGCCTTAATATACTGAACAAGTTTTTTACTTTTTAGGATATTTTAGGTTCAGCTCTTAGGATCCCTGAACTCGGCTTGTGGGTGTTACAAGCATTTCGACAAAGTGGGTATACTCCCGGCTTCATGGCGGTGTTTGTAACTACTGACATTTACGATTGCAATCAAATAACAACAATAACAATAAAATTTAACAAAAAATCAATGCAGTGAGAAGGTGGCAGTTGTAGGGAGGGGGTTACAGCAGGAAAAACAACATCTTCAATCAGCTGGAAAACGATGCATTGTGCAAGTTAATTTAGTCTTGTTGTCTCACATAGTGAACTTTTCAATACAACAATTAAAGAGCGCACGAGCGTATGCAGGTGACTCTGGCAATAACAATAGCAACAAATAAAAACTGCCAGCTTACCTGAAATCTTGAGTACCCTTAATTTCTCTATGTTAGGATCAAATTTATAACTCGCCCTTATAGGCCGAATATATGCAGAGGTCGTGATCAATTTTCACATCTTTTTCACTGGGTGGTACATATATGTGCAAGTGCTTACCTTTGTATGTGGGCGCGTTGTTTAACCAATTAAATAGCAACGCCAAACTTAACACTATCAACAATTTTTGATAAACTTAAACTCGATACCTGCCCAACATGCCTAACAAACGCTATACACTGAACTCAAGTTGTATAAGAGGTTAAATAAAACACAAATTTCCAAAATCAACAATATTGTCAGAACAATAATAATAGCAAAAAGAACAACAGTAACAATAACATGGAGAACTACTATCAAAAAAGAACAAGCAGAACAAGAACCAAGAAGAACAAGTGCTATACACGTGAATTTCTCGTAAACAATTAATTTTTGCGTTGCGCTACAACTCGACCCTGCGCACACACCTCCACATACATACATGCACAGTAAACAATCAACATAACAAATTGCATCCCGTTGAAATAACAATGCTCAAGTTAACAGCAACCTGTACTGAATGTTGTTGATTTTATTTTTCTTTAAATGCAACAACAACAACAACAACAATTACATAAATAATAACAAATACAAAATATTTTCCGTTTTACTTTGCTTGTCAATCAACCGCTCTACCTGGCAAACTTTTCATTGCTCATTGCAGAGGAATTTATCTTGCAAATTTATAACGGTTACGGCATCATGGATGCGTGTAGATTCCCACAGTGCGTTTATACGTTTATATGGAATTGTAAATAAAAAAAAACAAGTCAATGATAGGATTTCCAGCCAACAAAGTCAAAGAATGTGTTTAAATAATAAAAATGTGTTATTGTACCCTCCACACTAAATGGGGGATATGCCAAGTTTGTTATTCTGCAACACCCAGAAGGGGGCGTCAGACACCCTACTAAGTATTTATATATATTCTTGATCAGCATCAAAAACCTAGAAGACCTAGAAGTCCATGCGTCCGTATGTCTGTTGTTGGTACCATTATGATCGTAAATTTTGAGATATTGATTTGAGATTTTGTTCCCGCACTCTTACTTTCTGCACGCATATTGCAACTTAAAATGGGAAAAATCTGTCATTAGCTATGCCCACAATTGCCACAAAAAATGAGCTATTAAGGTGAAATTTGGTTCATTTATTTATAAATATTGTGCGGTCGGATAACAGACACGCCTGCTCAAAGTAAAACTCAAGTAATCATATACCTATCACGCCGACCGTTTATTTATTGATGTGGAAAATGTTTAATATTTAGCCTAAGCCCCAATTTAGTTTTCTTACTTGTTATTTTTGTAAGTTTCCATTAAACCTATTAACTCAGAATCACTTGAGTACTTGTGTACAGGTCGTATTTTTTTGAGATATATTATACAGGTTATGTTTTGGCCTATAAAAGAATCTTGGTGAAAATGGACCGAATGGAGGCGTTTTTGGAATCCCCCATATCACGTTTTTAAAAAATAATTTTAAACCAAATGCAAAAATAGTTTTCTTTATAAAAGGACTTGAACGTCGCATCAAGAGGTGTAGGGTACTTAATAGTCGCACCTGACCTGACCTTTTATTAATTTGAAGAAACATTAAATAAAAGTAAATTTGATAGAATCTACAAATAAAATATCCCCCATCTGGGTACCAAACTCTCCAATGAGTATACTCGTATATGTCAATACATCTTTAGTACTTTATGAATAATTCAGAAATTTGTTTATCAAAAATTGCTTCATTTCTAGATTTTTTGCACTTGGGTGATATATGATAGACCCCCCCCCCCCATACATATTACGTACGATGATGGGTCTAAAAAATATGTTAACAAATTCGTTCCATTTTAAATATCAGCGACACTTTACTTATCACTTAACCGTTTAGAGTCACCTTTTCCAAACATATTGAAAATGATTTATTACACGATGTACATAGTGTGTGCAGGGTTCCAATTTAAATAAAAGCACGCCAAACACTTTCATTTTCGAATTGACATTTACTGTTGACTGTTCATAGTGTTGTGTTAACAATAATATAGTGATAGTGTAGATGCACTAATATTTGCTATATAAGTGTGTCTTCAACTGAAAAGTGTAATTCATACCTTGTATAGCTATAACTTCTATCCGCTGCACGAGTGTGAATATATTCTGGTCATATAAACAAATATTGAAATCTATGGGATGTATATATAAATGTGTGTGTGTAAAAATTAGGCTAACTAACTGTTAGTCTAACCATGAATGCCACGCTGTGTCCATCTGTTCGAAGGCAAACACTGAGTGTTTTCGACATTCACAGTTGGCCAATTGGTAATAAATCAATGCAATACGAACAATAACAACAAAATATTCACACAATTAAATTGCGAAAATAGTAGAGGAGATATTTGTTTTGGGACAGTGTTGGGATATCTCCCCCAACATGTTTTCCCAATGCGTGAGAAATAGATTTAAGGCGCAATTTAATATCATGTAATTGCACATTGAGCCACTAATTTAGTTGCAAGTGTGATTTATTGTCAACAAATCATACACATACTATATATGAAATTAGTTTCGCCCTTACAGTATGCCCAGCATTTCATATCACTTCAATTTAGTGTGAGAATAAATTGCTGTTCTAAAATCTCATGTGACAATTTATTAATATTCTCTTAAGGTCATAAAAATTGTTGAAAAATGTTCATCTCTCTTATACGTGAATGCCCCCTTATGATACCCGAGCCATTACATTTGGGTGTATTTTTTATTAGAACATTTCTGGGCGTATGGAAAATGGATTGACCCGGACAATATTTAGGATCATTCTCTATATATAAGTGTTTCTAAACGCTCTAGCTTAGTGATGAGTTTGCTCTTTCTAGAAGGAAACAATACTTTGAGGTTGCCTCGGAGAAGTATATTTATCCTTGATCAGTATCAAAAACTGATCCATCTATAAAGTTGAAATTTGGACGGGTACTTATAGCTAAAACCATATATTTGCCCTAGAATTTGACTTGTAAGTTGATTCATAATATTGTACGTAGAGCAGCAGTGGGCCCAACTATATACCTGACACGCCCACCATTAACAAAAGGCTTCGCGACTAGAGAGTAATGAAATTTAAATATACTACATGTCCGTACGTGGACTTTACAACAACAAGAGAAATCGCAAAAAAAATCATGCCCAAAATTTATAAAAACTAAAATTGTCACATGATATTAAAAGTGCTCATGAAACTTGAGGGCAGTCAAATGGTACTAATGTACTGTTACGGTGTATATATGCGTACGTACACATATAGTATTTACCATGTTTGACTTATTTCAATGGAAGTGTCTTAATGAACACCTCAAGCAGACACCTTGAATTTTAATTTAGGAATTTTAAATATTGCGAGGCTCAAGGACCGTGAAGGAAACATTGAAGACATTGTCTAAACGCGTTTGACAGTATATGTATATAGACACTGGACCTCTGGAGTTGTTAGCAGGTGCAACAGGCCTTTTAATGGTGGTAGAGTTCCTGAGCAGGGCAATACTAATTTTAAGAGTCAAGGAGTTACACATAAATAATAATAAAGTTGTAGTCTATCTTGAGGAAGTGGGGCTGCAATATAGGTAGCGTGCAATCGAGCTAACAGTACATCAGAGTTGAATATTTCACAACCACAAATTAATTTTTAAATACTGATGTAATCAAAATCAAAATTGACCGGCTTCGAAATGAATATTATAAAACATTATGCCCCTTAACTAAAGTGTCAACAAATACTAAAATCAATCAATAAAATATAAAAAGCCTGCAACAGGTATATAGCGGACGTCCGCCATTCTGTGTTTCGTAGAAACACGGACTTGATGAATTTTTCTAAACCCTGGTAGGTGTTTAGCGGTCGGTAATTGTAGTGACAAGGGTTTGTGTATTATTCCGTTTATAACCGCATTCAGATTTAGTAAGATCTGCTAACCATTTACTCAAATGAAATCAAATCCTATTTGAGTGTAAATGTGTCAACATTTTAATTGAGTCTTATGTGCAATACCTTAATACCTGTATCTACGCCTTGGTATACATTTTGAGCAGCCTATACATTGGAATGATTTATAAAACTAGAGCATACAATGGCACACTTTTCGATTGTTATATTATGTCAGTTTTTGTAGAGAATAGAACGGGGTAGACTGTTAGATGTGCACAAACGAAGCAGGTTAACGTAGTTGGATGCATGACTGAGTTATTTAAACCTACCGCTTGTCTCTGTAATCCCATATAAATATGTATACCGGCCGTACATGCACTTGCAGCTTAATTTACATAAAATGCTGTCTACCTAAGAGCACATTTGGCAACAGCTGCTGTTTTGACTGAGTCTGTAAAATTTGAATTGTATTCAGTGTCGTTGTACAATTCTCAGACACAATTTTAAAAGAGTTTTAATTTTTGTGTAGTGGTAGTGGTGGTGGCGGTAGTGAACACAAATGCACTTGGCCATGTTTAACGTTTAACGAAGCAGTTAATTTTGGACGAGTTGCAATACTGACAATTGGCAGACAAACAGTTGATATTGCTGGTGTTGTCACTGCCATTGTTTCTCGCATTCATGGTATAGCTATGGAAACGGATGGACGGTTAAAATTAGTTCCATATTGTTGTTGACACTCACCAACTATAAGCAAACAACCGCCAACACAACTCTACAATAGCGATTGTCGTTACAGGCAATTTTCAATATTGATGTAGTGCTACACCATCATCAATGTCTTTTTATATCCTTTCTACTATGGTGGAGGTGGAACTAAACTTGTCATTCCGCTTGCAACTGCCAGAAGTAAACAAGCAACAACAGCTACTTTAATATTAGTCAACGGAGAGACTTTCCTTCAAACACATTTATCTGGTTTGGATTCGATGGGATCAAACAGACGGACGCACTCGCATACTGAATTGACTCAGTTTTTGATTTGATGATGATGGTTGGCTTCGTGTTGACAACATTTTGAAACCGCCAGCCTTAGGGTGGTGGGTATAAAAATTTTACCGATGTTTCAAACGCAATTTACAATTTATAAAAAGACGTCGGACCCACACACATGCCATGATTGTAGGTAACGCATACAGGTGAAGGCCTAAACCAAATAGTTTGATCTGGTTTTACTTGTTACTTGTACGTCTGTATGTATCACTATCCATATAGAGGTACAAACAGATAATTGAGTATTGTATAAATTGTGCCTTTGGTGATAACAACAACAACAACAACAACAATTACAGAATGTGCTGGTTTATAACATTTCCTCATTCACATTTCACACCATCTGTTCACGTACGCGATTGTGTGTGCAATGCATTCGTTCGGATTGTCGGAAGGGAGAGTGCGTTTGTTTCTATTATAACTACATCTACAAGTATTTATTTGTCTTGATGTTTTGTAGTTGTTAAGTTTTAGGGAATTTAATTAGGTTGGGGTGGGCTGTGCTTTCAGTTTCCATTTGAATCGAAATTGAGTTAAGTTAACAATGAACAGCACTTAAAATCAGCAACAGCATCATTCCACTGTAACGGCCCACTCATTGCATAGTTAACATCCTTTTCAAATCTTCTGCGTAAATATGTATGTGAGTGCACATTAATTCCGTATTTTCGGTAAAGATGAAAGAAGAGAATGTCTGACATAGCAAGAGACAACACACACACACACACTACCTAACCCAGTGATACATAAATACCAAAAATATTAACAAAAATGAGTGCGTATGGAACACGTTACACGTACACCGAGCTAAACAGATTTTTTTCTTGTGTATCATTCTTGTTCTTGTGCTGCTTCAGTTAACATTTTTTAAAAACTTTCTTTTTTGGGCACAAAGGGAAAAGCTATTTGTGCGCCAGAGAATATGAAAAACACACACACACATATATATAGTCTTTGTTGAATGAAACAAAGTCATACGTACAAATGTACGCATAAATGTGGAAAAAAAGTATCAGCAAACAGTTCACCAGCCCGTTCAGCCATTGAAGCGAGACAGTCGACAACGTCGAAAGTGGAGAAATTCTTTTGCTTTGTTCTAAATTGGGATGCAGAAGTAGCTGTGTCTGCAACAGTGTTAGCGACTGTACAAACTTTATCTCACAACAAAAAAAATAAACGCTTCTTTCTATTTCTGTTTATTCTACATCTCCGTACAGTAACTAAATATAAGAAGATCTGATACGACTAGAGGTGCACCACAGATATTCCTGACTTACTTCAACGTAAGAATGTGTGTTGTGTATGATGAGATTGTTTGGAGTAAGTTTATTCGTCTTACCCGCACATTAAATGTTTCAAATGATTTTCGTAAAGCTTTTTTTTTTAGCAGAAAAAAGGTTTCGATTTGTGGCAAATATTTGATAATTTAATAATATTTACCGAAAAACCTTATTGAGTGCAAAGGTTTTCGGTTTTATTTAACACTAGATCTTTATTTCATCCGTTTTTGGTGACCAGTGTAATAAATCCTAAAATCTTTAAATTATTTTTTATTATTAAAAGGGTTAACTTTAACGCCATTACTATCTTAGAGTACGCACCGCATCTTTGGATCGTATAGACATTAAAGAATCGTGCGTTCGGCATTCGCTGGTCGAGAAATGGTTTTGAAAAGATTTAAAAAAAATATAAAAAACCTGTATACGGCCAAAAATGAAAGAAAATGTGAATAAAAACCTTAAATGGTTTAAATCGTTAAAGTTTTCGGGCTAAAAATAAAAATGTATAAAGTTCGAGCTCCTTATTTGATACTTGATCCGGAGGTCTTATAGAGGAGCTCATAATTGAACGTTTGATATCTATATAATATTACATTGTAATTGTTCTTTGGTACCCACCATCATTATGATCTGGAAGTATATTGGTTTTGTTCAAACATTTGTAAGTACCAGAAAGGGTCTAATCGCACCACTGAAGTTATATACATTTTTAATCAGCATCAATAGCCGATTCGATTTAGCCCTTCTGTCCGTCCGCGGGAATAGTTCCGTCAGTTTTATGCTAGAAAGTGGGATATCGCGTACACCATCGACACTTGGATAATAATCCAGGAAACGTTCACAATGACGACAGAAACTCTTAAACCGTGTCTTTCAGCACTCTCGTAGTTGCAAATTTTCAGATATGGATATGAAATTTTGTATACACATTTATCCTCAACGTCAAAATTATGGTTTTGAAAATGGACAAAATCGGTCCACAGAGTGGACAATAACTTTAGTTAGTTAGTTAAACTTGTTGAGCTGGTACTGTATTTGTTCATTATAACCGTACATGAATAATAGAAATTCAGTTTTTTATACTTATCAAGATTATTAATAAATTTTAGCATCTCTGACGCCTCCGTCTGGATGTTGTAAATGGAGTGACAAACTTAATATACCTCCATCTTATGTAGAGTGTATAAAAAGAACATTTTTCCAGAAGCCTTTTTTATTATTGTATGTCTTAAGAAAATTCAAATTAACCCCGGGTTAATGTGCACGCATGCAGTGGTTAAGAACTTTAATTACGATTTACTTGCGTTGTTCTGATATTGTTTTAAAAGCTGTGCAAATGTGTTTCTATTGTTTTGTGTTTTTGGATAAAATGCGCCCCAGAACTGGGCCCGGTAAAATTAATAAATATGTTTCTCAGATAATTTTCCCTTATACACAGAGTATAAAATGAAATTATGAAAGTGTATAAAACTAGCTCAAATGGGCGTGTCTGCCCACATTCCATTCACTGCGAATTATATGAGTGAAAAATTAAACCATTTTCAAAGTGATTGGAAAAGAATTTTCTACTTGGGGAATATACTAATATTGCCACGCCCATATTAGGTTCATGTAGGTATTGCATTTGTTCCTTGTTTGGAGAAAAAATGTAGTGGTGAAGTAAGTGCGCAATGATGGTGAGTCTCTTAGGTTGGGTATACGCCTAATAGGCCCCTTTTTTTACCACATGTACACAATTTAAAACGATTAGTTTCAAGTTTAGCGAGCAAACTTTCATATACTTAAGACGGAGAAGGCGAAGACTCTTGCAATCTTCTTAACGTATTACATTTGCTTTGTTTTCGCAGCTTTTATGCTTCTACGGTTTATGAAAATATCTTTTCAGCTTTTTGTACCCTCCATATAAAGTAAGTGCGTACTAGGTTTATCATTCTATTTGTAACACCTAAGAGGAGGCGTATACATATATGTCTGTGCATCCGTCTATTGAAAGCAATTTCACGATCGTAAATTTTGGACAAAATTGTTCACAATCGACAAAACCTAAATATTTACTACCAAAGTTGACCAATACAGTTAGAATTCGGAATACATGTTTAGAATCACCCAATGACGTGTCAAAAAATTGATGTGGTCGTACAACAGAGACTCATGAAATTTCCAGAAACCCGCACTCACCATAAAACACGACTTGCAAGGTAATATTTACACCCCAGTATTAAAGGGTGAAATCATGTACCTGCCACGCTTACTATTTGCATGTGGAGGTGGTGGGTATTTAAGATGTGTAGATTTGGTCTAAGCCAAATTTAGTTTTTGTTGTATTTAATTTTCGCTTAACCTAACGCTTAACGTAAATAAATATTTTGTAGGAAAATGTGTGCCAAAGAAATAAAATAAAATAAAATTCTATTTAATGAAAACTTTATTTATGTTCGAACAACCTCATGTGCGTATGTTTATCTATTAAATATCCATATTTATAAAATACATTTTCAAGCTGTAAATACATTGAAGTTTACATGGCTGTCGCTTTATGTGGTTGTTCTCTTCACATTGTGGCTGTTTGTTTGTAGTTGTTACCAGAGTAGATTTTATGCTTAACATAGTTATTTATTTTTACACTTAACATAAACTCAACACAAGTAAGATCTGAAACGCGCTCCACATCTACTCACAAACAGAAAAAGTGAGCGTGGCAGGTACATATTCCACCCGTATGGCGTTTGAGTTGCAAGTAGAGATATGCACTCAATGCGGTTTTTATGTAAATTTCTGTTATCCGACCAGGCCCATTTTTGGCACGCCTATGAATCTATGAATCTCCTAATTATACATATAAACAAAATTTCATAGCTCAACTTTTATGTCAGATAAATCGATTTTGGTCGATTATGGGCGTGGCTTTTGACCCATTTTACCCAATTTAAATAGCGATCCTTGTGCAAAATCTAGAAGTGTCTGTACACAATTTTCAAAAATTTACGACCAACAGACAGGACTACGGACGTACATGTTTAGATTGACTCAGTTTTTGATGTTGATCAAGAAATATAGACCTCTCCGTCTCCAACGCCTAATTCAGGGTGTTGCAAATGGAATGACAACCTTAGTGTATGTTAAGGATATATTGTGTTGCGTTGTATTTACATGTGAGCAAACGAATGTTGATTTGATTGCTTTAAATGAATGAATGTTGTGGTTACAAGTTTTACTTAGAAGAGTGCAAGTGCACTATATATGTGATACTGTATGTGCACAACACCCTAATGAAAGCCTTACACTTTTTTATGTTTATTATACTCTCCACATAAGAAGGGGAGATGGATGGATAGCATTCCATTTGCAGCACCTGCCACTCCCACCATTTTTGTGTAGATTTGAAATTTTGCTTAAGCCAAATTTGTTTCTTTTTTTAAATTTAAATTCAACATGTTTAAGCAAAATGTAAATTTTCAACCGTGTAGAATAAACTTTGGTTCATGTTGCATGATTAACTTGGTATGCAGGATTTTTCTTAAGTTATATATCTTCCAAACAAAAAGCTCTCTCTGGACTTCATTTTGATCAACTTATTGCATAATGCCATCGTCGCCGGCACATAAACTTCTGAATTGTATAAAATGTTGACCACAATGTTGACATTACACAACTACGTCATGACCATACGAGCGTGCGTGTGCATGCGTTTTCATTTAAATTAAAGAAAACATTTCAAGCACTGTGATAAGAACTCATTTAACGACTGCAACTGAACAATAATTTTTTTAAATGAAATGAAGCTTTATCAAACGCCTTCCATTTTCAATGTAAATAGACATCAATATTGATATGTGTGTGTGAATAAATTTGCATGCTTGACATGATTTGATTGTGGGTGGTCGTGAGTATGCGATGGCATATAGTGCGCCTACAATTGAGTCAAAAGCAAGGGCGCTTGTTATCGCACGTAATCTTTCCCTTTCAAACCAACAAATACGAAAAATGTCCGTCCGTCTATGCTTCGCCTAACAGAACCCCACCTGGTTGTAACTCAACATCAATTCACCGGGGCATGTGTCAACCTCGTATGCTTGCTTTGCCAAAGACGTTTCAAACTGAAATTTTCACTCTTACTCACATTAAACCTTAAGTGCATGTGGGACAAATTTTGAGGTTTCCTTAAATGCAGCATACAAAGCCGTCTGTCATATGGTATCTCAGGGCACATGAAACCTCAATACATATGACTGAATAGACGAGAGACTATTATATTATAAAACTATAACTATCAAGTTGAGATAAAGTTTTTGTGGCAATTTTGTGGTTCAACAAAAGCACGTTGTATACAACCATTGAATTATAAAGCGGATCGCACATACCAACACCACAATGCGGGAGAATAGTTATAGAGATTGCTCTATTACTCAGAACAAAACTTCATTAAGAAGATACAAACAAATTACAAAAGGCCAAAAGGAAGACAGATAGAGAGAGGGAGAAAGAGGGTTAAAGGTGCGCAGAATTAAGGTTAAATTTAAAATTCAAAAGAATCATAAGCATCCACGTAATTATTAATAATTTGTAACATCCTTCACTTCAGATTCAGATAAAGAACGATAATTATGATATGAACGATTTGAGTCTAGGCTGAGACGTTTCTCCATACCTAAAACTAAACCGTAGTTCCAGGAGGATTGTTGGGGATTTTAATGAGCGAAAGGTAACAAATGCCTTCCGCCAAAATCGATTTATTGAAGTTGAAAATCCTGAGAACCTATATATCTTTAAATTAATGTACGTTGTGAAAATAGGGGAATGGTTCGCGATATTAAAACTGATCGAAGAATTCCCAGAATCATTAAAATCGATTTTATTACGACGCGCAAAACAACAACTCGGTAGATAACGATTTCATGACAAGATTATCAATCACAATAATTGTATTCGTATGTATGAAATATTTAAAAATACTTTAATCGCAATTGGCAATAGGTGTAGGAGTGGAAACTATCAAATCATAATTGAGTTCTTAATTATTTTTGAATGCGTTACTTTGCAACTCTATTTAATGTCGTTTTGTTTTGTTTTTTGTCATTACGAGAGCAATTTGTTGTTGTTTTAATTACTGATGTACTTTCATTATTCATGACTTTTTGCTGCCGCAAGGAGAATATCTTTTGTTGTTGCTTTCATGGTTTTCCATAAAATATTGAATTTAAAATTGATAAATTTCTTTAATGAGAATAATTGAATGCTTGCAAATTGTTTGTATGCGCATATATGCACAAACATATATGTATTATGTATAACTATGTGCCGACTAATGTAAATTAATTTAATAAAGGGAAAGCATTTATCATGCGTATCTGGCTGTATAAATATGGCACGTATGGGAAGTGCGCTTGTAAAGTAAATACACACATAAAAGAGATTAATCACAGCAACGCCATAACAACAAATACAATATCTCAAACCTCAATATAAATATGTTGTTAACCAAGGTCAACAAGAATGCATGCGGTACAGCGAACGGTGAATTGTCATCAAACGCATAATTAACGGACATACGTACATATACGCACATAGTCATGTAAGTAGTAGTCATAGTTGCACAGACTGATTGATTGTCATGCCTTTGCATTCACCAAATGAATCAATGAATGAATGAATGAATGATTGATATTCTTATTAATTAAGTTACCATTGAACGTGGATAATAATCAATATTTAATTGTTTTAATTAAATGTCTCATGGCGGTTAATTACCAATATGGCGCAATCAAAGTCAAAGTAATAACAATACTCCAGCACCCAGCACGTATGGGCTTGACGTTAAGTATTGTGATGATTTGTAAACATTATAATAATGATTAAGCGAGATCCTTATCCTTTTTAACCATATATTGAAATTTAAAAAGCTCCCTAACATGATAGATGTACCACAAAAAGAAGAATATGTCATTGATGCCGCGATCCAAATTGTTTTTTATGTGACAAAAATGAAAATATATTGTTGTTGTTATTTTGAATGTAAATTGTATTGTAATTGGCTCAGACCAAATTGTAAACACCTTCTACAACTACTTACAAGCGGCGCGGTGGACGCGGCAAATACATGTTCGCGCCCTCCAATGGTGTATGTGTTACGTATCAGCGTGCACGATACAATTTTACATAAATTGTGGGCGCGTAAGTTTTTGACACAACAATGGATGTGCTAATTAATAATATGTCTTCCAAATTTCAACTGTGTATCTAAATTTTTGTGACAGATAAGTTGATATTCGCGATTATGTCCAATTTAAATAGCAATCTGCGTAGAGAAACTACAAGTGTGTGTACAAAATGTTAGGCTAAAATATTGAAATTGACGATCGTGAGAGTACGAACAACAGACCAAGATCAAGGAGAAGAATTTGTAGGGTTTCTTCTGAACATTGCAAAGTTGGTGGGGAGGGTATAATAAAGAGAGAACAATTGTTTGTCTATATAAGTGGCAAATATTTATACATATACTCATACATACTATGCATGTGTGTACATAAGTATTGATTTATAAAATGTGTATTATTTGCTTATATTTTGCGCAATATTTAATATTAAAATTAAGTCATCAAAGCCACAACTGACATTTTAATAACCATGTACAATATTTTCATTTCCATTTAAATAAATCGCTTGTAAAGTGAAAAGAGAGGAAATGTTTATAATACAAACATTTGTCATAATTAAAAAAAAACATTTTAGCAAACGATTTTTATTGACTCTTAAAGAGAATAGCAAGCAGATTTATATAAAATATATTACATGCAACAATTAGTTAAAATAGATTAGCTGGCACTTGTCACAACTGTTTCCTAATATGTTGCCTTCCTTCCAATTAATTGGGTTCTACAAAACATCGAATGCTAGACAAAATTCGACGACAGCAAAAGGTAGCAAAGGTGGTAAGAAATTTAAGACGACAATAATGATGACTTTTTTGGAAGCACAAACTCATAGAGTTTATATATTAGTGAAATGCCTCTGTAATAATTAAAGAAATCATTTAAAGTGGCATGAATTATAACTGTGACCTCCTACCAATCGAATATTTTTCATGTTTTCCTTTTTGGTTTTTTCATTTTCATATAATCATTAGCTTCGACCATTTTCATTTCCTCGTCGTCCTCCATAAGCATTTTTGATTCGACGAATCTCTCAAAGTTTTGATAGTGCATCTTTTCAACGTCCGCATAACTATTTGGCATAATCATATCATAGTTATCCTTGTGTACCATCAACGTCATTGCATTATCATCATCATTATGAATCTTTGCATTTGTTTTTATACACGCTAATGTTTTCATCGAAAGACTTGATAACAAAATTAACACGTACAGTGTCGTGGTCTGTTGTAAAGCAAATATTAAAAAATAAAGCTTTAAAGCAATGTTTAAAAAGATTTCATAGCAAACACACCTTTTTTATTGAATTCATTTTTTTTCTTAATTTCAATAATATTTGACTTAATATCCAAGTGGAACTAATTATTTTTTGAAACTTTGCCAAGTTTTTATACACATTTAAAGAGTTGGGGTTTTTGTACGCTTAAAAGCAACAAAATGAAACTTTAATGCAGAATTTATTTAAAAATCAAATAATTCTCATTCTCCGATCCGGCTTTTTTTCGCTTACTAAAGTGTTGTTGTTTGTTGCTCTTTGTGATTTTTTTACTCATTTAAATTAATAACAACATTTATGAAGATTAATGATGTGTTAATAATAAAAAAACAAAAAACAAAGAACAAAAAACAAAAAAAAAACAATATCGACGAGCGTTTGTGTAGATTATTGAACTTTTTGTACTCGTACGTATTCCATCAATTAATAAGTAGGTGTGTATATCCATATCCATCACCTATAAACGGGAACAGTAGAGTTTTTTTTACCGATAAATTTCTAATGACAAGCAAATGGAAGGTGAGGGCGACTAGCGATAATCTTGCAGCGAATATGAACGAGTAACATCAGCAATTAGATCTTAAGGATATTTTTTGGTCCACACCTCATTCTTAACGTGTATTCAGCGGCTCTTGCTCAATAAAACGCATGTGACATGTCACTAAGAACTTCGGAATACCCGTCTTAGTCAAGCCGGTCTTCCCAAAGGCGTTATGCCATACTTATAGACAGACAGGTGCATTTGGTACAATTTGCAATATCGTTTGACAACACTTACAAAGTAATTATTGACTTTACTGTCTGATAAGTCGCAAAATATTGTTAGTTTTTTAGAGCTGGTTTTTTAAATAAAAGCTATAAATAAATAAAATTTGTTGACAAATTTTCTTTCGCAGATTGCTATCACGGTTTAGTATAAAAGGACAGAGGAGATAAATCAAATATACCGCGGTAATCCCAGAGAGTCATAAAACAATATGACGTTTAACACTTCGCACACCACTGAAATGTTTATTAAGTTGTTTATTTTATTTGGATATTCGTATTATTCATGGAAACCTTTTCTCATGGATTTGCTAAATAGGTTGTTAATAAAATCACACCAAGTGAAAGTTGTAAATGTTGTTGAATATCCGCCTTGGCAACCCTTGCGACATTTGTTGTCAAGTGTTTAATGTTCGGTTTAACTCATGGCCAATTCTTTATTTATTTATTTCACAGACTTAATAGCAAAGTAATTGTTACAATAATTAAAACCACTGTACACGTTTAATACAGCGCAGGTATCCAGGGAATTATTATTGAACAGATTATCGGTTTGATTTTCCATCACTTTTTATACCCTCCACCTTGGTAACGAGGGTATACTAAGTTTGTTCTTCCATTTGCAACCAGAAGGAGGCGTCAGAGACCCTACAAAGTATATATATTCTTGATCAATGTCGAAAACTAAGTCGATCTAGACATGTATGTCCGTGTGTCCGTCCATTGTTGGCATTCCCACGGGGGTAAATGTTGAGATATTAAACTGAAATTTTGTACACATACAGGTACTGTTAGTTTTTGCACGCAGATTGCTATTAAAAATGGGCAAAATCGGTCAAGAGCCACGCCCACGAATTACCGACACGCCCATAATCAATAAAAATCTCTATATATGCCACAAAAGTTGACGTATATACTTAAAATTTGGTATGCATATACATAATTATCTCCTCCACTGATGTGCCAAAAATGGCCATGGTCGAATAACAGACACGCCTACAATTGATAAAAATCTATTTATCTGCCACAGAAGTTAATCTGTGCCCATGCATAGATGTACCAAAAATGAGCATGGTCGGATAACAGACACGCCCACAATTTACAAAAAAACCATATTCACCGTAAAACTAGACTACCAAGCTGATACATAAGACACACACTATTAGAGGGCGCAATATACATATATATTTGCCACGCCCACCGACGTAGAGATGTAGGGTATTTAAGATTTGGCCTAAGCCAAATTTAGTTTTCTTACTTGTTTAAAATTAAATCATAATTTTAAAATGTAAAAATGCGTGCAAACACTGCAGTGCGAAGAGATTGCTTTATTGATTTTCTATTATGTGTGTTTTAGATCGAATTAATATATTGGAGCTGGATATTAAAGATCGGAACCTTGTGGGTACGTTTTATCAATAAGTATCATAAATTTTACGAAAGCTTCTAAACCAACGATTTAGTTTATTTTTTAACGTTTTGTGTGTGTGTGCGAAATATAAGATGTCTTCAAAGTTATTTAATCCGTTGTTAAATATTTAAGGGGTAATATATTTTCGGTATGTTGATACTTGAGCTGGTTTATGTGTATTGCGGGGAGGAAGGTTGAACAAGAACAATAATGCTCATAGTGTTTATATATCAACATTGATTTTCTTTGTCTTCTTTTTTTTGGATGTGTGTACCAAATCCGCTTATTATGTTCATTGTTAAAAGGAATTCTCATTGTTATTATTATTGTTGGCGTTGCTGTTGCTGTTATTGTTATTGTTGGCAAATGTTCAAGGCATGTGCATCGAAGTATACGAAGTGGTTAAGGGCAGTTTAGAAGAAATCATAACAGAAAATGTATATAAAGAAAGAATAACAGAGTGAGAGAGTGTGGGAGAGGGAGAGTACGTAATAATAATATCTCATCATTGCACACTTTAACAAAGCAATTGTTACAAATCTACGCTTATGACACGCACCAAATTCATGTCAATCACAATCACAATAATAATAACAACAACAACGTTATATAAAACAGAGAATTTACTATTTGGATTTTGCTTGTTGTGTGTATATGTTACGCTATCAAATATATACGACATGCTCCCATAATACAACTACTTGTGCATTTGGGTACTTGTGCTATTCGTTGAAAGTGTATTAAATCATGCGGTTTGTTTTACACGGTTACTTGAACTAATTATAAGAGGGTACAAAGCCAAATTGGCTTCATAATTATGCATGCATATGCTTCCCATTGCGGCATGCCTCAATTCAATTCTCTACTTGTGTCATGTTTATTATATTGTATCTTGAGTTTTTCTTTTGTTTTTTTTTTTTCTTGCGTTTTCATATATTCAGGTTTAATTTCAACATCATCACAGGGTATACAGTTTTGTGGAATTTTTATGCGTTTCCTACGCCCCCCATGTATTGTACGTAATGCAGTTTTTTGCAATGCACTACCAACCACAGCCCCTGCGATCCTCCCACAAGGGGGCCATCCCAAGGACTGGCAGAAACCATTCTCTACATAAATCCAATTATGACGTTAATTAACTGTTCTTCACCATATTTTGTCACAAAATATTAAGCATTGCGATTTTTTGTAATATAAAGACTTCGATTATAAAAAGACTTTATATGAGTACGGGTTCTAAAAATAGTCTGAAACGGTCGATTTTCAGTAGATGTCCTATTTATCTTTAGAATTTCGAAATATCTCAAATCTGTGATCTGTGGTCTGCAAAAATTTACAAGGACAGGCAGACGGACACAGATTAAGCTGCATAGTTTGGAGCTTAGACAATTTTGCGTGAAACTTTATTATATTAGCTATACAATCTAAGTTAACTGTATATAATTTCGGTCTGTGAACCTTTCCATCTATACATTTAGTCCCAATTATGCGTGCGACTCTTTATTTTCATGCTTTTATGCTTAACAAGAAGATGGCACAGAGAAAGCGATTGCGGGCGATCACGTGGCGGCCCAAATACCTTTTCATTTTAATGAGTTGTTGATGCGAAGTCTGTCACCTTAACAAACATAGAATGTGTGCGCTTGTGGCATTGACAACAACATGAACAAATTAGGGAAAGAAAAGCTATGGAAAGGAACTCATCAGACTGACTGCATTGATGGTGTTGCAAGTTAATTAAGAGCAACTAAACTAAAAGGAGATTTTTTTGTTAAAGTCAGTGAATGACTGTGGCAAGTAATATATAGGAAGTGGGAAGGGCTATGTTTAGTATTTTCTAAAACAAAGCAAATTCAAACAAATATAACACCTACTTGTACAGCTAGTGTAATAACCACTAACGTGTACAGTATGTGTATGTTGTTGATTCAGGTGGAGCAGATATGGAATTAAAAACAACGTTGAAAAGTTTCAAGTTGAATTTTCTCTCTAAAAGTGTAGGAAAACGAAACTTTAGTAAGGAAATGAAAAAATAGACAATGTGAGGTTTACTAGGTTTCCAATATGTTCCTAGAATGGAACATGTGGATAAAAGCGGTAAAATTAGATTGAGTTCTGATCTGCTCGCAGTCAGAATTAACACAATAAAAAAAAGTATACTTGACTTAAATCATCTCTTGGAATGTTTCCACATTTAATGACTATTAATAGTTATCTAACGTAACTGCTCGAAGGTCGAATTCAGCACCAGTAATAGGTTCTTTTGCAAATTGGGGATGGATCTGTTATCCGACCCCGCGCATTTCAGGCACATCCATGCCATAATGAAATTTTTATTTGGTAGCTTTCTTATTTTATCGATTGTGAACTTGAAAAACGCTTCGCACAGTAATTAATAAGGTTTTTTCGAAATCTCACCTACGTAAGTATATAAAGTTATACGAACGTGGCTAAATTGATTCAGGTTTTGATAATATCTATCTTAGTATCCCTTTTTCATTCTCTTTATATAGTGAAACTAGGTACTACCACAATAAAGATGCGAAGACGTAAATAATGAAAATTTTAAATACTTTAGTTCAACCCTCGCGTTTGATTTGTTTTCAATGCTTAGGCCACTGAAACGACCCTTGTGCGATTGATCTAAACATAAGATAATTAACTCATTTAAACTATAAAGTAAGCTATGTGACAAGTAAACTCAGAGTGTCATAATAAATGGATGTATACAGGCATACATAAAAGAAGACGAAGTGTGATGGAAAGCAAGAAAAAAGAAAAGCGGCTTATGTGAATTATTTACGTGTATGGCTTGCAACGAAAGTTTAATGACATTTACCACAAGTGAAATTGGAAACGCACTCCTACCCACAGAACACTTCACATGATAGGCATGAAACGTGGCCAATCTAACAGACAATGCCACATCAACTGAGCTGGCATTTTAATGTCTTTCCATCCGTTTTCCTTCTCATACTTGAATTAACAACAATTAATGGCCGATGTAAATAAGTATGTGAAGTGTAAGACCAAACAATCATGGCGGTAAGGTCCAAAGAGATAAAAAAATCTCAAAACTTAATGCAAATGAAGCAAACGTATGAAGAGGAGAAACAATAATAAAAAACAATAAAAATGAAATCAAACGAAATGAGAAAGCCTTTCAATTACATAATGGCGGTGCCTGCGTCGTTGTAACACATTCAAATACACACTCTCATGTGTAACATACGTCTGTGCACACGAATTACGCATTTTTTTTGTGCCGACAAAACACATACACATACACAATGTCGCAATGTCTGAAGGCCTTTGAAGGAAGCGTTCTTTTTCTCCTATTTGAAAGACATACAGGTTGTGTGTGTGGTGTTGACGATGTTTACTTTTTACTCCATTTGGCTGCAGTCTTGAACAGCTTTTGTTAACAGCTTACGAAACAATAGACACACATACCTACACTCACGCACACTCTCATATTCTAAGTAATTGTACTAAGCTTAACGACGATATCTCTCTATCAGCCCCAACAAATTATTGCGACCGTCAAAGACATTTTCTCCGTCGGTATTACTGAACTTAAGTGAACTCTCCATGCAACTAAGCTGAATTTGTTGTGTGTTAATAAGTATAAGGATATATTATATCCATATGTGTGTGTGTATGAAGGGGTACTTTATCGTGTTTTTGGTTTCTTCAATCACGTATACGCCAGCGCATCTTTATCCTTGTCCTAACCATTGCTCCAAAAATAATAATAATTGTTTAACCCTTCACTCCTTGTGGCAGAGGATATATTAAGTTTGTGCGGATGTTTGTAACTTCTAAAGATCAATTGCCGCACCTACCTTTAATCAAATCGATCGATTCAGAATCAAAATCGAAATTGATTTAACCATGTCTGCCTACCTGGTTGTCTGTCTCTCTGTTCATTTGAATTTGTGGACCGGTCCAAAGAGCAACCCTCTGAAAATAGACCGGAGCAGACAATTTTTTGAACCCCTTCTCCTGTGGAAGTCTTTGTATGGGAAGCAATTCTTAACATGTTTTGACAACAATTGAACCAATATGTGGCTGTGTCCAATTTGGATTCGATTAGATCTTTTCATAGAATGATATTTTACAAAGTAACTCTGTACCGATACAACTGAACTAATTGTAACATAATTTAAGGAGCTACGTGTAGTCGGGCTTGACGGACTCTAACATTTTCACTTATTTTTGACAACATTTAGTGAGAAATTTTGAAAACATCTGCTTGAACGTAGTTTAAAATTTAAATTCAAGTCTATTTTTTGCTCTTCTCTGTGAATTTGCATGTAGACAAAGTGCCTTATTGAAGCCAATTAATGATGATAAGAAGATCGTATTATGTTACATTTAATTAGGTCATTGATTCAGATCAAATTCCGCTTATAAATCAACTAAATTTTGATAAAGCACTGATAAATTGCATAAAGATTAACATCTACAAGTAATTTGTGTGATGGTATGGATGGCGAATATTTGATTTGATATTTTCATTAATATCAAGTTGACGTGAAAAGCAACATTTATGCCATTGTCAGCGTTGTAGGCTATAAAGTGCCGCTTGAATACCCAGATCTTCATTTAGACTTGTATATAATATTAGCTGTTCCATGCACACACATATTATCGCTAAAAATTGTTTGAATCAAAATTTATACAATTTTATAAAACTGGAAACCCAAAAAGTTTCATTGCACCCAGCATTATAACGATATATGAGTATGAGTATATTTATTTTGTTTGATTATGTAATTTACGTTTGTACACTTTTTAAACTTTCTATTCTTTTCTGCGCACGCAAATATATCTGCTAGCGATTTTGTTAAAGTCACACAAACGTTGATTGTTGTAGGGAAAGGGTTATAATGGGAGAATGAGCCGGGTCATACAGACACTTATGGTTACAAGAACGTGTATAAATTGCAAATATTATACGTTTTCTTTTTCTTTTTTCTGTTTTTAACATATTTGCTTTCCTACCTCCATGAGCGCGAGCTGTACAGTAGGCAAATGAAGGTGCATGTGTGTGTCGTCAACACATTGCCTAATTCAACGCTGTGGCAGCTTACTAGCGTGAAATCGGAGCAGAAAACATAGCCCACAATTTGGTTGTTTCAGATATGATGGGTGTCTTGGACATTTCGGACTATCTTCACACTTTTGCGGACTAACTTTGCAGGATTAAGCAAGGATATAAAATAAATTCGCTTTTCAATTTAGTTTTTTATTTTATTCGGGCAGGGGAAGTTATTCACTCGAGCGTGCAGTATTTATACTAGGTCCTCCTCTTTGTTTAATTGGATATAGAGGAATGAGTCTTTACTGCGGAAAGGAGTTAAAGGCGACGAGGTTTTGTGGAATTGTAGGTAAAAGTTTTGGGATTTTCAATAACATTTTGACCGTTATATTTCAGATAGTTCGTGTAGTAAAAACCCGGATATCCCGGATAAAATGTCATAAAATACTTTGACCGACTCGGCGGTAATACGCGCATAGGACAGCATATACCGGTAGTAGTAACTTCCAATGGACTTGCACATAGGGATTTCACATATTATCGCATTATTTATCATTTTGTCCACGTCACGAAAACTTATTAGACTGAACCGTATGTGCCATAAAACAGTCTGAAAACTGATTCATGATATAGAATTTATTCATAGCGTTCATTATAAGATAACTGACGAATATAAATTCAATTCCTGATTGTGGTAAATAGCACAGAATTGTCTTTTAATCATTTTACGAACTGCCGGAAAATTTGCTTTTAATTCTAAAACACAAGCACATCGTACCATGTAATACTATGTTGACTTGATTTGACAATAACGTTTCCGATACCACTGGTCGTAACATTTTCGCTAGACGCAATCGCTGTTGATAAATTGATTGGAAGAAATGTTTATCTTAACGCATATGTGATGACGCATTGCTGGCTAAAATCCAACCATCATTACTTGAATTATATGCATTTGTATATAAGGCAAAAGTAGTGAAAAATATTTTTAGTCAAGACACACACTCAACTTTTTGGGGCTACAGCGTTGTAGGTCAACTTCATACCCTACACATCAAAATATTAGTCGATGTCCTTACAAACCCAATATATCATAATCATCGTCATAGCGCATGCTTGACGATGCTGACGTTTCGTTAGAAGGTCCTTATAGACTTTCAAAAAGGAAATCTCTGCGTTTTTACATTTTTTACTTTTATCTTGTATTTTAAGACGCAATAGCAATTAAATAGAAGAAAAAGAGAGAGAGAGAGAGTGAGAGAGAGACTAATATAGTTTTTGTGTTGTGTTTATATGGTATTTGTTGTGATTTGCTTACCAAGTGTGCATTTTATGTGCTTACTGTAACTGTAACTGTATTCTAAGGGAATCATTTACGCGATTTCACATCGGAGTGTATATTAATGTGAAATGTTGAGTTGTTGAGTGTGTTTGTTTTGCTTAAAAGGAGTTTTTTATTGAACTTAGCTTAATCTGCGTTACGTACGTAAGTTTGGCTTTAATTTCTCACGTTCAATAAACTGCAACGTATGCTTAACAATTGAGTACTAATTTGTTAATAATGTATGAGTAGATGACTACTAACCATTTATCAGTGTTTAGTGAATGGGTCCCAATTACAGTTTATTTAGTATATCAGTGTTAAATATTTTTAACTTGTGAATACTAATTATATCAACGTCCCCTTATATTGGTGTTGTTCAAATGTTTTTAAGTGACAGAGAGGGGCAAGTCGAGTTGATTTTTATTGGGTACTCTCACGGGAAAAAATTGAGACATTATTTTAAATTTGGTAATCTTCATTGTTATTGAAAATTTGCTATTAAAAATGGCTACAGTCGGTCCAACGGACTGCCTAAATATTTGAGAAATTTTGATTCGGAAAAAAAAAACAATTAAAAATACAAAGTTTGGCTTAGTCATCGTATCGTATCGATGGATGGGTTATAAATTTCAACTTTATAGCGCAATTTTACCCCCTTCCTCCATCTTTTGTGAACGGAATAAAAACGAAATTAGTCCCTTTCTTAAGCATTATTTAGGTATTCGAATGAAGAAAATTGGAGCAGCCATTCAGGAGATATATTGAAGAAAAGGTGGTACTTAATTAGAATGATGATCCCGTGATGTTTGCTTCCGTACAATTTGTACATATTAAAAACAAATGGTGAAAGATCGAAATCGTAATTTGAATATTTTAGTATTTGACTATTGACTCAGAGGTGAACTTAACGTTGACCCCACTTAAATACTTAATTTAGTATGTTAACAGAACTGTTACAGTACATAGGGATTGAAATTTTAATAAAAACTTTCAAATAAATTTTATTTCTAAAGGGAGTGCATGCAAGGTGTAACCTTAGCCAAGATACTTTTAACCTGCTTGGAGTGCTCTACCTAAATGAAAGACTGAATGCATAAAATGAATGATGTGTAAGTATGCTTGTGCATATGTATGTGTATTGGGCTTTTTTAGTATGGTACAAATGTTGGTTCAAGTTTCACAGTTGGGCTATGCAATGCCTACCAATACTCTTAATTATCATCAACATCATCGTATTGTAATGGTTGTTAATCAAAATGATAATCATACAATGACGATTTTCCCTTTTGGTGGGAAGTATACTAAATTGACCATTTCGTTTGTAAAACACCAAAGAAAGTATGCGCTCTCAAGTATTTAATATTGATCAGCATTAAAATATAAATCGACATTTAAATGATTGTTTACGTATTTAGAGTAGGTTGGGTTTGCATTTAAAATGGCTAAACCCTGCCTGCTTGAGACCCAAAAAATTGTCGACTAGTAAATATCTTACATTTACCTATACATACGTGCAATGGTGTAGCCGTCATTTTTTAGAGTGATATGAAAAAAGCCAAACTCACATATATGCCACAGCATTAATCATTCAGATTAATGGAAATGTTATGTAGGTTATCCAAAATTTAACCAGAGCCACATGTAGTACGTGTAGCTTACGTTTTACACATTCATACGTACGCATATACGTGCCAGTGTTGTATATTTGTTTTTGTAGTCTTTAGATGTTTTGTATTAAATAGAATAGCACTGTTGAAGACGCTGTGTCAGTAATTATGATGAAAGCGTGACGATGATAATAATGATAACAACAACAGAAAAAGCGATGACGACGTTGACGACGATGATGATGATGATGATGATGAGTGCTGAGTACTTTATTTGTTGTTTTTGTTTTGTTGTATTGGTGTATATGTGTTTAGGTGGTCTGAGTTTTTGTTGTTGTTCATATGATCAAGTTATTTTTGTAGTTATTATTATTGTTATTGTTGTTACTGTTTTTGCCTGAGCCGGTTATGTCAGCGAGTGTCACTGACTGTATGTTATACACATGCTTATATAAAATAATACGTACGTATGTTTGTGTGTTTGTATGCAAATGTTTAGTATGGGGTTGTTAATTTGCCACTTGCCGCATTCATTTACACATACTACTCTCGCATGTTTAAATATTTGTGTTAAAAAAATGCAAAAATAAAAATGCATGCATGCATGTGTGTGTGTGTGTGTGTATGTGTGTGTGGTTAACATTGCTTAGGCTTTGTAAAAGTTTTAATTTTTTTTTGCCTCCACCAGCTCCTGGTTGCACTTCGTCTCTTCGTACAGAGTGTGTATATGTTCGAAGCGTCCCTTTCTATGGTATCAGTTACAGACACGACGCTGTTGTAGATGTTGTAGCAGTGCCACACAGCCACATTGCTTGGTTGCTTGCTAGCTGGGTTGCTTTCGTCACCCAGGATGGGTTAGGGAGGACCTAATATCTGCGGCATGCATGTGTCTGTGCTGGCTTGTTGGTGTTGTATGAATGCAAGCCGGCAAGTAAAACTTGACGAGCTGCCGCTTTGTTAGCTGATGTTGTCAACTTGCTGCACAGTTTACTGGCGTGCATTGCATACTTTGGTTGGATTTTTTTCGTTTATGCGGACAGTGAGTCGGGTACCTGAGAAAAATATTTCAAACAAAAAGAGGTAGAAACGCTAGCAAATATATTGCAGTTGTAAACGCGTGGGATTCGTATGTGTGTGAAATCTATATTAAGATCAACCAATTTAGGTATACATGTGTGCATACATATATACGAGTATGTAGCTAACATATACGTTATTGTTCGTCTACAAATTTGTTCTGCAGTGTCTACCGACTGCCACGTAATCCAGATGGGAGAACGAGCCATTCCTCTTTCTCCCCAAAGTTCAACTTTATCTCCTTGTGAATTTTGATTTATTTTCGCAGTCAGTCGCCGTGTGATTGCAGGTGAAACGGTTCGTTTGTTTGCCCACTTGTGGCCTCTCTAACATTTACTGTTAATGGTTTGCCATTTGAGTCATATTCGCACTCACTCACGGTCTCCGTTTATGAAACGCAAAAAAGGCGCCTTTTATTCAAACATATGCCCAAGTGTCGTTGTGTATGTGTGCCTTGGTGTATATAACAAAGCATAAAAACTTGCCTTTAGCGTGCATGTGTGTGTATATATGTATATATTGTTGAAGGGCATTGTTTGTGCGATTTTCCAAAAGAACGAACGAATGCACATAGAATAAGAAAAAGAAGAAGAAGAAAGTGTAACATTGGTATAAACTGTGTGGTGCAGCGGCAATCAGTGATCAAAATTCCGGTTATTTGTGAACACAAGAAAAAAAAACAACATAAAAATGAATGTGAAACAAAGCAAAAATTACAAGCCAACAACAATAATAAAAACCAAAACGAAAACCAGTTGTAAACGAAACTTGCAGAAAAACCGCAAATTCTAGATCCATCCATCCATACATACATACATACGACACTATACATACATACATACACATCAATCGATGTGGTTGTTAGCACGTGTTTTTGTACAACATTCACTTGCAGCATTCTTTCAACTTACTTACTGTGCATGTGTTGTAGCGTATCGTTGTTCTGTCGCCGTCTAATGAAATTGTTGCACGGATTATTGCTTCAATTTTTTTCTTCCAAAATACTGCAAATACAAAAATGATTGATTTATAAACAAATGAATGAATGAGTAAATGAAAAAAAAAAACTTTCAACTCTTGTTGAATTTTTCATTCTGATTGATGTTATTGTGTTTGTTGTTATTGTTGCAGTTTTTATGCAATTTAATAATCAAAAGGATCAAACTTCACATAATTGTCGGTTTGGATTTTTATTATTCTCCAGCATTAAATTATTGCGGTTTGCGGGGACCTAGTTTCGAACTTGTGCGCGCGGCCTATATAAAGTATTTGGAAAGGATACTTGGTCAGTTTGTTCTTTGAAATGAACGCTAGCCAAGCAGAGGTTTTTTGAAGCTTTCATTGCTTTATTGTACTCTCAATCATAATGAAATGGCGGTATATTGGTTTTGATCACACGTTTTTATGCACCAGAAAGGGGCGACCCACACCCTGCAAAGGGTATATATTCTTACTAAACATCGAATTTTAAGTTGATCTATGTAGACCTCCTGACTGTCCCTATGACGATGCATTTATAGCGAAATGTATGAGTTGAAAATTGACGCCTGTAGAGGTATTTGTTCCCTTGTTGTTGAAATAATATTAAAGTGCTCTATTTTGCAAGTGGGTAATGATGGTGGTCATCCTACAGTATTAGTTTTTTGACGTATGGTGTCAAACCGTTCCAATATATTGACAGTCTGTGCCACCTACATGCACGTTTCGTCTAAATAAGGTTGCGTGCACCTGCGATATTTCTCCATATCTGCTCCGATTACACATTTCCGTTGCGACATTTTCAATTACCGCCATATTCGGACACTTTTCTTTTTCATTGTTCTTCCACATATTTAGACCAAATGGGCCTACCGTCCGTAAACTTGTTAGCATTTGTACGAAATAGTCCAAAGCTCGCACATTGCCCAAACACATGCAAGTGCACGTACGTACAATATTATATATACGCGAGTAATAAATAGCATTCATGTTTGAGTAATTGTGACAGTAGAACACGCAGCACGCTGAATAATGTTTGTATGTGATTGGGTGCATGAGCAAGGTTACGCACGTTTTTCTATTATGTTATGAAATATTGTGGGCGATGCGGCAATAGAAGGGAAATATTTATATTAGTAATGTAAGAGCAGCTTCTATTTATGCATACAATACATGTTCACATTTACCGAACAAGTGTTAGAGTAAAAGGCGCGCGACCGAGTTGTTGAATTTTACTTTTTCCTACAAATCATTTGTAGGATACAATGTGGATGTATAAGTGAGCAGCAATAAAATTTATTTTTTGTTGTCTGAGCCATTTCGTACTGCATTTAGTTTCTATATCGATTTGAACCATTTTAGGTTAACGGTGTGGAGACGCACTTATGCTGTAGAGAGTATTTTAGACTTATCTGGACGTATTCAAAAAGTTTCTCTCGATCCACAAACACACCCACAATGATAATAAAACACCACATATGTGTTTTTCTATTCAAAAAATGAGAAGAAATCACATTTCTACCGTTTTGTGGTGTAAGGACCATGTTGGACCAACAACGTTAATGTTCGACGATGTGTCCGAAGACGGAAAGCAATTTATATTTTCACTAGTAGCGCATGATTGCGGGTTTAAAGCACTGGCGATTGCCTCTCGGGTCCTTCACTTGTGCCGGAAAATCTTACAGGTGCACTTCAGATGCACTTTATATGAAACCTTAATTTTTGCGATCCTCTTAAAATATTTCAAGTTTTCCGTCTTCATTATTTTAATGATTTACCATCGATTATGTCAATTTTATAATTGTGACACTTTCATTGAACGTTTTAACGCCAGCATTATTTAAAGCGTTAATTTCTTACACATCAAGTCTTTCAATTGAGTCTTCCATCACATTGATGGGACATAAGATTTATTCTTCTTCTAAAGCGCATCAATATTCACTACAAAATATAAACTGATATATGTTTGAATAAATAGCTTCAGCCGTCCACCTATCATTTGTGTTAAAGTGATTGAATAATTTATAAAATAATTTACGCATGTTTTCGTTCGTATAACGTTACAGATTAAAATGGGGATTGTCTGCCGAATGGATTAAAAACACAAATTACCATTTTATGAGCTGCACCCGCTTAAGCACACACACACACACACATGAGTACGACCAATGAAAGTGGGTGTAGAGGTGTTTGTAAATATGTGCGTAAATGATTGAGTGCACATTACAAGTATTGGTCGCATGTGTATGTGTTTGCACATTATACATGGGTCGATGTCCTTTTGCGTGGTTAGGTTAGGCATAGAATGCCAGTTTTATAGCACTAGCTGCGTGTATGTGTGGTTATATATGGTAATTATAGGCTTTAGTTGTTTTGTGTGTGGTGTAATTGCATTCTGTTTTGTTGCTATTGTTTTGTGCAATTTCTAAATATTGATCCTACAGATCATTGCCATCTACCCAGTACCCAATAGTGCTCTGTCGCCATCACCCCTTTTTCCTTTTCACTTGCTTATATATCATATTTTATGCATTTGTGCTGGATGAGTTTGTGCTAAATTTTGTAAATTATTCACTAAATAGGGTGATTTACAAAAGCTTCAGCTACAATGCAGGGATAACAAAATGCTTGCATTTGTGTCCATTAATAATCAATCTTGACTTTAGTAATGAATTGTATGATTACGGTGATGACGATGATAATTTAAATTGTTGCAACATCTAGCTCTTTATATTCTGCGTACATGTTTAATTGAATTTAAAACATGTAAAAACGTTATATATGAATTAAGCCAAACCTTGGGCATCCACATTGTATGTATGTAGCCTGTGGGCATGGCAAGTATAGGTGAGCGCCCCCTTACAAGCACGTTTGTGTTGTTCGTTACCTCATCGGTTGAATTTTGCATCAAAAGGACTTTTTTGTACATTGTGGCTAAATTTAAACTTTGCATTTTTATTTTTGTGGCCATGAGAGATATTTATTAATTGTCAACTTTTGCCACAGTAAGCATTAGACAAAAGCACACACACACACACACCATAATCCGTCAATGTTAACATATTCTTAACAGAGATAATTGAGCAATTTATTACGGATTTAGCAAAGTATTGTATGAGTACCGTAATTATTCATAAAATACTTTGATTCTCTTAATACGATTCAAGGTTTAAATACAATATAATAGAACACTTTATAATAGTTTGTATATTTGGAAATATATTGGGGAAACTTGTAATTGGTTTTTCCATAGGAGCATTACAATTTCGTATTTGAATACGAATGCACCCTTAAAAGTTTTGTATGATTTGTTAGCATCAAAATGTCAGGCAAGGCTAACATTTATCATGGTGTGGTTCAACGTTTGAAAATTATTAAAAGTTACTAACGCGAATTCCTAGTCTGTGCTTGTAATGATTGTTTCAACAGACAGTAGGATGAACAAATTCAAAATATTCACTATCGGATATTCCTGTGTCAGTGAGACAACGTATCGGTCAAAGGAACGGAAATATTGCAGTCATAAGTGCTACAGTTCAAAATAAGCCAAATTCCTCGATTCCACACCGTTCACAAGAATTGGGAATCTCTTGATGCAAATTCGCATCCGTTCACATTTATGAACAACTTTTTAAGAAATCTCTCTCTTATGTGACAAAAGTTGGTGTTTACACATTGTTTTGCTTATTATTGTACTGATCGTGGAAGAACAGATATAACAAATGTTTGATTTTTCCAAGTATGTAAAAGAGTAACTGTTAATAATTTGGGAAAATTTTATTTTTCATCTCTTTACTTTGTGTAAAATTGTAGGAAATTCCATAAACCGATTTAACCTATTTTTAATACGTAGCTACCTAAATAAACAAGATTATATTTCAAGTACATTTTAAAGACGGCAGAAGAGGCGTGGTCAATCCCAATCAAATCCATATCAATCATGCTGTGAAATGTCCATGTTCTTCCGAACAGATGTTCCAATTTCTATTACTCATGTACCGTTAGAATGTATATCTAAAAGACTAATTTCGCTTTTCTTATAAATCATAATTTACTATACTTGAATGTGTCAGGGAGTGAACTTCCCCATTTTAAATATGTTAGAATATGAAATTGATTCATAGTTTTTTATGTCATTTTCTTGAATAAATATTTTTCATATATAATAAAAAATCTGTTGTTAAAATAATTAATAAAAACTGCGTAATATAAAATATAAAAGGTTATGGGCTCTCGCGAGAAGACTGGAATAGTCCAATTCTGTGAAGTAAATTTTGAAAACTGGCGTTTCCGAGTGGAAAAACATTTGGCAGCATCAGGATGTTTGGAAGTTGTAAAGTCAACTCCTCCATCAACTGCTTTAGAGCAGTGGAATAAAATTGATTTGAAGGCTCAAGATATATTAACCAGTTTGCTACATGATGATTGTTTAGAATACGTTCGTGACAAAAATTCTACATTAGAATTGTGGAATAGTTTAAATAATACATTTGCAAAGAAATCTCCTCAAAATCAAATTCTTGTACGAAAAGAAATGGCAAATGTTAAACTGAAAGAAGGTGACAGCCTTTCTCAACATTTTGTAAAATTTGATTCCTTGGTAAGGCAATTAAAATCAACTGGTGCAAAACCAGAAGAAGCAGATTTGGTGTCGCAGTTATTTTTGACACTTCCGGAATCTTATGATCCCCTACTTACAGCATTAGAAAATCTAAAAATTGAAGAACTTAGTCTTTCAATTGTAAAACAGCGATTACTAGCAGAAGAATCTAAAAAGAAGAATCGTAATAACGAAGAGAGTAGCCAAAATGTCACAGTCTTTCAAGTGACAAAGAAAATTTCAAATTTAATGGAAAATGTAATAAATGTGGAAAGTATGGTCATATGAAGAAAGATTGTAGAATGAAAGAAGCTAGAGTAGCAGAAAATTTTTATCCAAAGAAGGTAATTTTTATGGCTGACTCTGAGAAGAAAAATTTATCAAGCGCAGATGGAAATACTTTGTCTTTCACACTAGATTCTGGAGCTCCAGATCACTTTGTTAATAATAAACGTTTTTTTAAATCATTGCAGAAATTGCCTAATGCTAAATATATATTTACGCATAGCCAACAAAGATCAAGGAATTACAATTATTGTAATTGGTAATGCTTGGCGATGTGGTAATTTATTTGAAATTAAAATGATGTGTAAACGTTTTCAAAGTTCTTACGTGAATAAGTCAGATGAAAACATTTTATGGCATAAAAGAATGGGACATATAAATTATCAATTGAAGCAATTGATTCAAAACAATATGACTGAAGGTTTACCGAAAACCGTTCAACAGAGTACCAACCAATATAACTTTTGTGAAGTGTGTGTCCAAAGTAAGCATACACCTAAGTCTGTTTTTACACGGTCTTTTTTTATACGGTTTTGATATAACACGGTTTGAAAATTGAATATTTTAAATTTTTTTACACAATTTTATTCCATTTAGCACGATTTAAAATTTTATGTTCTTAAATTTTTTTTGTCAAATTTAATTTTTGCGAAGTATGTTTATATCACAAAAAAGTATTTATGAAAGAAAAAAGTCTGAAACCATCGATAGTATCGATAGTACTATCGATAGTTTGCGAACACTAGCGCAAAGATTTAAGTGAATTCCCTTTTTGCGCGTACAAGCAATTTTTACTGGTCAAAGCAAATGTGAATAGCACTAATTTAGGGGAATTCCCTTTATGTGCATACAATAACATTTACTGGTCAGATCAATTGAAACGTGTTAATATTTTGTGAACTGTCAATGCAATAAGACGTGTTTGGTAAAGAAATTTTTTGTAGGCAAATTTGATTTTCCATTAAATTTAATTTTAACGCATTAAGACAAAAAGTAAGCCAAAAAATATTTTATATTTATTCAGTTATTTATATTATTTAAATTTGGTTAATATTTTATGTATCCCTAAAAGAAAATGTCAGATATAAAACTAAAACGAAAAGCAATTTCTTTGGAAACCAAGATTGAAATTTTAGATCGCCTTCGAAATGGAGAAGGCTCAACTTCTCTTGGCAAAACGTTCGGTTTAAATGAAGCCACAATAAGAACTATAAAAAAAAAATGAACTTCCTGAACTTGCCATACATTTAATTTATATTATTTTTAAGATTAGAGTGCATATCTTTTTTATCTGTAATAACTATGCATTATATGTGTGATTTAATAAAATAAACATGAATTCTTGTTCTTAAAAAATTCTTGTTTTTCACTAATTTTAATAGGTTTTAGAGATTAGGAACCAATCACCCATTTTTGTATACAATCAATGTATTTTTTTAGACGGTTTTTTTTTACACGGCTTCTTCTGGAACCAATCTACCGTGTACAAATAGACTTAGATGTACTCGACAATCATTTAATGGTACTCCAAAAAAATCAGTCCGGTCCTTAGAACATATCTACTCTGATGTGTGTGGACCAATATATCCATTAGCTTGGGATGGAAGTAAATATTTTCTCACTTTTATAGATGACTTCACTCATTTTGCAATGATATATATGCTGAAGGAAAAGTCAGAAGTATTTGAAAAATTCAGAGTATGAAGCATTAGTTACTTCTAAATTTAATATGAAAATTAGCATACTCACTGTTGACCAAGGCCGTGAATATAAGTCAAATGAGATGATTCGTTTCTGCAAAAATAAAGGCATTCAGATTTTTGAAACAATGGCTTATTCACCACAACAGAATGGTGTTGCTGAACGTTTTAATCGGACTGTTGTTGAAAAAGCAAGAGCAATGCTGCTTGAGGATAGTTGTCCAAAATCTCTATGGAACGAAGCAATATACTCAAGTATTTACATAATAAGTAGGAGTCCCTGTACAGCATTAAATGAAACTAAAACTCCAGCTGAATTATGGTATGGTCAAAAACCAGATTTAGCAAAACTAACTGGTTGTGAAGCATATGTATGGGTTCCTAATCAAAATCGAATAAAATTAGATCCAAAAAGCAAACAACATGTAATGATAAGATATTATCCTAATGGTTATCGTCTTTGGAATAAAGAAAAACGAAGTGTAATTATTGCTCGAGATGTTCGATTCAATGAACATTTATTTCCATATAAGGATACTGTAATAACCGTTAATGATGACTTGATTGTATACAGAAACGATCAAGAGGGGGTAAATGACGTATTATATGATGTTTCTGAACATGCAGAGGAATAAGGTCAAATAAATATCAATACTGGAAATACTGCAACAAATGAAGTTGATGTTCAACCAAGGCGAAGTGAGAGAATACGTAATCGAACTAAAAATGTTTTATCTATATTTGAAGCTTCTAATATAGACGTTCCTGTTAAATTTGCAGACATTGAAAAGTGTTATGATCGGATACAATGGCTAAATGCTGTAAATGATGAATTAAATTCAATGAAAAAAAATGGGGTTTGGAAAGTTGTACCACAGCCAAAAGAAGCAAAAATTTTTAAATCTAAATGGGTCTTTGTTATCAAAAAGGATTCTGATGTTAAACCAATACGATATAAGGTTCGTTTGGTTGCCAAAGGATATCTTCAAGAACTTGGAGTAGACTTTGAAGAAATTTATTCACCAGTTGCAAAATTAACAACAATTCGTACTGTATTAGCAGTAGGTATTTATAAACGATTCTTTTTTCATCAACTCGATATCAAAACGGCATTTTTACATGGCGACCTAAAAGAAGATATATTCATGGAAATTCCAGAAGGAATGAATTGTGAGCCTAGACATGTATTGAAACTTGTAAAGTCTCTATACGGGTTAAAGCAGGCACCTAGATGTTGGAATGAGAAATAAATGATTATTTATTTGAAATTGGCTTTGTGCGTTCATACCATGATTTTTGTTTATATACGAGAGTACATAAAGAAAGTACAATGTATCTGTTATTGTATGTTGATGATGTACTTTTTGTTGGGGAAAATGAAGCCGATATTGAAATTCTGAAAGTTCAGCAACATTACTTAGGTATAAAATTTGAATATGATTATGAGAAAAGTGAGTTAAGAATGACTCAGGAAACTCTAATCGATAAAGTATTAAACAAGTTTGCTATGACTAATTGTAATGATGCACGTACACCAATGGAAAAGGGGGTGCAATTACTTTTAGAAGGATACACTGTATGATCCGATATTTGCTACTCAGTTGGTTATATGGGGCGACATCAACAACATCCAGTAGAAGAACATTGGAAATGCTTAAAAGCATTTTAAGATATGTTAAGGGTACCAAATCTCATAAATCAACATTTAAACCATATTGCACAAAAGAACTTATAGGCTACGCAGATGCAGATTGGGCGTCGGATTCAAATGATCGTAAGTCAACATGTGGTTACATTTTTTATGTTTATGGCTGTCCAGTGTCATGGTCAAGTAAAAAACAAGTAGTAGTTGCAACATGCTCTAGTGAAGCAGTAATGCACCTTCGGAAGGCTTATGGCTACGTGGCATATTACAAGATCTCAAGGTCATACCAAATAATTTTACAGTAATTAGATATGAAGACAACGTTGGTTGCGTAGGTATGGCTAAAAATACATACAGAATTCAAAAGAGTGGAACATATAGGTATAAAACATCATTTTATTAAAGACAGTATATTGAAGAAGAATATATACATACAACATATGTCGTCTAAAGATCAAATTGCTGATATGCATACGAAGGCCTTAGACTTTAACACTTTTAATGCATTCAGAGAAAAGTTATGCATTCACTGAATGAGAGGCGATGTTAGAATATAAGTTTTTAGTTTTTTATGTCATTTTCTTGAATAAATATTTTTCATATATAATAAAAAATCTGTTATTAAAATAATTAATAAAAACTGCGTAATATAAAATATAAAAAAATAGGATGATGAACATGTGTAACAAATTTTTGCTCGATACATCAAAATTTGGGAGTGCGAGAGTTATAAAAAACGCGGTTGCCAGGTTTAGGACGCCTTTGGGGACGTTTTTTTGGACCGACTTTACCCAATTGCGTGTATAAAATTTCAGTGTTGTATCTCAATATTTGTGGTCCTGAGTGTTCCAACAGAAGTGCATTGAAATTTACACGGACATACGGACGGACAAAAGTAGATATTTCTATTGATGCTGACCAAAAATATATAGGCTTTTGGGGGGGCGGCTCGCCCTCTTTTAACCCATACAATGTTTGAACAAATACAATATAACCTCGATCATTATGATGAGTATAAAAAAAAATAATGTTAAAAAAATAATGAAGTGAAAAAATGTTACCGAGATCTGTTTGGGTTCGATACATTTCCCGAGCTTTCTGCAACAACTTATGTGAGCGTGATTTGATTAAATTATCTAAATTAGGCCGAATCATTATGGCTAATCCCATAATTAATGCTCCACATCTCACGGATGTACAAGTGTGTGAATGCTGTGAAAAATGATTGCAAATTCAATTGTCACATAATTTTCAGTCTAGACATGAAAAATTTTGTATTTTCAATTAACTTTTGTATGTTTAGGCAGGAGAGCTGCTGTTTGCTTTTGAGCTTATAATATATATATATGTAGATATGGATATATGCGATATATTGTTCTAGTTGTTGCTGCTCTTTCTCACTAACACTTTAGTAAATTAAACGCATATACGAGTTCATGCATCGTGCATACAAGTGAACCTTTAGTCTGCTTTCATTCTAAATAGAATGTAAGTCTCTTTGTGTGCCTGTGCTTGTGTATGGGAGTAAGTGTGAATGTGTATCGTAATGATTACTCAAACTGTCGGGATGTTGTCGTTGCTGTTGCCGTTACCGCTGTCGTCGCTATTGTCGCTGCACTTATAAAATCGTTAATGTTTACAGGTACTGTTATGCACGAGAATAATATACGAGATAGACTGGTGATGATGATGTTGTTGTTGTTGTTGTTGTGTAATGTAAACAATAGGGGTGAATACTTTATTATATGGGAAATTACCTGCTTACGACTGCATTGCAACAATCTCTACGATCAAGCTAAAGAGTGCAAATGAGTTGACGTTATATGTGTGTGTGCGTAAATACAGCGCTTACATTATTAATACAAAACGCATCACTTGCATGCACATGCAAATAAAATTATGCTTATTTACATACACACATACAGCTATTGTATAAAGGTACCAAGCATTCTACTCGGTGCACTCCAGTCAGTGTTTAGCGTACACTCGCATTTTAATTGCAAGTGTTGGTTCACTTGAGACTGCCACCAGACTTCAACTCATTCCACCACCAACCAAGAATTCCAGTCAGAAGGAAAGAAATATTTTACTATTGCAATTCACATGGACGCACAGACATACAGACATACCCATACAAAAACACGCATACAAGCATTTGTATTCCATTATTCTAAAGAGGTCTGTTTGTAAATGTTACGTAAATTGCAAAGAACGAGTTTTAATGGCTGATGGTAATGCGCTTGCCCTTCCTACGATTCGGATTATGATGTTGTGCGTAGCCATTTTTCGGCCAAGGTTATAAAGGACAAATAAGGCAACACATGTTTAAAGCAAGTATGAATTACTTGAAAAATTTTGCAATTGTAATTTTTATTAATGAAGGTAGTGTAATAAAATAGAAAGGAGAGCGGCTTGTGTTAAGTATTAAGTTGTACGGTTATGATTCGATTTCAAATTAAAAACTATGAACAACTCGAAGGAAAAGACGACAAAAAATTAAATTTGTGTTCGATTAAATCTTGAACACTCACATAAAAAATTAACCTGTAACTGTTAACGCTTTTAAATTAAATTGTTTGGAATTCTGAAATGACTTCTGCAAGAAAAATTCATTTTTATATCCTGCACTACTTGTGGCAAAGTCTGTGCGGATGTTTGCAACTCATATATGGCAAAATGCTACACTCACTTTAAATTATACCGATCGATTCAAAATTAAAATCTGAATCGAATTGAACGTGCCCGAGTCTCTGTCTGTCGCATTTTTGAAGAAGTACAAGGACATATATATATATTGGCTCAAATAGAAACTCTATTGAAAATGATGTGAATTGGGCTGGAATGATTTCAAGAGCTTGGAACAAGATCTATCAGCTCAAAAAATAACAAATCATTTAAACAATTGGTATTTAAACGTCATTACATATAAATGTTATTCATTAAATGGATTTTATTTAAAAATCTCAATGTGAAGCTTGTTGTTATACCTTCTTTATAAAATGGATGGATGGCACCCAAAGTTTGTCATTGCGTTTGGAATACCAAAACGCATTAAAGCCTGAGTCTTGACTTGTCCGTCGGAGTGTTTGTTCTCACGTACAAATTTCTGTACGCAAAATCGATATTTAAATAAGGTAAAATCCATTCAGAGCTACTCTCACAAACGACAAATTTCATATGAAGTTGAAATGTTCTGATCGTGTTAAATGGTATGGAGTTGGTACAAGTCGGTCACAGACGTTTGATATGTCTCGCTGGACCGTTGTGCAATTACGATTAGTAACCAACTTTCCATTAATGATTTTTTGGCCACACACAAAGAAGTGCACACTTCTTCTCTCCTTTATTGTAGTTTTGTGCAAGAGCAAGTGCTTAAAGTTGTGCTACGACTTGAAAAGTTTATAAAACGCTTTACAAACTTATTCTATTCATTTAATTTGTGTGGCTGCAGTTTTATATAAGTAGGTTTACTTGAGCATTTTATTAATGCGTTTCATTTTGAAGCTTATTTTCAGCAGGCCGAGACGTTTGTAATATTTTTAGAAAAAAGTCTGCAAAAAATGTGCATCAGCATTAAATTCTTTGGGCTTAATTTGACCATGCGTGTCTGTCCATTCAAACACTTATTCTCGAGTTGTTAAAAGTACATCGAACCAATCGTATGCGATATTAGTGAAGTGAACTTTTTTGCCACATATAAACTATGACAAAAAGGAAAACTGCTAAAGGCATTTGTGATGAGAACACCAACATAAATAAATTGATGTAAGGAACAAACGAACTTCCCCAATTTGTTTTAAGCCAAGCATAGTCCTTCCCACTCGTATTTATATCAAAGCAAGTGCTTAAGAGAACAAGTTATTCGTACAGTGTGTGTGTGTGTGAGGATGTTTGTATTTACGTAGACGAAGTGTTTAACACACGCACAATATCTTAAATACGATCTGACCTCTCCGCAAGTACATTTATCATTGCAAGTACGTTTAGCTTATATTTGTTTACATTCATAGTCTGTGTGTAAGTAACTGCGAGTGTATTATGAATCAGGCCAAAGCCTTAAATTTGTTTGAAATCTCCCCGAGTCAAGCATTTAGCATTCTCAGAGCCATGTATGTACGAGTACGTTAATGTATATAAACAATCATAAGAAGTTTACTTATTTATATATCACATGTGGTTGGGGTGGTAACATTCTGTTCGTATGTGTTTGCTTTTGAACTTAAAGCCAAGCCTTACAGCACAACACTAATAGTAATAAAAACAAGACTGACTATGTAGTTGTAGTTGTAGTGGTTGGTTGTTATTGATGTTGTTGTGCATTGCAAACGTGTCAAAGTATTCAAAGCACTTCCCTCTGATTTGTACTAAATTATTAAAATATTTGCATCCCCAACTCAGCATAATGTCCAACTGAGTGTTTTAAAGTGATGTTCAACTCATATATATACTTACCTATGTGCTTACGAGCACAGAAGTCTCAACATATCGCTCGTATAATATTCCATTAATGCATATCCTACTTAAAACATACAGTATACCCTTGTACATGGTATTATAAATACAGCCCAAGTGGTATTGGTTTTAGCAATTTAACAATAGATGGACTCATGTACTCATGCTTATAAATCTATATGGCATTGAAACATACATGTTGCTATTGTTGTAGTTCATTCATCATAAAAATATTACAAACATTATCATATATTAATTCAGACACTTTTCATATATCATTCTATACACATACACGCACACGCACCTGTGTGAATGCCTTGAGTTAGTTTGCCTTAAGCAAAGTTATTAAAATTCTGCATGCCTCTGCGTGTGTTAGTTGCCATTACTTCCGACTACCGTCTATTTATTTCTAATGTACAAAATTGATTTCCCTTTTCCTGTAATATGTCACAGGCATGCACATGAGTGGTACAGATATTTGAATGTGTTTAATGTTACTAATACGCCTGCTATCTTCCAAATTAGTGCCAAATTATTGTAATTAATAATAAAACAAAAACATTCATAACAATTGAATATCATACGAGTAGGATTAGTAAATGCATTAGTTTGCTTTGTGCGCTGTATAACTGCTCACACCACAAACAAATGCATTGTGGGGTGAAGCCTAATGATTTTACAAGTTGAGTCAAGGAACTTGATGCTCCATTAGTAAAATTTTGTTACGTTTAAATTTCCCATAAAAATTGTGAGTATTTTTACAAAAATCTTAAATATTTTTTTAAAGAAAATCAATGTGTCAGACCGTGGATCGATTTGGCCCATTTGGAATAGGATGATAAACATGTGTACCAAATTTCTTCTCCATATATGAAAATTTGGAAGTACGAGAGTTATGCGAGGTGTAGGTCTAGAGCGCCTAAATATATACTTTGAAGCCTCGTTTTTCTAACTTAGTAGACAAACTTAGTCGTAGTTCATCTTATGTGAAATGTTCGCTTTCATTCGATGGTGATTCGGATTAAATATATTTGGGGATGATATCTCAGATTTTTTCTACAACGAACGCATTTTTCTTATATGTTGGTAAAGATTAATGCACTTTTTAGTATCGAAGAACTTGAAACGATTTCGCATTGGTTTTTTCTTATGTATCTCACTTCTCATGCGATGACTTCCACTGCTAATGCATAATTTGTTTACACAATAATTAATTTTTTTCAGAATATATTAAAGAATAACGTGACATTTTTTCGCAACAGTTAAGTATCGTTTAAAAATAAAATTCCATGCTATTATGAAGGCAACATTGAATAATACAACACAAGACGCAGCAGCAGCGACAGTGGCAACAGCCGCCATTATCTCTGCATCCGATTCAATAAATATTAATTTAAATGCCATGTCACTCATAAGTCCATTGAGAGCTGGGGTGATGGGCATTACCATTGAAACGCCCACTAATTCAACAGCCTCGTCGACGTGCTCTTCGAACACCACAAACACAACAACGAAACTAAAGTCTGCCCTTAAAGCACCGAAAGTCAGTTTTGCCCCGGTCGACACTGGACTCAGGCCATCACAGTACACGTGATACGGAAACATGCCTCACAACAATATCGTTTGTGAGTGGTTGCGAGTTCTCGGTTTGGCGCAGTACGCCAACAGCTTTATGGAGAATGGCTACGATGAATTGGAAATATGTAAACAGATCGGTGAAATCGATTTGGATGCCATTGGGGTGGACTGTGCTCACCATCGCAGTAAATTGCTAAAGAATGTGCGAACGTTGCGCGAGAAGGGTGCCGCCTTAGTTTATGTGATGATTAACGATCCCAAAGCCTTAAGTAGCAGCAACGAAATTCTAGCCTCAGAATGTGATACTCCGACAACGATGAAGGAGCTTGAATCTGTGATGAAACGTCAACTGGAAGGAGATGGCATAAGGTTAACTGCTCATCCCTACTCAACCCCGGTAAGCCATGAAATTGCATTGAATTTGAATTTATCGCATTCGCATATATTGCTTACTGTGCAATTTTTATACCCCCACATAATATCCATACAGTCCATATACTATTATCCTTAAGTACACATAACAATTATTACATAAGTGTGCTTGTACGTGTTTTTATTATTACAATTTAATGTACTTAGTGCATGTACACCATTTACCGGGAATAAGGGCAATATAAGTAAGGAGTGGAAAGAACTCCATAAAATATGTACATGAGTCATTTATATAATTTAGTACAGACCAGTCCAGTTGAGCTGAATTAAGTTGTAGTTCAGCTGCAATACAGTTTGACTTGAGTACCGTGCAGTAGTTATAGTATCGTTTCGTTTGGTTTGGTTCGGTTCGGTGCGCTTCAATTTCGGTTAGTTACAGCTAATGCAATAAATTTACACTTAAGCCCCTCTTGGCCACACACATACACACACTTTCAGTGACACTTGACACAACGTGATCGTGCCGTGCTATACGTTACTCGCAACCACGTTACATAACCTTCGTATGCTTACAGTCATTAGTTCGTGCTTTAAATCGTATTCCCTCTTGATTGCTTTATTATGTGTGTGTGTGTGTGTTCTCTATCCTTTGTGTTACTAACCAGCAGTAAGAGAAAGAGAAACGATACGCAGAGAGTGGCCTAGTGAGCGGAGGGGACAGAATTAAAGCATAATAAATTTATTGTAATGTACGCCAAGTGACCGCTATTCTTGATGCTAATGCTGCCGTTGCGTTGCTGTTGCCCGTTACTTGGATTTACTCTTTCATACTGTATATCGTAGAATTTATATATAATATAAACGATAATCTTTTTCGATAGCTCACCAACAAATTCTTAATGTATAAAAAAACAACACCAACACACGTCACATAGTGTGTTTGATTACATTTGTCTTATTTTCATTCTGCCAGTCTGAGCACAGCATAGCACAGCACAACACTGCTTTCGATAATAACACATTTTTCTCCCTTTCATTCCCGTTCACATTATCTCACCGCGCACTCTACTTACGCCAATATATGGATTTACGGTGAAGCGTGCATGCATGCAAATGCACACATATTGAATTTTTGTTGTAAAATTATGTCAATATACGCTGGCATTTGTGGATTTGTCGGCAAAGTACGTGCTACATATTATATTGCTATACCACAACGCCCGTGTAAGCTTCTACGTATATGTATATAACGCACACTCAGTGTCAGAAATTATAATTTGCTATAAAGAAAAACGCTCCGAACACTTGCACATCCATGCAACCATACCATACCATTAATGCGATTGTATTTCATTACCGTAATTCGGTGAATCATGATCCACGGGGAGGTGTATGGTACGTAACTATGTGTAAGTGTTATATTGCAATTCGATGTCATCGTAAAAAAGGTGGTTATGACTGTTTTATACACATACAATTACGATTATGGGTGTGCATCAACAGTTATTTTCGGTAATATGTTGAGGGTCAGTTATCACAACTCAATTGTACACTTTTAATGGATGCCCGTGTGGGTGTTACAAAATATTTATGGAAGCTGCCAGAGTTAAGCAGTGATGTTAAGCATGTTTTTATTTAGTTAGCTTTGGGTGGACAAATACCCGATGAACTGACCACATACAGATGAACTTAAATCGATAACCACACCCCCTTATAAATGGGCGGATTGTGTACTTCTGATTTATCATTGTTGGTCATGTGGTTAAAATATTCCGTCCTACACATTGTCAACATGAAAGGATAATTTTCGTCTGTACATCTGCTTAAATATGTATTTCTCCCTTGGTTTTAATATTTGGTAACTGTAAAGCGAAATGTCAAAGTAGATGCGTTGACTGATTCGAGAGTCATGGCTAGGTTAGGGGCGTGGCTACTTTCCACCTCAAGTACGAAGTACAATGCATCAAACATGTACATTCCTTGTTTCTCACACTATAGTCATTGTATTAGATGCGTGGCTAATTGCTATTCAGAATTCGAATTTGTTTTGCTACAAATGATAAATTCTTGAGCTTTTCCGCATTGCTGCATTACATTCATACAATCGATTATGGTCCATAGATAAATGGATTAGAATTTACCTTTTTGGAAAAGTGTAATGAAATGTGTGTTTGGTGGTACGTGTTAAGTTTTAAAATTTAAATAGAAACATCATTTCGTAAGATGAATATGAATTGGTTAATAAAAGTTATTCAATGCGGCACTTTACATATACTCGTAGGCTGCGTGCTATGGTTTTTGCAATTGCTTACGAAACTCTCTTTTTACTTTATTACTTGAATGCCTTGGTTATATTGCGTACATACTTTTCATTGCTACTCTGTTCGTCTTGCTTGCTTTTTAATTAGCTTAAAATAATCGTACGGGCAACATGTTTTAGATGTGGTTTAGATGGAGAATTGAATTCATTTAGATACTATAAGATTTTATAGAGATACCTCTACGCGTTGAAAAGAATAAATAAGAATACCCACCACCGATGGACCGTCGCTTTCCATGGTGTATATACGGCAATATATATAATCCGAACTTTATAAGTTATGCTGAAAATTTGCACAAAAATTGTCACCTTTTTGGGTTCTTGTTGCATTGTAGGCGTGTCGCATAATCGATTAAAACCAATTTCAATACCAACCAGCGTATGAGCTCTACCAATATTTCTGCAAAGTTTGAAATCGATATCATAACACACATACACACATGACAGACGGACAGGCTGATTATTAAATAGACTCAGTATTCAACATATACACACTTTAAAGGGCCTCCGGCCTCCCCTTGCAGGCGTTGCAAACCTTTTGACAAACACACACATGATGGTAGTTATAAAGAATCTCTGCTTTTTTATAACCTTTGCCAGCACCTGCCTTCAAAATACTTGAAATCAACAACGAATTAAGCAACACACACATAATTATTTTGAAGTGAACATGAGTATTTATGTACTTTGAAGATGCATTGGATAAGCACGAATGCATACATTTTATGCGACAAAAACAACGATTTTGTTTAACAACAGGAAGCAGCATCTTTAGCAAACAAATGAAGAAAGTATATGTGGCTTAAGTCAAATCTTAAATACCCCTACGTAACCTAATGTCTGCTTTTTGTTAGTTTCGCATCTAGTGATCTATTCCAAATGACAAAAATTCTCTCAACCAAGCATTGCCTCTGAACATTGTGTGTTGATAAAATGTAGAAATATTGTGCTTTAAAAGCAATGCTAAATATTTCTGCTTAGTTTTACTCGCATTCCTTATATTTATAAATTTCATTTAGTGTGCTTAAGAGCACCCAAGCTTGTGTTGGTATTGGTATTATTAGCTGCGCTCTATTTGCCATTTTGTGCTTTATGTGTGTATAATAATAACTTATTTGTATTTGTATCTGGGTACACATGCCCCTGAACTAGTGACACATATACATCATGTATTATGGAGAGATAACTTGGCACCGTACAAAACACACATTCATGCGCTTGTCCATACAAACAAACAAACAAGCCAATGAACGTATGAAGGCACAACGGTAATCTCTTTATTACGGTACGCATTCATTTTGCAAATAAACATGTGTTTTTGTATCTTTGTTTTCATTATGAGAGCGCTTGTACGTGTGTGTAAATGCTATGTGCCAGAGCACCACCAGGGAGTAGCTGTGCCAGCAAACAACATCATTGACAGCAATGATGTCAACTCGAAACGGAAAAGTAAATAAATTTTAATTTACATTCCTCATTGGAGCGATGTGTGGGCTGGTTACTTAAAAGTAAATAATGAGCGTGTGCGTAGTAAATATGGAGCAGAGTCCGCATATTCAATTCTTTCTTTTATGGGGACACATACGTGTCCTTGCATGCACTCATTTCGAAATGAGTTCAGTTCACTTCCCCCTTTTATATTCATACATGCATATGTATGCACTCGTAACGCTTCCACAATTTGGTGCAGTATGCATGGTAGCGTAATAAAAAGCAATGTAGTGCAACACACTTCACTTATAATGGCAAAGCGTAATCGAAACTTTGTGCAGAAAAAACAGCATATCATGACACGTAACGTAACCTTACAATATCTATTTAACCCAAATCTTTTTTCTAAATTTTTCGTGCAGAACGATACATTATACAAACATTGATAAAAGTTATGATGACGATGACAAGTGCGCCAGATTCGTTCCAACATTCACCCACTAATGCTATGCAAATTATCAACATTTCTGCATTACATTCTTAATTCGGTGAATATTGGTGGCTACGTCCAAGGTTATATGTGTATGTGTGTGTGTGTGTGTATTTGCTATTCCCTTCACACCAACACACAACTCTCATTTTCCGCTTGCTGTTCTATTCACAAGAATTTTCGAAATTTGTGTTTTTCATGTTATCCCGAGATTTTTCCGCTTAACCCTTTTGCATTGTACGTGAATTTTTTGAAGAATTTACTCATGTAAACACATACCCACATACATCCATTCAACTGCGTTATGTGTACATCTATAAAAGATTACCCGACTGGGTGTGCTTTCTGTGACTTCATCGAAAAAGTGTTTTCAATGGCATTAAAAATGTGAAAAGCCGAACCGAATAAAGAAATTTACATACCACACGTCAGGAGTGAAATCTTAACAGATGTTGTTGTTGTTATTGTTGTTGTTTATTTTGCGATTGTAGGAAGGAAAACGTGGTTACCTGGAAGGCTTGGCAGGTCATTACTGCAAAGAGATTAATATGCCGTATGAAGATGTTTTGGATGCCATTGAATCGGCTCGTGCCTCCAAATGGAAGGAGCGACACAAACGAATGACGGCCAGTGGTATGGGCGTCATTCAGTATACGATGCGTCGGAGTGGCTGCGGTGGCAATAGTGGAATGGGTGTTAGTGCATTGATAGCTGGCAACATTGCTAATCAGGCGATTCTGCCAACAAGTCACAGTCAACCATTATATGTACCTGGAAAGTATTTGGTGAGTAAGCTGCCGCTGATCCTTCATTTAATGTAACGTTGATTTCTTTGTAGCCCACCAGCTGTTTGTCGAACCGTGAAGAGAATGAAATTTACAGTTATGCTCAAAACGATTTGACCAATCGTATGGCCCGTTCTGCAATTGATACGAAATCCTCCATTAATCTGAGCGTAGGTGTTATCCAGCACAGCTATCCGGAAGCACGTTCAAATTATTTTCATGATTTCTCCGCTACCGGTATGTACGCTAAAATCGATTCCTTTTGCATATGTCACCCAGAATACTGAATTTTGTTAACATTCTGCTCCGATTTGATATTTTGTATATTTGCAGAAGGCCGCAACAAACACAAACGACGAACAGTGTTTGGTCGCTTCTTGCAGGGTTTACGTCCAGCCGGTGATGAATTCAATCAATCTGAAGGCATACAATTGAAGGTAAGTACGTAAATGGCTGTAATATGTTTTCTTTTTTCAACACACCACTCAATCCCTTAAACTGTTAAAATTTGAAATAAAACGAATAAAAACTCTAAGTAGTAATTAACAAACTCCAGTCTGGGAAAGAAAAAACCTTCATTTCGTCTTAGGTATAAAGGTAACTTTATAACACGCCCACACACACATCAAGTGTTGTGGTTACATGTGGTAAATGTATCTCGGAAAAAAAATGTGCCTTTTCAAGTCCTTGGGATATTATTGAGATGTATGGAGCCGATTATTGCCCGATTATTGCTTAAGCACGCATGCACAATATACGTACTTCGAGGCGTAATGTTAATGATGCTAATATGCAAGAACACATGATTTGTGTGCATGGGTTAGTAATGGCTGTAATGGCTGTAATGAATTTACGCACATTCACATGTCCGAGACGGACAGAGTCCAATCAATAATACATAAGGATAACTGAAGTATGAAGCGATGCTTAAATACAATAGATAAAGGATAACAACAACATTATCATCATTGCCATTATCATGTACACAAACAACAACAGTAAGATAGAAAGCAGAAAAAAACCATAAATTGCATAAAACCTTACTACGTAAAGACACATAAGTCATATATGTGTTGCATACACATACTAGGTTAATATACACAGACTGACAAATTGTCAGTTTTTATAATACGTACAACAACAACACAATGACAAAATCTTGACCACATAGAGACGACTAAAGTCAGATTACGGTATACTCGTATATAGATTTTTGCTTTCACTCAAAAGTTGTTTAGGTTACTGGTGCGCACGTATGTATGTTTGTATGTATGCCCTAATCAACACTTGTTAATGAAAGGGCAACTTAAGTGCAGGCATTAATTTGAAAATATTTATAATACTATGATCTGTGTACTAATGCACACTTACAGGAATATAAGGTCACGCTACAAGTGTCCATAGATTAGCTGAATCTCATAAAAGTTGTTTGCACGGAAAGCATGAACCACGAAGCAGTCGATGGTGTCGTTTTCTCGGAATATATGTTCATGCCGTAACTGTGCCTTTACCGCAACTGAAGAGTTTTTTCATGATATTCTCAATTAAAAAATCTTTACAGACATTTTCAGGTTCTGTACGGAGAATAACGCCCACAATCCTATGATTTTACGTTAGGCAAGAGGACGCAAAGTTGAAGTTAAGATTTTATAAAGCATTTTCATACGTACGTACATACATAATCCATCGATCCTCCAAAAAGGGGGTCTGGTTTGATGAAAATGAATCTCTCTGTTGAGAAAGAAATAAAGTTAACGTAAAATTAGATTTTTTAAGTGAAACACCATGCCCACGCCCACGCCCATCTTTCATTTGACCTAAATGAAATACAATTTTCACTTCCTTCCTTTGTCTCTCTCTTCTCTACTGTTCTTCTGTCTTCTTTCTTTTCACTTTTAAGACCTGTGAAGACCTCTACTATTAATATTGATTTCTTGCCTTCACGGGTGTGGAAAGTGGTTACATGCATAATTTACATAATTTGTACATATTATTGCTTACTTTCTCTCTCCGTTATTATTACATTTATGCATATATTATATATGTACGTTCCTTCTTGCTTCGTTTTTTATAGACTTCCGACAAATTAAAGAGTTGCGGTACCATGAAACGTGTGGAACCACATCAAAATTTCGAGGAGACCATACAACGTGTAAGTATCATAATGTTTCTTACTCTACACAAAATGGAGAATGTACTAAGTTTGTCATTCAATTTGCAACATCCAGAAGGAGGCGCCAAAGACCCCACACAATATATATATTCTTGATCAGCAATAAAAACTGAAACCATCTATGCATATATGTCCGTCTTTTATCTTATATATCGACATTTTGTACAAACGCTTTTAGTTTCTGCACTCAGATCGCTATTTAAAATGGGCAAAATCGGTCAAGAGCCACGCCCACAATCAACCAAATCTATCTAACTGTCACAAAAATTGATATATGTCGTTAAAATTTGGTATGTAACTGTATAATTACCCCAGTCATCGATGTAAAAAAAAGGGTGTAATTGGATATCGAACATGCCCACAATTAAAAAGCCGTATTTAGCCTAAAATTCGACTTGCAAGCTGATATGAAGGATGTGAATGTGAAGGATGTTTAAGATTTGGCTCAAGCCAAATTTAGTTTTCATTCTTGTGTTTTTGCACTTCATCTGCTTATAAGGTTGCAAGAGAGGTAGAAAGAGAGAGTATAATTATCCCAGTTTGGTATGCGTATGTGTATATATGATATAACTTTCTGTGTATCTTTATCCCATCTTCATGTTAATGTTGAAGAGAACCACTGAACATGCATGCATGTGTGAGATAAAATGAGAAGTGAGAAAAAGAGAAGAAATATGCAAACTTGTGTTTTGTTCCTGTGTATACACGTATACATATATGTATGCTACCGATATTATATGAACATGTTTGTATTGCTTGTATTGTTACAGTTGAAAACTCAAAAAGCGAGGAGGAAAGCAGGACACGACAAGGGGATACATGATCGCAATAAGGATATAAGTGCAAATGCGGTCGGTGCGGATACGGCGCTGAACAACTACACCAAGCATCCGTAAGATATGATATCGTTGTGTACAGCAATACCAACAATGTACGAAGAAGCGCAGCAATAACAAGAGTAATAATAATAATGCAACCATCTTGTTGCTCCATAACACCGACAAGGAACACCATTTTTTACGTGTGTATTTGTACTTGTGCGAATGTATTGGCATTAACGGCATGAGGCATGTGAAACAAATTAAAATGGAGAATAATTGGCAAAAGCAAAAACGAAACAAAAAAGATGAAGAAAGAAAGTGTAATGAAGTAGTATTATATGCACATGCACACACATATACACATAAACGCATCAGCTGGATTAGAAGCGAAGGAGCAAGGCAAGCAAGCAAGTAAGCTGGCTGACTGGAGTTCTGAGTAATATTTTAAATATGGCCAGAAATTAAGTATGCATTAAACGCACACACATACACACATTTAGGCGATAAGCACAAACATCAACAAATAACCGTACACCATCGACTGACCGAAAGCATGACAACATTGGTGAATATGTTCAGATAGGTGCATATGTTAATATAAGTGTGTATGCTCGAACTCACTGGCCAGCAAATGCAACATTTGTAAAGCATTGTGTAATTGATTGAGTATATAAACCTATTCATGCCCGATACCAATTACTATCGGTGCAGTTAATTTCAACGAATCGTTTTAAGAATTTTACAAAAAATAAATTCAGGTGACAAAGTAGAAGGTTCCTTCAGCGTGTGAACAAAATAAATGCATCCAAGTCTCAAATGATTGGTGTAGCCATGTCCGTCCGTGGGTGTGCTTGTAAATGTATTATTAAAGAACCCTCGTTGGTGCATATTTTTAAAAATAAATGAAGTCGGGCTTCACAGAATATGAATTTCAATCACCACCAGCGTACATAAGAGGCCTAACTGAGGACATCTATTGTCTACTTGGCGAAAGCCAAACCTTAAATACTGTATTAAAGAAATGTGCGCTTAACCCACATGCATTTGTTTCCGATGATAATGGAATAAAGTCTTTAAAACGCACTCAAACCCATAAAGTCATCCACTCAGAATTCAATACCGATCAAATCGAATGTTGTGTATATATTATCTGAGGATTCTTTCTAGATTTTAGAAATGTTGCCTTGCCATTCCCGGAGACGATGGAATTAAAATCTCATCATATGTTTAATTAAATTGAGGCCAATGATTGCACGTGTTGGCTCAGCGTGATTTAGCGTGCACACACACATTCAATGCATAATTAAAGGATCTGCTGGTAATACTATGTGCATCGATTTATTTATACATACTCTGCCTTACATTAATTGTTATACACACATGCCCTGAAAGTTATGCGGCTGCGGCCAACAATGTGTAATATTTTAGTGCTGATGCTCTTTGAATTATAATTTCTGATCGAGCAGTTACAGTTCCAAAGTCATTGCCACAATTAAAAATATGAAATGTAATTACACACAAACACACTATAACACATTGTGTTATATTTGGAATTTATTGCTAAGCATGTCTGTACGTCCATTTATTTATGTTTGTTAGGCTAGGATAGGACATAGAAATTCTGTACAAATTTACCAACGCTTAGAAGGAGGCTTAACATTCTTCCCGTTGTAAAAATTGACAAAAGTAGTATTGCGAAAAATCGATTGAAGCACAGGCCCCCAGCTAAGTAAAAACCGCAGAAATTCTATTCGATTGCATAAATTGAAATTGAAATCGGTCTTGAATATGTATAATGCGGTGCTTCGGACAAATATCACTTTCCTCTTGTTGCCAAATATTTATGTGTCAACCTTAAATTGTTGCGTACACATAGGATGTGCTTTTAGTCGCATACATACGCATATTCGTATATTGGATTCACAAACTCAATTTATTCAGTTATTCGATGATTCAATTATCTTCAAATGCATTGTACAAGCACGTGTAACAATGTTTATTAAAATTACCAACAACAGATATACATACACATACAATACAATACACAGCACATGAGTTATGTATGTATGGTTAGACATTTCAGATTTTATATCAATGGTGTGCTATATCTGTCAGCTGCCGCTGACAATGATGGCATTGGCGACAATGACGTTGAGTGGCCGTTGATTTTAATGATTTTATGTTTTTCCATAAACTGCACTTGCATACATATTTATCTCCATAACAATTACATGTATCTGTGCACGAAACGCAACAACGATATATTAAACTATTGCTACTTTGGGCTATTAATAAGACAACATTAATACTCAGTATGTTAGTGCCTGCCTGCCTGATTGCTTACCTGCTGTCTTGTTGTTGTTACAGTTGTTGCAACAGTGACAGCAGCTGCCTGCTACAGCTATTTTACCAATTGCCATTTATGTCGATTCATATAAATTTTAATCAGAACATAAACACACATTCCCACACATTTTATAAGCTACATGTACATGCATTAGCGCACACACCACACATACGCGCACATACATACACATATGTGTAGTTAATATGAAAACTTGTAAGCCCCCGACAGAAATTAATTTCGGAAATTACCTCCTAATGCGCACGTTGATAAGTGTTATTTGCACATGAACAACAAACAACATAAAATGTAATGCAATGGATATCATTTAATTACAATTAATACCCTTCGGGGTGCACATCGGTCACGTGTCGACGCGGTATTGAACAAATCTTTAAAATTTTATCACGCAAGTAAATTAAATATATGATTATTTAATTACGGTGAGGGGCGGTTTCAATTTGTCCTGTAAATACATAGAGATAATTGTCTATTCTAATATTGTTTTTTGTAATCATCAAAATAAGCTGCGAGCTTTGTTCAAAATTTATAAGCAATCATATGAGCGTTAGTTGGAAATTATTTTCAATTCAATTAAAAAATGTCTCAATATGTTTTGCTTTTTATTCTATCTGAAACACTAGTGGAAAATAATACTTGGAATGATGCGTCAAAACTAGCTATCATTCCATTTCATATTATAACCGATCTTTTATTAAACCAACTCAGAATTTTAGTTAATTTCTAAATCAATAAATTTTTATTTGGTGGCTGACTATAAAAGATGGTAGGGCATAGGTATTTAGTTCAATATATAACCGATCGCACCATTTTTACAATTATTTTCTAACAAACTTTGGTAGACACTTTTTGTTGACCCAAAGCATAAACGCTTTCACGAAAATATCCCTCGAAAACGATTTCTTAAGAAGTATAATTTATACAGAAATAAGGCGTGATTATGATTTATAGATTTTCTTAAGCTTGGACGAACGTTTATTTTATCCACAAAAGGGATAAAACACTGTCACATGGTTTTTTGTTTTCTATAGTTATTGTTGTACTTAAACAATACCCATTACAACTGTATTCATGTAATATTTATAAAATAATAACAATGTGTATAAAGGAGTGGGATACCATTGGTTTATGGCTATTAGTGTGCCAGTTGCTGTTTGCTTCTAATAGCGTTACTTATATGCATTATACTGTAGTTGAGTAGCTTAAATCGTCCGTTTGTTGGAATTATTTTCACGATTGTATGTTGAAAATAAATATGGGCACTTTTGTTAGTGTTGCATTTAAAAATATGATTGTGCAGAGAAGCAGGTGTGAGGGATTTGTCTTTATCAGCATCAGAGACTGAGTCGACCTGCACGTGTATGTATGTTTGTTGTCAATTTGAAATATTGAGCTGAAATTTTATATAGAGACTTCCAGTTGCTTTACCCAGATCACCACTTATATGGGTCAAAATCGACCTTAAGCCACGCCCACAACAAATAAAAATCCACATATCTGCTACAAAAATTGACCCATGAACTAAAAGTTTACTACACGTAGTGATCCAATAATATACTCGTATACACTATTAGTAGGCGCAATAATACACTTTTCACGATCACGGCTTATATATGGATGTGGCAGGTATTTAAGATTTGGTTCAAACGCAATTCAGTTTTTTTATTTGCTTTGTGTAAATTTCGCTTCCGCACATTCAACAGCACACAAAACCATACACGTGCGTATAATGAAACCGAACAGAGACGCGTACAGTTTTCCTAAACACATTTAAATCTCATTTTCCAAAGTACATGCACAAATATAATATACGAGTATAAGCATAAGCATTCCATATGGGGAGAGCAATTAGCTGCATAGTGAAATGATCCAGTAAACCATCACAAGCACCGCAAAACTTGTTGTGTGTGTGATTGCAAGCAGCAGTTACACATACATATGCATTCGTATTCTATGAGAGATTTTTATAAAAAAACAATAACAAAAACAAAACAAAGTAAAAAAAAGTAAAAAAAAATGGGTGAACTGTGTGCGATATTTGTGTGTTTAAATACTTGTTTATGTGTCAGTGCGGCTAACCACGGTTTAGTTTAGATAAAATGCACAATTCTGCTCTTACTTTTTTCATAGTAAACACATACATATATGTATATCGTATGTGTACAAACTGTATATTATATTCACGCACACATTTACTTTCGTACCACAAAACTGACACTTTGTTACACTTTTAGAGTGGTCCGCAGTATTATGATTGCTGTTAGTTTTCCGATTTTGCTTCTTCATATAATGTTGTACATGCTTGTTGCTGTTATTGTTGTTGTTGTTGTTGATGATGTTAGTATTATTTCTGCTGTTAAAACAACTAAACGATGCTGTGGCAAATACTATAATATAACGAGGAAAAAAGCAAAAAGACGCAAAGTGAGAAAAAAACAACTTTTATAATCACATTTAATATGCCTGAGAGGACGGACGGCTGGGCGGTTGTGCAGGCGACAGACCTAAACAGACCTAAACACTCGCACTAAAGTATGCTTTACAGTGACTGTAGAGTTTTTTTTTCAATATTTATAAATCCACTTTTTTTTATAACATGACATTCGACCATTTATCGCTTTTAATTGCTTCAATGAAAATTGTTGGAAATAATTTACAAGAATGAAAAAAATGTAGAAAAGCAAATAAAAAAAAAAAAAAAAACAACGTAATACAAAATAAAAGCCACATTGAGAATGATGCAATTTGATGCCAATATTATAAAAAAAAATTCATGCAGAGTGAACAATTAATAAAACAATCCATTTACACAACAAGCAAAAAAAGTATATTTGGCTGAGGCCACATCCTGAACACCCACAATCGCTGCATGAAGGCTTCCCGAAGAGCATACGTGTCAATATATCTTCTGTACTTCTGTAATAAGAAGTGCATAAAATGTGCTTCTTTCCAGTTCGTTTTGCACCGTAGCCACGTCGCTTTATCGATTTTTGCCCAATTCCAATTTTTGCGACCAGAAGAATGACTACCACAGAACATTCACACGCAAGGAAGGCCAGATAGGGCTACTGGATGCTAATTCGAATATATATACTTTGGGGTCTTTTACGCCTCCTTCTAAATGTTGCAAACGTCTTGACAAAATGGATATGATGGTGGGTATAATAACTATGTAAAAAAAGTTATATATAAAAATAAACAGACATACATACATACATAAATATAATTTTGTAAATCCGTTGTGTACAGTGTCTATCCGTCTACTCAAAAACAGAAAACAAACAAAGTACATGAAATGTTAAGTAAATGTAAGGAAAATTGTTTAAAAATCATTTAAAAGAAAAGGCCGGTTCCACTCTACAGACTTAGATGTACAACGTGACGTATATACCAATATGGACAAGTGAAAAAGTCAAGTCCGTCCATTGTATACTCTAATGTTCCAAGTTTAAAACCAACCGTTTATATATGAAATTGTAAGCAGAGTGTTTTTTGTAAGATGTGGGTATTTCTGTATTTATTATACATAAACACATGTACCAAATATGGGTAAACTTTGAGGCTGATGCATACATTTTTGTTGATTTCCGTCTATTAAGTAATCTGCGTGCAGAAACTGTAAATATTTCAGCTTAATATGTCGAAATTTACGATCGCGAGAGTGTCAACAATACACTTACACACGGACGGACTATCTATATCGATTTAGATTATGAAGCAGTTGAAAAATATCTTGGAAAAAGACTTCAGGGTCTCCGACGCCTTCTTCTGAGAGTTGCAAACAGATTTTGTGGATGGTATAAAAGACCACGGAAGACCATGTTAACTAAATTTTTATGTATGTGTTCATTTATACATAAGATTTTGCTCAACCTTGCATATTATCCCAAAAAAAGTAAATCATTTGGAAATGATTAGAATCGATCAAATTAACAAAACAACTATTTATGTACAGTAGGGTTTGTATAGAATAATGAGGCGAAAACCTGCACGAAACTTGCTCAAATGGTTTTACTCAAAGAAAACTTAGTGTGTCTCAGATCAAATCTTAAATACTCTCCACATTTACATTCAAATGCTAATGAAGCTGTGCTAGCCTAGTGAAGGATTTATACTTTGTAGAGTTTCCGGGGCTTTCTTGTCGGTGTTATAAATGGAACAACACACGAGTACTTACTATACCAACATTACTAAGATGAAGTGAATAAAAAAACTCACACATTTAAACACACGTGAAATTGAATTTTTTTTAAATATAAAATTTATAGAAATCGAAAAATAACAACATAAAGAAATAGGGCCTAAATTTTGGCTGAGGCCAAATCTTAGATACCCTCCACTCCAACGTACAAATGGTGGACATAGCAGGTACTTATGCCTTCTAACATATTACATTTTTGGTTTTCAACTCAACTTAAAAATTTCAAAATTTACGACCATGTGATGTCAATAACAGATGGACACATGGATAAGAACATACACGTTTAGATCCACTTAGTTTTCGATACTGACCAAAAATAGAGTCTTTGACTCCTACTTCTGTGTCTTGAAAATGGAATGACAAACTTGGTTTATACTCCCCCTTGTGTGGAGGGTTTAATGAAAAAATTAAGAAGTAAAGAATGACTGAATGAATGGATGGCAATTGGGTGCCCGGCACATATGCTTCCATTACAATGCAACACACATATGTAGGCTTTAAAAATGAAAATGTACAACTTTGTGTGTGTGTGTGTGTGCAAACCCTCAAACGAATTTCAAAATGTACCCTGAGAGAGAGGACGAGAGACATAAAGGCTTGTGTGTTTAGGGAACAAACAACATAAAAAATGTAACAACAACAACAACTTTTGTTAACAATTAAATTATAACACTCAGGCCTCCACGCATTCACTTGAACCTACAATACAATATCTCTTTAGCATACATTGTGTAAACCGTTATTTGTTTGTTTTTCTTTTTTAATTTGAAATTAAAACATGTAACGGTAAAACGAAAAAAAAAATATATCATAAAATATTATAAACTAAACAGAAACCGTAATAATTGTTGAATACAATTCAGCCACAAACACATTTAGTATGAAACATGAAATTCTAGATGTTTTACATCCGTACAATACATGTGCTTGGTTTTGTTGTGCTACATTCATAAGTGTAAATTAGTGACAATGCGTTCAAAGTATATTTTGCTCATACAATGAATGTGCATAAAAATAAATGCAAATTCGTACACACGTACACAATTACATACATCATATGGACCACATAAAAATGAAGTTGTTTAATCGTTTTTTGATTTTCATTGCATTGTATAAAACAACAAAAACACCAATTTGAACTTACTTACGTACTTACTTACTTCATATGTGCGTACATTTGCCAATATTTACAACATTTTAAGTGTAATTTATCAACTCGTAATGATATTTAAACAACTAGTTATGCAATGCAACACATAGATGAGGCGGCCGCATATACATATAAAAAAACTCACAAACTCGTATTAAAATATTTATTTACACACATATATATAATATACACTATATACATTTATTTACTATATTTACCAAACTTACACTTTACACATATGTGTGTAACTCCCAATTAAAGTATAAGCATTAGACCACAGACAACATATTTACATTTATTAAATATATTCGTAATTGAAGTATACTCTAAAGCATACACTTGTATAGATAAATAGTGTAATAGTGTAAAATAATATAGCAGAGAAGGAGAGAGATAGACAGAAGGACGGACAAACAAGTCAACGAATATATACAAAACATATGCATTGCAAATGACACTTTTTTCTTTCAATTTTTTTTTAATAAACCCAACGCTCGTACATATGTGTGAGGATTGAAACTAAACTGAAAAAATTATAATCAAAATTAATTTTATTGGGAGACATGATAACCACAATGAATAACGAATTTATTTATACCTAAAACAAATTAGAAAAAACCTGTAACACAAGGGCAAAAACGACATTTGGCTCATGCCAAATCTTAAATACCCTACACATGTACCTTTAAAAATGGACGTGGCGGGTACGTGATTGCGCCATCTAGCATCTATTTCGTATCATATTGAAAGTCGAGTTTTGCGCTGAATACGGGTGAGCCTGTTATCTCACCGCGCCCATTTTTAACACATGGTGTGAATGGAGTAATTTAAAAAAATGTATATAAAAATTTCAACTCATTGCTTAATTTTTGGGGCAGGCAGATAGAGTTTTGTTGAATGTGGGCGTGGCTTTTGATCGATTTTGCTTCATTTATATAAATAGGCGTAGAAACTGAAAGTGTCTGTACAAAATTTCAGTTTAAAATGTCAAAATTTATGACCATGAGAAAGCCAACGAACGCTCATGTTCAGACGACTCAGATTTTAATGGTGATCAAGAATATTTATATACTTTGTAGAGTCTCTGACGCCTCCTTCTGAGTGTTGCAAACGGAATGTTAAATTTAGTGCACGCTCATAAGTAACGTGGAGAATATAAAAAACATACACGAATGCATATACTGTAAAAATCATCATCATCATTATTATTGTATTAACAATAAAATCATATTTATAATAAAGAATTTAATTTCACTTAAAGCGAAATGATTTTTGAAACAATAATTGATGCATTAAGTTTTATTTTTCTCCATTTGCATGTCGGATTTTATGCCAAATAATTATGTTTGCTACCCGACCACATCGATGAATGCCCTAACTATATATATGTGGTATAAATTTCTACTTCATGGACACATTTTTGTGGCTAATAGGTAGTTTTTTGTCAATTGTGGGCGTGACTGACAACAGATTTGGCCTAATGAAAAAAGCGATCTGTGTGCATAAACTAGAAATGTTCATAAATTCACTTCAATATCTGAAAATTTATCACCGTGGGAATGCCAACAGAAGAAAAACCTAAGAATATGGACGGACGGACATGTCTATATTGATTAATATTTTAATGCTGATGAAAAATATATACTACATACATAAACATATGATTCGTACACATACTATGTAGGGTATCTGACGATCTTTCTAGTTGGTGTTGCAAACAGAATAGAAAATTTAACAAAGAAACACTTTGGTCACACTGGATGCTTATCGTTTTGTTAAATGGATGCAGAAACTACCAGGTGCTACTTTAGTCACGATTTTAACAAATCGACCCATTAAATAAGATTACTTTTAGGATGTCCTAACATTTATTGCCTTTTTTGGAGTAAATTTTTGTGCAGAAATTGACTGTGCCAAGTTTGTATTCGATGGAACCATTTCTGAAATCCTTAAAACGTTCCTTCTCTATTGTGTTTCAAAACTTCACAATTGATATTTTTCAACAAAAATTACCGGATTAGATTAAACAAACTATAGCGAAAATTGTATAAAAAAGAAAATGATTCAAAGAGTCGCTCTTGATCGACTACAATATGTAATATCCTCCACATAACATCGTGAGTTTTTATTGCTTCGCAATACACCTTGAAGCCAGAGTTTCCATAGGAAGATTCAGTCGGTCAAGTAAAAAAGAAAAAACAGTTCACTTTGGCATAAAGTGCATGAATTTGTAATAGTGCGGTAATGAGTTTTAGGATCTCAAGTCCTTATTAAAGTTTTGTATAAGTATTGTTTTCTATAACATCGTAAAACTTTTAAATCAAAAATTTATGTTCCAATTAAGAGAAATTGAAATTTATTTTAGTGCTCATTAAAGAAAAACCCACAGCTTAAGTTAGAGGCAAATTTACTAAAAAATTTTATCAAAAAATTTAATTGTTTTGTATTGAATGATAACTAAATCTAATTACAACAACGTGTGACTTATGTTGTCCTGTACGTGTAACGTCGAGATTATGGCGCATGTTTCTGGCGTGTATACACTTTAGCATCAATTGCCGGTAAAATGTATATCTACTAATCTACTTCAAAATATATTATGCAATATTAATCAAAATAAATTAATTAATAATTACATCACATATAAAATCTGCTGTTCATTACAAACTCTTCTACAGAGAGTGAAACAAATCTATCAGGGCAAACGAACTTAAGTATTTGATACTATCAGGAAGGTGATCAAATTGTGGTTAATAGTTACAAAACAAATACTCTATTTGAACGAAACAAAAACAGTATCTTCGGAACAAATATTATAATATGCAAGACATACATGGAAGGACAACAAACGGTTTGAATCAATACGGAGAGTGTTTCGTAGTCTATTTGTGCATCTGCCAAATTGTGTATATTTTAAACCACAAGTTTAGTTTATTGTATAGAGTCATCTATATACGAGTATGCCAGTCATTTATATGTTGTTGATGAATAACATCAACATTCACACGCGTGTAATCATATACTATCATTTGATTAGTGACAATACTGAGTGTGAAGGGGTAGAAAGTTTCATATAAATGTCAGAAATGTCTTTTTATTGATTTGTAAATATTTTGCGCAAATTATTTCATTACACATTATCAAATATCCATTACATATATATATATATATATATATATAGAAATATTGTGAAAATGTTATACCCGACCATTTAATACTTTACAATATTTGGTTCCACAATTTATTTAACAATTAGTCAAAAATGATGACTCGCGTTTACTGGCGCAACAAAACTTAAGGTAAGGAACTCTAAAAATAGTTCGATCTGGTCCAAATTTTCCACTTCCTATTATTAAGCTTCTTAAATATTCTTTCTTAAGTTTGGTCCAAAAATATTAAGAACTGCGAATTTTCGTTTTAAAAAAAAATTATTTCAAGTCCCACAAATTGTTCAATTGCAACTATTTTTAATAGTGCCTTTGTATCCAGACACGTACAAATTTACATGAACATACAACAGACAGACGGACATACTTAATTCGCTTCAGGTAGTGATTCTGAAACGATCGATATAACAAAAGGTGGTGTAGGGTATACTTATAGGGGGCAATAGGGCAGATTGAATTTTAAATAATTTATACTTTAATTTGCATTCGAAATGTCCACAAAGCCTAACAACATGCAACTAGTTATTTTATTCTTTAGATTAACTGCACAGTTTCAACGGCACGAAAATTCATTTGCGTTAAAATTTAACGCAAATTGAAATTTAATATTTAACAATAAACACAAATGAAATTTTAGTATTCAAGTGCAACCATTTTTTGGAATAAATGCACAGATTCTTAAATGCATCAGTTCGAAGCACAAAATTGAAACTTTCATTAAACACCAGCGGCGGAATCTGATAAATTTATTTATTTACATTTATTATATTCATAAAGTAAATTCGTTTGAAATTGGAGCTGGTGCACTCAAAATAGAGGAATTTACTTGAGTTAATTTTTGTAGCAGATAAATAGATTTTTGTCGATCGTAGGCATAGCTCTTGACCAATTTTAAAGAGCGTTTTGCGTGCAGAAACTAAATGTCTCTCAAAATTTGCGATCGGGAGAATGCCAACAACATACGGGCACGCAGACAGACACACATGTCTAAAACAACTCAGATGTTGATGCTAATCAAACTATATATATACTTTGTCGGGTCCACGACACTTCTTTCTGGTGGTTGCAAAGGGAAGAGTCAACATAGTACGCTTTCATCAGCAAGGTGAAGGCTAAAAAATAGTTACATTTAATTGCTTTTAGAAAATTGGTTGTTTAATAACTTCCGTTCGATAAATTTATGTTTGTATGCGGTTATATAAACCAGATGAATGGTTGTATATAAGTGCACATGCATTGTTTACAGGTACGCAAGAACAGTACATAAATCGCACACATTGATGTTAGATGCGGCCATATGAAAATATAGATGTAGGTATTTTTATCTGTGTTCTATATTGTCCACATAAAGTATGGATGTTTACATATTAAGTTAGTTATTTATCTGCTACTACTTTAGTGCTAGTGTTGCATCAGGGATGCACAAGAGTGGGAGTCTTGGTTTCGCAAGGGATGGACAAAATAATTTAAACATCTGGCATAAAGGGTTTCGCAATTGCTTAGTAAAACCGAGGTATTTTTTTTAAGATTGGCATTCAGGAGATGTCTTCTATAAATGCACGGCACCGCGACGATCTTACCTCTCCAATTTTTAAAAACACCCCAAAACCCCGTGCACAGGTACAACTGTTGAACGTATCGAATCGGCGAGACACCAAATTAAAGCATAGTGTTATGCCTTTAGCCCATTGCGGACGGCTTACAGCATAAGTCATAAATTTTTCATAATATTTTGTGAAAATTTTGTGTTTCTTTTGCCGTACAAAAACTTTTATGACCTTAAGGAAAGGCGTTCTAAAAATGATTCGAATGGGTCCATTTTCAAAAGGATTCTTTTTGGCATCAATGACATGAAAATATCTCAAAAGTACGACGAATAGTGCTTGCGCACTATTATTGATGTCAGACAGACGGACAAGGTTATATCGGTTCATGTTTTGATTCTGAATTTTGAAGGAATTTGCAGATTAAGATTATTATCCTCATAAATATGTTTTCGGGTGAGTATTACACGTTTATGCTGAGATTTAAATCGGTGTTGATGGTATTGTTATGTGTTAATTCAATGACCGCCAAAGTAAAAAGGAAAAAAAAGAACGACAAAGTGAAAAAATCCGTTTACGGAACCTGTCATTTCTAAAAGTGAAAATTTTCTATTCTTCACACACATGCACACATATGCACAACACTCTCCTACTGAGATTCTACATGCATTCTAACGTTTCGCTTCGTTTCGTTTCACGCTTTTGAATACAAACGATCCTTGTGAATTGTGTTGAATTTCGGTTGTTTAAGGTCAAATGGAAAAGCACACTACACTGTTACTACCTCAATACGTTGCATTTGAGTGTATGAGTGAAACGTATACTTTGAATGCATGCTGGCGCAACAACAATAACGTTGATGGAATTTTCACTCCTTCCCAGTTTAGCCAACCGCACTACATTAAAACTAAAACAAAAGCCAACACCTCATGAGAAATTCATTCCTTTCATACGTTTTACGGTTTGTTGATCCTGTTGCCAAATAGTCATGCACATAAAACTACCACCACCACGTATTCTCATACGCATACGTAGCAAATATATTGCACTTAAAAAAGACAAGGAAACAAGTTAAATGTGGCTTAGGCCAAATCTTAAATACCTTCTCTAATTTGTACACACGAATGGGGGGAGTGGAAGGTTCTAACAGTGTATCAGTCTGTTATTGCGACCATGCCCACTTTTGCCACATCCATGAATGTAAATATACCAAATCTTAACTACCTACTTCAACTTTTGTGTCGAATACTTGATTGTGGGCGTGGCTCTTGAGCGGTTTCGCCAATTTAAAAAGCGATCTGCGTCTAGATCAAATTTTAGTGCTGACACAGTAGGGTCTCCGACACCCCCTTCTGGGGGTTGCAAATGCAATGACAATCTTAGTATACCGCTCAACTTATGTGGAGAGTAAAAAGTAAAAAGAGAAGGAGTGATGAGGAAAAAATAAAAACCATCAGTAAACCCGAAAAACCACAACGAAAATGTTTAGAATAATGGCGAATATGAATAAATTTGTGTAATACGAATAGGTGCATCAGTGCAAATGTAAGAAAGAGAGGCAGCACAAACGAACGTGTAATGGCGGTGTCAGCGTGAGCATGTAGTTGTTTGTATAATCGGAAAAATGTGGCCTTGCTAACTATTTAAATGAATTTATGAGATGGATTTAAATTTTATTGTACACCCACACATATACGCAGCGTTCGTGTAGTGGAGGGCCACACTCTCTCTAACTTGGGTTTTCAATGGTTTTGTCCTCGTCAAAAACCCCACAGTATACGTATTAGTTTTCGGATAATTTGTGTACCGCTCAAATACTGACTTTGAAAATGTCGGAATGCTTTTAAATTTCAAATTCCAATAATTGACAGAGAGTGGACTGAAACTTATTAAAATATTTCAAACATGAGCAAAATCTCAAAAGTCTTTTTAGGGTTATAGTTGGTCAACCTAGATCACTCCACGTAGTTCTAATCGTACTCAACACAGTCAGCGCTATAACAAGCAAGTAAAGAGACCATATTCGGTATAGCGTGTAACCCATTAAGCCCCTTTTAGCGATTCTAAATAATTTGTTTCAATTTAACGAAAAGGACACATTTTACACCAAAGACAGGTTTTTGCAAATTGTGGAAGGGTCTGAGGTCGGACATTGGATTTATGATTCATTGTAAATATGTAACTTCCCGGATCACATTTTCTATGTGTGGGAAATTGTTGTTGATGGTGAACCAATTTTTGTCTTTTGAATGGCTCAGATCGGTTAAGTAAAGTGTGTGTTAATATTTTTTTTGTGTCAGTATCATCATCGTCATTCTCCAATCCTATAAACGGGATTGGATAGATCTGCGATAGATTGCAGATCGCGACACCGCAACCGAAATGATTAATCAGCTACACAATCATGGTTCAGCTGATGAAAGTACAAGTTAGACAGAGTTTAAACATTTTATTAATATAATTTTAATTATATCAGCATTTTCACACAGATCGATTAAATGATGGTTGTCATTACGCAATCAGAAACACCTCCACCACGCCTATTCATCCACTCACATCTGAATACATTGTAATTCGGGCAAAAAATTTCTGAATTCAATACAGACGATGATAGCCAAGTTTCAGTAAAGATTATAATGTCATCATTAAATGAGTAGCTATTTAAGAATAATGTCGATAGTTTGGAATTTAATCCCCGCACGTTTTAGTATGATATAGACAGAGACACCCAACTTAGTTTTTTGAATTTTGTTGGTTAGCAGAAGGCAAACGTACAACATCAGATAGTTTACGCTTTTCTTTATATGTATATTCCCGTACAAATGTTTTGGCAGGCCAAAAGTTACTGTTGACTATTGTGTCAAAATGATCATCAGGTACAACTATCTTGAATGATGATTTCGAACGATTATATGAAAAGTTAAATTTATAGGAATTGATATCGATGTCAGCATTGAATTTCGATTTAATATAAAAATTAATGTCCTCGACTGTCGTGTCCGGAGCAAACCGTGAAACGAATATTGATTTATTAGGGGGAACAATGACAAGATCCTTCGGTTTGATTGTGACAGAAGGAACGATAGTAGTTGACGATGTGGAAGGCTTTACAGCGTTTATGATAGATTCATCAATTAAGTTAAAGGGAACATTGTCACTAGATTGTTTACCAGTCTTTTGCACGGTATTGTCGCTGCCCGTGATTGGCGTAGATGGCTTTGCGGACGATTGCTTTTTAGTGTTAAGTATTTTATCGTTTCTCTTGCGAAGAGCTCTGGGTGATTTTTTCGGTGACGGCGACTTATCGGATGGAATTGAACAAAACGAATTAAACGCTCTGCCAGATTATTAAAGACGGCCTTAAATAAGCTGAATTCATTTCTTAATGATGAAACGGTATTATAAAACTCTAAATTATAGCCAACACAGCTATCACAGCACCATCAAAGGTTCCGAATGTCGTTAACAAAGTCAGCGGCACGTGCGAGAATACCTTCACAAGAAGCATGAAATACTTCATTGCATATCCAGCAAATAATAGACCGAACATCATAATCATCGGTAACTTACAGTTGACAAAAGCACAAACCATGGTAAACCATGAGTAACGTTTATTTCTTCGTTACAAAGTTAAGAGTAAATTTTTAAAGAGAAGAGATATGAGTTTATATTTTGAACAATAAAAAAGAGAAATACACAATAAGTAAACGGAATGTAACTGATTCATTAAACAACAAATGCACAGTCCACACAATGATGTTGTTGTATAAAAAGTAATTCAAATTATAAAAAGAAAAATTGTCTATTTTTGCAAAAGCACCTAAAATTGTTAAATATTTTTTGAAAATAAATAAAGAATACTTAGCTTCGATAACACTCGATTATTTTTCAGAAAACAAAACTCAAGTTAGATAATTATTGCGAATCATTTTTAAAAGTTTACAACTTTACCCGACTTGACGACTCGACAGCAGAGCGAATACTTAAAAAAAAAAAAAATCGCCTAATGTTACATACATTCCTAGAAATATGTTTATATAAAATTTCAGCTCGATATTTCAAAGTTTACGATCATAGGCATTCTAACATGAGACAGACATGTCTAGATCGACTCAAATTTTGAAGCTAATCAAGAATATATGGACGTTCTAGCGTTTCCAACTCCTCCTCCTGGGTGTTGCAAACGTAGTAATAAACTTGGTATATCATTTTATTTGAAGGGTATGCAAATTCTTACAAATTACGTAGATACAAATTATAATCATTTGAATTTTTTTTGGAAAATGAACTTAAAGGAGTAAGTCGCCTTAACCAGAGTAAAAGTTTAAAAATATTTGGTTTTTATTCAAAACCTTGAAAGCACATAAAGCTCGCAAAGAATAAGTAACAATTAAAAAAGTTACGCAATGGACGGGCGGGCAGGCAGGACGACTAAGTCGACTCGGCTTTAATCAATGCTGATCAAGAATATATATAATGCTGGGATTGTGGCTCCCCCGCTCCGGTATTTACAAAGACTTGAACAAAACCAATACACCCCCATAACATTAAGGTCTTGCGTATAAAAAGATTAAGATAAACATTTGCTAAACAATTAAGGGGAGGCGCAGGTGGCCCACCACTGGCTGTTGTTATTGCAGCTGAATTCCTGATCGAGTGTTCTCATCAGTAACTAATTGGGCGACTTAATAAAAATCAAGATGACACAAGTAATTTGTTAAAAATTCTCATTTAATTTATTTTAAAACAGAATTAAGCTTCGTTAACTTTTTGTCAACAACATTAACTAGGCAGCTATTTAGGTGTAGATGTCTATTTTTTTGCATTTCGCCAAATTCAAAATTCTACACTCCCCGCACAATAAGAATTTGCTATTAACTGCGTCCGTGATTATATTCTCCGCATAAAACATGAACGAGTGAAAAGTTGTTAGAGAATTGTGTGTGTGTGTGTGTGCTAATTTACAGCTCTATGCAAAGTCATTACATAATTTAATTAACGAACTGTTCTCGCAAGAGGAAGGAACGCTTTGCGTTATAAAACTTACTTTACTTACAATTAGTTGTATTTGCTCAACTTAAACTTACCCGATTGTTTAGCTTTTATGGCAGCTTTTCAAATGTCTGTTGTTGTTGTTGTTTTTTTTTTTATTCTATCAACCTACTACTATCAAGTAAACATTTTCCAGCAATTCGCACTGCAACAGTTAAGCTGAAGGGTTGTTGGATAACAATCAGCTGGTGAGGGGGAGGGGGAGGGGGAGTGAGCATGGTTTTGATTGTACATACTTTGCAATATATTTTATATGTTATTTTTTGGCAACAAAGAATTAAGTCTCTCGTAACACAATGCTATGTGAACACCATGTACTCGTACCTACAGAGTACGAGTATCAGACCGTTTTTTGAATGACTGACTCTGAATTCGCTTTCGGTGCCTTTGCTTTGTTGCTGTTTCTTTTAACATTATGTACGTGTATGTGTGCTCCTTTACCAAGCACATAAGATAAAGGAGTCACTAAATATTTCATGTTTGCAACGAAGCAATTTTACGCTCTTCAAATCCTATTATTTAAACCCCAGCGGAATGTTGTGTGGTGCTTTGGTTTGAGCTGCCGAAAAATGAAACACTACAGATGAAAAACAAAAGAAAAAATGGAAATGCAATAATAAGTAAGAATGGAAAATGAAAAATTGTAATGGTGGAGAAATCACATTTTTATTGGGGAGGCTGCTCAGGTACTGCCGCACTCCATGCTACCACTTTACTTCATCCTTGAGTGGTACTCTTGTACTGCTTGGTACCGGGCTTCAAAATCCTTTATTTTACTTTTCTGCTTTCAATTCATCGTAATTTTTTTCTATTTTGGTAAGCAAGTGTGAGAGCGTGCGGTCGCGGCAGCTACGGCTATGAAATCAAGTGTATTGAAGTGCATGAATTTGGCGTTCACAGCATTGTTGTAATACACTACACCTCCAATATTTTATTGTTTCGAGGTCAGTTGACGCTTATGGCGTTGAAGTAGCCGGCGTGGTATTTGGTTGCTTAGTGTTCCATGCTTGAAGTGGAGATGGTTATGTTTTAATTTTTGCCCCTATTCTCCGTACGGTTCACAATATACGTTTTCCAGCTTTTGATATTCTTGTGGTCCTTAAACTGTTTTCGCTGTTTTACTGAAAAAATGAAAAATGAAAACGAACAAAGTGCAAGGCAGGAATACTCCATATTTTTCTAACCGTATTAAGACTTGAAGCTCACTTCCGCTTCGCACACAACTTCACGCCACCCCTTACACTTACGTTTATTATGATACCTTCCCGTTTCATGCGTACTTTATAATGAAAATAAAATGGACATTTTTGTGGTTTGTATACATGTTTTTAATTAAGCTTGGCATATTTAAACAGCTACATGTAGCACAGACACGCGCAATTTATATTCAGCAGGAACCGAATTTAATAATTATAAAATCGACATTTCAAACGATTTTGTGGAAGTAAAGCACAATCGCTCATGGTGATAAAGAAAAGTAGGTAACGATTATCGTTTAAGGTACCGCCCACAATACATACATACATTTCTGGTCATATTATGATGCATTGGAAAAAATTTTTCCATATTCGAACTGCTTGAGGAAGCAGCAGGAAGCAGCAATGCCATTAAAAGGCTGCTTTCGTTTTCTTTGTGCTTATTATCATAACAATGCAATCAGTTCATCAATCAGTTCAGTTGGTATTAAAGATGTTTTCACAACACTCGGCGAAATGTTTAGTTTCATGATATAATATATACCCAGAAGACGGTACAGGACCTACATAGAATAACTTCGAGGCTACGTGTACGTTTAAGCACAATATGTATACAAAACACATTCATCGCGTGTTCTCTTGATAAGTTATTTGCTCCTTTTTATAAATCTTCCGTTACATATACATATACATACTATCTTTTATCAATATGGGGGTATATTGGTTTTGTTGAAATGTCCAGCATCACGAATCCGTTTATGTGTCTCTACCCTGTGACATCTAGCTGCAATTTGTTTCACATACAGGCTGGTATTACGGGTTAGTAAAATTGGTCTTCGGACAGTCTAAATAAACAATTAAATCTATTTATTTCGTGCACCAAATTGGATCAATTTTAGGACCCCTCCCCTCAGGCTGGACCGACTATAACATTTTTACTTATTTGAAGAGAAGACTTTCACGTTGCATGTTTGAAATGCGGACGTTTACGTGCATGTTTGCTTTTGTACAAATTTCAATAATTTCAAATTTTTTAAATATCTTCCATTAATCCTGAAATACGAAACCGAGTGTTCTGAGATTTGCCACATCTGTTCATTGGATTGACCATGCCTGTTCTACTAGACATTTAATTTCGTATTACTCCTGGACCATACGATGTGTAAATCTCACAATTGGTACAAATCAAGCCTATTCCAGATACCTAAGTATGTTTAAGTTTTTCTTATGTGACAGACAAACCATAAGAGATACAAAAATAAAGAACCACACCCACCTATAATGAACTTGTTATGGATAATTTTATGTGTTAGACGTTTACTTAGAATGTTTGATGAATATTTAATATTTAGAACGAACATTACTCTTCTATAATCGGAAGGAAAGAACTTGTAAGAATAGGTGTAGTCGGCTAACGGACACGCACGCAGTGGTTAAAAACTCCAATTTCGTTTTATTTGCGTTATTATGATGTCCAGGTATCTGGGTATGTTTGCTCATGAACCTGTGCAAGACCGTCTCTAATAACTTTGTATTTTTTGATGTGTTTTTGGATCAAGTCTTTCACTTTTCCAAAGTGATTGAATAAGAATTCTCCACTAGGGAAACAATACGCCCAAAATTTTGTTTCTTCATTTGAAGAAGTAATCGTATGATGGTGAGTGCCACAGATTTGGTATACGCCTAAAGTAGCTTTTTTCTCTTCTTAATCTTCTTCTGTAACGAAAGTGACAGTTATCAATCTGTGTCGACTTATCATCTATGCTGTTATCGTTGTCATCATAAATCCACACTAGAGTGTTATTCTACCTCTTAAGAAGGACCTGACGTAACAGCAGCAGCAGCAGCAGCACGTTCGTGCATAAGACAACCTAACCGTATACGTATTGTATTGTACGTAAAATAGAAGGATACACATATCGTATGAGAGGGTATTGGAAGAAGTGCACAGATAACTTTACTTTTCATTTCACACAGTACATATTGCATGAATATAAACAAATCCTTTTGGTTTTTCATCTGTTATCTTCAGCAACACACAAACATGTCCTTTCAAGGACGTAAAGTGTGATCAATTTGTCATAATGTTTATCCTCTTTATGTCATGAATCTCCAATTCATCGCACGGTCATTGAATCGAGAATGATTACTAAAGGTAGCTCTAGCGCGTCATAGCCTTTTACAATCCACCAGTTTGCCAAATAAGAGCATTTTTCAATCACGACACGCTAAACGACAGTGTTCTACAATCATAAGTTATTGTTTCAACCAAATATTATTTCCCGTTCGTATAGGTTTGGGTTTAACTTTCTATTTGAAATTTTTGAGACGTTTCGATTAAATTTTGTACATGGAGGAGATCAGTTCTGTTGAAAATGGATCCCAAAGATACCATTTTTGAAAGTTGCCCCCTTTGGAAGTGAAAAAACCCCACCTTTTAATACACTTTGGCAGCAAAATAAAAGTAAAAATGTGCTTTTCGTTAACGCCTATGTACTCATTCTTTGTACTCGTATCTTTTGAACTGATTTGCCTCATATATCTCAATCTATTTTTAGTCAATAATATGAAATCTATGATGCGTCATTTATGGTGTATGTGTTTGGTACATAGTGCATGGTGGTTGTACGTACTAGAAGAAATAAGTGAAGAAAAAAAAAAAGCAAGAAATTGAGTGTAAGTAGCGCCCATTTATATGGAGGCGCCACAGATGGTCTTTCATAGCTTCATTCGTTGCATTCTTATGTGTGTGTGTCCAATTTTATTCCGATTTCTTTCAGTTTAGAGTGATTTTGTAGAATTTGAAGTTTGCCTTGACTTTTCTTTGATTGATGAACCTTTTTCTTTAGAAGAATGCATTTTCCTTGACGTCTTCTCTGGAGTGTTGCAATCAGAGCGGCAAACTTGGTGCACCCTCATCTAGTTTTGGTAATAACGAGACCCAACTGATATAGGGCATTAACTGGTTTGGCTTGCCGCACTACTTTTCTTCAATTCTTTCAATCTTAACTTAAATATTAAGCTGCTTTTTTTCTATTTGGATATACGTGAAGTTGGCAAAAACAATATACTCAAGGATTGTTGTTACAGTTGTTGTAATTTTAGTGGAAGGATTTAGAAGGATAAGCAATAAATAGAAAATAATTCTTAACATGTACACACTCGTAGGCGCTTGACAATTTAAGAAAAATTTCTTATGCAATATATATATATGTACATATGCATTTGAAGGGGTGAATAGTATTAGTAGTAGTGTGCATCTAAACACAATATTATGTAAACAAACATATGCATAGAGACACTCTCTACATACGAGTATTACGTGTAAATAAATGTGTATTCGCACTTGTGCAAGTAAATGAAATGAATAAGTTGATAAATGCACACACACACACACACACACACAAAGTTGCACATGCATTATGTATATATTTGTGCTGTAAATATTGTGTCAAATAATTCTTATCGTCGTTCTTTACGATTTCATTTCTTTTTATGTTATTTTCTTCTTTTCTTCTTCTTATTTTTGCTATGTATTTTATTTGGTCAGAATGAAAACTTTTCATTCCTTCCCCCCTTGCGTAACAATCCTTTTCCAAACCACAACATTCCTCCCTACATATAAATTATTCTCGTGCTACATACATATGCGCAACATTGTTGTTGTTAATACAAAAATTTGCTCCACTTTTCAAACATTCATTATTTTCAAATAGCAATCATTGATTATTACATTGCGGGAATATTACGAACTTTCTTATTCATCCATTACATCCCTTACATAAATGACGGTAATGTGTAGCAGCCATCGGCGATTCCTATAATATTTAATATTCTCGATCACTATCAAAACCCCAGTCCACCTAAACACATCCATCTATATGTCCTAGAGTCACAAAAGTAAGATATCGAGTAGAAATTTTCTACATTTTTCGACATTTTTGACATTCGCAACTCATGTAAATTACCTCCTACTCAAGATGAATAAAATCGGATAGCAGCCCTATAGTTAACAAAAATCATTTACGGCCAAAAAGTAGTGTTGCAAAGTTTATATTCAGGAACATTCAGGAACATTTACATTACGCAAAGATCTTCAAACTCTAATAGTCCTTAAGACACAACTCTTTACAACTTTACGTGCTTGGAGAGCCACCAAGATTTGGTATAAGGCATTTAGCATTTTTATTTGTTCAACTATGAGGTGGTTTTAATGTTACTCAATAATCAATTATCCAACACATTTTCCGATTGCAGGATTTTGTCCTGATGGAGGTGCGATTTTATTCAAACAATTTCACGAAGAACTTACGTGAGTGTGTCTCATCTCTGAGGCATTTAATAATATTACATTTCGATAACGATTTAGTGCCAAGGAATTCATTCGTTACCAATTTTCCAACACAGGCTTTAACAGAATTCGCCACAGACGCAACAACCTGACGCATAGTAAGAATTATTTCACTATGTCATTGTTTTAAGTTATTTGAGTTTTTCAAAATGTTGTTGAAAAAACGCATTTCCATCTGTAGCAGCCTTGGGATGGTTTTATTCAATTCAATTTTACAATATGTTGAATGCGTTTGTCAATTCTAAACATAAGTTTCATGCTGTAATTAATTTTAGCCGAAGGGAGTCCTGATCAAATTAATGAATGAATTAATGCTAAAAAAAGGATTCTTTGCTCACAAGCATATGAACATAAAAACAAAATAAATCTAATATTAATACAGTGCGAATAGATTTGCCCAGTTCAACCTATTATTGATACGACATAATTGTTCAAGTCTGCGTTCCTCAAAGTGTGGAGCCAACCCAAAGGGCTGTTTGGTTGTTTGGCACATACAAACTAATAGTCATTACTGAACTACTGGGGTGTAAATTATTACGCCTTTGGAAGGCTATGCAGCTCTAAAAATTTGAGAACCGCTGTTTTAGTTATTGTTGAAAGTTTCAATACCCACCTGCCTGCAGAAACTACTAATCAAAATTCTGATTAAGTATGAAATCGAAGACTCCACGTTTGCGAGAATAATTTCTACATCATCCGGCATCGTCTCTGTGAACTCATCTCTTATTATTATTCGTATTTACGAAAAATTTCAGTCACAGTACCATTGAACACTCTTGTACTTAATATTTTATATAATACACATTTTAATAATGTGATATAATATATGCATTGAATGTTAAGGATTAAAAAGGCTCATAATCGAACATAGATCAAGAATTAATGGAAATTCTTGTTGGCATATGTAATAAATACCCACCACTTCTACAAAACTGGGCTTGGCAAATATAAACATATATTGCGCCCTTTGTGGGGTTTCTGACACCTCCAACACCTTATGGGTGTTGCAAGCGGAAGAAGAATCTTAGTATACTATCACTAAGATGGAGGGTATAAAAATGAATAGTATAAATAGTAGGGTGCGTATGTATAGTTGTGCATCGAAAGCATCGAAAACCAGATATGTGCATAACAAACGTTATAACAGGGTTAGGAAGTTATTGCATACTAAACCCTACATATGTCGGGCGGCTGTTTATATTTGGTGCAACATAATATTGTATGATGCAGATCCGTGCAAGTTATTGGTGAATATGTGTCCAAGAGAGTCTTCCATAAAGTACAATAATTCTATAAAATAATCGGTAGTAGGTAATTCATTTCTTTCCTTTAGCTTCCACCACTTGTGATACAGAATATATTAAATTTATTCAGAATTATTTTTCAGCCATCTTTCCAATTTGTTGGAAATATTTTACTTTATTTTTCATGTCGATCATACCTGCTTTACTAATTTCGATTTGTTGTTTAGTTTTTTTTTAATTTCCTACAAAATATTTTTATTTAATTAGATTAGTTAAAAAAAGTTTGAATGAACAATAAATGTATAAATTAGATGTATACACGAAAAATTATACAATTTGTTGGCATCTATTATAGGAAATTACCTCAAAATACTGTTCAGAATCTCTCAAGACTCTTAAACCGAATTATGTTATATTTGTACTGATTTAGTCAACAGGACAGCATTTCAGTTTTTTTAGAAAGCGGGGTGGCACAAGGCATACACACATACAATTGATCCCCTTGTTATGTGTAACAAATAATTATTTCCTAAGCGGCTGAAGAAGGAACCTTTATTATTTAAAGCACCTGTTCAGAATTACTTTTTAAGCCACTCCATGCATATTTGAGGTTAGAGTATTGGGATGTGTCGCTGCAACATTTTAAACGATAGCTAATCAAAATGGACAGAATCGCACATTTCTAGAATCTCTTCTCATATAAAGGACGAAACTTTGCAATTCTTATTATTTCTTAAAAGTAAATTGATGCTTAGTTGAACCCTTTTTGATATATTTTGCAGCCAAAGAGACACAATTTTAAAAAAGTTTCTACAAAAAGTGATGTATGTGATATACTTGGTGGGAAAACAAAGTTGCAACGATTTTTAAGACCACTCGCTTCGTTTTTTTTTTACAAATTAAATTAAATAAATTGTGCTACGTGTGCTTGAATTCAGTTGAAACTATGCGGGGTAGGGTTTCAAATGGTGGGCCTTCTGAAATATTTTTCCTTGCTTTGAAAGCTCATCAATAAATCGTTATCTTGTTAATATTAAACCGATAAACATGAACATTTAACACACGTACGTACAGGTGGGTAGTAGTGCTTTTGTCTGAATGGGTTGCAAGTACTTTATGCAAGATTTTCTATGCAAATGAAAATTCGTCTTAGTACTGGTTTGTATAAATTTCTCAATTCTTTTTTATAAAAAACTTGTTTTATTTCTGCAAGAGAATAACGAAACTAATATTAAATGAAAATGCATGCCTCGATAATTGAGAAGCCTGTTCCAAAATTGCTTGCATAAATTTCTCATCTCATTATGTATATAAATGCACGAGTGAAGGAGGTGCTTGTAATATTATCATAAAAATACTGTCGATATTGTGTGAAAAAAGTCTAATAATTAGAAAAATCTTGTACTAGTGGCCGCGGTGTGTGCGTCGTAACTACATGCACAGTCAATGCCAATCCAATCAGGAAAGTGTTTTCATCGCATTACGGGGCGTACGTGATTCGATTCAACTTTTCAACAATTCCTGCTGCATTGTCAGCCGCCAAATCACTGATATGTGGCGCCTTTGGTAGACTAAAGAACTTCTGTTTATTTTGGAGAACGAGAAATGAAAGAAAAAAAAACAAGTCAGGAGACTAAATTGGGCTTAGGTCTAATTTTAAACACTCTCCACATCTACATCGTACAAACGGTGGGCGTGGCAGTTACATGATTACAAGTTCAGATTTACGTTGAGTACCGGTTTTTGTAAATTGTGGGCGTGTCTCTAATTAGGCCACGGCCATTTTCGGCACATATTCGAAAGCGGTAATTATACCAAAATTGACCTTCATAGCTACATTTTTGTGGTAGATAAATAGATTGTCCTCGTTTGTACAAAACTTCAACTTAATATCTGAAAGTATGCGACCGGGAAATTGTCAAAAACAGACGCATACACGGACATACATATTTAGATGGACTCAGGTTTTGATGCTAATCAAGAAAATATATATTTTGTAGTGTCACTGAGGCCCCTTCCTGGGTGTTGCAAACGGAATGATACACCTAGTATACCTTCCATCCATTCCATTGTGTGAAGGATACAAAAAAATTAGGAATAATATGAAATGTTATGGAATGAATTCATTAAACGCACAGAGTGGAGAGTGAAGTACTTAGTACGTAAAGAGGATTTCAACGATTCGGTTTCGTTTTCCCGTCATTACTCTTACATCGTGTTTGCCAAATTGACGAGCCTCCTCCATTGTGTCGGGTAGTTTCTTGTGCAACGTTTCAGGCAGGAAAGCAGCACCGATGGCGCCAAACAGAAACAAGGTACCCAATATGTAATAAGGACTGCGTATGTCGACTGTGGTACCCAAGTACACTAGATATGGTGCCACCACACCGACAACGTTTGCCAAAATTGTACCAAGTGCAATGCCCGTCTGGCGCACACATGTGGGATATATTTCCATGCCTTGTAACATAGACGTAAAGAAGGTGACCGCATTCAGGAATTTTATAAAAGCTGCCAAACCCATTATCAGCATCTCAAATTTTTCCTCTATAGACGTTGTTTACATAAATATATATATAAATAAGTAAGAAAGCCAAATTTAGCTTGGACCGAATCTTAAATACCCTCCACTTCAACATCCATTTTGGACACTTCGATGGACAAATCTTATAATGTGCGTACCAAATTTCAACTTCAATCAATTTCAATTTTTGTGGCAGATAAATATATTTGTGCCCTTTATGAACATGACTCTTGACCGATTTTCCCCTTTTCAAATTAAGATATGCGTGCAGAAACTAGAAGCGTTTGTCCAAAATTTTAGCTCATTATCTCAAATTTTATGTCAGGAGAATGTCATTAAAAGACGGACATACGGACGTAAATATCTAGATGGAAACAGATCCAAAATTTGTATACTTGGTTTAGTTCCTGAGTGTTGCAAATGGAATAACAAACTTAATGTATTTCTCATCTTATGTGGAGGGTATAATAAAATATATGTGTGTCCAAAAGTATAGCGTGTTAAGGAAAACAACAGTTTTTCTTGATTATATTTTCGAAAAGTGTGCTTACCTGGAGCATATATTATAATCGGCAGACAGGTAAGAAAGGATATGAAAAACGATGTACTGTTGGTGAAGCGTCGTCCATACTTGTCGCCTAAACAGTATTTAGTGGAATGTAATGGCTGGTTGACAATGTTGTTGCTGTTGTTATTTTTTGTATGACTCACCCAGATATTTGCCCACTAGATAGGCTGGTATTTCTACAATACTCTGGAGTAGAAAATTCAAAAACGGATTACCACCCATGCGTGAGCTGAAGAGTACCAAAGTAAAATAGGAAACAGCTACCACACACCTATATATGCACATACATGTATAAGCGTAAATAATTAAAATACATTGCCAGACGAATGAATGCAAGCTTACCAACTAAAGCCCATAATGCTGGTGTTGCGAGCTAAACGCCAACCACTAAATAGGGAAGCAATGCCATAAACGTGTTCCTGTTCATGCGATGAGAAAATCTCTGCCAGTTCTTTTTCCGTCAAATCAAAGTGGCGTCTGTTAGTTTTGGCAATTTTCTCAAACTGTGTAATCGCATCAGCGAAGCGCTTCTTGCTAATCAACCACCGCGGCGATTCAATAACGTACCTTCGATGATAATAATAAAAAAAAGCGAATAAGGAAACTAAATTTGGCTTTGGCCAAATCTTAAATACCTTCCACATCTATACAGAAATGGTGGGCGTGGCGGGTATAAATTTACGCCTTCTAATATTTTATAATACGTATCAGCTTGCAAGTCAAGTTTTGCGCTAAGAACGTATAGACGTGTGTGTTATCCTACCACGCCCATTTTTGGCTCATCTATGGATGGAACACTTATAAATAGATCTACCAAATTACAACTTTAAAGTTCAAGTTTTGTGGCAACAAACAGACATTCGGACACATGTCTACATCGAGTCAGTTTTTGAGGCTGATCGAGAATATAAGAATATATACTTTGTAGTGTCTCTGACGCCTCTTTTTGGGTGTTGCAAATCAAATGACAAACTAATGTCCCCCAATTTATGCGGTGGGTCCAAAAAGAAAAATGAAGAAATAAACGTGAAAGAAAAGTCGCATAAAAACAGGGGAATAAAGCCGACCAGCAGACAGATGAGCTTTCATTTGTAGATATGTAGATATGTAGGTATGAATAGACGGACGGACAGATTTACACGTGTATCGGTATATGATAATAAAAACAAAATACAACACATTGTGTAAAAAAGTTTCAAAGTTGTTTCTTTTCTTTATTTTTCAATTGTTGTTATTTTGCGTCGAAAGAAATTGAAAACAATCGAATGAATTTGATTGGATTTCAAATGAATTGAGGACCATTTGAGCACTTGTGTGTGCCTGTTGGTTTCATATATATTGCATGCACGGTATGTATCGTCAAGGCGAATGTTCATGTTTGCAAGTGTGTGAATGGTGTTTCTTTTTCTCATAGACGCACAAATGAACAAATTTCGGACTCCATATATGCATGAGAGTCCTGAATGCAAGCGTAATACACAAGAACGTGGTGCACAATTGCTTTATGCTTCAATGACTGACTGAGTGACTAAATGAATGAAAGAATGAATGATAGATTGGTTGTTTGTACAAATGAACAAATGAATGAATTGATTGTTGTTGGTTGTTGGTTGGCTACCATATGTGGGCCACATAGTTGCCCGAATGGAATATACAATATGTTCGATTTTGGCCATCCTTGCATGAAATGTTGATATGAATCGATATCATATGAAGCATTTGTGGCGATTGGTGCGTATCATCTCTGTCACCTACCACATGCTAACAAAATGATGCTTTTTTATCAAAGCTGCGAATATGAAATGTTGGAGAGTATATATTTCCCAATGGAAGAGTCGCAGTCCATGTTGCTTTCAGTTATTTAGTCGTTTATTTGTTCTAAACTTTATTCAATAAACTTGAAAACTCTGACTTTGGAGATCTCAAACCAATTATATTATACGGATACATGTATTAACTCACTTGGAGAATAATAATATGGCAGCAGTCGGTATTGTCGTGCACCACATAAATGGCTCCCATTCACGTAACCACCAATACAGCAGAGGCATCAACGTGGTACCGATAGACCAGCCGAAACTCTGATACATGACTATGGCACTGCGATCTTGCCTGCGACATAGATTGTTGGAAATCATTTTTCTTCTACTGTAATTATTATTTTGTTATTTGTTGTAATTGTATTGCACTTACTCTCTAGATATTTCCATGCCAATAATACAGGGGGACTGAAATAAACAGTTCACTGTCAAAGCCGTCACACCCGAATATATTAGGAACCATGTGTACGAGTTTACGGTTACAATTGATAAAACTCTACCAACCGCACTGAACAAAACGCTGATGTAATAAACGATGCGACGTCCATAACTAATAGTAAACAAAACAAATCATTAGCGACCAAGATGGGTTTTTTCACGTTATGTATAATAAATGCGAATATTGTCATGTTCGTCTGTTCAGTCTGTCTTTTGTTCAAGCACTCATGGCTGCAAAAACTTGGATTGGCCATGCCCTCAGTTATTGATTAAGATCACAAAAATTGAACTAAAAAGTTGTGTTTACTATATAAAGCCAACCACCTCTTGGGTTTAATATTCGGCTTTGGGTACAAATTTAGCCACCAAACGTACCATACCTCGTCCACAGGCTGCAGGACATTTGTATTTGCATTTGGGGTTTGGCTTACATATTAGCATCAGTCTGTCCATAGAAATCTTAAAACCTGAGACCTTGATATTTAGATAATAAAAGCTAATTATATATATACCACGCCCACAATATATATGTGAAAGTGAAGGGTATCTCACATTTGGTTTACGCCTAATTAATCCATTTACTTCTTTTTTTAATACAATAAATTTTTGTTTTCTAAGTTAGTTGGTGGGTGTGCTTGTTGTTTGTTTAACTTACATGTCGCCCATTTGACCGAACAAAAATGAACCCACAACTTCTACAATGCGCCCAACAACGAAGACATTTGTCACAAACAAATCCTTCGCACAGATCCAATTCTCTTGGGAGGGTATGGTGCTCTCATACCAAGTTTTATCGTAACTCCATCCATTTTGGCAAACTGTAAGCGGAAGCGCAATGTTATGTAGCATTTACCATAGTTTGTTATCATTGTGGTTGTTGTTGTTGTTATTATTATTATTGTTGTGAAATGTAACCAAGTGAGGCAGAGCAGAAGAAGTACAAAAGTATGAAATTAAATAAGAGAAGAAAAGCGAAATCCGTTCGTTTGTCGAGTTAGTTAAAGGGAAACGCATTAAAGTGCGCAAAGTTGTAAAAAGTAATGTTAAGCAAAAATGGGAAAAGTTTCCATTCTCTGTGGGCGTGTGTGTGTGTGTGTGTATTTGTGTTATTTGACTCTTCCCTGCCCTCTCTCAGCCACTCACCACCCCTTCCATCGGTTGTCTACCGACATATGCATGCACTTGCGATGGTAAGTAAACCTCAGAATTTTTTTTTATTTGAACTCTTGTTCAGCGCTTGCATTCTTGCCAAGTATTAGCACCGATGATAATGAGGGAGAAGGAGTGTGGTGGTTTTTTCTATTGTTGGCATACACGAAAATTATTACTTTTTACTTTATAATTGAAAGTTATTGACTTTAGATTCCTCCATACACACACACACACACACAAACACAAAGGCAAAAACATGGATAATCATAATCGATGCAACAACTTGCCGAATTGTCCCCTTCTGAGGGCACAATGTACTTGTACAGTAACGAAGTGGCAGAAAGAGTAGAAGAGTATAATGTACAATTTTTTCAATTATCTCTCATTACTCCAGAGACTTAAAGTTTTCACATTCATGATGAAATTATTTTTGTGCTTATGCAATCTAAGTAGGGCTTGGGATGGCAGAGGGAAGAAATTTGTTATTTTCGCTGGATATTCTTTTCAGACTTTTTTTTTCATACATGAAATGACAAGTTGATCCATCCATGCGATGCCCTCCCTGCAAAACAATTTCTCCACGGAATGTTTTTATACAAAATATTTGATAATTATAAATAATAAGTTTGTTGTGTTGTTATGTATAATTATTGTATTATTGTAGAGGGAAGAGCCCTGAGAGATAAAAAGAAAACCAGGCTCATGGGCTCCCAACACATTTAACAACTGCAGCGAATATGTTGATGCGATACTGGCCTTTATCTAACAGACTGGTAACAATATAAACACGAAAGTTGAGGTTGGTTCGAAAAACTTCTAAAACGACGAATGTAGTGATTTTTATTATAAAAATTTGAAAATTGTTACTTTGGATCAATATGGTAGGAAATGTTCTACGGAAAACTTTCGAAAAGCATCCCATAGAGTCTAAGCCACATTATCACACCTCTAGTTAAAAAAATAATAAAAATTACAAATTTTCGCGGCACGATTTGATACATTTTCAATAACGATGGTTTTGAATCAAAAGAAATCTTATCAGAATATCTTTATAACTGCGCCCCCATCAATATTAATGGGCAGGCGATATATTTATATGGACTGACGCGTAACTTTATTTACTCCAGTGGTGTGGTGTGTATAAAAATGTACTTGACATAAAAATCCTCCGGCGTTTATCATAACAATACATTGCATATACATTCTTTAATTAGTATGTGTGTGTGTGTGTGAAGGGAATTTTAATAAATCAACTTGCAACTCGATTTATTTTTATACCTTCTACAAAAATTTGTTATTCCACTTGCAATAACCAAAAACGTGGCATCTGAGACCCTTTATCTGCATCAAAAATTGAGTCGATCTAGATATGTACATACATATGCCATGTGTCTGTCTGTAATTGGCCTGCTCACAGTCTTAAATTTTGAGATATTGATCTGAAGATTTATACAAACACTTTTAGTTGGTACACGCAGGTCGGTATTTAAAATAGGCAAAATGGGTCAAAGGCCACGCCCACAATCTGCAACAAAAAATTAAATACCTATAAAGTTGAAAATTGGTACACAGATCCATAGATGTGAAAAAAAATGGACGTGGTCGGATAACAGACACGCCCTCAATCTGCCATCAGCGGAAAACTCGACTTTTACGTTAATACGTAATACATACATTAATGGAGGACGTTATAATGTATCTGCCACGCCCATCGTAAGTGTTTGAAATTTCGTTTTCTTTGTTGTTGTTACTATAAAAGCAATATCAGTAAAAGTATGTGAAACATGTTCGCATGTTATTCACACACATGCATAAACAAAACACCCAAACACGCATAAATCGTTTAACTAACCTGTTACTTTGTTCCGGGCTGACGTTAAATTCCAATTGTCCCAGTCATCAATTTCAGTGAAATTCGTATCGAACATTTCGCAATTGCTGTACTGTTGTGCGCCACGATTATTTCGATGCCTGCAAGTAAACGTAAACACAAACACAAGCCGAAACACAAACATAAACACAAACACAAGCACAAGTACAAATGAAAAGGAAATAAACAATCTACTGAATACAAAGCAGTGAATACCGAGTTTCCCTAGGACAGATGGTCATATTGTCACAACACCCCGTTAGCTAATAAATATAAAGAAAGAGAAAGAGGCAAAGAGAGAGGGAGAGAGAGAGTGCGTTGTAAACCAACGCATGTTACAACATGAATGCCTTAAACATATCTATCATACCATATATTATGCATATATGAGCGTTTGTGTATGTGTGCGATGACATTTATATGAAATGTAAATTTGAAAAATGAAATTTTAAACATCACATTCTTGACAATTTATTGTCGAAGAGCACAGCGTCATACAGTGTGTACAGAGAGAGAGAGAGAGAGACGCACACGAGCAAAGTGCAAGCAGAAATGCAGAAATGTACGAGAACACGCACACACACACGATAGCGTAATACATCAAACATTGACATGAATATCAAATATTTACATTATGTTACATTGCGTTTCTTTACACACAAACACTAACACGAACACATTGAAAAAGAGTTAAAAAGACCAAGTAGTGTCTTCCAGGCATGCAGCCGCCTATTAACATTTTTGGGGAGGAAATTTCTATTCAACAACGGACGAATAAATATTTGTTGCATCACCAGTTCATAGGATATCTTGTATATCTGAAAATTGGATCCGCAGTAGTTCCTTATTATCCCCCTACCCCATCGCTGAGCTACGTGCCTTGTCTTACCTATAGGTCTTCCGATTCTTTCTCTTCCCTCTTTCCATAACTTACGTGGGTAATGTGAGCTTACGCCATTCATCTACAGTGAAATTTGTAGCTTCTCTTCCCGGAACGGTGCACCAGTGATCGGGTACATTTAATGCCAATATAATATTCATGTATATCATGGAACCGGCCGCAGACAAAGCCATCACAAATATTATATTGTAGATGAGTTGAAATCGACCATGAATGCCGGCTCTCTCCATAACCAATTGAAACGGATCATCACCAACATCCTTATCCGGTGTTTTCATTTCATCTGTACTGCTAGGCTTCATTCTGCTTATATTTAGCCCGTTAATCACCTTGCAATTATGTTTCAGGTACAGGCATACATGGGCACAACATGCACTGAGGTCTACAATGAAAAAATTATATGAAAACTAAAAATCAATTCGATTCAGAATCTTGCAGGAATTTGAATTTGATTTGAAGCTTGGTAAGTAAGCAAAACTGTGCAATCGTAGGCGACTGCCATGAAGGGTTTATTACCGATTTCAGAAACGCATTTCAGACATTTTGACATGGACTAATTTGCATACATGGGCTATCTGTGTGGGGTTTCTGATGTAAGCGGGATGCCACACTTGGTGGCGCATTTTAATGTACAGAACATAAGGCAAACATACTTCGGGATACTTATGTTTTTTTATGTTTTTTTGCAGATTATTGGGGATGGTGGTGGTGGGCGGGCGGGCATTATTGCGCTCATTGCAATTTCTTAATACACAAGTTCTTTACCTGTTACATACCACGCATACACATGTGCGCAGTGCGTAGCGCCTCAATATGTATTCAAATTAATTTATTCCAATTGGTTTCCAATCAGTGCACACTTATAGATGTTAATGTAAAGTGACCACAAAGTGGTTTTTAGATATTCTGTGGTTGCTTATACGTAAATTGTAATATTCTTCATTGAATTTAAATTCATTTGCACACACAACATCCATCACTCCTTTATGGAATTTTTCATTTCGTCCTTGTGTTGTATTTTTCGCATAATTATTATATTTAACAAACAATTACAATTACTGTTGTATCTACTTCAAGTTAATTCATTACTATATAGCAGTAAGGTTTAATTTTTATGTACAGACACACTAAAGTGTAAATTATTCAATTAAAATTTTCAGTTGGGATGTTTTCTTAAAGATAACGATAGCGAAAGCACTGTGTGTGTGTGTATGTTATGTATGCTATGTATGTACGCCAACAATTACACGACAACAACAACAACAATTCTTTTTATACCTCTCACTTTAGTGATGAGGGTATATTGAGTTTGTTTTTCCGTTTATAACGTTCAGAAGGAGGGCGTCAGAAACTCTACAAAGTTTATATATTTTTGATCAGCACCAAACACTGAGTCGATCTAGACATGTACGACTGTGTGTCCATGTGTCTGTCTGTTTTTAGCATTTTCACGGGCATACATTTTGAGATATTGAGCTAAAATTTTGTACAGACACTTTTAGTTTTTGCAGATCCCACAGATCGCTATTTATAAAGAGCAAAATCGTCCGATCATGATCAAAAATTTATATATCTGTATATCATAAATGTTTATCTATGAACTTGAAATATTGTGCCCACATTTGTAGTTTTCCCATCCATCGATGTGCTAAAAGCGGGCGTGATCGAATAACAGACACAATTACACAAAAAACCTAATCCACCCAAATCCCGATTTACAAGCTGATACGTAACGCATACAAACATTAGTTTACGCATTATTAGTGGGCGTACCTGCCGCGCCCACCGTTGTAGATGTGGAGAGTGTTTAGGATTGGGCCTTAAGCCGAAATTAGTTTTCTTACTTGTTTTTAATTTCAAAAAATTTTTCTTTTCAGCGACGAACTGCTTTTTTTCCTTGCAAAACTAAAACTGACCCGAATTAGTATAAATTTTATCAACTGTTCATCCTAGGGCTGGTTAGGAAAATAAACTAAGTATGTAAGTAAGATAACTGCAATATTTTTTTATTACGCTGATAAGAAAGTTAAATCTTTAATTGTTTTATTATAAGTTTAACACTTGCAATGTACTACTCAGCCAGTTGTAAAGTGTAAAATGAAATCAAAGTTGGTTTCTCAAGAAAATTACATTTGGCTTAAGCCAAATTTTAAATACCCTCCAGATCTACATACCAGGTGGGCATGGCAGATCCACGATTACATTCCCTATTATTATGTATCAGTTTGCATGCCCAGTACAGTAGCAGGAAACACATGTCTAAGTCGACTCAGTTGCTGATCCACAATGTACCTTGCAATGACACACTTGGTATACCTTTTATCTCATGTGTATGTGGAAACTATACCAATAACTATTTCCTTAATAAATGCGTGTAATGAAGAGTAGGCAAAAATCGAAGCATAATAATTGTTAAAATATGTACGCATTTGGCGTTCAAACTGTAGCAAAAATTCTCCTTATTGGATGTGTTTTTTTTTTTTTTTTGGTTAAATAAAGACCCACAACGTTTTAATGTAACGTCTTTAGCCGCACTTAATACGAAATATCCTCAATCTTACGAAGGCGATGTAATTAATCGCCCAACTGCCAAGTATATGAAATATTGTGAAAGGTACTACCCACCCAAGGTAGGTCAACGGTCAATACGTATGTATTATCTTCGCACTTGAGCATTCAATGAAGATGCTGCATCATCGTATATAACGTTCATATTTATGTCTGTTTTTTATTCTCTTATTTTTCATCTCCGCATGGCCGTTCGGCTGATTGCATATATTTGCTTTATTTATTTAATTAAAAGATCATTACACCCAGAGTGTCCGCACAATAAGCAAATCTATGTACAATATTGTTACATTATCACTGTCATCATATCATATCAATATTTACAACAATTTAAAGCACTTGTTATTGTTTCGATTACATATTACGATTTTTACAAATTTTTCTGTTACTTTATCATGATTTTGATTTCGAAAAAAGAAAAAAAAAATGATAACTTGGTTTCAAATTTAAACCTCTAACTGACCGCAAATTTAATCGAGTATATACACAAACACACGTCAGCACACCCGAATACCCCAACACGTTGTAAACAGCGGATAACGTCTGTCGTGAGCTAAAGTGTAAACTATTATAATGACAGCAAAGGAACACTGTCTGCCGATAACAGACAGCCAGGGAAAGTGTATCAAGTGAGTTAAAAACAAAAAAACAAAACAAAACAAACACAATTTGTAAAATTTAAAGCAATAAACTAAACTAAAACAATTTAACTATTTAAAGAGCAAGTGATATGGGAAGACAAGTACGTGTACTAAGTAGATTTACTCATTTATTCGTTTGCTTACCCTCCGCAATACTAAGTTAATTATATTATAATTTCATTTGCAAAGTTGTTTGGAAGGTTGTTCTAGGAAATCCGTAAAATATTTATTCTACTTCTCACCAGCTTCAAAATCGGTGTCTATTTAGGCTGACAATTATGTATCCGTCAGTTTTTTAAATACGTACGGATACGAAGTAGGCACAACCGCAACTGGCGATAATGTCTTACATCATAGCTACCTAGAAAGGTAAAATTTGGTACGGGGATTAATATTTTCTCTGTTGAAAATAGGACCAGCACCTGTTGACAACGCGCCTCATTCTTAAATATTTGTTAAAACAATGTTAATTTTTCACAATTTCTAACATTTTCATTCCATTACAGCTTTCAAATATAGTCAAAATGAAAATAAAATTCACAATGTTGAAATATATATATATGAAGGGTATGCCAAAAAAGGCTTCCGTCTAGACCTTTCACTTGTTCTCTTCTTATAAATATACACATTGTTATTATACCCTGCGCCACTTGCGTCAGAAGGTTTATTAACGTTGTGCGGATATTTGTAATTTCTAAACGGCAAATGCCACACCCAATTTCATTTATACTAATCGATTTAGCATTAAAATCTGAATCGATTCCGCCTGTGTACAGGCTACAGGACGCATTTTTTGAGATATTTCAATGAAATTTCGTACAAAGAAATGTAATGGCCCAAAAGGAACACCCTATTGAAAATGGGCAATGGACCATTTTTGGAACCCCTCATATAAGGCCCTATTGAAATGGAAGTTTTTGTATAGCAAAAAATCGCAATTTTTAATAGTTTTTGACAAAAATGAGTAAAGAATAGTTAAGTAGCATAAGTTGGACCCGATCGGTATATTTTTAGAACCTCTTTACATACGATGATGTGAAATAGAGTAACTTATGCAGATAAAACTAAACTAAGCTTAAGAAGTTAAGTGGTGTAGGGTAATAAATGGTCGGTCGTGACCGACTATGATATGTTCACTTGCTGTTGAAAGAAATACATATGCAAATATACATTTACTTGGCTACGCTTTATGTTCAAGCTTATGTTTTCGTAAGGAGCTTATTGGCACATATATTTTCTTATTAAGATAACATTTTATATTGTAACTACGTATGCACGCTTTGTTATTATCTTTTGACGAATTTAAATGATCACTGATTACACCCACAACCTTGAGGTAGGGGCTGCACTCACTTTGTCAACAATTGTGTAACATTTAGAAGGAGGCAAGAGGGACTCTAAAAATATTTAAAATTCTTGATCGACAGGAAATTCTAAATCATATTTGTCTGCAGTCTAGTTGCCTTTTCAACGGGTCATATAAATTGAGATATCGATTCCAAATTTGAAAGAAATTGGAAATTGGTAGCCCTTGTACGCAGTTACGTGATATTGACACTTAAGCAAAACCTAAAAAGCTAAACTACCGATCTTAATCGAAATGTATGATAGCAGTCAAGCAACAGCGAAAAATGGAAAGGGTCATATAATTCTATATGAATTATGTATCGAATGAAAATACAATTCTCCGAAATTTTTGCTGATATTTACTTCGATTTTATGTATTTATTTATTCATTAGGTAAATATGACCAAACACACATTTGAAATAAAACAAGTAAAAATGTTATAGTCGATCAAGTACGATCCTTTAATACGCTGCATCTGCCACATAAATTACTTTGTGAAATATTATTATATAAAACGAGGTTCTAAAAATAAACCGATCGCAGTTTTCGCAGTAATCTACATTGACGGACGGACATAAAAATTGGATTTGGTTAAATCGATTCATATTCTTAACTTAATATACCCTCTTACCATATGTGGTGTAGGGTAAAAGAACAAATTTGACTAGTCTGGTACTACCTTGTATATATATATATATATTTAAAGAAAATGTATTTTTACAAACTTAACGCGATTACTTGAATCATATAATGAAAAAAGATAATAATAATCGGTAACATCATTACAAGAAAAATGAAGCACGCGTGTTGAATAATTCTTACTTCGCATAGAAAATTGAATGTTAATAGGTTTAAAATATCGAGCAGGTCCCAAGTTAATTTCACCAACAAAAAAGGGTGAAACAATTTCTCTCTTTATTAGCTTTATAATTAAGTGCTGATCTTCTTTTTTAAAGCAAAGCAAAGAAATATCAATAAGTTTTATGAGGAAGAGTAAGAGTGAGGTCCCATGCAAGACCGCGTAAGGCAAAAAGACGAAACTGTGACCATCCCGTCGATGCATACTCAACAATAGGCCGGTGTTTTCTATTTCTGTACAACTGTATGGTGATAAGTGACAAATTATATAATGAAAATAAAAAAATATACGATCGCTGGCAGGGCTGGAACCGGAGTCGGTTTCGAACATCCGCCCTGTAAAATGACACTGATAATGACGGCTTTTCCTGCCATTTTGACCGTTGTAAAAACCAGAAGGGACCCTCACCTAAACACTACCTGTGAAATTAATTGTAAGGGGTGCGATTTCTACCGCATCTAAAGAAAAAACAGTGACAATTGGGGTGGTTACTACCAAAACAAAAACCGTGCCGCCTTCAGACATATCACATTTGATAAACAAAAGAACCTAATGAAGTTACAAAACCTAGGTCATCGGAGCAAAGTTTGTTCATCTTAGGAGGATGTTTCTGAACATGCAAATAAGGAAAATCATACGATACTTTTTAAATTTTGCGGAATCGTTCTTCTGTGTGGGTATTCAATATTGGAAAATTTATATGAATTCACTAGTTTTTCATTTTGAACTAACTACATATATAACACACATTTGTAGGGGCGCCTATTAAATTGGACTTGCACTAAACCCTTTTCCAACAAGATCATAGTTTATTCCAGAAATATTTTTAGAAATTTGATTTTGAGTTCCACCATGCGATGCCTTATAAAAATATTTTGCAGACTCTTACATTTCTTAGAGATTTTAAATGAGCACTTTTGTACTTGTAGTGCCCATCCCTGCCACAAGTATAACAATAATAATGGTGTGCGTTTTTAAAGTATCAAGAAAAAATGATGGGATGCATGGTTTTAAATGAACTTGAATAAAAAATAAAACAAAAATAAAATAAAATTCAATTTGTGTAAGTTGCGGATACCATGCGATAAATTATCGCGCCCATATTTTTGTCGCCGTATTTGTACGGCTGGATGCTTTTATTGTGGAATGTTCTGTCCAATTAATTTCGTTAAGAAATTATGCACGCAAGTAAAATATATACTTTGGCCAGATCACGTACACACGTGTACATGGTAAAAAGGAAGAGCACTATCTTCTTGTTTGTTCCTATCATGTACACGTTACGTAATTATGTTGTAGTCACAGCATCATCACAATGATAATACAATAACAATGTTTGGCCGGTTGAATTTTATTTAATGGAATTTTTCAAGGCGAATGATATTAACTTTATTTATTATTTAATGGCATACAGTACGAATGCGTGCGAATAACACTTGTAGATATGTATTTATTATCATGCACTCGCATTTGTTTGTTTGTTCGTATTTGCACAGTGTTGCTGAAACAAATATTCTTGAAACGTATTAAAAAGTTTTTCTTTATCAAGTTAAAGATAAATAATAAGGTATATATAAGGTGGAGCTGATTTTCTTTACAATTTGGTAAAACTGCGGTTGGTTGACCGCGTACCGTGGTATATGATAAAAGTAGTTTGCATTAATTGTCCGTCGGTCCATGTAAATTTTTGGGCAAGCTTAAGGTCGTACAATTTTTGAGATACTACTATGGAAAGTTAATTACAGTCCGATTTAAAATGGTTCGGACCACTAATTGTAGTTGTGAGACTGAGTGCGGCAGGGTGTTAAGTGGTCGCTTATAACCAACCAAAATATGTTCAGTTGCACCAACACATATTTGGATATATTTGTTAAAAAAAAAACCTCATCAAAAGTAGTTCATCTAGGTCCTGTGGGCGGAAGGTAACAGGACCTATTAGGAAAGTAAGGAAAGCAGCAGCAACCAAATTAGTTTTTGTACAAACTATCAACACCTCAGCAACACTTTTAAGCAACACTGTAATCGTATGCTTTGTACGAATGTGAAGGAAATTTATTTCTTGTTTAATTTATCGACCATAAGAGACGATATTTACTTTTATATCATAAAGGACTGCGCGAATGGCTGTGCAAACAGAGGCGGTGCTTTTAAAGAATATAAATAAAACATAACTGGATTAAAAAAATGGAAATACCTATAAAGTGAAAAAATTGATGAGTATGAATTCCGCAAAGAGCTCTCACATAAAACTGAATCAATATATCAAGAGAGGCGCGAGTATATCAAAAGCACATTTAGCGATAATACGTACTTGTGTACAAATACCTTGAATGCTATTATAGTTTGCTACGAGTATAATTTAAAGAATAAATCGTTTCCCTGTTCATTCATGAGTTTTTGTGCAAGCAGTGCAATATATTTTAAAGTCAGAAGAGAGCGATTCCAAAAAGAAGGTACATCGTATCGCTTTATATAAATAAACTTTGCTTTTTGCGCCCCATTGTCCCATCTACACGTTCGCATATTCCATACATTCCTTCTTGCCTTCCTGCCCCTTCTCCCTTTCATCGCAATCAATCACATTTGTATTGAATTCCCCCATTATACATTCTCCAAATGACAATAACTCGCATACATATAATATTTGTTTTGCTATTTCTATTGAACTGAGATTCTTGTGGCATTCCCGTTCTTGGTGACCCATAATTTTCAAAAAGTAAGGAAAACGGAAAAAATTTCTTTCGATTGAGTGCAAATAAAAGTAAAATGAAACTGCGGATGGAAGAATAATACAACAAATAAAAAAGTCAGTTGTGAACGCACTTTCATTTGTAGCAGAAATAGAGGACAAGGGGATGTAATATATTCTGCAGGAAAGTATGTGTGTTTCACATAAGATGTTTTTCTCGAGTGAAGAGTTTTGGAGAGAGCTGGATAATAATAAAACACATTGTATACTGTAGTTTATTTGAAACAAAATGAAACTATGCAAGTAGCTTCAATAGATGCCATCTGAAGGTGGATTCAATCCTCGCTTTGCCAGTGTTGGCTTTTATTTCAATGATTTTAGCTTTTATGTTGAATTAATAAACAATTAATTTAAAATTAAAGTGAATGAATGTCTAAATTTTTCTTCATTACTTTTATTTAATGGTTTGTAAATTTCAGGTTAACAACCGCCGTCCTGCACCAGATAAAGGATGTATTAACTTCGTGCGGGTGTTTATACCTCTTTGAAGGCATTGAAGAAAGGCTCATCTTCCATCGATTCAGAATCGATCTTTCTGATTCTGTCTATCTGTAAAGTTGTACTTTTTGAGATATTCTTACCATATGTATTATTAAATTGTGAGTTTCTTCGTGTTTCTATTGCGCCCACTTTGTAATGAAATTTGATTTCGTAACTCAATTTTTGTGACTAATAGAGATATTTTTATTGATTTTGGACGTGGCTAGCGTTCGGAATCGATCAGTTTTGTTACCACTTTTAGTCTAGAATTTGGTGAGATCTAATTTGGAGAGGACCAGTTTTAGAATATCTCTCGCTATGGCGATTTTTCATGAACTGTTAGACTGTTATACTACATCGGCCTTGCATTCACTGATAAAACTTCAAAAATGATTTCATAGATGGAATGTTGAATGTTTCGATTTATTTATTTATTCAAAAGTACTCTCATTAAATCCATTTGCCATGTACTCGTTTAATAATTTCCCATTTATATAATTCTTACTTACGTGTCACTTTCATTTTTCATGCTAAACAAAAAAAGAAGAAAAAAACACAGACTTTATTTCATTTCACTGCGATATGTTCACAATTTTCCATTTATTTGTTCGATTTTTTGTGTCTGTCCCATTTTATACTATAGATAATTATTATTTCGCGTAGTCACAGTGTGTGTATAATGTTTATATAATTTGTATGTTATGGAAATACTGATGTTTTTATAAAAATTTTTTCGGGATAGTTTATTTTTTACCAGACACAAAGGCATTTATACATACAAACCTGTGGATATATTGATTTAGCTAAAAAAATTATGAAAATAAAAAGAAAAAATCATACTTTCGGGTAAAACATTTTGGCCTCCGGCTTATGGTACACAGTAGATATCAAATCACATTTTCTCTCCGTTTTGGTCATAACTCGTTCGCTAACTCATTGGACTGTATGAACGGTTGTCTGGGTGAACGCAAGTCATACATACAAATTCAGAGCAGTTATGTACATAACAACATAGTATATCTAATAAGTTAATGTTATGTTTTGTTTTTTATAATTTCGCTGTGGTTCACGTCTACGTTACGATTTTGTTTTGTTCGTCTATACGAGAAGTTTGAATAGAGTTTTGTATTAAAATAGTTTTGCGAAAAATTTTCCATTTTTTATTTCTTTCTTAGCACTTTTTCGTCGGTGTTCTATTTTAGCCACATTCGTCTATTCATGCGGAATGAACGCAACACAGTGAAAAAGTGCGATTGAGAGAGAGGGGGAAGAGTGTCTATATTGATAATATTTATACCCTGCACCTCTTGTGGGTAAAAAAAATGGTAAAATAAGTTTGTGCGGATGTTTGTAACTCCTAAGCGGCACATGCCACACCCACTTTCGATTCAGGATCGAAATCTGAATCGATTTAAGCATGTCCGTCTGTCCATTGGCGACATTTTTTGAAATATGTCCATGAAAGGTACAAAGTAAAAGGACATTTATGAGCCCAAAAAGAAACCCTATTGAACCTAATGAACCGATTCGAACCATTTTAGGAACCCTCCTCATATAAGGTATAATTATAATGGAAGTGTTTATTTGGCAAAATATCGAAATTTTCAATATTTTTTGACAAAAATTGTTAATTAGCATAATATTTGGATACGACCAACCTATTTTTAGAACCTCTTCTATTACGATGACATGTCACAAAGTAACTTATATGACAGATACAACTACACACAAATTAATTGTAGCATAATTTAAGGAGCTAAGTGGTGTTGAGTATTAAAGGGTCGGGTACCATTCGACTTGTTGTTGTTAATAAATTTTACAATTTCATTTTATATTGTTTGTGTGGTTGGTTGTGTATAAATGTTAATGTTCTTTTTATTGTTGCAGAGTGTAATTAATCGAATTATACTATTTAAAAAGAAATATCGCTAAGAGTGTATTGTTTTTTAAGCTTTTTTCGGTTACTTTTATTTTTCGACACAACGTGTGACGTTATGTCGATGTTGCTTAAAAGGTTCTTTTTTTTTTTTTGGTATCTTGCACCACTTGTGGCAAAACGTGTATTAAGTTTGTGCATTTGTTTGTAACTCCTCAACGGCAAGTGCCACACACACCTTTAATTATTTTACCATGTCCGGCTGTCTGTCCATTAAATTTATGCACAAGCTGCAGGACGCATTGTTTGAGATATTTCGCTGAAATTCGGTTTAAAAATATACATTCGCCGAAAAAGGAACTCTATTGAAAATGGACCGAATCGGAGCATTTCTGGAACCCCTCCCCATATAAGTTCCCATAATAATGAAACTATTTATATTGCAAACATTATAGCAACGTGATGTAAGGTATTGAACTGTCGAGCTTGACCGAATATATCATGTTTACTTATTTTTATTAATAGGACGATTTTTTTTAATTGTTCACACATTTTAGGGGATATTTAAAATTTGTATTTTGTTTTTTATTATTAGTGCTAATGTTGTCGTTATTGTTTTTATTATTTACAGAAATTCATTATAATAAAATTCAATTTATTTCTTTCTTGTCTTTTTTTTGGAGAGAATAAAATATTTTTATTTATTTATTTATAAATTTTTTTGTCTATATCCTATATATGTACATAATCTTATAATTTAGATTTTTTTTGTAATTCATAATTATTTATTTATATAGTGTTTCAAAAAAATTTAATATTATTTAAAGTGTTTGCGGTAATGTATGACCTTTTTGTTGTTGTTGCGTTATGGTTTTTTCATAAATTACCTTCTAATTCGAATATAAAAACAAAAACAAAAGCAAAAACAAAATAAAAACAGATTATTCATTAATTTATTCTGTTTTTTGTGCTTTTGTTTTTATTATTGTTGCGATATTGTTTTATTCCCTAAATGATGTGTGAAAATGTGTGCAATAATTGCTGACTTTTGTTTCCATGCATTACGACATTTAATTAAATTCATTTTAGAAATTATACGCTCTAATTATTCCTTAATACGATTCATAAAGAAAAAAGATTCATAAATAAATAAAACAGTAATTTGTATTGAATTAATTTTATAATATTTTCCAACAAATAAATAATATTTGGTGCCTATTAGCAAAAGGCATAATAGTCGAAATACTTATTTACGAAAAACGTAAATGTGATCACTTTGTGTGACTCTGTTTATAAGCGGACACATGGATGACTGACCGAGTTTTTAAAAATAAATACATTAACGGATTACGATGTCATTTCAGCGCTTTACTCTGTCTAGCTGCTAGTGTGTTAAACGGTTCTTCCTTAACCAGGAATTCTTCCCTAAGAAATAGAGCCGCACTCTTCAATTCTACACTTGAACATTTCAACAAGTCGCTTCAAATGGATGTACACACATTTGTACTGTTATACATACATATACAAGTATATGCATGGAAGTTATTTGTGTCTTAATCACATATATCGGATACTTTAGTGTTTTTTATTGGATCTGTGAGTAATTCATTTAGTTTGAAAGTGTTTCCAATCCATTTGATTATAAAAACAGCGTTTAGCTTTAGCTCTTTAAAAATTATTGTATAAGAAACTTTAATAAGTTGACACCTAGGGCTTCATATCTCAAAATGAGAACTTGCACCACTTTCACACCAAACGGCTCATGTATAAGATAAATTTTACCTCGTCTAAAAATCACCAACTTCCATTCCATGAGAGTAAACGGTAAACGAGCAAGTACCTTAGAAGGGCGTCTGTGCGCTTTTGCTAAAATTTTAGAAAATACCGCTATAAACAAACAAAAAAGGCTACATTTTGACCGGAAAAGCCTCATTTCCGCTTAAACTAAAAGTGTTTACAAAATTTCAATTCAGTGGCTACATTTTTGCGACCTAAGTCAACTTTTATAATTTAATGCTAACAAAAAGTATGCAATATATACTTAATGGAATTCCTTAACTCTCCGTCTAGGAGTTGTGGCAGGTATAAACACGTTCCTTGGTATTTCCGTTTCATTCTACTTGATTACATGAATGTAAGCGAAAAAAAAATCGATAAACTAATGCAAGCATTCGTGCACAAGTTTGTTTAAATAATAGCAATTTATGTCTGTATGTCCATGCTGTGGAACTTTTATGTTGAATTTTTTACAATAATCGTTATATAACTATGAAACTCACTGGCCTGGCTTGTTAACTAGCTTAACTCTCAGAACTTTTCCACATTTCCACAGACACTCGCACGCACACACATCCTTCCCTTTTCTTTACTTTACTTTATAAGTTTAATCAATCATTTACACTCACTTCACACTCATACGCACTTAGTTTTCACATGCATACAAATATACAGTTGTTGGACTTTTCCTTTCGTTCTAATTTTTATTCCGTCCACAAAAGCTGGGGGTATACTAAGTTTGTCATAAATTTTGAGATATTAAGCTGAAGTTTTGTACTGAAAACTGAAAAAAAACTCATACTCAGCGTAAAACTGGACTTGCAGGATAAGATGTAATACGTACACTATTAGAGCGTGTAATCATATAACTGCCACGCCAACTGTTTGCATGTAAATGTGGAGGATATTTAAGATGTGGCCAAAGCCACATTTAGTTTTCTTACTTGTTAATTACTATAATGTTTCCTTGCATTCTAATGTACACAGAAAGAAAGAGAAAACAAAAACCTACATTTTAAATTCGTCATAACTTTAGCTTATTCTTCTTGTTCTTTACGTTAATTGGATTCGCACTAATTAAGTTTTCTTTTGCAATCGCTTTCATATGCTTGTCATGCAGGATGATTGTATTTTTGAATTTTAAATGGCCGTGCGGTGGAAGCTTAAAATATTTTTTTTTTCACGACACTTGTCATTTTTAAACGTATTACTTGTCCTAATATATTCACATGTATGTATGTGCATGTTGTTAATATTCTACAATAAATTTTCTTTAATTAATCGCTAAACACAAGGTTCCATTAAATATTGCTTTTCGTACGTTTTTATGCCAACTTTTTTATTGTTCTTCATCCGAAACTAGTTTGATGCTGCTCATAAAGTTGATTGCTTCTTATATGGTACAGGGTTTATTAAATGTATGAACTTTCAAAGAGCCACTCCCACTTGTTAATATTATAGCAATTGTATCGCTTTCAGAATTTCATTCAAAGTCTCCATTTGTGCTTTTGTCTTTATGTGTAATTTTTGACTCAAACTAATTTCAAAACTATTATGAAGCCTTAGAATAATATCCACTATCCAACTTAATGTAACCAACTCTAGGAATATCAGTCCAAAAAACTAAAGATACTGCCGCAATTGTCCAATAACAGATACATGGATACATGGACTGATAAAGAATTCAGTGTTGATGCTACTTGGAGATGCACGCAGAATAAAAACTTAGTCCCTTTTATCGCTCATTTCATGCGGAATAGATAAATGTAAAAGGAGAGATGATTAGCTTATCTTTTTTAGAAGAGAACCCAACACAAATCAAAGTGCTACAGTCATTCAACTGGACCCTACACCACTTAGTTTCAACCCTCACTGCATCCAAGTAACAATGATTCAAAATGTGCATAAATCATTTCGGGCCAAATATTTATAGGAAGATATATCCGATTCAGTCCATAGTTAGGCCACATAATTTTTAAGTGGAGCACATTTATTGTTATATTTGAATATTAACCACCGTAGATCATTAACATGCAATGACGCTATAAATTAAGACTAAAGTGAGTGCACCCCCGATGGTGGATATAAAAATCTCAAAATTGCGAACTTTTGCTGCATAACGCATCAATTTAAAAAGCTTTAAAATGGAAGGGGTTCCTACATTTGGGTCGATTGAGTCCAAATTATTCAATAAATAGCTGATCAACTATTCTTTACAAATTCTTACGAAAAAATATTCAATTTTGCGCATTTTCGTCCAACAAAGAATCCATTTTAAAATAGAACGCTAAAAGCAGTCTAACATAAATTACATGGACAGACAGATAGACGGATATATATTTAAATCGATTCAGAATCGAAGTGACCCTCACAAACGGTTGTTGTTACTTAAATTACTCCTTTTTACAAGTGGTGTAGGGTTTATAAGTAAATAAAAATTTCCAACCCATCGATTAACCTACTGTTGCATTTTCAGTTCTTGCATTCCGACCAAATGGTAATTCCCACAAATGATATATAAGGCTGAGTATGTGTATGTGAAACTGTTTATTCGACAAATAGGAATCATTACCCTATCAAATGCAATCACTGGTTAAATCATCTGGTCTCACCAGTAACTGTATTATTTTCATGTTGTATATTGGTCTATTGTTGTTTGTTTTGTTGTAGATGTTTGTTTATAAAAAAGTTTCAGTTCGTTGTGTAATTACTGCTTACTTAACTACGGTCTTGAATAACTTGATTTTTATTCAATTAAATTTTATTTAAGTAAATAACTTGACAAAAATTTTTACTTAAACTAATTGCAGACTTTTTTTTTAAACAAAGAAACATATAATCAAGACAATCTAAGAACAAGGAAAACTTCTAGAAGTACGTACATATATTACAATATAAAAGATGCAAAATAAAAGAGCCGAGCGGGGGAAGGAGGGAGCAGCTGGCAAGGATTTGCGTTTGTATTTGAGTTGAAAACATTGTTGTTAAGTCAACTTCTGGTTGCATCATTTATTTATTATGCGATGCAAATATTGAAATTGTTTTGTGTTTGTGCTATTGTTGTTAACATATACCATTAAAATCTTACAATAATTGGACGTACGAGTATATATATATGCTGACGTATCACACAACTTAAGTTTGCCAGTAAAAAACGAAAAGCAAAAGCAAAAGCTTAAGAATCGAATGTGACCAATGCGAGTTTTAAGGACGTGAAAGGTGCTTCCACCGATGCTTACTCTTATTTCGTCTAATAAATAAAATTTACTAACTTTACTAGAGAGCGTAGTACTTAGAGGGAGAGGGAGAGCGAGAGAGAGTTTATAATAATATTTAAATTATTTACAATGGAAAAATAATTGTAAATAACTTTGAGCATTTTCAAGCTTAAAATGTATTGCGTGGGTTGTTCAGGTTTAAGGATAATACATACATATGCGTTTGTTGTTATTGTAATCGTAAATGCCATCACCTGAGAATTTTTGTAATGATTATAAAAAAAATTAAAATTTTTTCTTGTAATTATAACGTACACGAGAGGAAGTGTTGATTGTTGGTTGTGAGGGGGGGAGGGAGGGGGTTTCTTATTTCTTGGACTTCATATACAAACACTAAGCTAACTTCTATCTTATCTTCGTATACATATAAAAAAAAATATATATAGAATTGTCGGAGAGTAAATTAAAACATTTGGGTGGGTGGTTAGCTATGTAATGTATACCGTAAATATAAAGAATTCTCTATTTAACGAATCACAGCGTTTAAATTGTTGTTATTGTTGTTTTTTAAATTAATGTAAAATAAAAACTACAGAAGAGTCTTAACGTAACGTAAGTCTCTTGTGTAATCCTTGGACGATTATTAAATGATAAGCATAAGGAATAATACAGATCGTGTTGAAACATACAATACTTTTGGCCAGCACGCTAATTGCAGCGTGTGTGGGGCGGTTGTTGGTGCAGTTGGTTCGTTGCTTCGCCACAACATAATACGGGGCTATTCTTCGTCTGCCATTTCCTCGTGGCAACCGACCGACGCTGCACTATTCGTCGTGGCTGCTTTACGTAAATGATTACGCAACATGGCCAGATTACGATTTGTTGGTAGATTATTTGTGATCCCCGTTGTGGCAGGCAAGCCGCTATCATTGGCAGTGGTGTTGGTAGCATTATTAAAAACAATTATGGTGGATGGGTTGGATTGGCTGGAAGTACCGTTTGTATGAGACAAAGTGGTGGAGGCATTTGCGTCGTCATCACGGATCAACGTCATATAGTTGTTGACTGTGCTCGCATTGAGATCATTTGAAGCGACAGATGTTGTGGGTGAGATGGCCTCATAATTTGCAACACCACCACCACCACCTCCAGCGCCAGTGCCAACGCCAACGCCTACACCTCTGCCACCGATAACACTATCACCAAGTGTCGTATGTGTAAATTGTACGCCCAGCATTAGTTCTCGAGCGAGTATGGTGGGTAAATGTTAAGAGCTGTTTTTCAAAGGGCCAGAAGACAATGAACTGCTACTTACGCCTGAATCGCTGGACTTCTCACTAAGGCCACCACCTCTTGTCAACGTATCGTCGGCCCCATGATTAATGCCCAGCAATGATTTTTTGCCCACTCTCGAACTCATGGTAACACTGCTTTTGAATGGATTGTCTTTTTGTCTTCTGGCACTTTCAACGCGCTTCATGATTTCGGTTGAGCACTTGCTCACCACATCGTCCAAACTGTTGCTGTCATCGGTGGAAGCGAGTGTTTGGGTTGGCGTCTGTGATATTGGTAATGGCGATCCCTCATAACAACCCGAGTCTCGGGGAAAATGTCTGCGGCCAAACGGTGAAGTGCCACGTTTTTTATTAACATTATTCAAGCGAGTCTCATCGTTCTCTGAACTAGAGCCAGCTATATCACCATTCGAACCTATTCGTGGAAAACTAGTCGCTAAATGAATGAAATCGATCGACAACCGAAAACATAAACCACTCAGTATTGCACATTAATGGGTTTTGGTGTTTGGGTAAATAGATTAGAAAAATGTATGCACCTCGGGTGCACATTCAAACACCTATTCATACTTACATTCTAAATCATGCAACAGTTGCACAGCAGTTAATAATTTGGCACGATGTTCTGGATTCACGATACCCAAGTAGTCCAAATCACTTGGTTCCAATTCTTTAAATAGTTCCAAGTCTTCATACCTGTATTGAGGGGAAGAAAAGTTCATTTATGCCGATTAGTATTGTGTTGCTTAAAACGTTAGGAAACAAAAGCTAATTGCTTATAAAGGGTGACAGCTTTGCCGATCAATTTATTCACATCACCTGATTCAGGAAGCAATACTTACCCATTCAATACGAAAACCGATGTATACTCCTTCAGGCCGATACGCATAAGTAAATCCTCAACTGAATGTGGACCACTAGCCGTCATATGGCGAACACTGCCACCACCTACAACGGCCCCGCCAATCAACGATTTGCAGCTCGAAGCCGTTAAACCTTTATTATGCGAATATTTCAGTCGTTGATCTGGCATAACCTCAACATTGACAAACTTAAAGTGGCCCAGGCGACCGTGACAGCGACCTTTCCAAATACCTGAAGCGTTCATTGACAGCACATCAATAATGTCACCTTTCTGTTGTATGGCGTGTATACGAAAAAAGCGCAAACAAAAGCAAAAAATCAGAACAGAGAGTAAATGTTAAAATTCTCGTGGCGGTAACCGTATTGAGAAAAAATGCTATTTAGCATTTGCTTCCACGAAAACATGAAAACATCCATCAGAGTAGCAGTCGAGCGTGACATATGCGAAGAAGCAAGGCGTACAAGCACAACAAGGAACAGCGTGTAATTGCTTTGTACGAAAAACAGCAGACTACAGATTTGCTTCATTATTGTGAGGACACAATTTTTCGCTTCTTCATCATCTTTACTGTGTACACACTCATGCCCTTGCTGCCACATCGCACACTTGGATTGCTCTGCTGTTGTTTATTAATTGAACATATTAAGCTTTCATAGCATCAACTCACCTTAAATTTAAGTGCGTCCTTGTCATAAGCATTTGGCATACAGTCAACGAGAGCCTTGGCTTTGCATATTGCCATTGCCAATGATGCGCGATCATCGGTGGATATGGAGCTTTGTGGACTACCCGGACGTACCAACGCTTGAGTACCTGAATGCCGAACAGGAGACAAAAGCGCAAACACAAGTTCAAAACGTAAGTGCGTCAAATATTTTTTAATTAATTTCCTAAAAGGATATAAGTCCTTGCAAATTTTTTGTCAAAAATAGTTGATAAACAGAAGGAAAAACGATAAAAACGATGTATTTGGTGTGAACGAAATTTGAGGCACCCTTGACATTGATTCTAGTTTGCCCATGTTCCACACAACTGGGAGCAGAGTAAAAGTGATTTTTTTGTCTCCTTACATCATATTATGGAATGGATCAAAACAAACAAAACAACTCAACGGCGAAAAAAGGCGAGAGAGCCCATCGCAACAGCTGCGTGATAATAAGATTAATAACACAAATTAACACTAGATTTACAGATGTTTGTTGCTATTTTTACTGAAGTGAGTCAATTTGACTCATGCGAGAACATTGATGTTTGTTGCAAAGAAAATAGTTCCAAATCAACAATTTTTACATATATTTCTATTGTATGATTCTTGAACTTGACAATTCTTTCCTGCGTCAGTGGTACGAAATTTTTGTCATTGAAATGGAAGTGTTCTCGACTTCTTCTCTATATTTACTTCTTAGCTCTTCAGCCAATTGGGAAATAAAATGTTTTCTCGAAATATTTACGGTCAGGCCGTACTTAGTGCTATTATAATAGGTTTCATTAGGCTTGCTTTTATAAATGGTCGGGGTAAAATTCTCAGATTTATAAAGTTTTGTAGAAAATAATGTCATCTTATCTTTCTTAGCGTTAGCAATTTTTAGGTAATTCTTTTCGGTTTGAACGTACAGTGCCAACCAAAGTACTTTTCTTTGCACGTAACTTTTTTGCGAGGGAAATGCTTGTAAAAAAAATTATCTGTGGTAATATTTCGTCCACAACCCAATCAAATTTTTATGCCAAATTTATCCGGCTTATTCAGCATGTATTGCATAAACGGCATCTAGCTTTAGTAGGGAACAATTGCTCATCGATTTACGTCAGGTTTGTAATAAGCCTGGCTATTCTCTAAAAATTTAACGCATACTTTTGAAATCAGGGCCAATTTGTCTGTTTTTAGTCTTTTACTGCGTTCATTTTTTTTTTATCAAAACGTATGAACCGAAGTATTTTCACAAATGTATCTGTAGGCATTGTTTGGGCAAAAAAAGCCGGACCCCACTTCGCTAACCACATATATGAACACCTCACATTTTTTGCTTCATATGTTCCTCCAGCAAATAAAAGTGCAACAAAGGCCCACAACTTTACGAGCTTCATGTTCTGTACATGATTTTATGTATGCCATCATACTTCGTTAATTATCAAATTGAAAGCGGTATTTACCGAACCAAGCATAAAACGTCTTTTAGCACAGGCAGTTGGACCAGAGGCATCTTTGGATATAGAAGAGAAACAAATCACGTGCGACTTGATTGTTGCCCAGGCCGGATACGAGCCATAAATTTTATGAGTTATGCGAATGACTGTAAAATCTCTCTATGAGTCAAATTGACTCACGACCGTTAAAATAGGTATACTACATTCGATAACTCGAAATGGAGGGGTGTGCGGGGAAGAGGGATCGACTTTTACATATATTTCATTACATCAATAAAAGTCAACGTATGTTTTTAAAAATTAATATTATAGTTTTATATATATGTAGAAATTAAATTTTAAATGAGTCAAATTGGCTCGGTTCGTAAATCTAGTGTTAAATAATTTACATGACGAGTAAAGCTCAACGTGGAGAACAACAATTAATCAAAATTTGCAACTGAACAGGTTTGTGAGCCTCCGTATATGTAGCGTGTTAGGTTTATTTGTAGCAAAATCAAATTGCAGTTGATTTTGCTATAGTTGTTTCACCAACTTTTTTGTTTCGAGGAATGCTTGAATCACAATTTTCGTTCATTAATACAGCTTCGATATAAAAAAACAGTATCAGCAACATAAAAAGCAATAGCAGCAACAGCATCACTTAACATGCGGAAATTTCATAAAACACTTGTTTAGTCCCCTTCAACGTCAACTCTCCCCCTGCGACAACGTGATAAAGTCAGAGCCAACTGTACGTTGTCGTCGCCCCAAAAATGCACGTTAATGTTTCAAAGAGACAGAAAAATTAACAAATACTCTTTCAAAGGCTACATACATTATGTTAACATCAAAAGTACGCGAGTGGGATTGTCCACATGCACACACACATGCCACCGTCGTAAAATATAAAATTTGTATATGAACAGGTACATATATTTTTTATAGACTTCTGTGTGTGTTTGGGTTGCAGATGAAAATAATAATACCAGCATTTGTTATGTTGTTAATGTCGTTGTTTTTTATACCCTCCACATATGATGCGGCGTGATGGAGATGAATTTTTGAAATTGAATTCGGTTTGAAACACCCAGAAGAAGGCGTCAGAGATCCTATAAAGTATATATATATTCTTGACACTGTTTGTTTCTGCACGCATATAGCAATCTAAAGTAGGAAAAATGGGTCAAGGGCCACGCCCGCAATCGATTTGTCTCTCACAAAGATTGAGCTGGTGAGGTGTCAAACCTTTCATGAATGTGCCAAAAATGATTGTGGTCGCGTATGACAAACACGCCCACAATTAACTAAAATAGTCAGCGTAAAACTCAACTTGCAAGCTGATACGTAATGCACACTATTCGAGGGCGTAACAGTGTACCTACCATGCCCATCGTTTGTAAGTATATGTAGATGTGGAGGGTATTTCGAATCTGGCCCAAAACAAGTTTAGTTTATTTAATGGGTTTTTTTTATTAAATGCAGCATTAGTGCCGGTAATAAAAGCTACAAAAGCAACAACAAAAGTTTTTATAATTTGAATGTGTATACTTGCCCTCGTGTGTGTGTGTGGGTTTATTTGCGTTCGCATACCGGAAGCATATTAAAAATTTATTAAGTTTTCAAATTTTCCACAATTTTAACTCAAAAAACCACTTAAACCAACAAACAACAATAATAAAAACAACAAAAATTAAACGAAAGAAATCCACATGGCGAACCAATCAACCAATCAGTAAAAACCGATGCCATGCCGCGCCGACCACCAACTAGTCACTCAGTGGCTTTAACTGTATTATAGGCACACATACCATACATACATACATCCGCACATATATTTTGATTCTTATATTCTGCTCTAACAAATAAAACGACCATCTATCTCTCTATCTATCTATCTATCTATTTGAAGCTGCTAATAAACCATCACGTTTACTCTTTGGTATTTGATGGCAGTTGCTCCTTGGGTAGCCATGATCCTTGAAACTAAATTTGGTTCAAACCAAATTTTAAGTACCCTCCACATCTACATGCAAACGGTGGACGTGGCAGGTACATGATTAAGCTCTTTAAGAGTTATATTTAAGATCGATGGATGAGATAATTATAGACATACGCGCCTAGTTTCAAGCTCATAGTTCAATTTTTGTGGCAAATATAGAGATTTTTATAAGTTGTGGGCGTGGCTCTTCGCCAATTTTGACCATTACAAAATTTCAGATCAACATTTCAAAATTTACGACAGTGAGAATGAGACAGACACACGAACACACGGACATTCATTCGTTTTTTCTGGGTGTTGTAAGCGAAATGACAAACTTAGTATGCCCCCTACCTTATGTGGAGGATATATTAAAACATGTAAAAAAACTGCAGAATACACGGAAAAGAAATCACAATAAACAAATAAAACCGTCAAGCAACCCCCAAAAAGCAACGAAACTGGAAAGCATGAGCAACCAAAAAGGCTAGCTACAGCTATAAAAACAGCAGCAACAGTAGTAGCAGCTAAACACAACCATAGCTGATGGAAATGAAGCATATGAAAAACAAAGTAAAAGCAAACAACTCAAGTAAGAAACGTTATATTTGACTGAAGTCAAGTCTCCATATTGGCTAGTGTGGGTGTGGCATGGACTCTTTTAGGGACTATTAAAGTACTTCTTATATTAACGGCGGAATTATGTTTTTTGTTAACTGCGGGCGCATGTGTTATTAACAAATCCATGAGTAAAATAATTATAAGTAAAAATCCCAAATTTTAACTTAGTAGTTACATAAAAGCATTTTAGCCATCGCAGGCGTGTCCCAGAAACTATATAGAACTGTTTGTACAAAGTTTCCATTTTTTGCTACTGCAAGAGAACCCATAAAAAGGATGCATAGATGCAGCTTCTTTCTAATCATACACTTTATAGTTTCTACCGTTTTCTCCTAGTCGTGGCAAACACACTGATAGAATTAATACACCCCACATATTATATGGAGGGTGCAAAAAAAGCCAATCTATGTAAAGTACAAGAAAAAACAACAAATTACTTACTTGAACCGGAAGCACTGGGTAAACTTTCTACGGAACTCGCTGAGCAGGCAAAGGCCTGATCGCTCATGCTGCCGCGGTCGGTATTATCTTGTGAGTTGCTAAAATCCCTCGAAGTATCCTTTATGGCAACAAAGTTACGCACGCCATTCTCATTGAAAGCCCCAATATCCTTTGCTGATATTCTCAATTCATTTGGCTGCATACGACCGAAAACACACCATTCCAAAGTTGTGTTGCAGGCAGGAGGTTAAAACACAACACAATGAAGTATCGAATATTTAGTGTGTTTTTGTTTGAGTTAAAGTTTGGCAGCCATATTCACGAGTGTGTGTGTGTGTGTGTGTGGCACAGATAGTGTGAGCGAGAGATGTCGGGTGTGTTGTTGTGTTTTTTTTTGGAAAGTTTGTTTTGTTGCACATGTATACAAGAATTCATTAAAGACAGTCAGCAAGTCATTCATTCGAATATAACGATGATGCATGAAGTTTGTTAAGCAGCGAAGAGCGATACGGGTTTCCAATTGTTTTTTGTGTAGAAAGAGGTTGCAGGCAAAATGAAAGAACATAGAGTTGGTTATATTAAAAAAAATGCTGACAGCTTGCCGTCGACTTAATAAAAGGTGGGAAAAGGAAAGAATCGTAAAAATTTCGATGCACTAATCTCAAACGGAGACACTTTGTATTGACTAATCTGTACAAGTTTTTCCGGTAGTTTAAGGACAACCTTTCAGATTTATTTTGGGATCAGTAAGAATAAAAAATTGTTGCCTTTTCATCACCTTTTATTCTGTCCGTAAATGGGCCTCAACTACAACTTACATGATGTACGGTGACTTTTTGATTGATGGTATTTACTTTATTGCTTAAAGCGGCAATTTTTTTATTCTTTTGCATCAGACTGGGCGGTAATCCTCGAGTGGCTACAATATCCTCATAGTCCGAAGAGGGGCTGGGTGATAGCGATGGATAGGGCGACTCTCCGATACCGCCACTTAAGGTACGATAGCGAGCTGTGCAGTTGTTGGTGCCAATCTATACGAAAACATTTCATTTCAATTAAATTAAATCAAGCATCGGGTTTTATTTATTTAATAATATTTTAACTCTCATTTTTATTAATACCGAATACGCAATGCGCATTAAAGCTGGATTAATGTCAAACAGTGATTTAACGCAAACATGGTGCAGCAGTCACAACTTAAGCGATGGTTTGGAATGTTTATGTGCGAAGAAAATTGCAAACAGAAGTAATAGCGACAATGCAAGGTGGAACTAGAAAAATTCACTATAATCACATCTAGTTGAAAAGAAAAACTTGCCAAAAACAACAATAACAACAACAACAATAGCAACATCATTAACTGAAAGATTGCATAAAAACTTTCCTGTTACAGCAGCCATTGTTGCTGTTGCTGTTAATGTTGCTGTTGGTGTTGAGCGATAATGGACAACGAGGTGTGGCCAGTGAACTTATGGCTCTAACTGGACGTTCTTTGGCTGACTGCTTGACTAAATTGTAAAGAAAATATTGCTACAATAACAAAAAGTTTCCTTCTCTCAATTTTGTGCTTTTTTCGGTCTCACATTCCGGTGCTTTGTTCCGCCACTTCTATAGTTTGTTTGCTCAAGTGCACTTAATCAATTTGGTGTGAAAAGTTGTCTAAAACAGTTTATCGCAACCACCCAGCTAAGGAGTGCTAACGGGACCAACAGCTGCACTGTACATTATCAATAAAAAGAGTTTGAAGGCAAGGTGAACAGATTACAGCAAAATTCTTTTTATATTATTAGCACTTGTGCACTGCATTAATGTTGTCCAAATGACGTTGTAATGCGCGCTGATAAACTAAAATAAATCAACACAATATCCAACTTGCTGGATAAACTTTCGTTCAACTGTTCCTTCCATTTTCCATAAATTTTTATACATATTTAGATGTTACAACTTTGTTGAATACTTACAGATACTGTACTGAGGCGGGAGGTGATACTTTGCAGGTCGGATATAGAGCCCGCATAATCGCCACTTTCACGATCATGTGACCTTTTAAAAGGTGAAAAAAAGAAAGAATGAACAAGAATGAAAGGAAATGACAATATTTTTATATCAATAAAATATATTAATAAAAGTATTGTAGTCTAAGCTGGGACAGCATCCAATTGGCTTTTATTGAAACTAATGTCTACTTAAGCGTCAAACTGAATGTACGTGCACGTGCACTCATCCTAATAAAAATGCAGATTTCCTTTTACTTGCCTTTTATGCAGTAATCTCCCATAGTGAAAGAAAATATGCAGCACACTTGACCTGAGTCGTACGTACCTTCGAGTCGTACGTGTACTCGATGAATGGAAAACATTTGTAAACAACCGGTAAAGGCTGTATTTCCAATAAAATTAAAAACAATGAAATTTATTGTGCCATCCCCTTCCTATCTACATCCTCAAGAAATGTTAAGTAATTGTGGCACTTGGCCATTGTCAGGGCGTTGCTAACATGTATAGGGTGTTTCTCTTGTCATCATTCCTTGGAGCTGCTACGAATACAAGTATAATGCAAGTATTTTGCATTTGTGTCTGTGGTAATGTAGAAGAAGCAGGTTAAAGTATCAAAGGCTTAGAGAGGGGAGCATTACTATAATCTGTATAAATTGTCCTGGCAACATTGAACTGAATTGGAGGAGTAATAAAACTGAAACAACATAACAACAAAGCAAGCTGCACAGCTACTTGTCACACTCTGTGTTATCTTGCAATAGACACTGCCATGGCTAACTTAACAAGGAAAATACTTAATTTGGCTTAAGGCAAATCTCAAGTACCCTCCACGCGGCAGGTACATGATTGCGCCCCATAACAGTGTATATATTACGTATTTCCTTGCAAATCGAGTTTTACACTGAATGCCTTTAATACCAAATACTGACGTCACAGTTCAATTTTTGTAACTCTTGGCCGATTTTGCCCAAAGCTGAAGTAGCTGCCTGTGTGCAAAAATTAGAATTGCTTGTAACTTAATTTTAACTCGATATCTCAAAATTTAGGATTAGTGAGAGTGTAAACAACAGATCGATATACGGACATTCTGTTCGACTTGGTTTTGATGCTGATGAGACGCTCTGACGTTCCTTTGCGGTGTCGCAAATGCTATGACAAACTCAGTATTCCCCCATCTCATGTGGAGGGTGTAATAATAAAAATGCTGCTAGTAAGCGACATTTCTTGGCATGGCAACTGGTAAACTGGTACAGTGTTTATGTGACATTTTTATGAAAGGAAAACAGCGCGCTATAACTATTATGATTTTGTGTTGACACAATAAATTTATGTACTTAATAATTAAGAACTGCTAAGCATGTTTAGAAGTCTAAAAGTTAATGAAAACGTCATTTAAATAAATTTACAAGCACGTCGATCTTGGATAATTGAAAATGGTTCAGATTAAAGGACTCTTCCTGTCAGAAGTCAAAATTTGAGTTGTATTATACGTCTACGTCCACGTGTTTTTGTAGGTAGGTCACGCTTAAATATTAAAATATTTTATTGAAATTTTACTTAAAAATGCTAATTAAAATAATCGACACATTTTACATTTTTGTAATAATTGATTGATACAAGTATTTACAGCCAAATACATAGAATTATAAAATTGAACTTCGGTACATGGGGGAGGGTATTTAATGATATGTGGACTAAGGCATCGCGCGAGGCCAGGCAATCTCTACGGTCCTCAAAATTGCAAAATGATCTTAGGCAATGGGCCCCGAAAATGTTTTCCCTTAAGTACCTGCATCTGAGGCTGCTATCGTACACATAACAGCCCAAACGCACACAAAGCAACCAGAAGTTGCTGCTGCCAGCTGCTGTCTCATTTTCATTATTACCATTAGATTTGCATGTAAAGAGGGATATTTTGGTTGCGTTTGGGATGTAATAGGTTTAAAACAGGGGTACAGTAAGAATTTGAAGAAAAACCTTTAGTGCCTCGGACCCTTAGCTATTTTAGACCCAGCTAAAATGAGTCTAAAGTTCAATGTTCAATAACTCCCACTTGTAAGTGTGTTTTTTATGATTTCTCCATAAAATATCTCCTCTTCTACTATTTTCCGTTTTGATAACATTAAAATTTAGCAAAATAGAAACACATTATAATAGAAAAGTTTTCCTATAAGAAAAACCATTTAAGACGCATAAATTCCTAAGCCCATGATAAAATTAGCTTCACTTGCACATACATACACTACGTATGATAAGGAAGAAAATCTCACTAGAAAGTTTTCTAAATGTTTAGTTAAAGGCATTGCTCCGTTCTGATGAGGGCCCAACTTCCGCTTGTTTAATTAAGTGTGAGTGTTTTGTGTGCTTTGTGCATCATTTAAGCGAAGATTGTTCATTATATAAAATCTATATTGAAACAATTTTCGTCGGTTTAGTAGCAACATTTGGAATTCATTCTCTGTGAGTTGCCACGTACAGCAACTGCCTTTGCTCGGGGTGATTGGTCAAATTGAACCTGTAGTACAACTTCATTTAGCATACACACATTCATTCAAAGACATTTGACTAGATACCCAAACGCACACAAAGTCTTGCATGTCGGGTTCAAATTTATTGTAAACGTACAGTTCTGGATGCGTAAACTTGTGTGTGCAAATGGTGTCTTGTATGCGTTTTTCTTATACCAATACATATTTCTTCTTCTTCTGCTGCTTCTTCTTCTTAAAATCAATATCAACTTTCAATCATGAAATCTCGAAATGTTCATTTTCATTTCATCTAATTAAATTCATTTGGTAAAATTTCATTTTCAATGGAATTCAATTATGAACCAGAGATTTATAAATTACACAATTTTAATTTCATGTAATTAAATGAAAAAGTTTGTTATAAAATTTCTTTATAATTAAATTAAATTAAAATAATAGATGTTCAATTAAAGCTTAAGTAATTCCAGTCATACACACAGCAAAGCTGGACACTGTTTCATTATATTGAATGAACGACAAGTAATAAACAAATTGGTATACCTGTGGAAGTTAGGATCACCACGGCGTATGAGTGACATGGTTTGAATGGAATAATAATCCAACTTATTAGGAAGTAAAAAACAAAATCTCTTGAAATGCCCTCAACATTTACATACAAACGGTAGGCGTGGCAGATACATGCTTACGCCCTATATTATTGTATGTATTACGTGTCAGCTTGCAAGTCGAGTTTTGCGCTGAAAACGATTTTTGGTAAATTATAGGCGTGACCATAATACAATCACTCCCATTTTTGGCATATCGTATACATACATACACTATTGAAAGTCGTAATCATGCACCTGCCATGCCCACTGTTTTCATGTTGACGTGGAGGATAGTTGAGATTTGTTCTAAACCAAATTTCGTTTTTTACTTGTTTTTTTGTTTCATTTATGTTCATCGCTTACCTGGCATGTGTCAGTGGTATTATTGTCGGTGGATTTGGTGGTTGTTGAGGTACAATCAGGCCTCTTCGAGGTGGCCCACGCTGCGGCAACGATATATCCCCAGCCGATCTTAATGATATCACGCCTGTGCTTTCACGATTACACGTGAAACGTACGCGACCACCCTACGGAAAGGAAAAAGCAAAAAAACACACAACAACAATAAATAAATCATTGGGATGTTGACATTTCCCTGACGTAATACGTCACAGAAATAAATTATTTTTGATAATCTATAAATCCGCTAATAAATTTGTTTGTACGCTGGTTTACACAGAGACACCACCACACAGACGAGCAAAATATCTGAATATTTTTAGCTAAAATTGATGGCGCCCGCTTCATGTTTTAAATTTTTTTGTTGTTCAGAAAGGAAAAAGAAAATAGACATTAACATCCACATTATTTACATGAATGGAAGCATTTCCAACAATAAACAGACCGTCGAAGATGGTGTTACAGTCAGCGGGAGAAGGGAACCAGAGCGGGATAAACAATTTTGTCGCACATATTAGCAAATGTCAACAAAACGGGCGTAAAGAAATAAAAACTTCGCATGCAGGGGATAAATGCACACACACACAACGAACAAATGGAGACAAAATTGACATTTGGCAAAAAGAAATATTTACCAGCGCCCCGGATAATGCTAAGACACTAAAAACTCTAACAATCATTAAAGAACACAAAAAGCACTATGCAGCAACAAAGAACACACATCACATCACACGCACATACATTACGAAGGAGAGGCAGACGACGACGAAGAGCTGAACAAACAAAATATATACGAGGCTGACTGTCGCTCTTATTTGTTATTATTGTTGCATTAATCCAAAATAATAGAAGGATTTTCCTCAACTGAAAATAAGAAAGGAAACACATTTGTGCATGAGTCCACACACAAACGTATACAGCGCTTGCAAGCATTTTTATTGGGATTGTACGCGCATATATGTTAAGTGCGTGCGTATGTGTAATTGCCGAAATTTATATTATGGCAAAATAGTTAAAATGCGGTTCAACTGCTTGCACACATTTAGCTAAATTGCATACGACTCATTTGCTACAAAAAATCAAAGAGAGTGCCAGCCAGCGGAAGTCGTCTGAAAGGGGCGATGGGATCGGCATACTATATGCCGTTACGTAGTAGAGAAGGGGAGTCATAAAAATCCATTTCAATTTTTAGTGCTTGCTAGTAAATATAAATTTTATTAACTTTTACTTCTATATTCAATATCACTCTCCTTCTCTCTTCTTCTCTCTCCACCACCCACACTCACTCACATACGCACTCGCCATCACTCAAACGAATTTGCCATATGTTCCCCTCCCCAGCTTTTCTAATATGTACATCTTTACAGTGTGTGTGTATGTGCGCGCGCGTGTGTGTGTGTGTGTGTGTGTGTGTATGTGTGTTTAATGAATTCCGTTTGCGAATGAGTAAATAGGACTTACTGACTGAATGAATGAATTGTTTACAATAAATGAAATCAAATAAGAAATTTTCCATTAAATCAAGCGTGTGTCGCATAACATTATGTCTCATTTCAAATATTAGTTTATGGTTATTGCGGCGTCATCACATTAAACGCAAATTGCTCCATTATTATTATTGCTGTACTTATACACTTGTCAATTGCAAAACCAGGCAATAATCATAAAAACAATAAACTGTAGTTTCAGAATAACGACCACCCCAGAACAAACGCTGCAACAGATTTGTTTGTGCATTTTGCGTGTCTCTACGTGCACTTACGCATTCATAACCATTTTATGAATCTAATGAATATCTCATGAATTCATTTATGTTGATGTTAAATGTTCAGATAATTGCTGAAAGTCTTTGTTCAACAAAGAAATCAACCAGACTTAAACGGCAAACAACCAATTTAACGTTTATTGAGTGCCTTTTATAAAATGTGCCCACTCTTTTACTTCAAGCACACGCATACACGCAGCCTTCGAATGAACATATGTTCACCCGGTTAGACTATAAATTTAATAAAACGACTTTTTCGTCGATGCCCGCTTATCCTCGGTTGCGAAAAAAATCAACTTAATATTGTACCTGAATTGTTGCAGCAGGTCCACAATTCATGCCCGTCATTAAGAAATCGTCAGGATCACTTTCATATGGCGGCTCATCGTACCAGTGACCCTGTGGATGAATGCCGCTCACGGCATAGTGTGGCCCCCTAATGGCATCATCGTACATATAAGTGTCATCTATAAGTAAGGAATGCGTGCATAAATTTCTATTTAACTATTTTTAACACTATAGTGTGCATTTGCAACATGTTTTTAATGTATTTATTGAGGTGAGGTGGGGTGGTTCGGAACTTACCAATTTTCCCTTCACGACTCATTTGCAATAATCCCTGACGTATGTCGCGTAAAATCTGAAATGAAAATTAAAACCATCTGTTCACAATCTGTTGCAACTGATTAAGTACGCGCTGTAATTGTGCTATAAATGGAAGTGTCACTTGTTGAGGTCGTAGTGTAGATCTCAAATGTTTTTAATTATTTCATTTAGTGAGTTGAACGAACAAGTCATATTCGATCAAGTCCGTATGTAAATATAAATGTCTGTATGTAAGATATATGTAAAGGTATATTGTACTACAATTTGTTTAGTTGTAGCAGTAAGCACGAGTTATTGTCATATAAGTCGCCTCGTGAAAAATTTGTATAAATATGAAAATTGTTGAATTGGGTTCAAAATTAGAACATTGCTGCTTCCATATAAGGTCGTTCCTGCTTTTGCATTACATTACCCAGAAAAAGGCGTCAGATACCTCACAAGTAAATATTTTTTATTAGGATGAAAATCTAAGACAATTTAGCCATATCAGCCCGAGTGTCCGTGGAAGACCCATGGTCGCACATATTGAGATATTGGGCCCGATCGGTTCCAATTTTGACTCAGACAATAATTAAACCAATTTCCGCCCATGTTTTATTAGGTTTTTTCAAGAAATATAAAGATTTGCAAGTTTTCATAATTTAAAGACTCCGTTTAAATAAGTTCGTTATATGGGAAGTGGATCAAAAAATGGTTCGATCGCGCCTAATTGACAAATTTTTTTTTAAAAATATAACAATTGCGAAAATATGGTGGGTGTGGCATCTGGCGTTTAGGAGTTACAAACACCCTCTTGTGCCTTCTTATCACATATGGTGTAGGGCACAATAAAATAAGTATTTCGGGTGCGTATGACCAAGTATAGATAATCTACCATAATTTTGGGGCATTAAAATAAAAGTTATGATTAGCAATGATGGGTATGCGTTGAGGGCAGGGTCTTAGGGCAATTTCTGAATGAAAAAATACCCTTTTCTTTTAGATTGAGGACGAATCCGTCATTTTCAATGGATTCAATTTGTCAAAATGTTATTCTATTCTTCTCCTCAAGTTCCTTCATGTGATATCCACATCATATACATTTTTAAAAGTTTGTAATCGACTTTCCTGGGGCTGACGTTTACGTTGAATATATTAAAATTTTGAGTTAGTGGCAGTTCGTTGTATCATCAAATCAAGCTACATGGGAGAGTACTGGATGTACAGATGGAGCACACTCACAAACTGTTCATTCATTTAAAAGGAAAAAACAAATAGTGTGACAACAATTTAGTGTGTATGCATGTATTTAGCGAAACATTAGGCGTGAATTTCTGATTTTTCTAATCAGTGTTATGGAACGTTTTATAGAACTGATTTATAGACATCTTACATGACATATTTTAAGCAAATAAAACCCTTTTTTAGTATTTTAAACATCAACAAGCACACAATACGATAAAAGTTTACTTATGGTCTGTCCTTTAAGAGGTTATGTTATGCTGTTAATGATGTGAAATTTCAAGATATTTATATTGCATGACGTGGTCTTGGCAAGTATCAACAACACTTTACTTATTTAAATGTTTTACTCAGTTATTGTAAATACTTTTCATGTTTATTTATCTGCTTTAGAAAAATAAAACTGTAGATTTGTTGTACAAGCAACAAGGCAACGAAATTATCCTCTTTGGGTAAATAATTTATAATCTGGTTTGGGGCAAATATTATGTTTTTGCAACTTCATCAATTTGCGTTCAATCTGCTTGGTAAACAGTCCGTTTATCTTGAGTAAACATATGAATGTATTGGAGTACATAGTATGAATGAAATGGGTTTGATTATAAATAAATAAATTTATTTTTTCTCTTTTAAGCTCTATTATGTAAAGGTGGCACATATAATTAGTTTGTCAAAACGATTGCAATAGTCAAACAAGTAAAACGGGGCTACATTAGGGGTGTGGCAAATCATGGATACCTCTTCCAACTACTTAGGACATATTATCTCAAATTGTTATAAATTCTCTTTAGGATGGTTTTGACTTTCCACATTTCTAAATAATTGATGATTAAAATTTTGTTTTTGTATCTCTTATGCTTTTTAAGTAGTAAAAGAAAAGCCGTTTGCTTTGCCCGATTTAATCGAATTGCAACTAATTTTTGCAACTGTGAGATTTCCAACAAAATGTATTCACACGGACTAGTGTCTTTTTCTATTCATGCTGATCAAGAATGTAAATACTTTTATGCGTATGGCTGGCCCACTTCTGGAACATAAAAGCGACTGGAAAAAAAAAAAAAGGATATATCCGCATATTATTATGATTATGGGTGATAAGATTGAAAGTTTGAGTTAGCTTAACCATGCCTGTCTGTCTGTTAGTAATCAATGCAAAACTTGTTGTGTAAAAAAGGACAAAAAACATGCTTACAGTGCAACATAAAACCTCGCGATACTGACAGACTGATAAAAAGATAAAACCATAAAATTAGTAACGGCAAGTAAAGGCATTCAAACGATTGGAAGGATTAATCAGTTAAGCTTGCTTTTAAGTTGGACATGTGCTCTAATAAATGCATTTAAATATGTTGAAAAATTAACATAAAATTAAAGTTACAGTGACAGTAAATTGAACTTTGGTTTTCATTGCGATTTATTAGAGAGATTGACAAACTCTATATTGTGTGTACGTGAATATGTTTCAACATTTGGATATTTGTGCATGTAGCAAAGAGTATATTAAGTTTGTACGGATGTTTGTAACTCCTAAGCGAGAAATGTTACACCCACCTCCAACTATATCGATCGATTCAGAATCAAAATATAAGTCTATTTAATTATGTCCGTCTGTCTCTCTATGTAAATTTGTGCGCAAGTTAGACATTGCATTTTTTGAGATATTTCGATGAAATTTAGTTCAAGTACATGTATCGAGCCAAAGAAGAACCCTTGAAAATGAAACAAATCGAACTATTTTTTGAGCCCCTCTCCATATAATGATATTTCACGAACATATAAGGCAATGCTTCGTGTATACAGAAACAATTAAAATGATTGTAGCATATTTTAAGGAGCTAAGTGGTGTAGGATATTATATGGTCGGGCATAAACGACTACAACATTTTCACTTATTTGAAATGCTCGAATGCAACAGACAACCGCCTGTAAGCCTGCAATTATTCTATTTCCATATGCAAGCTAGTAAGTGTGATTTATATTTAGACACAGGTGGGGGTGGAATTGATGGTGATGGTGGTTGCACTCGTAGCGACGGTAGCGGCGTTGACTACAAATAGCCTCATGGATTGTTAAAATAATTTGGTGAGCCAATTCGCGTGGCCCAATTTTTATCTTTGCAAACGTAAACTAGACAAACATTCGCACACATTTAGTTACAGTTGCGAAGGGATGTGTGCAGGCACCTACATACAAATCGCACACGAATGTTTGCTATTTGCTCTTTTTGTGATGTCATGTCACCAGATGAATATTTTACTGCTGGAGGAGGGTAGAGAATAAACACGAATGACATATTTACAACTCTACAAATGTGCACGCTGGCAGTGAGGTGGAAGTTGTTTTGGGATAACCATATATTCTATGTGATTTGGTGTTGTTGTTATTGTAAAAACAATTTGAATTTGATTCCATTTCTTTACTTTATACGTACATCATGCATGCACTCCTGTAATCAAGTACTTTAGCTATCAATGAAGTAAAAATATTATGCTTGTGCATTCGTGTTGACAAAAGCAGAAGAATAACAACAAAACACTGCAGAATAAAAATAGCATCTACGTATAAAATGCTACAACAGAGAACCACAAAAGCATAAAAGTCCAAATTAGAGATTTAAGCAACTTCAGCTGAGTGTGCACAGTCAATCTTTTTCAATAAAAATTAGCTAAAAGGTTTCTCACGCATCATGCTGCTTTCCACTGAGCTGCTCGAACACTTGAGCACAAATACACTCGCTCATATACATATAGTGCAACACACCAACATTAACTAACTGCATAAGTGGTAGAGTGGGACAGCAGACACCAACAGCAGTAATGCATGCATTACACGGCACCACGTAGCAGGTAGCGGGCAAGAGTTTCAAGTGAATTCAAGTTGTTACACTTTATGCTGCTACTTAAAAAATTAGATGGAACAACAAAATGAGAAACCAACTACCCGAGAACAGTTGAATGGTATAGAAAAAAACAAAATGTTTATATATACGGGAAACGAGAATAATGAAAACAGTTGGAAATGATGTGTGTGAGCGGGTGCGCGCGTGTGTGTGTTTGAAGTTTAAAGTTGCAACCAAAAGCTAAAAATTTAATCCAAAAATTGACTTTTCCATTAAATATAAAATTCATTAGAGTCGTCCCCCTACAATAATGATGTGTTTCTTTATAAGCATGCAAAGCGTACAGCATTCATGGTAAATGAGTTAAAGAAAATGTTATCCTTTCCTCCTCCCCTCTCCTACCCACTTCCCACCCTACTCATGTGCGCAAATTTCCATCTACGCTGTGTTTCCTCCATTTTCGGTTTATGTTGGCGACTACCGCACACACATATATATGCGTTAATATGAATTCATTTCCTTTTTGATTATTTGGTTAAAAAAAAAATATCCACACATAACGGAACGAACAAGAAAGGAATGAAATGCTTAGCGTTACTGCGACTTTTAACGCTTAACATGTCAAATTGTATTCCTTTGTGGATATGCGGGTGCAATCAGTAGACGTGGATGTGGATGCAAATGTGTATTCGTGCGTTACGCTGGCAAGAGAGAGGACAATCACCCGTGTTGTATAATTACCACACACACACGCGCGCACATCCAAAGATATATTTAGAAGCGAATGTGAAGCTCAAAGGCGGAAAAGAGGAAAACCAAAGGAATTGTCTCCTTGTATTATTTTTCTCTCCATCACGGAATACACTCCATGCTCAGAACTTTTATACTTATATTTATATATGCGCATATATGTACTTGTATATATAATGTACAAGTGGGAGTTTTAAATTAATAACAAATCATATTAGAGTGGAGCACTTTAATGTAATACGATATCAAAGGCGGACATATGTTGAACAGATACCGAAAGGTGCCGATCAACCCAAGTCTTGGCCGTAGCACTACACCGTCTTTTCAACTGATTTTGCGTAATTTTGAGACCTATCAACACTAAAACCATTTGGCGATGCAGATTGACACTACGTAATGAAAATATATCCCTTGGAACTCACAACACGAAATGTATATATGCTTCGTTCCACCCTCATTCATCACTAATCTCATGCTTACGTGCTTTCTTTCTTTGCGAATAATGTTGTGGAAACTTGCGACATGCTTTAGCATTAACGTCATTAAGGCCTTAACTTGAGATGGAGGTATATTAAATTTGTTATTCCATTTGGAACATTTAAAGGCACTCCACAAAATGTACAGCATTTGGTACAAGGGCGTGTGTTGACCCAAAGGCCTGCACTTGATCCTTGAGAAGAAAATCTGTGTCACACCCAAAAAGAAACATCATTATACAGTCTTGATCAACATGACATTTTGAAATTTCGTGCTGGTTCTTGCACGCAGACTTTCTCGACTTATAAGCTCATTCGTAATATAAACACTAGAAGAGGACGTAATCGTATACCTGCCACGCCCACCGTTTACATATAGATGTGAAGGATGTTTAAGATTTGGCCTAAGCCAAGTTTAGTTTTCTTACTTGTTTTTTTTTTCTTCAAATTTATTTATTTTTTAATAATGCACCACTCTAATGTAACATTAGAACGAAAGCTTTCAGTCATTTGTTTTACATTTGTTGATAAATATTGCATGTTAAGTACGTACACTTGCATATATATGGAGTACGGGTATATATACATTTATAAAACAACAAAAATAAGATTAAAACATGTACGTTTGTACGTTTGTGTGTATTGTTCCAACTTCATTTATGTTTTCTTCAGAATGTGTCCCCAGCGACTGCTTTAATCATACTTTATATACCATGTCTAGATGTGCTACACGTATATATGTGAGTGTGTGTGTGTGTGTGTGTGTGGAAGTTATGCCCAAAGAGAACCTTTGCTTCCCCACACAAAATTGTATTTTAGCTACGATATGGTTTTTACTTCATTTAAGAACAAAGAAATCATGCAAGCATGTTGCTATTAAAACAAATGCTGGAATCAAAATATAAAAGTTTGCTTTTACTTTTTTATACCCACCATTACATGTGTGTAAATAAATATGGGGACTTAAAAGAAACATGTTTGCTTTTGTCCAAATTTGTCAATTTCGTACTATTCCAGAACTACCAAGCCGAATATTCTGATATATACTGATATATTTGGCAGAGCTGTTCATGTCAATACCCTTTTTATTTAAAATTGCCTTTGGACTAATAACGCTTCTTCTTCTACTTGAAGGCACTTTCGTAATACGCAGAAGCATAAGAAATGTTGCTTCATATCCAGGTGCATTGGCATTGAAAATGGATTATGTCGGTCCATACATTTTTGTACAATTTTCCAAAACACACGGAATAGTTTGAAGGGTTTTTCCACTTTAACAGACAATATTTGACATATTTTCCGAGGTTATGTGATTATTCATAAACCTGTGAAGGACTGTTTTAAGAAGTAGTTTTGTACTCTCGGATCTGCTTTTGTACATTAAGACAAGCGTTTGGTGCATTTGTTCAAATAAATTTGACCATTATTTCCTTATTACTTGGATAAATAACGTAGAGTGATCTCTTTGGAAGAGGTTAACGATGGCGGGGATCTTAGACTTGGCATATGCCTTTTTCTTGTATTTTCTCAAGCTTATGTTTTCTTTTTTGATTGCGGTACCAAGCAATGGAAATAAGGTGATAGTAGAGGTAAATATGAACCAAACCAACATTACGTAAATTATGGATATTTATTGTCTAGGTTCTACAGTGGTGCTCATGAGCATGATTTTAGGGAAAAACACCGAACCCACGAACAAATTTAAAAACTTAATTCAAGTATAAGTCAAATGAAAATATACACAAAAGTACCACTCGATTATTCCATTGGTAAAGTTGTATTGTTGAGAACCCTAGTTACTCTTTTTCTGCATCTGACTTTACACTTGATCTCTACCCATTTTGTTTACCATCTCTCTTTCTATTTTCCCTATGTGTCTTAACACTAAGTCCTTCAGAATATTTATTTGTTTATCTACACATACGTGTCGGATAGCCCAGGTAGGATTTTTGATTGCATTGGGTCGGATGTTCATTCGATAGTGACAAATACTGCAATAAGGTGTGAAACACAACTAAACCCTGAACGTTGTCACAAATTAATAAACTCTGCAAAAATTTTCTGCTTTTACTTTATCTTGCTTTTGTTATTGCACCCGTCGTGCATTGTTAGTCTTTATTGTTATTTCTCATTCCCACATATGCCCACTAAGCCGATGGACGCATGAAGCGCCCACTCTATCAACAGTACACACATACGCCAACACTTACACAAATGCACTCACGCATAAACCTTCAACCAGTGACACACAAAACATGTACAATATTGTCAGTTAATTATTAATATCTCTGTATGGAGATATTGTATGTGTATATGTACGTATGAGAGAACAACTTGTTCGCGTTAATGCTTGTTACTGTTACACAATACACAGCATTGCGTGTTAATTATATCCAGCACCAAAGTTTGTACGGATGTTTGTAACTCCAAAATGGCAAAAGCCACACCTATCTTCAATTATTCTGATCGATCAATATAATGAATAAATTTAACCATGTTCGTCTGACTGTCTATCAGGCCATGTAAACCTGTGCGCAAGCTACAGGTCACATTTTTAGAGCTATTTCGATGAAATTTAGTTCAGGAACATGTCTTGACCTGAAAAGGAACTCTTTAAAAAATGGAACGAATCGGACTATTTTTAGAGCCCCTCATATTATAATGAAAATTTTTATCTGGCGAAAGGGCGCATTTCTTATGGCTGACTTGGCTTATGTTTTGGCAGTATACACATACAACCAAATTAATTGTAGCACAATTTATGGAGCTAAGCGGTGTGCGATATTAAATGGTCGGGATTGACCGACTTTAACATTTTTACTTGTTTTTAGTGTACATTTGTTTCACGTATCCTAGAGTCCACGGAATAGAATTATTTGTTACAGTGGTGCACTTAATGAATACTATATAAGATTGCTTTAAATGTTGCAAATTAATCATTTTCTGTGGCACGCGCTTTAAACTGTAAAATGAATTTTTTAGAAAGTTGTCGACGTTAATATATTGTATCCACATATTTACGAGAAGTTTGAAATGCAGTCTTTGCGACTGTGATCTGCACATGGTGCCACTAAAAGCATACAAAATGTACGTACATTCAGGGCGTACACGCAACATTGATTTCATTGACTTTTATTCCAGAGATACTGTCATTTTCCAAGGACGCCTGTGTGTGTGTATGCATGTGTGTGCATACAACCGCTGACACATTTTTTAACAATTCAGTGTATTTTTATTTCGGTTTTAATTTTTTGGGTTTTTCAGGAAAACTTTTCAAGTTCTCGCCGCCTTTTGCGGTAAATACAAGACATGCACTTATTTTACGTAGGAGATGTGGTGGTTGTAGCATACATACCGCAACAACCACTACGGAAAACTTGCACTTACCTCTTCATGCTCGCGTTGGAATTTCTCCTTTTTGCGTAACGCTTCTTGTACTTTTAACTGTAATGGTACGAAATAGTGAAATACAAAATTAATGAAACAAATTGTGAATGTATGTGTTTGAGACATTACATAAAAACCACAAAACGCACAAGCACGTGTACACGCACCCGCCTTCCCCCCAAGATTCTTACGAATTTTGTTGAGGTGAAGGAGCCTCAAAGAAAAGTGAAATATTGTAATAAATGTAAGCAAACAGCAAATATGTACATTAAAGTATAAAAGCCGTTACTTTGGCTTTCTTCAACGCACGGCATCTGCACAGCACCCGCTTTAACTCATATTTCATACTTAATTAAGTAAGCAAAGGCTAGAGAAGAGAACAGAGGAGGTGCGCCAGCATATGGGAGGAAAAAGAAAAATAACAACAGAGACAACAAAACCTTTGTCACACTTTGCCAGCACTTAATGTAATGTAATGATATGCTAAAGTAATTCAACGTTGTTGTTATTGTTGGCGCTGTAACCAACTTAAAAATTCTTATAGTTTGGTTATTGCATTCAGATAATAAGGCACTTTACTTGTAAATGCTCTATACATACACACATACACCCATGCACACCATCTCTTATATAGAATTACAAGACATACAGTTAGACAGAGAGACAAACACTAAAAAGGAACGAGACATACAACAAGTGTAAAACTATTTACAGGGAACAAAGAAAGTCACATAAGAAGGAAAGCAACACTGCGACAATAAGCGATGAGGATGAGTGGAGATTTAAATATCTACCAAAAGAATTTCAAATATTGAAATATTCTGGAAACAAGGGAAAAGTTGGAACCAGCACCAGTTATCACGCAGAGTAGAAAATCTTAGAAATAACATTTGTGGGTCGGTAGGAGAGAACACACGACAAAAGTGTCGAAAACTTTTTGGTAAACATTTGCATACGAATGTAAGCACAAACGCAAATTTAAAGAACATATATTCAAACAAAATGTTCACTAAGTAGAAAAAACTATGCAGGCGAAAACGCCGAAAGGTGAGTGTGGCAGACGAAGAGCCAAGGCAACAATATAAAGCAAAATAAGACCACCACCACCAATGCCGTTAAAAAACATTAAGAAAATAACAACATTCAACAGCAACACCATTATGCGGATGAATACTCGTACTAACACCAACGCCAAGTGTTGCTCACTTGGAAAATCTTCCGTGTACTTATGCATTGTATGTAAGTATGTTTCGGGCACAATACATGCATGTATTGCATAATATACATACTTTTCTACCCATCTTCATTTCTGTACCAATCGTAATGATATGGGGGTGGATTGGTTTTGTTCAAATGTTCATAAGCAGCAGAAGGAGGCGAGTCACACCTGCAGAAGTATGTATTCTTGATCAGCATAAAGGACCGATTCTAGTGTGCGGTTAAAAGGCAGTCTTTGAGTTTGATATTGCAAATGGACCATATCAGCTCTCCTGGCTTTTTAGCACTTTCACGGTCGCAAATAAGTAAAAAGTATATTAAATTCCAAACTACTGAAGGCAATGTTCTGAAATATGGTAGAGTGACCGCCACCTTATGTTCTTATACGGAATTTTCATTAAACACCGTTTTGCAGTGATGGCTTGTCTGATCATGTTCAATGAAATTTAAATACAACAAACAGCACAGAACGTAATATATGGGTGTGATGTGGGACAATGATGGTGGTTTTCCTAGGTTTGGCACACGCCTAATACAGATCTTTTTTATTTGTTTACTACGTACACACATCCTTCTTAAGATGAAGAGGGGGTACATATCTTAAAAGCTAAAACAAGTGAAATTATATAGTCACGGTTGATACTTAATAGACATGCATGCATGCATGCATGCACGCCTGTGTGCATGTGCATGTACAAAAATTGACATAACAACTTCAAACCAGAAACACAATCAACCTATTTAACCACGAAGCAAACTGTCAAACTTCTCAAATTCCACACACCTTACGCTTACACTTATGTCACACGTGTGCGACATAATTTTTTATATCTTCTACCTCTTTGTGGTGGCTCGTTCCGTATTCTTAAAATTGAAATCGATCGAAATAGTCATGCTATCTTTTGGTACACGCTACGCTACCGGTCGTAGAGTCATAGATACCAACAGCCGATCTGTTGATATGCACGACTCATATAATGCCTACTCACTAAAACATCATCGCTCCTGTGGATCTGCCGTTAGATATTTCTTTACGAAGATGGTTGGCACAAGCATCCTCTCGGTGTCTGCATTGGACAGCTCTCGCTCGCAACATTTTGAAATACTCAGGTTAATAGTCACATCTCCAAATAGAATTATTGGTAACCCTCCGACAGTTAAGAATATTACCATAAAAGTTATTGGTGACAAGTCTGGAGGTATAAGGCCTGAAACTGGTATTTTGTCTTGTGGAATACGCAGTTCTACCCAAAAACCTAATGCTGCTAGAGTCCCAGGAACTTGTTTTCTGCTAGCATATTGAAGTAAACCCCCTCGTGGTGGCTGTGTCACGAGGGGAAAGTAGATAGCAACCTCCTCACCAAGGAGTGCAGTTCATACCCTTACAATATAGCTCCTAGATTAGTACCTAACGGGACGTTGGGAAACGCTTATTTTTTTCCAGTATTTTCACGTAAACCGCAATCTACGTACATTACCATGAAAGTCGTGGTTGGTTCGACAGGCGAATGAGCATTTAAGCTTGTAACCCCTATACATTAATACATTATTAGAGGTACGGAATTGAAATTTATTCATTAGACATATTACTATTTACTTAATCCATTAGTAAACAGAAAGTTGACGGAATCGTATAACAGACGCGCTTACAATTTACAAGAATCCGTTCTTGATGCGACATTCGACCTCTAAGCAGATTACAATATGACGCCATTGTACACAAACCACGCCCATTCTTTAAGAATAAATGTGAAGAGTTGGCCCAAGCCAAATATAGCTTTTCTCCTTTACCACCATTGTGGCAACACGGGGAATCTGCTATTTACATAAATGCTTACATATTGATGATGATATGAAAATTACAAAATACACAAATGATTAAAGCTCCGCTTGTAAATTACCAAGGCACCTATTCTACCACATTTAAGCACTTCCTTGTGAAGTGCCTCCCTTCGAAGAAAGCCTATATATGTAAATTTTATTTCACTTCACGTAAGGCGGAGGGCATACTGGAAGTTTAACGTCCGCCCCTTTATGCATTTTATTTTATTTTTGAAAATTTAGCTCGGGGATGTTTATTGGGTCAAAGACGCTCACTATTAAAAATACACTTGATCGGTCTATTTTTAGGATCCCTCTTCTAATAACACGACATTTTTAAATGGGTGGTTTATATTCCAATTTTTTCAAGTTTTTTTTTATAAATTTTGGCGAAGAGTATTTAATTAGATTAAGAATTGACTGTAGCGAATTTGGACTACATAAATTGTGGTGGGAGTTATTAAGCGGTCGGGTAGAAGCGACCATAATATTTTTACTTATTTCAGTTATTATTATTCTAGGATTTCAAGAATCTTTCTCTCAAATGAAAAAAAACCCTTACAGACAAATAATGGCCGCGAATGTTCTAATATTTAATATATTTGTATTTTTATTGCTTTTGTACTAATCGGCTTTTACGAACTAGTCTCTGTGAGAGTTTCTCTTCTTAAATGGAAATGAAAATGATAAAATTACATAATTTTGTTTAATGGTATACATGAGTGAACACACCACCTGGCTACTTAATGCGGAGAAAGAATAAAAGTTTTAATAGAAATCAAAAATTCAAATTTCAATTTGAATTCATTCAGCTGTCTGCACAGACGTTCTGCCCTTAGAAAGCATGGTTCGCATGGATCGCTTTGGTGAAATTTCTCTTCATCCACTTTATATGCGCAATGAAAAATTTAACATTCACAGTTTTTATAGGAAAGGGAGGCTACCGCAAAATAAAGTGCCATGGGATATTAAGATAGAGCGGTACGTAGGGTGGCAACTTTGAGAGTCATTTAAATAAAATGCCATTTTTCATATAAGGCTCACAAGGAAGAGCAATACATGCAGCGAGACACCACAGTATTTAAAGCAGAATACAACTCTGTGGAAACAGAGAATAGGCACCTAAAATATTTACATTCAATTTCCTAAACAACAAGGCTGGCGGAAAGACACATGCTGTTGTTTTGGCATGAAATTTTCACGTAGCGTCAAACTGCATGTAATGGGGAAGAATCGCCTTTGGAAAGAAATGGTGATATCAGCAACAGTAGCAGCAGCAGCAGCCACGAGCAATTTGTGAATATATAACAGAAACTTTTAAGTCTACTTTTGGAAGAGAATCGCTCGCTCCAGCTTTCAAAAATATATGCATGTATACTATGTGGAAGGTATACAAAAACAACAACAATAAAAACAACATGCGCAATCTTGTAAAGGTGTAAAGATTTTCATTTTCTATATGTTTGGTTTTGCTTTTATGCTGTAGGTACAACGAATATGATAATGATGATGAAAACATATGACAACAGACTGAATTAAGAGTAGATGCGATTAAGAAGAGACAACAGTATAAATGCCTGAGCATAGCAAACACACAATATAAACTCAGCTTGACAGAGTGTGTAGCAAATCCTACTGCATGCGCCGCCCACACACACAATAATCTCTCATGTGTACACACATACGCGCATATTATTAAAGTTACGTTTTTGTTTGTTTTTTTCATTTCTTATGTATTGTTTTTATTGGTGTTGCCGTTGTTGTTATTTTTCGTGATACCTGAGCAAAGTTTAAACAAGTAAGAAAACTAAATTTAGCTTAGGCTAAATCTTAAATACCCTCCACATTTACAATAGTGGGCGTTTTTCGTAAATTGTGGACATATATATTATACGACCACGCCCATTTTTAGCTCATCGACAGATGAGGTAACTATAGCATACCAAATTTCATATTCATAGATGAAAGTTTATAAAAAATAAATAGATTTTTGTTGATTATGGGCGTGGCACTTGAGCCACGATAGCGATCTGCGTGCAGAAACTAAAAGTGGCTCTGTAAAATATTTCAGCTCAATATCTCAAAATTTATCCCTTTGAGAATGCCAACAACGGACAGGCACCCATGGACATACGGACAATTATGTGTAGATCGAATTAGTTTTGGTGGCTGATCTGACACCTCCTTCTAAATGTTGCGAGTGAAATGACAAACTTAGTATACCACCTATTTTATGTGAAGGGTATAAAAAGAGGAGGAAAGAAGCAAGAATAATTTAAACAAATCTGCTTGAGGGCGGAAGGCTCTTTATTGATGCTGTGTGAGCTTTTCAATTTTTGTTCTCGGTTAGTTTTCTTGACTTGTGTGTTGTGACTCGTTAACTGTCTGGCTGAATGGCTGGTTACATGCCTGCTCGTCTATTCCGGACTAAAGTGCTACTGTTACCGCATTCACATACACCTATGACAAGGTGAGGCGTCATATTGTCATTAATAATAAATGTTGACGGCAATGAATTTTCTAATCTCGCGTTGAATGTTTTGCTTCTATTTTGATGAAATATATTACGCAATCACCACCCCCACCCCTCCCACTAAAGGATTAAAGTTTAACCTAAGTTACAATCCGGTGGTAGAAAAACAAAACGCACTCTTTAATGACCTTTGGAAAGTGTTTTATTATCTTTTTCTCAACTTTATTTGAAATTGGGTTTAAACAGCGAGCAGATGGTTATGAGGCATGCTCTTTTTTTTGTACTCTGTATTTGCATAAATGGTAGATTGCACTTGCACTGAGTGTGCCAAAGTAGTACAAACCTACATGCTTATGGTAAATAAATAGAAACGCACTCTTCGTATACACTACACATGTATTCCGTTTTTGGGGTCTTCTTAATCTTAACTCTAACATAGAACTATATTCCAATGAAGTCGGTCAAGTTTACAAAAGGCTAACAGGGAGGTAGTTCGCAAATTTCCCAAAGCTATTTGCTTTCAAGAAGCTCTGATTTAAGATTATAACAATGGCACTAGCACTCTATTAATAAAGCGGAAAATGCATTAAGTTACCCGAGGCTACATCTTGTTTGCTGATAGAAAGTCATGGAATGGCGGCTGTGAGGACACGGAAAAGGTTAAGGTGACCCCAGTTGCTTTTTCAATGCCTTTGATCGTTGTTTTCCTTACCTTCTACAGAGAGAAGCTAGTCTCTTGGTCAGCCCTATTAGATCGCCAAGAACTGCAGAAGGTGTACTGTGGTTTTTATACCCAAGTTAAAACTTTTTAGCGCTAAGTATCTAAATAATATGCACAACAATTGGTTAACAAGTCATAAGAAATGCCGAATTCCTTAAGAATGTATTTTGAATTTCAAAGGAATTTCTAAGGAATCTACTTACTATGAGTTACAACTCATAAAGTTTATATTGTATTGGATTTATTATTTATGGTATTTTTCGTTGTTGATAATTGTCGTTTAAACCTTCTCAAAAATATGTCATTCTCAAAAGTTTTATTAGTGAAAGTCGTTAACAAGATGAAACATTTTACAAATGGAGAAATTTTAAATCCATTGATCGTTCTCGTTCACATTAAGGTGCATACATCTTTTTTCTTTTCCTACACAAAATATTCCCAACCCAGTGTCAATTCGTACAACAATTTATTACCAACTTGTACACACAACAACAATCCTATAAGCAAACAAAATAAAATGAAATCATCCTTTTGGTAGCTTTAGAAAACTTTTATAGAAAGAGAAATTAAGCAATAAAATACTCACTCTATGGATTGTCTCCTCGAAACTGTGCTGATGACCACCGCTGATGGTTTGAAAATGCCGTAAACGATCATTGGCCGCCTGAAAAGCATAAAGACAAATAAATATATAATAATTGATCCTGAAAGTGTTGACTTTTCATAAATTTACATTTAAGCAATTATTTTGTTTTATTTTATTTTATGTGCAATAAAATGTTTTGTGTGTTCTTTCAAATAAAACAAAAAAGATTTATCACAGTTTTCTTTACACGTACGTGTCTGCAGCAATAAATTGAAATTTGTTCAATCTTTAGAAGTGAGAAGTGAGAGCGCAAACGCATAAGGTAGGTACACATTTCGGATTAAAAGAGCTGAAGGTATACGAAAACATTTAGCTAAGAAATGTTTTGGTACTTGGGTATGGACAAACAAGCAGTGAGCGCGGCAGGTACGTACATGCTTGCGCCCTTTCATAGTGTTCGTATTACATATCAACTTTCAAGTCCATGCAATGGGTATAGAGTTTTTGATTTTTCCCACTTCAAATCACGATCTGTGTGCAGAATATAAAAGTGTTTGTATAAATTGTCAGCTCAATATCTCAAAATTTACAATTGTGAGAATGCCAACAACAGACGGACACATATGCCTAGATCGACTTAGTTTTTGATGCTGATCAAGGGTGTTGCGAACGCAATAACAAACTTAGTATACTCCTATATATACGGATATTATATTTATTAGTTATTAAAATATATATATATATATATATAAAGAAACGAAATAAATAAAGAAACCAAGTCAGTAAATTTAATTTTGCGGTGTGCGTATGCTCTGCAAAGGGATGGATGCGCTTACACAAAATCCGGGTAAGTAACTCTGCAACTCTGTGAGTGCGTGTGTTTGAAGGAATTCTGATTCGTTTTTATAGCAACACACTTAAAAATTAAAGTACTTGTAAGTTTATTATAATTTTTGCTATGGAGGCAAACACGGAAAGTACATCGAGGGCATGCCTTCTACATAAAATTTGAGTGAACGGTTCTATTGACATTTGATGGATTGGTTTTGATTGATTCGGAGAGAAAAAACTTTATGAATCTTATTATGATTATTCAACATTAGGAATCCATCTAATGTAATCTACTTAGTAATACAAAAAATTATAATCAAAATTCGACACAAACTGTAGATTCCTTTTTACGGTATACTTAATGTTTTGTGCTGTTATTATCGTACACTTGAATATTCAGTGCTTTATCATTATAAGAGCATCACACGTGAACTGAACTTCAACCACGCCACTCACTTGAGCGACGTAACGAGATTAGAGTGGATTACTTTAGTAAATGTGGTGAAAGTCGTTTTCTTTTCATTTCTTAATTAAAAATCTCAATACATGTAATACATATATACATACATACGGTGGATTGGATGGAAAAAAATATGTTATTCCGTCCACGTCCCTGTAACCTTGCTATTGAAATATTTCCAAGAGGCTTAGAGCCATCATTTTCTATTGAGGTATTCTGCTGTATCACTCCTGCTATATTTGCATCTTTATGTGTATGTGCTTGAACGCATTATAAAAATGGTACATGTTGTCATATGTGAGTCATGGTTTGTCCTGTATTTTATCGCATTAGGCGGTTCTCATGCTTTGCTTTCCATAACGTGTCTTTTTTAAGCAGTCTTCTTTCTTCAGTTAATTCATGTACTTTCAATATTATGCGTATTTGAACAAAAAATGCTCGAGAAAAAGAAATTACATTATCTTTAGCCCAATTTAATATTTGTGCAATCAGTCAGCCGTAGATATTACACGTCTAAAAGCTTGACAGCGTTATTATTCACTGCCCCACACAAATGCATTGGGTGGACTACATGTAGTAAGTTTGGCGTCCCCTTTTGGGCTTTGCAAATGTGGCGAATACAATAAAAGTAGGAACGTTACCGGCGGGTTTTTCAAAGAAATTAGACTTTTTTATAATGGAAACTCGATGGAATCATTTTAGGGAATCATGCTTGAGACTTTTCATAAAAACATACCTTTGGAATCCCTCTGTACATAATAACGATAATAATAACTTTCCAGTGACATATATTACATTAACGCGCATTACTGCACTTTAACTCACATTTACTGAAACTTATAAATAAATCATGCTACACGTTGTGTTTGTCTCTAATGAAGTTAAGGGGCTTAGGGTTCATTTACTTGCTTGCTAAAATTAAATGTACTTGGAATAATTTGTCTTCTTGTAAATCACTCTTTAGTCATGTCATCATCCTCTTCAACGCACAAGGCATGGGATTTGTGTGAGTTGTTTTAATTGTTACTTACCCGCGCCTGCACTGCTGCTGCTGCATTTTGCTGGTTATTGCGATCGCGCCGATTAACAGTTTTTAAACCTTTCAACAGACGAGCCAATGTTGTACGCTTTTTGTTTTCGCGACTCTCTGTGTGATAAATGATAAATACGTGAAGTAATGAGAATAATTTATTTAAAGTACGCAATTAAAAATAAAAGTCACAGTAGAACGCATCACGTGGATACCTGGCTCCTCAATTTCACTGAAGGATCTGTACTAAATTAAAATTGCGATTGTGTGTATTGTGTAATAAAAAAAAAATTTAGTGGAAAATGCTCTTGTTTGAGAGAATGTAACATGTTTAGTCGTAGCTATAATTTTATAAAAAGTTCATTTATTTATGAGTCATAGGAGAGTTTTAACTCAAGTGGAACGAGTTCCCTATATCCGTCCATTTTGTGTTAATATAATAAAATGTTTATATGCAATGAAAAATGGTCTTTTACTAAGAGTGAGAATAAGAACTCATATCTCCTGTGGCAAGTGTAGTATTATGGAATGACGGAATATCCTTTAGTGCTTTAGAGATTTTGTAGTCTTTACTATAAAAATATTTATTATAATTCCTGTACTTACCCGCATTTGGTGGAAATTCATAAAAGTATGCTGAACGTGGACTTAAACAGCTACATATTAATCCAAAAAAACAAGCAATGGATAGAGAAAGAGAGTGAAAGAAAATTATATTTTTATAGTAAAATAAAATTTAATTAATCATCTTGAGTTTACGAACTTTTGCTGTACAAAATTCAAATGGGCTGCATTGGGCGGAATGGCGCTTTGTAGAGCGGCTGCATGATGTTGCAGCTTGTGATGGTGATGTTGGCCCGGCAGTGCCATATGCTGTTGTTGGTGTTGTTGCATTAGCGTTTGCTGCTGCACGGTGGGGTGGTGCTGTTGCTGACTAATTTGGGCTTGTTGTTGTAAGGTTTGCTGTTGTATTAATTGCTGTTGTTGCGTGAGTAAAGAACCGCGCGCCACCCGCGGCGCAAACACTCCATACCCAAAGCCGTATATCTCGTCCTCTTCTTTGTCGCTTAAGCAACTAGAAGGCTTTAAGTAGACGGGTATTAAATTGAAAAAGTAAAAATTAGTTTAAGGAATAAAAGTAAAAAGGGGAGCAAAAAATGCAAGAGCGTGAGCGCAAAAAGTTGACAAAAACAACTTAAAAGATTATCTTTACATTTCAGCAAGAAACTTCAGGCTTAATACCATACTGCATCAAACGTAAAACACCTAAAAATAACACACAGCGACAATAGCCATGACGACTAAAACGATAAGGATAGGAATGACTTGGCAGCCCATTCCTTTCGGTACTCTATTCTTATGCCCACCATCACAGTGACTACGGTGGTATATTGGTTTGGTGCAAACGCTTGTAAGTATCAGAAGGGGACCAGTCACACTCCCAAAAGTTAATTAAGGTGTCTGTTTATCCGTGCGTTTTTTCTTACTAAAGTTACAGGCGCAAAAATTAGGATGTTAAGCTGAGTTGTGGTACACACAATCTTCCCTAGCGCATTCAGTTTGGCATTCCAAATTGTTAAAATCTCCTTAAGGCATCTAACAGTACATGAATTGGTCCAGTGGTGTCATTTTAGGATTTCTGATTTCACAATGTCGGAAAAATGTCTCACTAACCTTGACTAACTACTAAGCAGAACATTGTGAAAATTAGCTTAGCTGCTCATTAATATCGTATTACTCCTGTCGATCTGAAATTGAGTACGAGCAATTTATATATATCTAGACACCTTGATACTAAAAATGGGTTAAATCTTTCCATCGACCTTCGCACAATTTTAGAAACAAAAAAAAAAAAAAAGATTTGCCAGAATATTAACGAAAACTTTGTATAATTTGCAAAATTTCAAATTAACCACGCCCACTTTTAACGGACTTACTGTAGATATTAGTATGCTTTCGGGATTTATTTATATATGCCGCACGTGACCACACAAAGATCTAAAATGTATAATAATTATTTCTACTTTATGTCGTAAACAAACTTGTGGAAATGGGCCTGATCGATTAATGTACGCGCACATAGTGGTTAAAAACTTCATATTATGAGAAACATTGGAAAAACTATTCCTATGTAGTAGTTTTGTACTTTTGCCCCATTTCGGTGGGCGTGTTTAATTAAAAAATCGAATTATCAGACATTTTTTAATATCTATATATATATATATGTAGGGAGAGTGAGAGAGAAATTTTGAAAATGTGTAATATCAGGTCATGTGTCTGTCCACGGCGTACTCATTGCGAATTGCGTGATTAAAAAACTGAAACTTTTTCTGATTGGATAAGATTTCTCTACTCGGGTTAAAAGTTTTAATATTTCCACGTTTCATGGTGTTGTTTGGTATCCTAGATTTGGCATACGCCTAATAGAGCTCTTTTCACGTGCTTTTCTTGGTATATTTATTTATGTACTGTATACATATCTGTTGTACCAAAAAAAGAAAAGGACAGATAAGGTATAATAATACAAATAGAAAATGAAAAATGAGAAATGTGCTTATTCCACAAGAACACTCGAATTACAAAGGAATGTCCGAAAAAAGGATTAAAAATGCATGGAAAAGAAATAAACAAAACGGAAAAACATTTAACATTTCCTGACATAGGCAACCAGCCAAGTCAGCCGCCTGGCTTTCCTTCGGGGTCCGTGAAATTATGGTTGAGATATTTCACTTGGTGTGCTATTCAAGTGGTTTCTTCTTAGCTTGAACACCTTGGGGAATAATAAGGAAATGGATAAAATACACAAAGCCCATCGCCACAACAAACAAATAAATAAATGGCCAAGTTAACAATGTTGTCAAAGTTTGTTAAGTAGTGTAATTTCAAGAGTCTACCACTCGCACCACTTAAGAGCCGTGCTTGTCGCAAATAAGTAAGCAAACAAGCGATCAAGAAAGCACCGCAAATAAACAACAAAGCAACTAAAAACAAACAAAACGAGCGGACGTAAATACCAAAATAGGCCTAAACAGGCCGAAAACGGTTTTTTTTGCTAAATAAAAGCACAGAGAGAGTGAGAGTGTGTGCAAGAGGAGACTAAGCAAAAATATCAAGAAAGTTTTTAATATCATGCAATCAACAACTAGTTAACAAACCATAGACATGAAGTCGAATGTAATGAAATTTTTACTAAAACCCAACCAGAGTAAAGAAAACTTTAACATCACAAACAAATGTTAATCATACGCCCCAACATCCCCTGGGAGCAAACTTTTACGTACAAGCACATATGGCCACACAAAGGCTATCTCAGGCTGATATATGCATAAGTATGCATTTTGTATTGTTGTAGTAACATCTCCACCTACACACTCACATCTGCTCATAAAGTCGACGCTTCATCTTATTGCTCATAATGATTTTTTTTTTTTTTTGTTTTCCAGTTTTTATTACGAAAAGTTTGCGGAAATTAAATTTTTGCCAGTTTTACATTCTGTTTTGTTCTTCTTTGACCCTCTATCACCTTTGCACAGTCAAACGAGAACAAATGAAAATAAGGCCAGAATCCACAAAGAACTTTTCCAAATTTTTGTTCAAACAATTTTCTTATTGGAAAACAAGCCTTATGTGTGCATTATTATACATATGCAAATAAATAGTATCCACACACACGTATATGATTTCACGTTCAAGTGTGGAAAGGATAACTTTGTTTTTATAGTTTTAGATGACTTTGTCATCTGAGATGTGAAGAGTGAGAGGGAGTGTGTTACAAGTACTACTTGACCCTTGCTAAGTATATGTATCAACATCCAAATACACTACAATCATGTGATTTCCGTGAGCCCAATATTCGAATAACAATTTCCGTATTTTTAATAAAACTCCCGCCTCACTTGGTCGCATCTGGTGAATAAAATAAAACCAGTCACCACCAAACTGTTGTACTGTAGTGTAGTGTAGTAATGTAGTATATGAGCGTAGGTGTGCTCAAACAGACATGCCTACATACCCACAGACGGTACAAATAAAGTAGACAACAAAGTGCTTGAAAGAGAATACCAACAAGTCTACGTGGCTGTGTGTGCATACGTGTACGGTAAGTACAATAATACCTTTAATTATTTACAATGTCTATAATTGGTTACTAAGCGGTAAAGTTAGCAAAGTAAACCTCTCAAGTGTCAAGGAAGCGTTGTGGTTTCAGTTTTAAGTGGTTTTCCAAATAGGAGACCAACGTACTAATTATGTCACTATGACCTGAAGTGTTGTATGTTGTTTGATTTGTCACCTAAGTTGATCTAGACATGTCCGTCTGTTATTTAAACGCACAACAGTTTACAGAATTTAAATCTTGAGCGTGGAGTTTTAAATTGAAACTGGGCTGTATTGGAAAACAGTCACGCCCATAACAAGGGATCAAGCCGATAACAAAACAACTTTTTATTCAAATTGAAAAAGCCTCAATGCTCGTAGAAAATATCGATTCTTTTATATATATATAAGAATTTTATTTTAAATTCATTACTTTTTGAAAAGGTGCTGTCTGTAGAGGTAAATGTTTACATCCTTGTGTAAAAGCTGTGGTGCGTGTGCATATGTGCTAAAATGCGAGAGTTACATACGTACACACGTAAGTTGTATTCTATTTACATATGCTTCCTCAGAGAAGTTTTCGTTTCGTTGTTAACTACTTTACATTTGTCATACTCAGTTCACCTAAAGATTTGATGAAGTAATGTTGGGGGGACTCGAGACGATAGGAAATTGAACTTTTATTTGTTTCATCTGTCTCGCAAGACTAGAGCGACAATTACATTAAAACTGTGAATGCAACTTTTATTAGATATTTGAAAGGAAGGCAATATTTAATTCGCCTTACACCATTTACTCTAGTTGGTATAGTGCCACAGTGATGGGTGAAAGTGTGGAAAGCAATTTCAAGCAATTTTATTTGCACTGTGTGTACTGCGTTCTTTCTCATTCGGTGAAATGAACAACACCATGATAACAATAAATTTCATAAATCTACACTTTCACACGCACACAAATGCAAATGGCATTAAAAGCATACATTGGTAGTTATGTGCTTGCATGCTGAATGTTTAACAATTTTCAAATGAAATGTTACACTTTTTGTAACAACCGCTTCAAGGGCAAAAGCAATGGACAGTGAAGAAACCGAAAAGGAAAATGGGAAACAATATAACAATTAAACCAAAATGTAACAGGAGTAACAACATATGAGAAAAGTGTGCAATAAATATAATAAAAGTAATACAAACGACAAATCAAATGAAACACAACACAGTGCAACGTATTGTTATAATCCCATACGATATGTCAACATAGCGTATGTGTCCTGCACCAAAGAAGGATAACATTACATCTGGCTCTTTACAAGCTTAGGAATCTCACTCGCCTGTCGAACCAACCCCGACTTCATGCTAATACTCCTCAACATTCTGTTAGCTGACCCCTCCCACTTTGAGCACATCGAAGGATGGGTTAAATGTGCACCCCACCCTTATATTTTACGGCTTTATTTTAGTATTTGGCAAATTGTTCTTCTTTGTGGGTGTATCCAATTTCAACGAGAACCTTCATGAAGAATGTACAAATGCCTGCTGTTATCTAAATTTTTGCAAATGTCCGCATATTATTGAGGTAGCAGTATTATGAATGGCTTTATGAAAATTTACATTCCACAGAAGCTCAACAATGGGGTTTATATTTATATGGTTTTTAAAGGCTGATTAGTACTGAGATGCCCGCAGTGCTACTAAAACTAAAATAGAGCCTTTTTTTGTGAGTTTTAAGCGATTTTCTATGAAGACCTCGTACCCGACATAAATTTTACTATAATGCCTTGTGGATGCTGGATATCCCAGAATTGGTCTACTTTTACTTTTACTTTTTTATTATTTTATTAACTTTATTTTCTACTTCTCAAAGTTATAAAACACTGCCTAGAGTAACTGAATTCTAAAATCTAATATTTAACAAGTGAAAATGTTGCTGCCGGTTAAACTCGACTATGCATAACCATATCCACTTAGTTCCATTGAGTAGGTTACAATTAATTTAATTGGATGAGAAAACGCGAGGCATTGCCATGTAAAGACTTTTCTTTTTTAAAGACTTCCATTATAATGTGCTCTTATGTGGAGAGGGGTTCTAAGAGTTGGTGCAATACGATCCATTCGATTCTGAAGAACTCCAGGAGAGGAGCACTTGTCCTTGTACCAAATTTAATCAAAATATCTTTAAAATTCGACCTATAGCCTGCGCACTAATTGACATGGATAGACAGACGGACAGACATATTTTGATTCTGAATCGATCGGTATGAGTAAGATTGGGTGCGGTCTTTGCTGTTTGAGCTAGCATACACACCCCACCACATCTTTGATGGCAGAACTAAATTTAATCAAAGCCGGCACTGACACCCACTCACTATCACTCAATAATGTCATAAATATTGCCGGTTGGTGATTTCGTAGAAATGTATGTATTTTGCACGGCTGCAGGATATTGTACAAGTAGTAACTTAAGAGTACACATATTTTTCTGAAAATTGTGTGTATATACATACATACATACCGAATATTTGCCGGGCACATAGATTGGTTGGCTGTGACTATTCGGTAAGCCGCTGCCGTGGCTGGAATGGCCCCGATGGCCATGGTGACGATGCATACCAATGCCACTTACACCACTGCCGCTTCCGCTGCTCCCACTACCCCCAGCCGGATTTGTGGGACTGCGTTCAGCCCAAGCTGCTTGTCTGGCACTTTCTAAAGCACTTAAAATATCTCCGAAGGGAGCCATTAACAATTCACAATAAACAGATGCCAGACCTTCTAAATGGCCCCGTTGTCCATCCTGGAACAAGAAGGACACAAACACACATGTAAACATATACACAAATGCTGTATAAAAATGTTAAAGAAGCACAAGAAAAATTTAACTTTATTGTTATTGTTGTTATTGCAATCGATACAACAGCATCAACTTTGTCTATCAAATGCGCTATAAATTGAAATGGTTTGAACCTCGTCCACACATACATATGTGTGTGTGTTGTGCGCAATTTTTACTCAATTTCAGTTTTCCGGTTAAGGCCACAAACACATACTCACACACTTGCCCTATCCATTGCGATGAATGATGCGGCTACTGCATAACGTACAACTAAACCACTGGATGCAAATGCTCTCCTTACACATTCACCCAAATGCACGTAGACAAGATATGAATCAAGATTAGAAGTTAAAAATGACCAGGTAAACTGTTACCTACCGAGAGCGTGTGACAAAGACCGTGAAATGAGAAATGTCATGTCTCCCTAGCACCTGCACAAACACCCGTAAGCATTCCTATGCTGTGACTGTATTATGTTGCTTTTCTGCCAATTGGTTCAAAATTTTTGTGCATGTATGTGTTCGTATGGCATGAAGGCTAAGAGAATCTAATTACCAAAGCGAAACACAATTCAAAAACTACAATTCTGAAAGCATTCATATCTTACGTGCACAATTGATAAAAAGAAGCAACTTTAACGGACGGAAGGACGAATAAGGCATCGCTTGCGACGCATTTTCCCAAATGAATCCAACCCATGCACCCTTATTATAATATAATATGTTAAGCAAACTGAACGAACTTTTATTTGCGTAATATATTTTCTATATCTATAATGGAATGTTCTCCGTGATGTGATTCAGTTTTGAGATATTTGAGAATCAAAATGTTCACACGCTGCCTGTTTGATAACTTTTATAAATTCTGCACATATTTTTTCTATGCGTCTATAGTACAAATACATGAGTGTTTGTGTGTGTGTGTCAGAGTGTGTGGGTGTGTGTGTGTGTGTGTGTGTAAATGATAGGAGTAGTCCAAATAAAGTCATAACAAATTGATGTCAATTTCTTGGTTGAGTGATTTAATTTGGTGCTTGGCTAGTATTTGAAACTCTATATATAGCTAACACACACACATATACATCCACACGCACTATGCCTCTCTGGAAACAACAAATGCAAAAACAATGGATGAGCAAAATGTGTGTGTATGCCTTATGAGAAGTTTTATTGTAAACTGATTTTCAGGCCACACACACATTATTGCATTGCCTTTAACAATGCTGATCCATGCGCACATGCATCCAAACGCAACATACATTCATGCACAAACATTATGTCAATCCAATAGTTATTGTCGCCATCACTCAGTTTGAAAGCTAATACATGAAACTTTTGACATTATTTTTACCTGCGCTACCTTTCACGAAGTCAATCTCGCACGTGTCCAAGTGTGCGGGAAGCCGAAGAGAAGTTAATAATTGTCGATATTGTGTTTTTAGTTAGATTTCGTTTATTTCTTTTATTTTTTCCTTCGCACACTTGTCTTTAATGGTATGTGTTACACAATTAAGGCAGCAATTGTTCGACTATTTATTGCATGACGGTTTTATCCCAGAAGTTGTAATTATTTACAACCACAATTATAATCAAGCCAAACACACTTAAATGAAATGCTTCCTCTTTGTGTTATGTGGTGCATCTATAAAACTAAATTCTGTAAAGTTGAGAACTTTGTTTGCAACTGTACATATATGTATAACCCACTTCCCAAAGTATTCAGGATCAAAATCTGAATCGATATAATCATGTCAGTACGTCGGGGTGTCTGAACAGAAATTTGTTACATATACTGTCAAGCCGTGTAGATAGTTAGACCAAATCTTAAATACCCTCCACATGTGCATACTAAGAGTGGGCGTGGCAGCTACATGATTATACCCTTTAACAGTGTATGCATTACGTATCAACTTGATGAGTTTTATGTTTTATAAGAATTTTGTTAAGGTCCTATTGATGTTGGGGTAATTGCAGATAGTGAATACCAAATTTGAACTTCATAGCTCATTGTGGGCGTGGGGCTAGAAGTACGTGTACAAAACTTCAGCTCAATATCTCAAAATTTGCGACCGTGAAAGTGTCAACAACAGACAGCAACACGGGCGTATATAATTACTTTTGCTCCGTTTTTATTGAGTCTCTGGCGCCTCTTTATGGGTACCATATGCAAACGTTAGTTATAAATGTGGAGGTAATCTAAGATTTGATAATTTCCCCTTTAAGTATAGAATCCTGAATCAATGCTTCATAATATTAGATAAATATTTTGTTTCTCCTGCCTCCAGTTACAAGCAGTGCGTAAGCATCAAATTTATAAAGAAAAAACAGATACAAAAATAAATGATTCAGAGTTGATGATGGGGTGACTTGCACAAAATACATGCCATTGCTAATGATTATAAACCTTAACAACTGATTTTCATAGAAATTGCTTTTCTTTTTTTTAATCTCATAAAGGAAAATCATAATGGGGAGAAATATGCGCACAGCACATTATTTTGTAAATTTAATACATTTATTTAATGAGCTACCATTGTATGGGCATAAAAGGATTATTAACAAATCAGTGACTTTTCACGCTGCGATGAATTATGTTGCGTGCGCAAGTTCATAGAACAAATATTTAAAGTTTCGTATGTATATGAGAGTATTTAAGCAAACCTTGTCAACGCATAACATAAAAAGGTATAATTGCGCCAGCCCCTCCACCACGTCACATCGTATCAAACCCATTTAACAACAAACCACAGACTTTATCAAGATGTAAAACGGTGAAGTTCTTCTTGCTCCTGTCAGCTTTGATATTTTGATTTTCACTACGTTTTTGCTTTTAAGGGCATACATACATTTAAAATTACATAGTTCACGGCTCACGTTAAGCAGTTGCTTAGCAAACCCTTCTTAAGTGGTTAATTAATAAAAACACAAGTCAGTATTGGCTTAGGCCAATTTTTAAATACCCTCCACTTTAATATACGAAAAGTGGGCATGGCAAGTATCTGACCATGACCTAATACGACAGAATCTGCCAAGAAAAGTTTTTTGTAAAGTTGTGGATGTGCCCATTTCTGAAATATTTTGTACAAAATTTCGACTCAAACGTAGTTCCACAATCCACTTAGATTTTGATGCTGATTAGTCTTATTGTCAATTTGTCTTTAACTACTACACACTTGGTAGGACCTCTTACACCCCCTTCTCATTAAGGCAAAGGGTATGAAGACGCTACCATTTGAACAAATGCAAACATTTGTATAATACTTATTATAGTATTGCATACAGAAAATTTAGTTTTTACTCGTCGTAGACTGAGCACTACAGATGAAGCCTCGACAATTCTATTCAGTATTCTTCTTGGTTACATATTTGATATATTCTTCACCAATAACTTCTTTAGTCAAGTTTGTCTTTTGTCTTTTCATTAAATTTAAGACAAAACAAACAAACAAATTATATGTAATTTATGTCAAATGGGACCTTAAAAGAAAACATGTGACTGACAATGATGCTTAAACAATGTGAGCGGAGTTGCAATGCTAAAAACCACTGTAAACCCCCTCCAAAAAATCATGCCTTTTTCAGTCACTTGCTGCCTTTTATTTAATTTTAGGCCTACCCAGTTTCTGCCAATATAGACCATTTTTATACTACATGGAGGTTTCTCTATGATTGCAGAAATTATAAGTGTTAGTCCTAACCTAAAATTAGTCAAAATAGATTAATATCACGATTAAAGGATTGTGCATGCCATCGATCCTTCACAAGGTAATCAAGTGGGGGTATTTTTTAAAGTGAAAAATTAACAACCCTAAATGAATGAGAATACCAGCCTTGTTGAATATTATTTATTCAACACATGCCATCAAAGGTATATTTCTGTTTATAAGACTCCATACATATGTATGGAGTACAAGGTGATTTTGCAAATAACACGTGCAGCGTATTTCGATTTTTAATCTAAAAGTACAGAATTAATTAGTGTAGCTTTTGTTGTTGTCTACACGGAAAGGAACTGAAATTGAAAAATTATGACACCCCAGAATATTCATTAAACAACGCATACATTCTCAACTATCGTATATCATCTTCACCATCGATACCACTACCAGCTAAATTCATCGGTTGGTTTACTGAGAGGCTTCAATGCATTGTCAAAAGCTAGTAGCATGATATAGACCAACTTGGTATATGTAAGTGTAACAAACAGGACATAATGGCAAGCACGCAACTACTAGACATTAATCGAACAATCCTAGAATAAGAAGCCAAGCATTGTTGTTTCAGTTTTATAGCCTGCAGATCAGAATGACTAAGTCTGCAGCACTTTAATTCAATAAAATGTTTTGAAAGAAAATTTGCAATTAGAATCACAACTATTACTGGCTGTTTTATAGTATTTTGACTAAAAATGTACATGTCTGCCGATTGTCAATTCGTTACATAAATTTCAAATTTTGTTCAAACAATGTACAAAACTTAACACAGTAGTGTGCAATACATACATATATGTAACATAGAGTAAAGAACGTTTAAATGTACAAGCATGAGCCGTTATGGACCGCCCAAGTAACGTTTGAAAATGTTAGAGTCGATTAAGCCACAAAAGATAAGAAGAATTGCGATTTTTAAAGATTTCTATTACAATAGGAGGGAGCAGCAGTTCTCAAAATGGTCAAATTTCTCTTTGGACCAATACAACTTCATCAAAATATCTCTAAAATTGCGACACGCATTTACATGGACAGAGAGACAGAACACGGTTAAAGCGATTCGTATTTTGATTCTGGATCGATCAGTATAATTGAAGGGGGTTGCGGAATTTCTCGTTTAAAAGTTACAAACATTCACACAAACTTGATATACCCTTTGTCGCAAGTGTTGGTGTGGTATAAAATGAAAGATTTGGTTCAAGTCAATGCCCTATTTATGCCCAAGTTATGGGCCTATCATACAACATAAAAGAAAGACTAAGTTTAGAGGGATTACAGACACATTTGGATATGTCTGTTCTTCATTTTAACGCAACGAAGGATACAAAATTAAAAATATAGTATGTGTAGCAAATTTTAGCTTTGTTGACCCTTTTATAGCCACGAGAGATTTTTTTAACAATCGTGAACTTGTTTATAAACCTTTTCACCTAATTTAAATAGAAATCCATTACCCATTACCAGAATGACGGCGAATTTCAATGCAATACCTAATAATATACAGATCGTTTCATATTTTGACACTTATAAAAAATATATAAATTTGCGGGCTCCCTGAAGCCTACTTCAGATGGCTACAAACGGAATGTCAAACTTAGTGTAGTGTCCACAATGCACAATGAGGATGGTATAAAAAAATGCTTTCACAACGCGTTCAAATCAAATCAAAGTTAACTGTGGTCACATTCTCCACCATCTGAGCATACATCCATATCATATAAAAATCCATAATCGCACATTCGTAGTAGCAAGAATGTTTGTCGGATGGGTACCCTAACGAGCTGGTGTTAGTAATTCAATTTGTGTTCGCTTGCATGTGCGTGAACCAATTGCTTTGTATTTCTACTTTATCATTGAATTACTGATGAAGACGCATGGTGCACGCTGCAAAAAATATTTCACTCGTACTCATACGCACACTCAGCCGCATATAATTGCAAATGAATGATGTGCATATATGCGTTCGTATACGCATAACGTAAGCGTGTTAGATGAAATGACGGAGAGAAACAATCCATTGGAGAACGCCGCGATAAATCATATGTAGTCACGGGAGCACACACACAGAAGGCGCTCATTAGTTCTCATTAACTTTATTAATAAGAAATTACGTTTGCTTTTTCAATTAAACGCATCAACTGTTAATTGGTGCATAAAGCTGTTGTTTTAGGGATAATCGATGTTGATAAAAAAAGTTAATCAAGATGACGCGTATGTATGTGAGAAATAAATTGATATGATTTGATATGATTTTGAGAAATTCACAAACAAAATGATTATGCCCTTCACATAAGAGGTCAGCATCAAAACCTGAATCGAACTGCTTGTTGGTCCTCTCACGATGGTAAATTTGAAGATATTGAGCTAAAATTTTGAATACGTGTAATAAACGCACTTACAATTTTCAAAGCATAAGACACATATATCCTACATCAAAATTAAAATCTGATTCTGCAATATCTCTGTATGCGATCGCTTTCTTCACGAGCACTGCACCTTTATTATATTATACCACAAAAGTTAACTCGAATTAAAAACTTACTGTAATGTATCGCACACTTTATGCATTTTATTTATTTTAATTATTTTTTTACAAGTTATTTGAATTGTAGAAAAAAAAAATTATAAACAAAATTTAAGTCGCGCGCACACACAAGTGCGTCCAAATTTTACAATTAACATTTGTAATCGGCATTTAATAACAGCGTTTGTCGATGCGATTTTGATAAATGTTTTCTATTATAATGCACACGCACACGACTGCACAACTTAAGGAAAAAGGATCATAAATGAAATAAAAACAGTCTGAATCTAATCATTAATAAATAACAAGAATTAGTGCTAGAGGTTACTAGAAATGCTCGTTCAGCGTGGAAAGAGGAAATATTTACAAACGTTTTTTTTTTTTTCATGTATTCCATATTCCATTAACATTGTCCTCCTTAATGATAAATTTCTTTAATAGAAGTATTTATACGTAAAAGGGTGCTTTTCCCACATTTATCAATATTATCCCCCGTTGTTGTAGCTATTGCTGTTGTTTTTGTGATGTCAGCTTACCTCTCTATCAACTTTACAACTCCATTATAATGGCAATCACAGCTGGTTGAGTGTGTTTGTCATATAAAATTATGCGTTAAAACATGTGTAACAGCACCATACAAAATGTTTATGTAAATAAGCATGTGCGGTGATGTGCGTTATGCACTAGTGTATGTTAAAGTAATTTAACAGCAACACTGCTAGACACATTGTAAACAATTAAAATAAATTACAATGCAAATGTTGCAACACGGGGAGTACAAACAGTCATATGTTGGAGACGAGTGAGCGTATGTGCGCTTTTGAACACGCACACGCTCAATAAGCAAACAATCGTATTAACAAAACCAGGTACCTGTACCTGCAATATAGTTTCATTAAAACGAACTAACAGGGAGACACATATTTTTGAATACTTACTGCAGTACTCTCATGGTACATGGTTCAGTGTACAGACACAGATACAGATACAGTTTAAGCACATGGCAGATGCCTAACTCTAACAAAGATAAAAATACTTTCTTTTTGTTAATTTAACCTTCCGGCGGACATGTTTCAATAATAACGCTAACGCAGAAAAAAATCAAGTGGGAGTAAAATAATCTAAAAAATGGAAAACTTTCAAATATGTAGACAAGCACACGTACACAAGGCACCGCTTTTCACCTTTAAAAAGAAAGTCTTCTCGTTATCATTTTTACACACAGTCACGCATACAATACACACACAAATGCGCATACAGTCACCAACACACCTGAATAAGATAAACTTAGATTGGCAACATAAATACCGGAAGGAAACGTCTGATGACTTAAAAAAAAAAATGAAGAAGAAAATTCAAAAGGTTTTTTTTTGGATGAACATCCTTACAACACCAATAACAATAACACAGTTTTCCATCAACTAATTCACATCGAAGTGTTTATGTTAAAGAGAGCGTTGTTATTGTTGTCATTGTAGTATTCAACAATTTAAATTTTCGCCTGCACACGTTAATAAATTGTTTAATAAAAACGCTTCTGAAATAATATTAAACAAAATGTTGCAGATAAGAAGGTAAAAAAGGCGTATGTTGGGCTAAGGCTAAATCGATAATGTGTGTAGGTTTGGAATATAATGACAATTGGCATTTTTTCCAAACGACCATATTTTATATTAAAAGGAGTTTTGTCCGGTCTAAGATTTGATACAAATGCAAATGAGTACAAAATTTTGTTGTTAAAGATTTGGTCTAATTGTGGGTGTGGCTTTCAATTAGATCACCCAAAAAATAAAAAATTAATTTTGGTTTAGGTCAAACCTTAACTACCCTATTTATCTTTGTGTAAAGCGAGGGCGTGGCGGGCACCTGATTATGTGCCAACTTACAAGACATAAATTGTAAGCCTGCCTGCTATTTTGAAATTTCACCTCAATATCTCAAAATTTACAATCGTAAGAGTGCCAACAACCGACAAACGCACGGGCGCAAATGTTTTGATAGACTAAGACTTTAATGTTGCTTTGTAGAGTCTCTGAGGCCTCCTTCTGGGCGTTGTGTCAGGATAATCAACTTATTTACCTTAAGTAAGTAGTAAGTCCGTGTATCTGTATATTGAAGATAGAAAGTTTACAAGGCACGCCCACAATTCATGTGGAGGATGACAAAGATTCGAGTTGAATCAAATGGAGTTTTTTTTTTGTTTGTTTTACACTCCATATAAGTTTAGAATATACATACGTTTGGAACACCCAGAATTAGAAGTGGGCGGTATTCTTTTAATATTCCTTTAACTCGCATGACTGTTTATCACTCAAATTACATTTGCATCTATACCCTTGTTAAAGCGGATGATTCGAAAAGAAAAGTCATTAAAATATATATCATATATAAGGATGTGTATGTATGTGGTTTAACAGTTGAAGAGTGAATGGTAAAGAAAGGAGAAAGTTGTCTTTAAAAAAAAAAAAAAAAAAAAAAAAAAAAGTCAATCCTAAGTAGAAAAGTTTATAAAAGTATAAAATCGCTTTAAGGCGAAAAAACAACAATAACAACAACTAACGGTTTTATGAAAAATTTGTTCATAATTTACAGAATTGCTGCATTACGAACACAAACACAAACTCATCATCTTACATCCACGTTGATAAAGTTGAAAGTTACACGTGGACGCGATTTGTGCGCGTGCAGGCATTAGCGTGAGTCAACATTTGTACAACGGATGTCAGTGACAATATAACAGTCAGCTTCGGCGTATGAACTAAGAAAAGGGGTGGGTCCCATAAGCATTTATATATCTGTATGTCTGCCTGCTTACATTTGATTACCGGTTCGCATAATACATGTAAACGAAATAATGAGTTGGAAATAATGAAAACGAATGGTGTAGTTGCACAATAATAATAAATTGCTAGTAATTACATTTCTCTCAAAGACTCCGCGAATGTATTAAAACCATCGAGGAGCTATCAACGCTTCTAATGAAAATCAACTGCTGCCAGACGACGTCATAGTTTTGTAGAACGAATGCTCTTGTGTACAGCATATACACCCAAATCCTCTTTAAATTGTATTTTAAGTATTCTTCTTCTTTTATTTTCTTTTCTTGTAATTATCTTCCCGGACTCTTCACTAATTTTCTTGCTTTACGTCTTCCAGTTAATGTTGTAAAAACAAAAGCAATTTGCACTTCATTAAATGCTCGAAAAGAACTAACGGACAATTAGACAATGGAGCAGAAAAAAAACCGGCCAAATGATGAAACTAAACTAAAAGAAAAGAACAAAAAATGGAAACGGAAATGAACGGTTACGCCAAAAATTTGTTCAAATCACTTGTATGGTGGTGCAGGGAAGCGAGTGTGCGAAGCGATGCGAACAATTACATTCAGTGTAGTTGATAAAAAGTAAAAGTGTTCTCGAATAGATGCAAATGCGTGCAGGCTCGCGATCCCGTATGTGTATTTTTGTTACAGTGAATGTTTTATTGATTTTTAGGGTTGTGTCACATTTGTCGCCCCAAGTCACTCTCTCACTTTAGATGCGTGTCTACGTGGCTATACTCGAATATTAGGGTAAAACAAACACACACGCACATTATAACTTTCATATGCAGCTTACCGTTCCCAAAATTTGTTGGATGCAACAACATATTGTGTAAAAAACACAAGCGATACCTAGACAAACAATCATTCACCATGAACTCGTATAACAGTTTTGTGGCAACGTACAATGCGGCACTGTCCTCTCTGTGTTGAATAGCGCTGGTGGTGAAACTTAGCCGGAACGAAACTCGACACAAATGTGTCATATTGTTGCTGTTGTTGTTGTTGTTCTGTGCTGATGCTATTATATACCATATGTTGGAGAATTTTCCGCCAATTATCAGTTATTCCCATTTACATATGCATCGGCAGTGAGTGTGACTAACTGTTGTCAGGGTAATATCGAGCCTTCGCACCTTCAACTTTTGGTGAATGAATTCTACAATTCAATGTCAATCTAATGTTTCAGATTGACATTGAATTGGAGAATTAAGAGCGTAACTAGCTCAGACTCTTTAAGGCACTCCAAGTCTCCTATTTGCGCTATTTGTCTATAAATTAAAATGTATACAACAACAGAAATATCTTGAATCAGTTCTTTCGCACAAATAATAAAAGCCTGCTTCTTCACATAACTTTGTTATTCTTTTTGCAAACTCCAGTATAAGGCATTAGAGACCCATCGGAATATATATACATTTTCGATCAGTATAAAAATCTTGGTTGTTGTAAAATTTGGTCATTCCACAAAGAAAAAAATCTGTTATAGACCCAAAAACAAAGCTACAAAGTAAAATAAGAAATACGCACATGAAACGTACTTGGCGCTGTGAAGGTTATTTCAGATTTTACCCCAATCAAGTTGGAATTAACGGCGCAACGCTCTGCAACCTGTTATTTACCTGTCAAGTAATCTCTGGGGAAGTGAACTTTTTCGATTTTCAATTTTTTCCAATTTTTTCCAAATCACGTGCAATTCATGTTTTGTTGTACACTTAGGCACTGTATGGAATTTATTACTCTGGTTAAGACTTGGCTTGAGAACGAATTTGTACTACAAGTTAGTACTTTGCACATATTCACAAGCACATGTATTCATTAGAGAATACTACTCCACAGCACTAAAGGGAGTAAAATCGTAAATCACTAAAAACCATTCAAGTGTAATTAACTAAGTAGTCCAATAATATGTACAATATGTGTATATGTGTATATGTGCATATGTTGTACATTGCATGAACAGCCATGCTTACGATACAAGAAATCCAGCGCCTAACACTACTTAGCGCAGCGAAAATTAAAAGTGCATCTGTAACACGGTAACGGCTCGAGGGAAATTGAGCAATGGAGTTAATATGTGGTATTAATATTTATAATTACCCCATCATTCAATGTGCCAAAAAATTTATTTTGCATAAAACGCATAATATATACGCACTATTAGGGAGTGAATGTGCATGTGCGCGATACATGCCGCAGTGGTGGAGGGTATTTAAGCTAAATTTAGTTTCTTACCTGAAGATGGTGCACAATGCAACTGCTGAGGAAATAAAATTCGCAATAAAATGATAATGCCGATTGGTCAAATCTGAAGCTTCGGAGTCATAAAAGTTTTTACATATTCAACAGGGGGGAACAAGTACTTTTTACAGCTCCTCAAAAATGAAACATAAAGTTTAATCTCCTCACAGAGAGCAAAACATAATATTTATAGTGCAGGTGTCTTCTCTCTCAAGTTATAAGTATGCGTTAAACAAAATCCTGAATGAAAATTTTTTTAAAGAAGAAAAGTAAAACAAGTAAAAAGGGGCACATTAAGCGGGTGCCAGGTCCACATCATCTGATTTTATACATTTTCCAAATTCCATTTAGTACGAGATGCTTTATATATGTGTGTAATGAAAATAATATCTTATAATAAGATTGGTTACTTAGGCGCGACTATTTTGGTGGGCTGTCCATGGGAAGACTTTGTTTACTTGTCAAAACCAAAGCGTAAACTCTACTGAAGATTTGGTGTACATAATTTCAGATCGATGTCTCGGCTATTGGTGCTGATCAAGATATTTATATATTTTGTGGGGGTGTGGCTCACCAAACATATAATAAATATACCCCCATAATCATTGCGATGGTGTGTATAATGCCAACAAGGAACATGTGTAAGTACATCCGTTTCCCACCTTAGATTTGCCCCTACGCAGTTTTATTACCCTTTTCGCAATAAAATACCAAACAGTGAACAATTAATTTTCACACAAAATAACCGCAACAATAATAACAACAGCAAAATTGTAAAACTTACTATTACTACCTCTCTTAACAAAATTAACAAAACCGTCACTTTAATGATGCTGATCCAGCTGCTGAAAATGTTAAAATTGTAAAATGTGAAAACATTTGCTCGCGCACACACAAGCACAAGCACAATCCATTGCTACATAAACAACGGCAATTACGAAAGCAACAAAACATTTGAAATAAGAAAACCTCATTCATTATTAAAATAACAATAATAATAACAACAACAACAACAATAAAAGTGACAACCAACCACTCAGCCACCTTTACAATCAGCCAGCCAGCCAGCCAGCCCATAATCAGTAAACCAGAAGGCAAGCACCAACAACGACAATAATATTGCGTTAAGAGGTGCTAAATATTTTCTGCGAGTGTGTGCGTGCATTAGAGTAATTCTCGCAAAGACGGATCTTTCGTTTCTATTTCTTGAAAATTTAATTGCATTAAATGCCAACGCACAAGAAAACGCATAGAAAAGAAAACCAACGCCAAAAACGAAATCCCAAATGATTGCGCTTGCCTGCGTTAAGCATCCACGTAAGTGTGCGGATGATGAGTGTAAGATGGAGGCGGCAGCTATAAAAGCGATGGTATACAATGTAATGTAATGTTAAAGTATGTTTAAAAGATATATTAATCAGGCAAACATCTACAGAACAAAGTGGAATTTATAATGGGGGTATTCCCTTCGATTCGACACCTTGCTTTCCCTCCATCAACAACCACAAGAGGAGGAAGATTAAAGACACATCTCTCAACACCTATACACGTTTGTTTAAGCAATAACAACAAAAACAATAAGAAAAATGAAAAGAAAAGCTCAACTGCTGACGGTTGAATACTTTATAATGTGGCACTGAAGGGCGAATACCCATACCGGAACCGAACAGAAGTAAGAAACGAAAAAGTAAGAATTAACACCAAAAGAAAACAACATTTGGAGTGTAGTGTGTTTTTGTAGGTTCAATACGTACACGCACATCTCGGATGCAAACCCACCCATTCGTTCGGTCGGTTTATTCTTGTCGGGGGAGAAAATGAACAAACTCGCTACGTACTAGAAACAATTCAGGTAAAATGTTCTTTAATTACAACATTAATAACAAACAAGTAAACAAGACTTATATGAGGTGTATGCCACATCTAACACACCCATCCTAATTAATCTCTTCCAAAGGATAATGAAAAATATCTCAAATTTCTTTGGATAAATATGCTATTTTGGGCGTGGAAACACTGCGGCCACGCCCAAAATTCACATGTCTTATACAAAAACTTCTTAAAAACAGTTCTTCACAGGTTTATGAACAATCTCTTAACAACGCAAGTAAAAAGTAATCACTGTGAGCGCGCATGTTAATCGTCGCGTCCACTTGCATAAGTTTGTTCCCAACATAAACAATTTTCAGATCTTCATGGGGTCACCTACGCTTATACATACCAACATTCATAATAAGTACATTATAGTTATGGGACGTGGTAATAAATAAATAATTAACATTTCAGCAAAATTTTAGTTTTATACGTTTTGTAAAACTGTAGGAAACTCCATAGACCAGTTTAACCAAACTACTATGATTTGTATCAAACTTCAGGTCTATAGGAGTTACGGTTCACGTAGCACAAAATCAACTTTCAAGTACAAGAACCTCAGAATCCCAATGCCAATCCCAAGACAAGTTTAAATATAAAGGGTGCTAATATGAAAAGGTCCGCAAATTTTCAGAACATTCAGTGATGATGATGAAAATGAAATTTTATGAAACTATACGATCATGCATTCCAGAATTATTCTATTAAAATGATACCACCTTCTTTTTAATATATATTCCGAAGAGTTGGTTCAATTTCCAATATTCAAGTACCGTTAGAATGAACAAATGAACTAATTGTGCTTTTCTTTGAAATCGGAATTTACTATACTGGAATCGAAATATAGATGTAGCCTAGCTCAGCACTTTGCACTTTTTAAAGTTCATATCAAATTCAAAATCATACTTTTGACGTTCTCGATGAATACGTTCTAGCTCGATATCACAACATATGCGACTGAGTTTTGAAATATTTCAGACGCCATTCTGTGTGCGTCCTTGGCCCGATTTCGCTCAATTGTAACAGACAACTATCGAAAAACTTAAAAAATTTCGTGTACTGCATTTGAGAGCAATGTCTCAATTTTTGCGGCCGTGAGAATTCCAACAAAAATGTGTAGAAATTCATACCAATGGACGAGCGGACAGGTGTAGCCCATCTGTCATCAATCGATATTTCTATTGATCAGTATGGCTGGTCCCCTTCTGGTGTCTGGAAGTGTTAAAAATTATGAGTTTTGCCACATAAAAGTTTATTTTTATGAATATCTTTACATTGGAAGTAATTCCACAACATGGAAATTTGGCAAATTATGCCAAAATATGTTTCGAATATAAAGGCATCCATCCACCTCCAAAATATCTTGTTTTTAAGCTAAATGTTGTTGGTACTCACATAATGATATTGGATCGAGCGATTTCAGAAAAAGGTGACACATGTTTTCTTACAAACTTATTGTACCCTTTACCTGCTTCTACGGCGTATAAAAGCAACAATAGTGAGAAATTAAAACCCAAACCGTTGTAGTGTGTTTACGCACACCATGGCTTGAATTAGTTATTCAGCCAGCTAGTCAGTCAGGCAGTTGGAAAGGCAATAAATTTTTCAATGTCAGACTAACGAAGCCCTGCATACACAGTTATACGAACAAAAAAAATGCACTCAGCAAATATTCACTCACATATTTATATATACAGTGGGGGATACATTAAGTTCGTAATTCCGTTTGCAACTCCAAGAAAAAGTTCCCAGAAAGCCCATTAAGTAAACAAACTTAAAAAATGGTGCTATAATGGAATTTACATTTCATTGTAATTTCATCCGCATTGCCCGTTAAAGTGTCGAATTTAGGTACGAATGCACAACAGGTGCGTCCACTATTTATAGGACCTTTGATATAAAATTCTAGTATTAGGGTAATTGCATCAGCATTGGTGAGTACAATTTTTTTTAGTTTGTTTTAATCAATCAGGTAAATAGCATATCGCGCAAAGTGCGTTGTGAACTTAACGCGCATTTCTTTTTTTTTAATTCCTGTAACTCCAACTAACTCATTTGTTCTTACTCGTAATAAATGCATTGCATGAGCAACGTTTTGAATTCGTTCGAAGAAAAATGGAAAGCTAACACAAAAAACGAAAACACATGATGAACTTACATGTATAAAAAAAGGAAAAGCACATATAATGCGAGGGTTGTGAGAAAAACGATAAATTTTAATTATAAAACATCTCGTTAAATACATCAAAGCGGAACAGATGAACAGCCAGCAGTAATAGGCAATGAATTAAAGGCAGGACAAGTTTAGTAGTTGATTAGATTTGAGTGGGTGCATTCATGCAGATGTATTGAAATGCAACCAAGGCTACAATTTTTTAGTGAAATATAATGTTTTTAAACGAGGGAACACACACCAAGGGAATAAACCACCTGATAACACAGACTGAGAACACTGCGTGTGGGGATAACAGGGAGTGAGACACAGAGACGAGGAGCAAAACACCTTACGACATATTAAAAAGAGTTTAAAAATGACCCGCTCAACGCCCACAATTTATGAGTATTATAGCCAGCCATTAATTACACTCCATTTTAGATTGCTGTTCCTTTTGAAAGATTTAGAATCTTTCTGTTTAAATTGGATAAAAGCACCTACCATTCAGTTGAAACTTGGTTCACATATTCATAAAAAGGGCATCCATCCATTATCAGCCACGCCCACTAAGATTGATTTGATTTGATTTCTTGTCTTAATCCTACAAGTGAGACTTTTTTAGAGAAATAATCTGCAACGTAATCTAAGGTTATACGGTAATAATAATAATTACCTAATAAGGTAAGTATATTTGCTTCGAAACTTAAAAGAACGCCGCTCTCTAGTGATCGTATAGAGAGCCATTATTTAGAACTTCCGTTAAAAAAGTTTCTTTTGATGGTGTTATTTGAAACCTTTGCCACTCTTATGTCAGCTGATTAAATTATTATATTATTATATAATATATTAGAACAGTGAATAAATTTCATTTATAATGTTACAATAACAATATGCGACACCTTTACAAAAGAATGCTAAAAAGCAAACAGAATACATTCTGCTATTGGCCAATGTTATCCAAGCGATTATAGCTCCTGCGAAATGCGATTTGAAGGTTTTTGGCTTTGAATGTGAAACAGAGTTTGCAAATATTGGTAAGAGGCTTCAAGGACGCCTTTTTTGCTAAAATTTTGTGTAGTTCACGCGGATAGTTTTCTATATAAAATTTGGAACATCTGTTTACAGATAAACAAACAGGAAGCTTAATTTACGATAACATTTTATTGAGAGGCAAAAATCAGAACGGTGAACTCATTATCACACTAATATAATATACATTTGTATTTGATTTAGGCCACATTTTGGATGCCCTTCACATTTATGCATGACTTATGTGGGTGTGGTTAAAGTATGTACCTCACTTTACCTTAAAGTTTGTTTTCTTAGCTTCACTTTTTATGACTAAAAGAGTTTTGAACGGATGTGCGCCGATTTTAACCGATTTTGGACAATTTAAATAGAAACCTAAAAACGGACTGTAGGGTATCTACATGTAAAAAAGTTAATTCTTAAAAAACAAAAATAATAATAAAATTAGATTTTTAAGTCAAATTGGTCTTAAAATAAATAAATTGTACTTCTATAATTAAAATAATATAGTGCAACTATAATTGGCGATCCTGCGATCCTGCAATCCTACAAAAAACGGCAAGGTTTCCAGAATTATTTAGTTTGCAAAACTTTCCTGTCAACATATAAACGGAAACTACATCGAAATTCAAAAAAAAAAAAATCTTGTGACAAAACAGTGGTCAAAATTTCACTTATATCACCAACATCTCAACCAAATATTTAGAAATAAAAGGCCATTTCTGATTTCATTGACTAGCGGCAGTGACAACGCATCAGCAGTAACAATAATAATAAAAACGGGAGCAACAATAACAACAAATTCAAATCAAAACAAATCAACGAAGGAAGACCCAACTTCATAAGAGGAGTTTGTATATATACATTGCAGACAATATATATGTAAGTTTACATACGGAGAAAATTTATGTCAGTATATAAGGATATTTTTCGTACATAAGTTTAATCAAAAGACTTCAAAAAAATTTTTTTCAAAAAAAAAAAATACACCAAAAATAAAACACATTTCAAAAAAAATTTTCATTAAAAAAAGAAACTTCAAAATTTTTCATCCAAAATAATAATCAAAACGAAACGTTTCATTGTCTCCAAAAATTTGACTTAATTAAATTTATTAACACTAATTATAATTTAAATTTAAATTAAAATTATTTAAAAAAAAAATTAAAATTATTTAATCGTCATACTTTATTTATATAAATCCTTGTAAATTATAAATTGTAAATTCTCTCTCCGGGATAAAAAGGCATTACAACATACACCTCCACATACTTCAACAAATAGGACATTCACTAATAACAACATGATAGATCTCATGTTAGAAAACATAACACAAGAATCTACACAATCCAACACTCATATTAATAGAAATAACAATAATAACATTAATGATACACACTCATATACAAATATACACACAAACGCAGGAAACAATAATACTGAAATTTGTGCTACATCGGTTAAACTACCCCCTTTCTGGACTGATTTTCCTGACGCTTGGTTCATACAAGCCGAAGGACAATTTAATTATAAAGGCATTACACAGGACACAACTAAGTACGAATATGTGCTTACTTCCCCACCACAAGAAACAATTAGGACTGTTCTTGATTTTATCCGAGACCCTCCACCAATAGACAAATATACTTCTTTAAAAAAAATTCTCATCGAAAGACACTCTCTGAGTGAGAATTCTCGTTTGCATAAAGTTTTGTCCGAACCAGATATGGGAGATCGCAAACCATCCAAGTTTTATCGACATCTTTTAATCCTTTCTGGATCAAATTTTAGCCCTGATGTGCTTAAACGTCTATGGCTTAAAAAGCTACCTAAAAGTTTAACCGTTGCGCTTACTGGCTCATTACAATTACAAATATAAACGAGTTAGTAAAATTAGCTGATAATATTTGGGAAGTGAGTAATCCGTCAGAAGTACATACTATCAGTTCCAATGATACAAATAGTTTGGCAATTCAGTCACTACTTAAAACTCAAACGTTACTTTGTGAGAATATCAACAAATTATCGCTTGAGGTAACGAGTCTGAAGTCACAGATAGATCAGCACAGATCTAGACCTTTTTCTAGATTTAGATCACGCTCTCGTAGCAGATCTAATTCACGAAATAATGGTCTTTGCTGGTATTACCACAGATACCAAAACAGAGCCCAAAAATGTATTCAGCCCTGTAATTTCAAAAATCCGTCAACAAACTAAATAAGCCCATTGTTGCGGCGACTAACAATGGAAGTTTTGAATATTTATCACGTCGCCTATTCATTTTTGATAAAGATAACGGTCTACAATTTTTGATTGACAGCGGTGCAGAAATATCCGTTTTGCCTGCTTCCAAATTTCCGCATCAAAAACGTTTGTCCAACATAACATTAACTGCTGCTAACGGCTCATCTATACCAACGTACGGCAAGAAACTGTTAAATGTTAATTTGAATCTTCGCCGTGAATTTCCTTTTATTTTTCTAATTGCCGACATTTCAAGGCTAATTATTGGTGCTGACTTCCTCAGCAAATATGGACTACTAATCGACGTAAAACGCAAGCGATTAGTAGATCCTTTAACCAATTTATCCGTTGATGCCATTATGGCTTATTGTAAAATAGAGTTACCCCAATTATTCCTCATAGAAAATAAATATTTCGAACTATTAAAGAAATATCCAAGTTTGACCGCTGAACCAAAATACACCAAACCGGTCAAACACAATACTGTACATAGAGTAGTCCTTCCGTTCTCAAAACCAAGACGACTAGATCCTATCAAATATAAAGTCGCCAAGACAGAATTCGATTTTTTAGTCAAATCAGGTATTTGCAGGCCATCCAATTCTTCTGTGGCTTCACCTCACCACTTAGTAGCCAAAAAGGACCCTAATGAATGGCGTCCTTGTGGCGATTTTAGACGTTTAAATTGTATCACCATTTCTGATCGCTATCCGTTGCCTCACATTTATGATTTTAGTATAAATCTACGGTACAAATCTATATTTTCCAAATTAGCTTTAGTAAAAGTTTGCCACCATATCCCTATGGCTGAAGACGCCATATACAAAACAGCCATTACAACTCCATTTGGCATGTTCGAATTTGTTAGAATGCCATTTGGGTTAAGGAATTCGGCACAAAGGTTTGTGAATGAAGTATTTAGTGGTTTAGATTTTACTTCTGTGTACATTGACGATGTTTTAATTGGTAGCGATTCGGAATCTGACCATTTAAAACATTTAAAAATCGTTTTTGATCGACTTGAGGAATATGGTTTAAATATTAAACCATCTAAATGTGTTTTCGGCACTACATCTATTGACTTTTTAGGACACAATATTTCAAAAGATGGCATTAGACCTTCTGAAGTCAAAGTATCTACCATAAAAGACTTTGAACGTCCTAAGTCCGTCAAACAAGCTCAAAAATTTGTTGGAATGATCAATTATTATCATCGATACATTCCAAAATTGGCAGAGCTAACATGTCCAATACATGCTATAATTAATACTGCTTCTAAAACTAAAAACAAAGCTTTAATTTGGGATGATAAATCCATCAAATCATTTGAGCGTATTAAAGAAAATTTTGCTTCAAAGATTCTGTTGAATCATTTCAATAGTGAAGCAAAATTGTCTTTAACCGTAGACGCTTCAAATATTGCAATTGATGGTGTTCTTCAACAATGCTCGATTGGTTCGATGAAACCAATCGCCTTCTTTTCAAAAAAGCTTTCTCCGTCTGAAATTAAATATAGTACATTCGATCGAGAACTTTTAGCTATTTATTTATGCATCAAACACTTTAAATATATACTTGAAGGAAGACAGTTCACAGTCTTTACGGATCATAAACCATTAACAATGGCATTAAATTCCAAAACAGAGAGAAGTCCAAGACAGACTCGGCATCTAGAATATATTTCTCAATTTACTAATGACATACGCTATATACAAGGAGATGCAAACATTGTGGCAGACACCTTTCCTAGAGCCTTTGAAATTGACGCACTACATTACATTGATTTACATATAAAAGTTCTATATAAGGAACAAGAAAATGACGCCGAATTAAAAAATTCCCTTTTCAAGTCGAACAACAATTTAAAACTTTACAAAATTCCCGTACTTAATTTTGAAATGGTCTGCGAAATGTCAGGGGCATAGACCATATGTACCTCCCAGTCTGAGGAAAATTATATTTGAAAAATTACATAATATATCACATCCTGGTACAAAACCTACGAGAAGACTCATTAGCGCAAGATATTTTTGGCCTGGTATGAGTAAAGAACTCAATACCTGGTCCAGTCAATGTTTACAATGCCAAAAATCTAAAATCAACTAAATCACCTGTTTCTCCAATTCCCATACCCAAGGGTACGTTTGAACACATCCATATAGATTTGGTAGGTCCTTTACCTCCTTCCAAAGGTCACCGCTACCTTTTAACTATCAATGATAGATTTACTAGATGACCCGAAGTTTATCCATTAAGGGATATTAATTCAAAAACGATAAGTTAAACATTTTTCAATAATTATATCCCTCGCTTCGGTGTTCCCTTAGAGGTAACTAGCGATCAAGGTACACAGTTTTCTTCACAACTATTTTCTGAATTGTTCAAATTTCTTGATTGTCATAGGATTGTCACTTCCCCATATCATCCGCAATCAAACGGAATGATTGAGCGTTTCCATAGACAACATAAAGTCTCTCTCACGGCTAAAAATGATCCAAACAAATGAGTTGATGAGTTTCCGATTGTTCTTGGTTTAAGATCAACTCATAAAGAAGATATTTCGGCTACTCCCGCTGAAATTGTTTACGGACAGAATTTACGTCTACCCGCTGAGCTCTTAATTCAAGGATCTACTGCCACTTGCTCAGATGTTTTGGATAATCTCAAAGAACATTTTTAAAATGTCCGAACGTCCATCAATCATCATAATAATCCTAATATTGGAATATTTATTCCGAAGCAATTGAAAGATTGCAATTCGTTTTTGTCCGTTGCATAAATAAAAGAAATCTTCAACAACCTTTCGACGGTCCATTTAAAGTCGTTGAAAAAGAACCTAAATTTTTCAAAGTCCTGATCGATAGCATAATTAAAACAATTTCTATTGATAAACTTAAACCAGCCATTATTGAAACACCTACCACCAACACAAACACCACTACTAAAACTAACAAGGAACGTGTAACATTTAATTTATTAAGTTTAAAATCTCTCGGAGGGGGAGTGATGCAGGGTATCTACATGTAAAAAAGTTCATTCTTAAAAAACAAAAATAATAATAAAATTAGATTTTTAAGTCAATCATTTTATTGTTGCCAAAAAAATATTATTATTATTATTACTTTTCCCTTAACAAACAAAAAATTGGTTTTCTTAAAATAAATAAATTGTACTTATATAATTAAAGTAAAATCGTGCAACTATAATTAAGATATTGTGCAACTATACGGACATACAGACGGGCGTATCCAAGTCTATTCAGTTTTTAGTGCTGATCATCTCTAAATGTAGTAGCCTCCTTTTTGTTGTAGCAAGCGGAACAACGTAATTATATGCCTCCCACCTAATGTGGAGTAGTGAGTTTTATTTAACGTACTTCCGAAATTGGTTAAACGTGACAATGACGGCACAAGGCGTATGCACAAGGGAAGTGACAGTTCCATAATGTACGCAAATGTTTCGTTTAATAATGTATTGAAAAATGCCGTTTTTTGTATTCTCCTCTTATCATTATTACAGCACGCCGAATATCTCTCCAATTTACATTTTCATGCAACATTTATGCCATTTTGCAATTTCGTATATAATACCGGGTATGATATGGTGTGAAGCACCATTTCATGAATATGCAAGTATGTGTATGTACATGAGTTTGTATCACGTTACGTTTCCCTCAACCAGTAATGCGACCACAGTAGCAACACCACATGAAACCGACATGTCAGAACATGGCCGTCTTCCTGTCAATCTTTAATAAGCCATAAAATGTTGCATATTTTTCGGCTACCAAACCACTGACCACTGCTTTAACGTAACCGTTGCATACTCAGAATAAATGATATATGAAAATGGATTTGCTTGTTTTTTATGTTAATTGATCAATAAATGTATTCGTTTATCGGCATGAGTTTTACACCGATTTCCTCAACATAATATCATATGCATTGGATTACCGGGTTGGGGGAACTGACAAAGGAATACATATAAGAGCACACCGCAAGACTCGTAAACAAAAAGGCAGATGGAGCAGTGAAGGGACAAAACAAAGGTAAAGATAAACAAATTAACAAATGTGTGCTTTTAACTGAAAACCCCGCCCGTGGCAAGTATTTTTTTTATCCACTTTTATCTAAGGTAAGTATAGTTTTGATCAGATTCTAAAGCGTTAAGTTTTCTTTCTGGGAGTTTGTTGGCACTTCACCCGAATTTGGGCATAAATATTTTCTATATATAAATACAGTTTTCAATCGCTTTTAATCTATTTTTGGCATAACAACTAAACACTCGTTAAAATATACAGTGTGGACCACCCACTTGACATATGTATGTACCTGAATACGTGTAAACGGGTACTTATGTGCTCAACTATTTACATTTGTTGTTTCCTGTTGCTTGTTATTCTGTCGGTTTATGTACTATTTGTACCAAAAGACCTTCTTCGCGAACATACGTACAGATATTTGTCCATTTTATTTCCAGCGCAAATTCACGCTGTTGACTACACTCTCCTGATGGTGACGTGCCATGTTCGTTGGGAAGGCGCGGTTGTTATTCCAAACGTACCACAGCAATGCCAAATGCAAATTAAATATTAAAATGTGTTTGTATGTGTGTTCGCATAAGCTTGCGATGCACTCACGCAGCACAAAAGTATGAATAAATAAAAAACTTCTGTTTAAAAGTCATAAATTGGTGCAACGTGTGTTTTGCGCATAAACATATCATACATAATGCGTACATGTAACATATGTAAATGCGTGATGTATGTGTATGATGTGCGGAAACCAGGACACCGTATGAAGATATTTCCAGAAAATTGCTAAGTGTTTTGTATTTTTTCTTTTTTTCGTTTGTACATGACATTGTACGTTTTTGCGATATGATGTGGCGTTATGCGTGCGGTTGTGCGGGCTTCTTACTACGCAGATGTGTCATATGCAGACACTTACATGTCGCAATCATTTTACATTAAAATGTAATTAAAAGAGACGAGTGAAAGTGCTGCAGCCTCTGATACACCACGTAACGCTTGCAGCGATGCATTCGCATTGGAGAAGTGAATGCGGAAAACTTGTCAAAACGTTTCTAGCACTTAAGTCTTAATCAAAACATATCTTAGGTTCCTTGCTAACGCTTCCTCTCAAATCCCATAACGTTCTAATTTTTTTACAAAACGCACAGTTTTCATTCAAGTTTCCAAATAACAACAAAGCTCAAGTTTCAGTTTTACGATGGATTTATGATTGCACCTCTTTAAAATCATATTGTAAGTATGGATATAATTGGCTGTGTGTGCGTGTTTGTAACACATTCGCCAGTATTTTATTTCATGCCACCCAATAAAAAAGTTGCATGCAATCGAAAAGATTTTATGGCAACGATAAGTTTTTTCCTTTTATTTTAACGAACTAGTTATTACCTGATCAGGAGGCAGGTGGCGTTTGCACCAATTCATTTACAAACGGGAAACGTCTTACTAGCCATTCGAATGATGGTTAACGAAAGAGGAAGGAAAATTATCAACATTTGAAAATTTTCCCTTTTACAATTTGCTTTAGCGGGGCGTCTAAGCTAAACACAAATTTTTTACGATGAAGCACAAACGACCCAGAAATATTGTCGGATTTGTTCAAGTATTCGTCTTGAGAGTGATTTATGTATGTATGTATAAACTTTATGAATACTGCAACAATAGAATTTAAATTTAAATTTCTTGGGGATTTGCCTAAAAATAAACAGAAGTCCTTTTATTTTGTGTTATTTTAAATATGTTTGTAATCAAGGGAATTGTTCTTTCGTAAGCAAACGTTATGATCCACCTCTCTCTTAGCATATAACATTGTATACATAATATGCAAACATTTTTTGCCCTTGTTTGTATGGCTGTCACAGCATTAAATCATACCAGCTCTAGTGCAAGTTTTGCGAATGCTGTTTGGTGGCTTTCTCTCCCTCTCTCCTTCTTTCTATCTTTTTCAGTCCTTTTGGATGACTTCGTGTCAATCACAAGGAGGCAAATTTCAAAAAATAAATAAATAAATAAAGAAATTTATGTGACATGAATAGTCATCAAAAATTGAACTTTGATAAAATTCAACTTGAAGCAAAAAAAGAAAATTGTCCCAAAATATAATTGCACACTGTAACGATGTTTTCCGTCGGTTTCCAGAGTATCGTCACATTAAATTTCTTTCAGTACGCTTATTTTCCTATTATTTACACATTTATTTATTTTTATTTTTATTTATACAAAAATCTTTATGGCCTGTTTGTCTTTTTCCTTGATCCCAACTCGACTAACTAACTTCTTGTATAACCAATAACCAATCCTTCCTTTATATAGAAAAAATATGAAAAACTACAAACTACATTACTACGTAATTCAGAGCCTACTCCTATTAAGAATAATTATTTTTATAAGTACAAAGTTAAAAATTATTATATGTGATAGGAAAAAGTTTTCCCTTCTCACAACACACACCGACATATACGTCAAATATATTATTTTTCGTATTAAGCTGTTATTACATTATCCTAAACTCTCTCTCGCCAACATTGTTTTTGTCGTTTGTTGCACGTATGCCTCTTTGTATATACTGAACGCATTCAGTTTTTTTGGTACTCTCCTTTAGCTTGTCTATCGTTTTTCTTATTTGAATGCAATTCAATCAAAGCATTTTTATTCACATAGCAATCAAAGCATGTAATATGTATGTGTTTGTGCACTCATTTTGCCAATGATTGCATGTCAAACGCTTCTTATGACACCGCCTTATATAGCTATCGATTTATGTGCATAAATTTTCATTTCATATTCAATTTATTGTAAACTTAGATGTGAATTCTCTCTGCACAAACGAACACTCACACTTTTGCGAATTATATTACGCTTATACATTGTATTTAAGCCCTTCACATAAGATTGTGGGGAAGGAGGTATACGGAGTTGTCATTCCACTTGCAACGCCTAGAAGGTGGCCTCAGAGACATTAAATTTGAGATATCACTTACAGATCTCTATTGAATTTAATTGAAGAATATCGGCCAAGAGCGACGCCTACATTAAGTTTGTGTTTTACGTCTATACCCGTCGTAGAGACTCTATTAGACGTTTGTAGGGAAGTAAGCGTCCTTGCGCCTCCCCCGAAGGGGGTCCCAACTTTAGAACTTACATAGTAGGCCATGTAAGTTCACCCCTTGGTGACAGGGTTTTTTGCCAAGAGTACGTACTGGCGAGAACCTTACTTCTTGGGGCTCCAGTACCCCGCGGTACCAAACTTAGTCTTTGGTAGGACTGCCGATCACTTGATCTCCCAACTTCGGACAGCCTATTGCCCATGGGTTGGTATCCCATTGGTGTTATGTTTGCTAAAAGGTAGTTATTGATCCCTAGGAGTTTATCCAAGGGATAAATTGCTTTTTGCATATTGTTTTGGCCCAGTGATCCTTGGACGAAGCACCTATGCCGGTACTCCGTTTCAGAGCGGGGCCCAGAGCGACGCCTACAGTGCAATAAAAATTGAAAAATTTCTTTAAGGCACCTTTTCCTATTACTCCTTGGAGGGATCTGGTGCATCCAAAATTTCGTGTAAGCCATATAAAGCTTTATTAATTAGCTCAATAATGAATGTGTCAAATCCGAAACGGACCATTTTTAGAATTAATTGCCATAAAACTTTTTCTAACGAAGTGACTTTTATACAACGAAGATTGGTATTTTAATTTTAAAAAACAGCCACATTAGGGGTATGCCAAGGCTAGGACACCCATCATTATTAACCTAAAATTTGAATAAACATGCCAAACATTCGACTTAGTAGTTTGGGAAAATTTTAAGAAACGCTACAAATTCGGACTAAAGCAAACACGCATGTAAAGGAATGCATTGGTCATAATAATCATACAAAGGTCAAATTTTTAAATTAACTAAACTAAATTTCAGCGCTCAATTTTTGCGGCCGTGAGAATTCTCATACTCATAGGCGCAAAAATAGAGCCGTGATATGCATTTTTTGAACATTAGTTGTGCTCCCATCATTTAAGCATAACTTAATTAAAATATTTTAATTTCGTTTTCTATATGGCCATTAACATTGTTCTCATTCTCTCTCTCTCCTTCTATATATATATATATGTAGTCTCATTTCCGTAGACTCCGTACATTTGTACAACAAGTGAAAACCAAGTGCGACCACTGCACAATATAATTAACCATTAAAATTGCGTTGGTGTGCATTAAAAATACTAATGGGCCAAAAAGGCAGCAAAAAACTGCACTAAAACACAGAGAAGGCAAAAAGAAAATAATTAGTAGTAGGTAGCCAAAATAAGAAGTGGCCGCACATAAACTTCGCAAAATAATTGTCACGTTAAGATTACAATTTTCAAATTACATTTAACGTTGCGTCACTTAGCCGCGACCCACAAGCTCAGCATCTACCGCAACCATCTAGACACCCACGCATTCACATTTGCATGTAAATATAGACTAACAATTGTAGCCACATGTTAGTGTGTGGTGGGGGTAGATTTGAATTTACTCTCTCAGTCACCTTTAAAGAGTACTCCAGGCACACATACGCATACAACAAAAATCAACATAAACACACCTGTGCTTGTGCATTTCATTTCATTACAGATGTATGCATGTGTGTGTGTGTGAATGTGATTATAAAACTCATGGTAATATTTGCCGAGGTCCAATGCAGCAAAGGGATGGTATGAACAGGCGCACACACTTGCATGAGTTAAAAACTCTCGCAAACAAATTTATACCTTTGTGCGGTTTAGTGTTGGCATAAAATAAACAAAAATTATATATATATATTCTTTAAAGATTCACTCATGCACGTGCATTTATCCATACATCGCTTACATACAAACGGGCGAATATGAGGAGACAAAGTACGATACCACTCGCAAGCAGTCACTCACAGTTAAGTTGATGTTCAACGTCAGCGTTCTTCGGTCGTTGTCGTCTGTTGCTCTTTACTTATTTATTGTTTTTATTGCTGTTATTATTCGGTCATGTTGGTTCGTTGGGCCCCTCATCAACATGCCACAAAATTGTGTTTAATGTTAAACGTACAACATTTTGGGGAATTTTTTATTTCTTTATTTCGGTCGAACATACATACACCCGCGTATACGAATAACAGGGAAAATGAATAAAATTAAGACCATGTATATAAACAACGGCAACAGCAACAGCAACATCAACACCAACAACAAGGACAGCATTCTTTGTTTAAAAACATCCCAAATTTAAGCTTTTCGGTTTTGCAATATTTTTGTTTTGTTTCATATTTTTTCCAGTGTTTGCTTTTCGTATAAAACATGTAGGCACACGTACCGTACGTACGTGCATACTCATGTTTTTTTATTATATTAAAATATATACGTTTTAATATACAATTTGTGCACATACATTATTACACGTGTCACGCTTAGATATGGTGCATGTGTATGCACTTGTAATATACTTTCGTGTAAACACAATATGTTTTTATATAACGAAAATTGTTATTCTAGCTGCTGCAGCTATTTCCTATATTGCTGCGCATATTGTTTTGGGCTAGATTTCAGGTGCCGTACCTTTAATACAACCAAAGCGGAATGTTTTTTTCCTATTTATTATTAATTCAAATACTTCCGAATACGAGCTTGAAGCTACTTCTTATAATGTGGAAACATTCCCTATTTATTCAAAGCAAATCTGAATGGAAATACATGTGAGATACACATTATTATTGCATGCACTGCAACTCGTACTTATCGACAACCACGTAACGAAGTTATGGGGGTGTCTATGTTGCTTCACTTATATGTAAGGTTTAATAAATAAAAAACCACATTCGGCTTAGGCCGAATCTTATATATTCTACAACTCTGTATTCAAGCAGTGGGCGTCGCCCTCTGCAGTTTTTGTACAACGTAACAAAGAAAAAGTCCAATCCTGCGACATATAAAGTTTTTTGCGAATAAAATTTGTTATACCATCCAAAAGGAGGTGTCAGAAACCCTACAAAGTATGTATATTCTTAATTATCAATTATCTAGTTGATCCAGATAAGTCTGTCCGTGTACTTGTGCATTTGTCGGTTCTTGGCACTGTCATGATCGTAATTTTGAGATAGCTATTTAAATTTGGCAAATTCCATCTGCAGCCGCACCCACCATCTATATAAATCTATGTTTCTGCCAAAAATATTTAACTAAAAAGTTACAAATTGATATACACATGTATGAATACCCCATTCATCGCTGCGCCTTGTCGGATAGCAGACGGATCCACTATTTATAAAAAACCATACTCAGCGTAAAACTCGACTTGCAAGTGGATACATAATATACTCTTTCAGAGGGCGTTATCATGTACACTGATTGTGTTTTTAGGATATTTCACATTTGACCTAAGCCAACTTTGGGGTTTTTACTTCTTTGTTATTGTAACAGCACACATTGAAATTGTTATTTACTTATTTATTACATTGTAAGTTACAGGTTGCGAAACTTAACCGTTTTTTCAGTTTACAAAAATAACACTTGCTCATGTACATATGTGGCAAAGGGTATATTAGGTTTATTCAGATGTTTGTGATTCCTAGACGATTTAACTCTGCCCATCCGTCCGTCTGTCTGTTCATGTAAATTTGTGCAAAAACTGCAGGTCGCACAATCCTTAATATTCTTTGACAAAAGTTAGGGAAGAGTAGTTAAGTTTATTTCGTTTGGATCATTTCTAGAACCTGTTTCTGCACTTTACGAAATGATTTAAGCTAAGTAATTTATTTCTAATTTATAAACTTAAGAAATCAAATGTAATCATTACCTGTGACTTTTACTTTTAATCAAAATTTATATACAGCCTTTGATAGAAACTAGTTTCCAAAATTGGACTGGAGTCGAAAAACAAAATTACTATTCTTGCAGTCAATGCTGTTGTCTTTCAATTTAAAGGGGAATGGACTGAAGGAGAGACTCCCGGAGAGAGGATTGCAAAGTTAGCATTTTCGTGGCTTCCAATTTATCTCTCCGCGGTAGAATGTTTTTAAAAATCTATACATTTTGTGCAAATATGTTGTGGTGGGAAAAGGTAATACCTTACAAACACACACATACGTGTGCGCAGAGATTCACTGCCCTTTAGCAGTTTCCAGTTAAAGTAATATCTTCATGTGTGTAAATGTTTGTACGTAAGTATTCATTTGGGCTTTCGGTTGCTTGTTGGATGCTTAACTGACTGGCTGGCTGGCTGGCGCACTGCTGTTCCTGTTCGTTCTTCTCTACCTACACTTGTTTTGTGTTCACTGTTAATGTGTTGATATGGTTTTACGACCTTTGCGGTACATAGTACACATAGAACAGTGAACGAAAGTATAATATGGGGCAACCGTAACCAGAAACAGAAAAATAGTACACTTTGTAACTAATTCCAACTTGTTGTTGTGGTAAGTTTTAGGGGCATTCCACCTTTAAAAAGAAAACGCCAACACGCACACAAAGGCAAATACACGTGTATTTAGAAACTTTTACATCCTTTTAGGATCCTCCCAGAAGTCATAATCCTAAGATTATTTTTGTGTTTAACATGATTTAAAAAAAATTAAACAACAACGAGAAGTAGTCTAGTGTAGGTGCCAGCAGACGTAATTTCCATATTTCTATAATAAGGCACATATTGGGAAAAATATATACAACACCAACAACAACTATTCACCCGAATATAATTTGTTTTCCTTTTACGATGTTTCACTAATTTCGTCTATTAACCTTTTTATTTTATTATTTTTGTTATCATGTGATCCTTGTGAAATCTTCCTCTAGTTTGCGGGTTTTTACTTCCTTCTCTGTCCTCCCCCTCTTTTGTTCTTTTATTTGCGTAAAATAACCACCTGTGCGACCAGGTGTTAAGTTTAATTTGTTCACTTTACTGCATAAAATGCAAACACTTTAAGTGAATGAAGAGAATTTACTATTGGAAACGCCACACCCTACCACCAAGCCAACAACAAGAACACACTAAGAACACATAGATATAAGAAAATAGGGAAATCAAAAGCAAATGAAAAACAATTAAGAAAGAATTTGACTTAGATCAAACCCAACCTCCCCATATACTTACAAACAGTGGACGTACAGACGTCCTCTACTAATGTAAGTCAAGTTTTACATTAAATACTGTTTTATGTAAATTGTGAGCAAGTCCTTATCCGGCCACGCCCATTTGGTACATCTACTCATGAGCAAATTTTTGATACGTTTATCAAATTCCAACGTCATAGCTTCGGTGTGTTGCATTGCAACCAAAAATTTAAATAAAAAACAACCAGAAGCCAACGAAAACAAAACGAAAGAAAGAATTCTCCGGTTAATTAAGTAATATTCACAATAAAGCAACACTACAGCTGTCATTTACCTATAACTGTCACGTATAAATTTAAATGAATACAACTTTACATTAGTAACCATTAAAGTTACACTCAACAGACAACATGAAAAGAATAATAAAAGCAATCATTCGTATGGCTTCCTTCAAGATCGAAAAGATTAAATGCATCTTCCGATAATAACTAGAGTTTTATTATACTTCACATGCTACACGCGAATAGTTCAAACTATGTTTTCTCATGAGAAGTGGAGCACAGCCATGAAACGTTTGTTTATTTTGACTCTGAAATACTTAGAGCCCGCAGCATTTATTACCTTATGATTACAAAAATAATGTGTTTGTGGATTTATGATCCTATCGGATCCAAATTTAGTAGAACTAATTATTAAACCAATTACCTATTACTTATCTATTTTCACATTTCCATATACAAAGTGGTGACTCCATCAAAATCATCATTCATTCATTGTTACTTTGATTTCAATCTTTCTTATTTTTATAGCGTATGTTCTAAAAAGCTTCAGTGAAAGTGGGGAATGAATGAAAATGAGGATTGTGGGATCTATAAAACGTATTGTTGTCCTGAAAGAAGTAAACCTCCAATTCTTATCTGCTGGATACGATATTGCCCGTTGAGCTGGAATTTTTCTACTCTCCACATTTCAATAACTTTGGTTTAACTAAAGTGGTCGTAAAAACTTCAAAACTTTATAAATAAAGCATGTCTGTTTGTCTGTTGGTGGAATATTCAAGGTCACAAAAATTATTCACACTTTTAATTTTTCAAGCAGCATCAATCGGTATGTCAGACACTTCCATTGTCTACCGCCATTAACTTCAACACGAAACATATGATTGTGAAGTTTTTAAAGGAGGACGTCATCTTACACGCCCTTGCACACTTTGCGTATAACTGTGAAGACTTTTGTTGACTTGACTTTTTTACGTCATGATTTTAACATACATTCATACTGAAACAACCAGGAAGGAGCTGTTCAAGTGTTAATGATTTTTAGTTTTTGTAAAAATTGGAGAAAAACAATTTTTGAGAAATATATTAAGATCACGACTAACGTACGTAAGGGTTAATGCCGGTCACAAATTTAATTTTAACGCACCAAGGTGAACGGTATTTAAAATGCAGCCCCAGCCAGGTATAACATTCGTATTTGCTCCGTTTCTTCTTCAAAAGCATTTTAAAGGGAACATTATTTTAAACTTCTTAAGGACCAATCTGTGTTTCATACCATTTGCGTCCAAATCAATTATTACACAGTCACATACAAACATACATTGTTTAAATCGTATCGTTATTCCCTCCTTTACCGGTGTTTTCTAACATTTAACGTTTAATGTTAAATGTTATTTCATTAAAATAAATAAAAAACACAAACAAAGAGTACACAGATGTAGTAAAAATGTTGTTAACAACCATTCATTAAAGTGGTTGAAAACGCCCCCTTACAAATAGTTAAAAAGCAGAGAAAGCAAAATGATACAAAATAGTAGTATCAGCTAAATTGTTTTTAACAGAAGTCAACGTAACATACATATATATAAATAAGTGAAAATGTTAGAGTCGGTCAAGCTCGACTACTTAATACCCTACATCACTTGACTCTAAAAAGTATGCTACAATTAGTTTAGTTCTACGCGACGCAATGCTTTATAAGTTGCTTCGTGAAATATCATTATATGGAAAAAGGTTCTAAAATGGTCCGATCGTATGTATCTAATCAATCAAATCAAATATTAAGCTAATAACTGTTCTTTACCAAAATTTGTCAAAATGTATTAAAAATTGCGTTTTTGTCATATAAAGACTTCCATTATAATAAGACCTTATATGGAGAGGAGTTCTAGAATCGGTCTAAATTGGTCCATTTTCAGTAAGTTACCTTTTCACGCCCGTATGCCTCGTCCTTATGCCAAATTTCTTTGCAATACCTCAGAAAATGCAACCTGCACCTTGCTCACAAATTTACATGGGTAGACAGGCGCACAGACTGGCATGATTAAATCGATTCAAACTTTGATTTTGAATCGATCGATACAATTGAAGGTGGGTGCGGCATTTGTTTACAAACATCCGCACAAACTTAATATACCCGCTTACCATGTGAGAAAGGAAGTACGACAAATGACAATCACACATACAAATGAGTTTATAAAGCAACTTATACTTTCCTAACGTGCTTTGAATAGAGAGAGAGAGAGAGAGAGAGACTGGCCGATTGTTGCTGCTACATTAACTACTTTTGTCATAAAATCGAAAAAATATAATAAAATAAATTTTATTAACTGCTAAGTGGAAAATCGACATCGGTTAAACCACTCCTACTTGCTTCACTTAACATTTGTTGTTGTTGCTATTATGTTTTATACATTCGTTTCAATATGCAAAATAAGAAAAATCAATTGAACGAGAAGAGAACGGACGAAACAAAATAAAAAGGACCGCAATGAACCTTTTCGCCGGATTTCGATAGTCAACTTGAGGAGAGAAAGACAAGTACTTAAAATTTACTACCGTCAATCGTCCGAGTTGCTGTCGCCTTTCTCTGCGGTACCTTTTGCCATTACCAGTGCTTCCAACAGCACATAAAAAATAACGTTCAATATTACAATACAACAGCAACAACAATAACAATGAAAGAGAAGAGGAAATAATGAAACTGAAAACGAAAATATAAAGCATATAAAATGCAATTCTCAAATAAACCAAACCGAACCAAAGCAAACTAGTCCGAGAAGCTCAACTGAACTGAATTAAACTAAAATGAAGTGAATTGAGCAACAGTAGTATCAACAGCAGAAGAAAACGAACAAGTAGCCGCAACAGCCCCAACACAAACAAACCCGAGTACAGTACAGTATTTCCAATACTAAGCAACTGTGAAGACCAAATTTGCGCAGTCGGCGACTTATTACACTTGGTTGTTTTTGGTCAGAGAGAAAATTGAATTTCTCAAGAATCCAATGTGTGTAGCAAGAATGTACAAATCTGTATATAATAAAAAATAATGCCCGTAATACACCATGGAGTGGAGTTTATAATGAAAAGCTAGAAATAATCGAATAATCCTTAAAAATTCCTTAGACAGACTCTACCATACAAACATAACAAACGTTGTACATCAAAGCATATGTTTATTTTACGTGTATATGTGAGGGTGTATGTATGTAGCAGTGCACATGCCGTACTCAAGCATGTGCCGCAAATCCACAGAATTGTATAAAATTCAAATTGGAAACGAGAAACGCAATAAAAATGTAAATCGAATCGTAAGTAAGGAATAAATTGTAATAATATATGTTACACCCCTCTACGCATTCATGTACTAGTACGTGTGCATGCTATGCACACTCCCCCGACTATACGCACCCGGTCAAATTGCACATGTCAGCTATTTTTATATCATCTTTGCCATCGTCTTCGGAGTTTGTCCTTCCATTTACAACACATTCACAGGCACGTGCGTCCATGCCGTGGCTGATAGCCACGCCCAAAATTGATACTATGGAGACGCTTACATTTATGCAATTAATTTGCAAAATGGGTGATATGGTATAACTGACACGCCCATAATTTAGAGAAAATCACATTTGACTCATAACTCCGTCCTTGAGACCAAACAATTGAGTTTGCTTGCTACCCTCATGGTGCACACATTCAAATTCAAATCGGAAGAGTGTTTTGTGTGCGACTTGAGCCAAACTAAGCTTATTTTTACTTACTTCTTATTCACAGAATTTTAGCCTTCGTCCATTGTACATAACAGTGCGATCACTATAAGTGTCACGAAGAGAAGCACGGACTGGCAATATAGAGAACACACAAGATGATAAGAATGTGGCAGCTGCACACTGTTCATTTTTAATAAATCTTCTTTTCATTATTTACCCGTTAATACAAAATTCCAGCTCAAAAAACAATTATTGTTATTTGGACAAGATGGACGTACAAACATAATTTATATTTCCAATGGAAGATCATTTTCAGTTCAGTTATTTCCATTTTCAAAACGAGTTATAATCAAACTCAGTAAACCCTGGCGCACGTAGTGCATTCCCAGTTATTTGTAACGAAAAACTACTGTAAATATTTACAAAATCCACCCTTCGTAGTTCGAGTTTGTTATTCCTACACAATAACTATAAATCTCCGAATAACAAAGAAATAGTGCAAAGAAAATCTTGCGTGAAATATCGCAGATTGTATTTATGTACAATATTTTTTTAGAAGAACAAAAAAGGCAATAGCATCCGCACAATGTGGCAAGTGTTTGTCTATTTGTGTGCTGTTTTTGGGCACGTGCAAATTCATCAATGTCAGATAAGTGCGAATTAATTTCAAAGCAATTATCCGATAGACGGAAGCTTGAACTTGAACTGCAGAAACGAATCAAGTCTTCTCTACTTCAAATCAACGAAACGATTTACACACTTGATTGTCAACAGCTGGCGCTGCAAAATCAATCAGAAATGAAGTGAAGAATAATCAATTCAATGGCAAGTGGATGGTAGACAATTTAACTGGAAGACAAATGTTTCATACAATCAATCCCTCAGGCGATTAATCTTTAAAATCAAATATGCTGTGAAATGTCTGCCGAATATAGCCGTACGTAACCCGTTTGATTAATATTCCTCAAGGATTTATTTATCACTTTTGGAATTTGTCGGAACTTGTCGTAAACATTAATGCGCAAATATTATGCAACAGTCCGCCACCGACAATTCCTCTCATCGTACCATTTCCTACCGTCGCACATTGAAAGACAAGAGCGCTTCATTACTATTTGCTTTCATAACAATAACTCACCAAACAAAGTTTATTTTAATTACTTTGAAAAATGTCTACTTATGCAATAATTCTGTTGAGCAATGTGGCAGCAAAAGCAAAAAACAAATGACTTCATCTTTTGCATATATTTGCATTTACATTATTGTAATTTACATGCACTGAATACACGATAAGAGACTTGTCTAAACCGAGTACACAAAAAATCTTATGTGTTGCTCAATATTTTTTTGGTTCGTATGCAAGGTTTAGCTCCCCAATGCCCGACCCGCATACTAACTGTATTTTATATTATTTATGATTTCTTTATAAACTTCTTGAAAGCTGATGACATCTTAATCTTGTTATCAGGTTTGGTCTTGTCTGGTCTGGTCTAGTCTCTGCGGTAAAGTGAGTCCTTTTGTTGCTTGCATGAGTGGTGGCATTAAATCATTACATCTGATATACTAACATAAAGTCTCTTTTGATAAAAAAACAACAAAAAATAACTTGAGAACACAATAATAACAACAGCAACAACAACCACAATAGTAAGCTGTCCAATAAATTAAAATTATTTTATGAGTCGGGACGAGACACACAGGATAACAACTGTCAAAAACAAAATAATGGCAATTTTCTTCGTAAAATGGAAACAAACTCACCAAAGCAAAAAAATACATATACTCTTCTATTGTATGCAGCAGAATGAAAGAGAAGGCGATATAAAATATATAAAAATAACAAAAATCAGGAATTAAAAGTGATGTTGTCATAACAGAACAGACCGACACACAGACATAAATAAAAAACAAACAATCGGTATCTTTATATTCAAATGAATGCACATCTACATACGGATAAACAGTAAACAGAAAAGCAAATATTTTCACTAAATGGAAAATATTTTTACAGGATATGCATAACAAATGTTTGAATTTGCGTAAGCGTTGTTGCGTTCGTGTGTTCATTAATCCGTCCGTACATCCGTTTGACTATACGTATACGCCTTCATCTATTCTGCGTAACTATCCTAAGTTATTATATATAATATAACATTTCTGACATTTACCCTCAAGCCAAATAAATTGTTCAACTGAAACTTAACCGTAGAACTTTGTGCCGTTCCACTCACATTACCACCCAATCTGACTCACCCACCAATGGTAAGCAATAATGATGGATTACTCACAACAAACAGCAATCTTATTATTTATACGTTCACATTTAAAATGAAATTATAATAGAACGGCAGTGGAAGAAGAAGATGAATCAGAAGAAAAGTCTGTTGCTGCCAGCTAGCAAAATGATATCAAACAATATTTGCAAACATCAATATGAATTAGCTGAAATAAATTAAATGCCTCAGTACTGGTACGTGGCAGGAACGATGGAAGCAACAAACGAACAAATACACCAACCGTAGAAAAATGATTGAATGCATCATTGACTGAATGAATAACAAATACGAGAATAAATATACGCTGCAGCCTGTACGCAAAAGAGATTATACACAGTCTGCCGTGATGGTAAAATTAATGTTGGCGATTTATATTACATCACTGTGGAGAGTGCTGCTGTACGCACCAGTTACTATGTAGTACCTGCAAGCACATATACGAGTATTTGTCTTAAAAAGAGTGGAAATTAAACGCATCACCAAGACATTCTGCTACTTTGCTTTTTCAGTTTCTCAAACACACGCACTATCTCTCCTCCTTTCTTTACTAATATAATATTTATTCAATTTTTATTCAATCACTCCAGAAATTCTGCACTCAGCTGTTGCAGCGGTGTGATGCAAGCGCTAGTTTTTTGTTGCTGTCGTTATACCCTGCACCACTTGTGACAGAGGGTATATTAAGTTTGTACGGATATTTGTAACTTCTAAACGGCAAATGCCACACCCACCTTCAATTATACCGATCGATACAGTTTGCGCGCAAGCTACAGGTCGTATTTTTTGAGACACACACTCTAAATTGCAAAACAATCTCAGTTTCTTTGTAGTTCTTCTCAGGACATTAATGCAAACCACACTTTAGTAAAGAGTATATCAAGTTTGGAGAACACATGTACACATATATCTTGATCAGCATCAAATTCAAGGGCAATCTAGGCATTTCCATCTGAGTCTGTGTTAGTGTAGCATAATTTGAGACGCCGAGTTGAAATTTTGTACAAACATTCTTAGTCTATGTGAGTAGTGTTCTATTTAACATAGACAAAGTGCTAAATGAATCTAGATTCTAACATATGTTTGTATATACTGTTTTCAACGACATGCTATACGTCATGAGGGGTCAAATAGTAGCAGGAACTCCTTGTAAATTACAAAAAAAAACTTTCTTTAGTGCTCAATTGGAGACAGTCGGTAAAAAAGGACGCACGTCCACGGTATATATCTATTGTTTTTTACTTGTTTTTATTAATCCCTTCGTCAACTTTTCAATATAAGTGCCACAGCTATCGTTGTAACTCTTTGACCTACTATTGCTTCTACTATGGAAAATATACTTGGTGCTATCTCTTATTTTATGTAAGACCCTGTGTATAAGCATTCTGTTGAAATTGGTGCTTTTGCATCAATATGATGCTGCAGCCAAGAACTTTTTTGATGACATCGGTTTTTGTATTTATAGTTCTTAGTAGTCAGTTATTTGTTCGTAAGATGGTTATGGCCTGCAAACGCCTCTCACTGCTCGTGCTTACTCACACCAAAGTGCACATTTCATTCGATTGGCGTTTCCATTTTAGTTTTAGTTTTCAATTTGACATTTTCTCGTTTACATTTAAATGCTTTTAATGCTGCAATCAGCACATAAACCTCGGCAGTGAGTGCTTACTTACACCAAAGCGCACATTTCATTCGATTGGCGTTTCCATTTTAGTTTTAATTTTCAATTTGACATTTTCTCGTTTACATTTAAATGCTGTTAATGCTGCAGTCAGCACATAAACCTCGACAACTCATAATATTAATCGAATCGAATCACAAATACGAAAACTCTCATGTTTTCTGCCACACTGCTAGACTTGTTCTCGTGAACATTAGGTAGAATGGGCCAGCAATACAATCTGCACAATTATACAAGTCGGAAGGTCCATACATACACACATACAATGAATATTGAACAATAATCCCTTTGACCCGCATACTTACTTGGCCAACGTTCAAATAAATATTGTAATAATGAACATGTACAACCAAATTATCCATTTGGATGCCAATAGGGCACACAGCACAAATATATTCTTATCTTAATTATATTGATAAAGAGAGAGATTTATACTGAGTAGGTGGCAGGAGAAGCGCAACAGTGTCATGTTCCGTACTACTTATTATAACATCAATTTTTTACGCCTCGCTTTTTTCGGTTGTGCCTTCAGTTTTGTTAGATTGTTATTTCACACAATTAGGGAGAAGTGGGAGATCGCAAATGAAACGTGAACTGTCATCGCTGTTCGTGCTCATGTTCAGTTCAGTTCACTTTAATTCTCAAACGGAAAGCTGCATTCTTGTGACATAAAACTAAAAACAACAGCGAAAAAAACTTTTTAACAAATTTATTGTTCTTTTTAAGGACTTTGCTATAATAAAGGATAAAAATAAGCAGACAAAGATGTGATAATTATAACAAAGACAATTACTCGGGTCAACTTTGTTTCATTTTTTAATAGAAAGTATTTAATAAAGTCAAGGGAATATTAATTTCATCGATGGAGTATAATATTTATAAATATAATTAAAAAGAGAGTAAGAACAGCGAAATTGATATTACGCTTTAGGCCAAGTCCGGACACTTGCAAATAACATGCACATGATTGGTAATAATACTTGTAAAATGCGGATCCAGTCTTAAAGCAACTTTTAAGTTGAACTCTGCACTTGCGTTTCTCTACAAATTTTATAAAAAAAACACCTTGAAGGAGTCATGACTCTTCCAAAGTACCTTAAAAACTGCAACCTTCTAGGTTGAAGGCGAACATGATTAAATCGTGTCAGAAAATCATTTTCAGACAATTAAAACGTGAGTCGGTTTTAAGTGAATTCGAATTATACACAAAATATAAATTTTTGTAGTGTTATGTTTGAAAATTTCTTTCAGCCATTTTGCCAGATTTACTACAATATATTGAAAGCCGATAATCAGATGATTTTATTAAAATATTTTGCCTCATTGTGGATGAGTTTTTTAGTCCGACGTTACCCATTTATAATACCAAACTGTAAACCCTGGTGAATATTACGTTATTATGATAATTTCAGATCGATATCTCAATGTTTGCAGCCGTGAGAGTGCTCAAAAGAAAAGAACGGAGAAAAGCACTAAACCGATGACTCTGATCAAATACTGTGTGACGTACTACCAAGTGTTTGAACAAAACCAATCTACCCCCATATTCTTTGATTTATTTAATATATCATTAATGCGAATGGACGACAAATTTTCAAAGCAGTTTGGTACCGTTATTCTAGCATGAGTCTGCTCACGATGATTGGCTTAAAATTCCAATAAGAGGTAATGTGTAACATATCTCTCAACAGCCAAGCAGTTTTTTAATAGCAAATTTCCATTATACTCGCACGAAATTCAAGTCATGTACTATATGAAGAATATTTTACATTACTAACAACATTAATTAATTTGCAGTAAAAATACTTCTTAAGACAAAAAGCCGTTAATGTTATAAACACATCTTGCCACAGAAATACAACTTGTTACAACTTGCCGAATAATTTCTACTCCGTAAATGTCTTTGTGTGCCATCATCCCTTACTTGTAATATTTGTGCAACCACTACCTTACCTTGTTATAGGGGTTGTACTCAATTTGTAAAACATACAAGGAATCACCAGACACCTTACCAAGAATATATATTCTTGATCAGCATCAAATTTTCATCCAATTTGGTTTTGTCTGTCTGTTTATCGACACAAACCTTGACAGAAATATTGATTGTTCTCGCATGCAGGTGGGCATGGGGATTGAGAAAAATAAGTCGAAAATACGCCCATTTAAACAAAACACGAAAAAGGTAATTTCAATCAAAAAGTTTCCCGCCCACCATAAATTTTATTTTAATTCCCTAAAGAGCCGAATATCCAGGACTTGTTCTTTTTTCCTGGGATTACGGTAATGTATTATACTAGAACTTTCTACGCACACACTACTACTAATACCAATACGAATGCATTCAGTATTTTAATATTTTAGCCTAATTTAGAATTCTGTTAGCGTTTAACAAAAGAAACTCCTCTGTGCACAAAGACAGATCAAATGATTATTAAAAACTCATGCGTGTGTAGAAGTATATTGAAGTATGCGTATATCAACTTTTATGGGGCTGTAGGAAGTTTGCCCGAAGCTAGTTAACCCCAAGGCAAGTAGCCCGGCATTAGCCAATCAGGCAAGCAGTATAGGCAGTACAGCCACCCTGTATGAGTAGAATTTTCAACACACTTACGCACATACAACACTTAGCTGAACTAAGCTCTCCATATCTTGGTCCCTTCTTGCATTGTCAAAATATATACCGCAGCTAGCAAAAAAGTTTCAACAAGAAGAAGATGCATAAGCATAAGCAATGAATTTTTATCACAATTAGTAAAATAAATATCAAATATATTGGAAGTGTATGCACACACATATGACTGGTGTAAGAAAGACAAAAAATAAAAAACAACAAAATCCCAAAATTTTCAAATCACAAATTGTAACAGCTGGCACAATAGAAAGGGAGATACGACGTGAATGTAATATAAAGCAGGTGGTTCTGGCATATGGGGTGATGGCCGAGGGCGAGGTGTAAAAACGGCAGATAAAGTGGCGGTAGTGATGATAGCAGTCGTAGAGGTGGTATCACAAATGGTAGCAATCCAAATACGTATAAATACATACAAACTGCAAATACAATGTACGCTTGTGCAAGTGTGAATTGTATGCATACTTATGTGAATGCGTGAATGCATGAATGCAATGCTCAGGAATTAAATTAACAATGACATACGAGTGCTATGAGCTAAGTAACATCGCACTAAATTATGGTCAATCAGTCAGTCAGAAAAAGGGAGAAAATGAAGACGCCAAGACGGGGTATACACACACACGCACTATTCACGACTTGTATGTGAATAACATAATTTCAATTGTCAAATGTTTGCATATCATACGTATACACATCCTCACTTATATATATATTTACTACATAGAGAGTGCACTGTGAGCATGAAGTTCACAGACAATTTGTAGGTGAACAAATATTGAATAAGTTAACACATCTCTCTACATGTAATATATACTATATATGCAGTCATATGTAAAAAATCTATGTAAAATTATGTCTCAGTGGCTTGGTGGTGTTGGTGTTGTTGTTCACTTTGTGAAAATGGGTTCGTGGCGGGAAGTTGAAATTTTGATTGTAATTAGATTTGGGTGTAAATTGGTATATTTTATGGCATCTGTATGTAATATATATACAATATATACTCGTGTATATATTTGCGTATACGTTACTCATTGAAATATCGCACAATAAGAGCTAAAAAAGCTGCATGTACAATTATATGCAATTTGTATGTGGAATTGAATTAAAAACTTCACGTCTAAATTTAGACGCGTGCATTTTGCAGCCATTGACCACAAGCTTCCTTATGAGAACGCTTCATTCATTCCATTGTAAATGAATTGAATTGTAAACTTATTAATTACAACAATTAAAATGTAATAGTCGGTCAAGTTCGACAATTTAATACACCGCACAACTTAAGTCCTTAAATTATGCCACAATTAGTTTGGTTGTATTTGCATACGCGTTACCTCGTGATATAGAATTATTCGGGAGGAGGTTCTAAAATGGCCCGATCGGGTCCACATTTGGCACAGCCAAATATGAAGCTAATGAACAATTCTCGACCAAATTTAGTCCGAACATATTAAGAATTTTTATTATATAAAGACTTCCATTACAATTTGTGTTGATTTCTAAAAAAGTAACGATGCGATCCACTTTCAATAGGGCTAATACATGTTCTTACACCAGAACTCATCGAAATATTTTAAAAGTGCGCACAAATTCACATGAACAGACGGACACGATTAAATCAATTCAGATTTTGATTCTGAAGAGATCGGCATAATTGAAGGAGGAATTGAAGGAAGTGGCATTTACACGCATAGGAATTACAAACATCCGCACAAACCTAATATACCCTCTATCACAAATGGTGCAGGGTACAATTATTATCGCATTGTTACTGTAACAATGAAGCCAAGCACGCTCTTGAGTTTGGAATTTGGCATCAAGCTTGAAGTAACAACGTGGCCACCAAACGCTCGAAAGCTGATTCAATAGTCTGTAGAACATTCACATAATATGTCTCGGGTCCGTTGATAGTTTTACGTTACTTCCGCAAAGTTGTAGTTAGTTTCAAGTCGAACTCTAAAGGGCCTGCCGCCATATAAACATTTGGCGCATGCTCTATTTCGGCGAAACCCGATCTCTTAAAGTGCACACATCACAATTTCCAAATCGAACTAACATTTAACTACACAACACATTGCCTGATGTGTAATTCAATTGCAGGTTTACATGTTCAAATCTTCTAACATAAAAGTATTTCTTCATTTAATGTTATTCCCTGGATAATATAAATATGTAGCAAAACTTATCATAAATTAAAAGATTTTCAAGGGTAGTCTTATTTATATGCATAACACGCTCTTCTATTGCTTCGTTTTCTCAACTTTTTCCATGTTTTAATTATATTCCCAACGGTTTTCTTGTTTCGTAAAAATTTTATTATATTCTCCACTTTAGTGGTTGTACAGGTATATTTATTTTGGCAACATGTTTGAAATCATAATTAGATTTAGCAATATAACCACGTTAATAAGTGATTAATTCTTTTCAAAGTTTATAACAAGCTTGTTATTGAGAGTCTTTGAAGACTTGGAGGCGCGTGGAAGCTAAAAGGTCTCTTATAGTTGAAACAATTTTTATGCGTCTTTTAATTGTACCAATGCAAGGTAACCTTAAAGACACATAATTTTCGAGTTTGTCAGTAGTTTGGTTGGTGGTTCGTTTGGGCAGAATTGGTTCAAGATTACGCCCACGATAATGCCATAAACCCTAAACCCGCACCTTTTGCCAATCTCGTAGTCGAAAATGTTAAGATATCGAGCTAAAATGCGGTACAAATATTCATTGCACACATCAAATGCATGGTTCAAGAAATGCGCAATTTCGGGCCACGGTAATTATGGCCAGTGGTAAAAAGAAGTGGCTACAGACAAGCGGTCTTTGTTGTTGATAAAAAATAAATATACATTTAGGGGTGTGGCTCGGTCCCTTCTGGTACTTACAAACGTTTAAAGAAAACCAAGACATCCCCACAATTATATGATGCTTCCCGTTCGTACGTACTATTGCTCAACTTCAATATATAAACGATTTAATAAACAGTTAAATAAGCAGCAAAGTCTTAAATGTAACCTAAACAAAAATGACTCCCTTGGAAAAAACTTCCAGCTACTGGTAAACATTGTGCTTAGAATTTGGTAAAAAGTTTGATTACACTTCGTGTACTTTGAATGAATGCATTACTGCGTTATTATGCAAAACATAAAAACACACACACTTGTATGCACATAATTCGGCATGTACAATAGTTCTCTCTGTGTTAATTACAGGTTGTTTGCATACGTAAAAATGACACTGTTCCGTTGTACCACGAAGGGTGTACCGATAGATATGTGTTGGACTTTCCTATGTGCTCTGTATGAATGCTTTTGAATAGATGGTTTTTTTGCACAACTTCGGGGTGTATACATGTGTACTAGTTTGTGTGCTTATGCCCTTTTAAAGTTTGCAAAAAAATAATTTCACACTGACGCTACGGCACATACGGATATGTCCAACAAAAGTTACCTTTTTTATTACTTTTTAATTGTAAAAAGATTAAAAAGAAGATCAGATCTCAAAACTTAAGGATGATAAAGTGTGACACTCTTCTTGAACACATGTAGAAAAAGACAAGTAAGGAAACTAAATTTGACTTAGACCAAATCTTAAATACCCTCCACTACCCTACAATAGTGGGCGTGTTTGGTATGTGATTACTCCCCTCCACATCAGCTTGCAAGTCGTGTTTTATAATGAATATGAATTTTTGTCGATTGTAAGCGTGTCTGTTATCCGACCACGCCCATTTTTGGCATGTGGATGGATTGGATACTTATAAATACACATACAAAATTTCAAGTTCAAAGCTGAATTTTTGGAGCATATATGTAGATTTTTGTTGATTGTGGGCGTGGCTCTTGTCCAATTTAGTCCATTTTAAATAGCGATATGCGTGCTAAAAGTCGTGTTATGATAAATTTCTCATGCTATTATGGTAGAGTATAAAGAAGTTTTACCTAAACTTTGTGCACCCAAGCAAGAATCTATTAGTTTTGTTGACGACTTAGAGATCCGTATGAAACTGATGCGAAAGCAAATTTAAAAAATTGGAATATATGCAAACGCGCTTAATTAACAGAACACCTAATTATGCTACATTCCCAACTAGCAACTCAACTGATTTGAACTCAACTCAATAACAAGAACGACACTATTATACCCATTGAGAAGAGAATCCATTGAAGAAGGCGTAGAAAAATAGAACAAACAAAAAAGTTATATTCGGTTTAGGCTAAATTTTGTTTACCCGCTATTTCAGTGCATTACAGTAATTTTTATGACAAGAAGCGATGCTTATATATAGTAGGCATAGTCTTGGAGGTATTTGTAAGTAAAAAACTGATTCAAGCTACGTGATTCAAATGCACGAAAAAATTTATGAATCATTTTATGTTTACGGTGGACCTGCCTTTTAACCCATTTTGAGCAATTTCAAAACCCATAAGCATATAAAGATTCAGAACATTTCTGCTAAATTTGGATTTGATATCTGAGTCTTTATGACCAAACATACAGACATAGAGACAGACCGACAGACATGGCTAAATCGATAAATTTATTGTATTTCCGATTATAATAATAACTTTGAAGCCACCTACATGAACTAAGAATACAGTCTTCAAATGAATATTTTAACATACGTATAATCTTAGTTTTGCCCAAGTACTAAGATATTCCTTTTCTTAGTTGTAAACAAAAGGGTAACTTAAATACCCCCTTTACAATACGTAGAGAACAAACGAAAGAAACAAAAATGATTTAAATGGAAGAGAAAATATGTCACTTACCGGTGTTGAATAAGGATGCGCTGTTAGCCGTACTCCATCCGTTTCCAGTTGTTCCCGTATGATTATGTTCAGATCATGGGATGGTGATTCGCATAATATTTCCGTACTGCCTGTCAACGAATTCGGATCGTTTAACATAAAGTACACGGAAGCAGCGCCTTTCTCACGTAGCTGTCGAATACTTTTCAGGAGTTTGTGTCGATGGGCTGGATTTTCTACGCCGATGGCATCCAAGTCGGGATCCCCGACCTGCTTGCATATCTCCAAGTCATCGTAACCGTTGTCAAGGAAACTTTCCGCATACTGTGCCAAACCGAGTGCACGCAACCACTCACACACAATATTACTAACGGCCATTATAACGACAGCTGCCCTGACCTTATATATGTGTAGCAATGAAATAGACTTTAAGTACTACACCACTACGTGCGGTGCATTAATGTTTGTGGGGTAGAGATGTTGTTGTTGTTGTTTTCTTTTAAAAAGATTATATTACGCTGGCCGTTAACTAGGTGCCGGTAATTCGTGTCCACCATTTACCATAACAAAATGGCATTTATTAAATATTTTCTCTAGGTGAAACTGCACTCTTCCGCTGTATATATATATATTCCTATTCGGCTGCGGCTCTTTTCACTGTTTCTTCCTGCTTTAAAAAGGAATGTTTGTCGCATGAATCACTACTCACTACGGTATAAATTATTTTGTTTGTAAATGTGTGCACAACTGCTTGCGCCGATGTTATAACGAAGCGCTGTCGATGTTGACGTTGATGATGGTGATGGGGCAATTTTTCTCTACTTGTTAACCAACTAATACTAAGCAAAAGCAACGGCAACATCATGTTTTCCTATTTGTTGTTATTTTTGTTATTTTTGTTTTTTTCATTCATTAAAAATTATTTATTTTTATTTTTGTTCGCTATTTTTCAGTTTTTTCAGTTTACTTTGCAGTTTAGCACGTACACAGCAGTTGTGTGCGTGTGTGTGCGTGTGTGTGAATACATTCGTATGTTCGTAGAAATAGAAATTGTGATTGTTGTTTCTCCTATAGTTTACTACAAGTACAGGTGAATGGGAAGTTCATGAACATTGTGTAAAAACATGCAATTTCCGTTGGCAAACTCCCCCTATATAAACACACACGCGCAAGCACGCGCACATACACTATTATATAATGCCGTAAATACACAAATACGAATGCATTAGTTTATGCAATTATAAAGACCGTTGCTGATGTATTTGTTTGTTGGTGTTGCTGTTGTTGTTGTTGTTTTTGTTACTATTATTATTACATTAGCAAAAAAAAAAAAAAGACATCGACCAACGAGGGGGAATAGAGGTCATGCCTTTTAATGCTTTACACCACACTGCCAGAGAGAAGGACATGCACTTGCAACTATATACATGCTCTTATTCACACACACGTACTCACACACACAAATATGCAAACAACTAATACGTGGGTATTATTTTATTATTCTTATTATTAGTATTACACGTAAAACTCTAATTGAATTTATAGCACTTCACTACCGTTAATATTCAGATGTGTTGTGTGTGAAACATGTTTACATATATTATAAGGGCTGCACGAAAAGCGTGCAAAACGGCATCACAACTTACCAACAAATGAATGAATCAACGACCAAACACACAAACAACAAACAAACAACAAAAAATAAACACGTCTGAATAATTCGTGAATATTTTAAAAACACACACTTGCACTTACACATGTGTGTACATGCCTAAAATAACTATGTTATGCTCTTCATATATTACACTCTTAATCTCTAAGCGATAATAACGGTGTAAGTAGCCGCCGCACACTCACCCAACACAACATCTACATCCACATCTACATCGGCATTAACATTAACGTTAACACACTCGCCCGATGCAGCACTTAACCATGCGTTGCTTCGTGTGTGTGTTTGTTTGATATATGCGTACATATAAATGATGATTGCGGTATTAAGGTTGAACATTTTCAAACATCCGTACATTGCACACATACGAGTATAATGCAGTTTACGCTTACATTACGATGCACATGACACGAACTTGTGAGACGCTGTTCGTTCTAAGTAAAACAACAAAACAAAAATATGCTTTAAGAGTACATTTTATGCACCAACACAACTAATGCTACTAATAATGTCTGTTGCCCATAAAACTCAATCACGCCATCTACGCATACCGCGTACATTATATCCACCCACTATTTTTCTGGTTTGATTATGTAAGCAGGATCTGCGTATGTGTGTGCGTTAATGCACTTTACTTCACATCACTTCAATTTTGCTTTAAATGCCACAAATCCTCGTCGTTTCTTCTGCAGATCTTTTGCAAAACGTTTCTTGCTTTCAATGTTTGTATTTTATTATGTTTTCCTTATTTGTGAACTGTTTCTTACACCGGGTTGAGGTTAAAATTGGATATAGTTTTGTTATAAACCCGCCAGCACGTTTCCGCTCCAAAGTCGTAACTTGACTAACTCGCGACTTAATTGTTGTCACTGTCTTTTTCAATGCTTGTCGGCGCGCTGGATTCAATCTGTCTTTTATTCCACATGTTTTGTTTTTCGTATACAATGACGAACTGTAAATAAACATAAACGATAGAAGGAATAATAAGAGAATAGAATTATTACTTTGTTCGTTTCTCCACTGAGAGCATAAATTAATTAAAAATTTCATTTTTATTCATAAAGCAAGAAATCCATTAAACTCATTAGCATTCACGTAATCGCATTTGTGTGCCTGTGCGGTATGTGGGAATCTTGAAAAAATCATCTTTAGTTACCAGCCATTAATCGATCATTACAAACACACCAAGCGACATATTTTTTCAATATCGGGAGTATAAAAATCAATCATACACACAAACAAAAAGTGTCAAGCAAACACCACCGCCACCATCTCAATAAAGGCTTCCTGCTATGCAGAGACCTTTTTTGACATTGATGACATTTATATATTATTTCCTATACGATATCAGTGTTGATTGTATCAGAGTATCCGGGCGGAGTTTATGATGGCAACAGCGTATGTATTGATTTGACGCGTGAGTCGAACCTATTTTGAGAATTTAGTTTCAATTTTAACAAATGGAAAAATTATTTTTCACTGGGGTCACACATTGTGCTTACCCACCACCTTATGCCATTAAAATAAAATTTATAACACAGAACCTTGATGCTTTAAAAATTTCAATTTCGCCTTGTTTTAGAATGAACCTTTTTTCAAGAACTGTGCATACTTGTGTAAAATTTGAGACTACAGTCATGGTTGAACCGATTCAGAATTCACTGCTAATATTTGAAGCTTCCTTGTGGGCGTTAAAAATGTTTTATTGTACCAAACTGAGTAGGCTCTCGATGTCAAGGTAGTGGGTATAATAAGTTAAAAAAGGAGACAGTTGTACCTAATTGTAGGACATACACCGCAACTACTATAAGTATTTCAAACTTGTTTAAAAGTTGGAAAAAATTCAAAGCTTGGCAAAGGAAACTTACTTTTGAAGAGAGATCCTAAAGATTTTCATTCCTGACGACCGCATGAACTGTATAAACTTTTCTTAATAAAATATTAGCAATTTCGTATTTGTTTCATATAAAGTTTTATTATACGAAAAAGGTTTATTCACTGGTAAGTGTAGAAAATGCATTTGGACCAAAACACTCCTTTAGCAGTAATACGTAACACATTCCATTCCCCTGACTTAAGTCCCCTAAATGTAAAAAGATAAAGATGCCACTTCTTGTTTCAAAGGTAATTTATTATTAATGCATAGCTTACGACATTCACGTAAGTATCAAATGTCCGAAACTAAAATAGACACACTTTTGTGTATGCTCCAGTGATTTTCTTCAGCTTTTGATACATATTGTCACGCTGAGAAAATAAGCCGTAAAACAGAAATGCTTTAAGGTCCAAGTGTGCGTGATTTCATCCATTATGATGACATAAGAGGGAAAGTGTACTGTGTTCGACATTCCATTTGCAACCGCCAGAAGGTGTCTCGCATACATATTGTAAGCAAAGTGAGTCATTCCGAACATGTCTGTCTGCTGGCAATTTACAAAAAACCGCTTTTAGCGTAAGACTCCACTGTTAGAAAGCGTAATTATGTACCTGCCACTCCCTCTGTAGAGGGTATTTAGGATTTGGCCTAAGCCGATTTCCGTTCTCCCACTTGTTTTATTTATCAACTACTCTTCTGTCTCCTTATTATCTCGAATGGATATATAAGTGAATTAAAAGGAAAAGTAAATATTTACCAACTATTTACGATTGGTTGCTTGGGCTGGTTTGAATAAAATTGATTTGTTTTGTTAATCGTTATCTTTTATCTACGATGAACATAAACTCGTTGGTATTTAAACGTACCATAAACGCTGTTTAAACATTCCAGTTGTTTAATCATTCTTTTTATATCATTGCACGTTTTATTCGTACATTAATTTATGACTTTGAAAGAGATACAGAGTCAGGCAGAGACAGTAGACATTCCAGAATAAATGTAATGGTTTCAAATTATCGCACACAAATCATACAATAATACAAACACAAACATTTGATGGCTATAATCGTAAATGTACCCAAACGGTGCAGTTATACATTTGTGCTGCAACGTAGCGAATTAGAAATCATGTTTGTATCGTTGTTATAAAAAAATCACTCGCATAAGTTAGCTGGTATTGCAATGCGTTGGCGGCTGTTGCATTTAGGAACATATGCTTTATTACGTTGCAAAGCAACCTGCATTTATACTGATTAATAGCAAATAGTTGCGGCCTGTGCAATTAATTCGATAACTTCCCAAAACCTCAATCTCAATTAATAAAATGTATTCATGCATCACATTTTCACGTTTAATATAATATAATTTTTTCCTACCCTCCACATCATAATGGGGTATACTAAGTTTGCCATTCCGTTTGCAACGTCCAGAGGGACGCATCAAGGTATTAATAATCTTAATCAGAATCAGTATCTGAATCGGTCTGGACATGTTTGTCTGGTGTTGGAATCTCGCGGTTGTACATTTTAAGATGTGAAGCTGAAATTTTTTTTTTTTTTCGACATTTCTAATTTTTCTCGCCAGTTAGGCCACGCCCACAATCAACAAAAATGCATCTATCAGCCGCCACAACTTAACCATAAAAATGGATTTTGGTAACTCCATTTATAATTAGTCCATAGATCAATAAGCCAACGAGGTCGGATTCAGAAACGCCAACATTTTACATAAAAAAACTCTATGTGTAGAATCCCAGTCACGTCCATGACGTGGAGGGCGTTTAGGATTTGGCCTAAGCCAAATTAATTTCTTTTTTTTAATTTTGCAATTTTTCAATATTTTCAGTTGAGTGCACATACAGTTAAGGTTTGTTTAGCCACAGCAAGAAATCTGTTGTAATGTTTACCAATAAAATTATCATATGATTAAGTATGTATTGGCGTTTGATATCTCTCGATTTATGTGAGCGTATTGGTACAAGCACAGCCACAATAATACCACTTCATTCACTGTGTCTATAAATGTATACTGCGTATAAGTTAAACTGGCACCATCACCATCAGTTTATTTGCTTGTCTGCGCCAAAGTGTGAATCAATCGAAGCGTAATTATTATTTAACACTAGATTTACGGACGTTTCTCATATACCTCTACGGCACCCGTCAAATTGACGGATGAATAAAAATACGCACTTTCTTTAAAAAACCGATTTATTCAAGTTAAGTTAAGTCAAGTTCAAGACGTGCCTCGGTTTCAGTGCAATCTCTCATGTGTTGCATTATATGTTTTTTAATTATCAAATTGAAAGCGCTAAGCATGCAACCCACCATAATGTTTCTTCTAGCATGGGCAGTAGGCCCTCCCATAGCCTTGAAAATCATACTGATGGGCGTCCTACCTATAGATCTTGGTTTCAGTTTTGTTCACTGTGTCCCGTCAGTTGCAATTTCGATATCATCCACTACATTTTGGGATGTACTGGTAAAGCCGTCCTCTCTTCCTCAGAGTCAAAGCTAAAAATTCTGTCCATCCACTTTCAACACATTTCGCGTTCGCTTTCGCCTAATTCACATTCATTTTCTTCGGGGGTATCCTCGTAGCAATCCTCATTGATCTTGAGGATTTTATCCAATATCTTATTATATCTTCTGGATTTACGCATGATTGCTAAAATAAAGGGGGTCGGTCGACATAACAACATACTGTGCCCTAATTCCATTTCCCTATTGTAAGTACCTACAATAATCGCAGACTCTCTGCAAGAACCGAAACTTTTGGACACTTTCTGAAACGTTGGTACACTGTGTGAGTTCGTCGATAGGAAATAACATTTGCGTAGTAAACCTAAATAAACACTCAGGTCATATAACCCGCTTTAGTTTAGACTATCGAGGCGCGATTGAGATAACGAATTGAAAACGGAGAACAGAAAGACATTGCGAACGAAGGAAAAATATAAGGATTATTTTCGATATAAGCGTACCCGTCAATTTGACGGGTCCCGTAGAGATAGGTATACTACATATGAATTTCCAAAAAGTAGAAGGCTTAGGAAAAAAACAGTGTGTATAAATTCTTTGGAAGAAATGATTAATTTACGATGCAAAACGGTTGAAATCGATCAAGCGGTTTTCGAGATATTATATTGCAAAGTTTTAATTCCGTCAAATTGACGGGTCTCGTAAGTCTAGTGTTAAATAAAATATTTACTTTCAGCCATTAAATTAAAAATGAGCTAAAGTGATGGCTGATGCTTGAAAGAAACTGAAATTGTTGTTTATTTATAAATTAAATACAACAGCTGAATAAAGGAATGATGGGGAAAGAGATCCGCAAATTAATTATTATTGTTAAAACTAACTGAACACATTCTTCTCATGGGAAGCATTACAACCGAGGCTTGAAGGCTGAAGGCTATGTTTCAGATGTTGCAGTTGCTTATCAAAGAGCGACAGTAAAAATAACACAATTTTAGTTAAAATGTGTGTAGCTACCATGAGTAAGCTTTGGAAAACCCAAAATATACTAACTTACGAGTACAATCTCAGTCAAAATTATGAAATTTACTCATGAAGAAAGATTGGATGCAAAAACTTTACCGAAAAAAAGACGAATATCATGCAACTTCAAGAGCTAAAGGGAGCCTATTGTACAATTGTACCCCCCTCCCTTTACAGGATAATGAATGTGGCGTATGCTGTGGTGGTTTGAAATACTTCTATTGCCGTCTATCAATCAGTAAAAAAAGAATGATGCAGCATATGACCAGCAGGGCTAAGTGTCCCACTTGGATTTGGTGTTTGGTAGATTACTTAATTGTTAGCCTTCACTTTGCAGTACTGCTCTCTTCCTAAGTTCACAGTAAATATGTTTATTAATATGAGACGGCCGCCCGTTAAGGAGATTAGGAAGTTTCTAAAGAATTTTCTAATTCATACTTATTTACATTCTCACATGAGCGTGTGTCTCTTCATTTATTTTTGCAAGAATCCAAATTTGTATACATTTCTTACACTTGAACTAATCAATATAATTGTAAATGTTTGAATGAATGTGTAATTATGATTTTTAATTGTATTCGACTCTCTACCTCTCCTTCTCGTTATCATTATTATTATAATTATTATTTAAGCATTTCACTCAATTCATGTGAATCCTCATCATAGGCATTGAATGTGCAACGCTTGGCTGCGATTCCATTTCACAAATGTATTCAAACAAACGTGAAACTTTGCACCAAATGGAAAACATTATTTGGGTCAATTGCCTCTTAAGAACGCAAGTTTAAGTACATTTCTATTCAACTCTCTGCAAACAAAACTCTTACGTCCAGTAGAAGGGAAGGGGGACGAACATTTTTTTAAGTAAGCGAAAGCAACAATTTTTAATAGAATATTGAAAATGTAACGTATTAGAAATATAATGTCATAATGATAATAGTAGAACTGCCGAGGAGGTGTCAGAGACCCACACCACCCAAGTAAGGTTCTAATCTGAGTCGACCAAGACATGTTCGTCCATGTGTCTGCGCATTTATTGTGAGCGTGTTCTTTCATGGACGGAGCCGGATTCTGGACACGCGCACAACTTATCGAATAAATCTTATACAGGGTAACACCCAAACATCCGTTTGGAGATATGAAGTGAGTCGCACTGACAAGGGCGCCAACAGCCAGGATCACATCACACTTAGATGGAGCAGTTTATAAATAAAACGTAAGCACAAAATAGTGCAAAACGGAACCTTTGAATATGTTTTTAAGATAAAAACTTTGAAAAATAATTTTATAAAAATGTCAAAGTAAAAAAAATGTAGATACCCTACCAGCCGCAATATAGAGGGCAACTGCCACGTTCACTGTTTAATTGTGGGTGTGAAGGGTATTTAAGATTCGGCCTAATTTAGCTCATTTTAGTTTCTTCTTCTTTTACATCATTTCAAATACATGAATTCGTATCGATTATATGGAAACGAAGTAACAAGTGTCAATATCTACAAGTATGCACCTGCGAGGGCCAGTGCGTGTGTGCATTTTAGTAATTAAACCAATTTCAAGAATTCATAAAATCAATTGAACTTTATATTTTGAAGAGAATTTAATGAATTTCATTTTATTTAATGAAATTGAGGACACTTTAACGATTTTAGGTTTTTTATTTCTTTTATATAATCAACACAGTTTGATTGTGTCACTAATGTATACAACAATACCCTTAACTGTGTGGTAACCAAGCACACCCATTTTCTCAAGTTATGTTCCGGGCATAAAAAAAGACGACTCATAATAAATTTCAAATCTTTATAGATTACGTATCTCTTACGGTTTATCCGTAATAAAAAGCTTTGTTACATACGTTTTGTAAAATTTTAGAAAACTCCATTGACCGATATAATCCATACCATAATTTCAATACCAAGCTACCGGAATGTACAGGAACTATTTGTACCACATTTCAGCTTTTCATATCCTACAAAATTAACTTTCACGTAGAAATTGTGCATCTCAAAGGGGGCGTGAACCATTCCAAACAACTTTAAATATAAAGGCTTCATAAGTTTCAGAGCGACCGCGAGAGTTGCAACAAAAATATGTGCAAATTCACACTCGGACGGACAGATGGGCTAAATCACTTGTAAAGAAGCATCTTAGTACATAAAAAGCAACTTACTTAACATATTTATATTTATGATTGGAATCAATACTTTAACTAGATTTAATCAAGTCACTCCCTCTATACTCCCTCAATCTGTGTCTCTTAATAAAATTCCCTGCCACGGCCACAATTAGTATACAGACGTGGAGGGTATGTAAGATTTGACCCAAGCCAAGTTGTAAATTTTACTTGTCACATAGCAGTTTTCTTAATTGTATGCACTGTAATGAAAATAATAAAACAAAAACAAAAACAAAATAAGGGAAAAACAATTTATTCAGAGTGTTCTTTAACTGACCAAAATTTATTTGTTTTCAAACTTCAGTAACAAGCTGTGATATTGCATTCACAATGTATGTATGCATGCATACGTGTGTGCGTGCTGTAATATATAGACAACTGGCATGACAACGTATATCACTGTCTAAAAACGAGTTTTACTATTTTGGCATGCCTGAACGTGCAGACTCTGTAAAATAACTGGTTTACTCCCTCCCTCCCTCGCTTTGTTTCTCTTTGTCATTCACTCTTCCTCATGCTGTGGTACCTCAACAAAAGCATCTTGCAAATCCTTGTATGACTTTACATTGTACGCACTCGTATGTAGGCTGGTGTGTATGCATTTTAAAAATAAGAATGTGAACAGTAAGGAACAACTACAGCAGCAGCAGCAGCAGCAGCAACATTAATAAACTAAATCAACACCAGTGTACACATGGATAACTCTTTCATTTGCTCAGCAAGTTGAACATTTGGCTAATCTACCAGTTTGCCTGACTGACCAGCCAACTGACTAAGTGACTGAACGAACAATTTTAGCTGCCAGAACATTCAATTACGCTGATACACACACCGCTGCTGCTGCTGTTGCTGTTGCTATCTTGGTCTGTCATCTTTAGTTTGGTGGGAACTGATTCCTTTAGTGTGCTTCGAGAATAATGGCTAAAGCATTTGGCCTAATTGCAAGCCGTCGGTAGCTGTGCATGGTGGTGGCCTTCAAAACCAACGAAACAAACACTACTACGTACTAGCCGCAGCATCCGCCGCAATATCAGTGCCAGCTATGCAAAGGAACACAGCAAACCGCTTGCGTAATTCGAGATATATTAACAGTGACTGGGGACAATTGTGTGCACAACAACCGGTTCGACAACTTCTTTATATACTTGGTACAGCCCTTCCTCCCGCATCGCGCACTACTTCTGCTATCGTTGAAGATCTTTTTTGTTATTATAGTTGTTGTCGTTGTTTGTCAGAGCAATTGTATTTGTGTGACGATAATAAGCGTCAAAAGGTCATTACCGTCGAAAAGTTAATGAAGAGGAGAACGAGAAGAAGTAGTGCATAGAAGAAGAGACAACATGAAGCATTAGATTTGCACCCAGTCACAGTTATGCACATATTCTCGTTACAAGAGAAGTAGAAATTAAAAGAAAATTATGCATCATGTCGTTTCTTTTACATTTCCACCGATTTATTTATTTGTTTATGCTGTGAAATATAGTATTACGCACCAAGCTATAATCACATTAAACCAATTAAAGACTTGACAGACGCACAAATGAATGAAGTCTTGAGCCTTTTCGCACAAGGGCATGGTTATTTTCCTACTTCACTTTTTTCATATAGAAATCCCTGGCTGATGATGAAAGCGCTAACTATTTAGCCAACAGTAACAGTAACAGGTGAACCATTCTGTGGTGTGGCAAAAACCCACATCACTGAAGCGGTAGAACTACAAAGGTGTGATCTTAGAGCACTCATTGGCCCCTACACCCTCAGATACCACTTACGAAAGATGGGCGTACCTGAAAGAGACAGACCCCTGAGATGTCGCACAAATATACTCTGCTATTGTTTTTCTTCCAGCAGGAGCCGACATCGCATATTTAAGAAGTACATGACAACACTCTAAGGACACAGGTTTGCATAATAGACCCAATAGTTGCACTGCAATTAGCCCCTAATAATACACTTCACTACATGTACTCGTATATGATAAAAATGTAATTTTACCAAATTACGTGGAAAACCTTTATGACACCATCAGAAGAGTAGTGAAGTACATATAAGTACATAGAAAAAAAGTCCGTTTTCAAATATTGATGCACACACATGTTCACATATTAATTAATGCTTTAATTACATGAAACTGATCGTCATCAGATTATGTACGGCTGCCCCCATTACAGCCCACACTCTGGCTAACAATAAATAACATAAAGACGGGAAGACGGAAAGAGCACCACACCAGCATAATTGTGAGCTGTGTGCAAAGTCACGGTTCATGATAAACGTTTTGTCTCTCATTTTAATTTGACCGCGATTCATTTTCTAATAGAAGCACACATGTACGTGCTATATGTACCACACACTTACACATTTACATCGATGAGGATATAAAATGATAGATGGAGGAACTTGTTGCTTTGTATGTGCGTTTGTGCGAATATTATTGTGCTCTTTTGAACTGGGCATGTCTATGTGTGTTGTTTGTTTAGTTGGAGGCAGCCTGAGTCAGCCAAGTCACACAATTAAGCGACAGCAATGAACGCAAATTGACGATAATAACAAATGTTTTGGTGTGTTCAACATAATGTTGCGTGTGTATGTGCGTATGTAAGATTGCCTCTCTACGTTTGTGTATTGTGTGAAGAAGAATGACGTTTGTACGAACATTTTCGGTTCCAAAAGGAAAGCCGGAAATAAGAAAATGTGGAATAAAAGGCTCGTTTAGTTTATCTGCCCCTGTCTGTCTCTCTGCCAATTTATTTATATGTTTCTGTCTTGGTTTGTACTGCATCATTTTAAATTACCCCGAGGACAAACAACAACAGCAACAATATTAGCAATCCCAAATTCAATCGCAAGGGTAACAAGAAAATAATCTTGTTAGTGAAAGAAGAAAATATTGACAAGAGAAGGAAGTTTTTGTACTTATTGTAACATGGAATACAATAAAGATGAAAATAAAATCTCCAACTGAACTATTGACCTGAAGTTTCAACAAGAAAGTGCCAAAAAAAAAACACATTAAAGCGATGAAAATAGAAAGTATGCATTGACAGGTTGTGCGATAGTGTTACGTGCATGTACGTAATTATACAAAAGACTGACAAGACTGCAAAGGTAAAACAGCTGAGTAATAAAAGTGCTCGCCTTAGTCCTGCAGAAGAATACAATAGTACAAAAACGTATCCTGGAACGTTTACGTTTTAACACAGGATAGTTGAACGAACAAAAGATTTATGAGACATTAGCAAAAAAACCTTGCAGCATTTTCATCATAATTGCTTAATCCATTACATATATATTTTATAACGCAAAGCTAAACCCTCTCTAAAGCGTTCTTTGCCAAAAGAAAATCCAACGCACGCTTTTATTTGCTTGTTTTACTACCTGTAAAAATCCCGCTTGCAGTATGTGGAACTAAACTTGAATCATATTTGTTAAGTACTTCCGTCTGTCCACAATTCAAAAAAAGTCCAAAAATCATTTTTTCAATCAAGTTAGTTTATTCGTCTCTTCAACTTGCTGCCACTACCATCGATGTGATGCATATAAAATCGACAAGTCCTTTTCAACTTTCGTTAGAATGCTTTTCTGGCCTTCATACTAACGGATGTATGAACATTTGGCATGTATGAAAAAATGCAAGAGGGACCGAAACTCGACTTTTGCAAAACTTGTTTTTTACACCCCCTATTAAATGTAAGATTTTAGGGTGAAATTTAGGGTGCATTTAAATTGAACAAAATTTATTGAAAGCCACGCATCCACTAACTGTGCAATTTCATTTGGAAACATCTCTTTAAAATTATCGAATATATCAATATATCCAAAATGGGCGGCATTGCAAAGGCACTCCCTCGTTTTCACTTAACTTTGGCATTGACACAGTCCAAACGCACTATTAGCGTATGTGGGGCCTTACGTCTGAAGGATACGCTCACAACTGTTTCCAAGTTTCTGGGATACCCGCCATCATTACCCACTTGCAAAATAGAGCATCATTTCATTTCTCTAAATGGGATGTATTTTTATTTATTATCAAATTCAGCTACTAAGAAATTAGAATTATGAATTAGTTGGAATTATGCTTAAAAGTAAGGCATTAGCTTAAAATATGGGCACAATACCTAAATAATAATCATACAATGAAGTAATAATAACAAAAAAGTAAACAAAGCAGCAACAACCAAAAGAACAAGAACAAAAAAAATTAAAGTAGAGAGAGTCAGGAGCAATGCGGCATCAATTATCTCAAAATTGAATTTTTTTTATATACGAAACAGACAAAGGGGACCCATCGTATAAGTAAAAAGAATCATTAAAATTCGAGCCCAGGGCCCTTCAGTATTGTGCTCATTTAATGAGCACAGAGGGTCCACTAGGTCTTTATAAGTTTTAAGCGATTTTTGTAAGCAAAAAAGGGTCTTTGAAGCTTCCATTCCCATGCACGTAATGCAAATCTTAAAAAGCAAAGATTTTGAACAGATTCGCTAAACATCATATTTTGACGAACAAACAACTACAACATATTCCAGAGGTCAGACTATCAACTAGTTTCTTAGACCAAAAAGAGACTTCGATTTTTTAACAACGGATAGCATTCGCACATTAAAGTTCAATGAAAAAATAAAACAATTTACAACAAAGAAAGGAACAAATTTTGAAAGTGTAAATTTTTTCCACTTACCTAAAAAGAACGTGCTACAGCTGCGTTACAGTAACGCGTTTAATTTTGAAAGAACTAAACAAGAAAGAAACGTCGCTTAAATTTATTGTTGATACATCAACTATTTCAAGTGAACGCTCCACTTATATGGTCAATAAGTGCACGATTCAATTTTGAAATTGATTCAAATTTCTTTTTGTATTATTATAAATTATAAGAAAATGTCACCAATGAGAAAATTTTTGCTATGCACTTGAGTGCAAGAAAGCCAGACGGGCGTGGCAATTCTAATATCTCTGAATAATATATAAAGTGATCGACTACAATATTTTCACTTGTTTGTTAATATTTTTGTATTAAAATTAACTTTGTATTCTTAAGTTTATAATTTCAACATAAAATGTATATATTTTATGGAATATATCTCTCGTTTTCATCTTCTTTTTTCTTATATTCATAATTCATTTGAAATTTTAAAGGTCGATACAAATTTGTACAAAAGCAAGCACACACGTCAACCTGGTCATATTTTATTAAATTAATGCGATCTTCTTTTTCATAAATCTTCTGATTGGTTGGTTCAGTTTCTCTTATTTAGAGTGTACAAATAAAGGACTAATTTCGTTTTTGAAAGCAGAACTTGCTACATTGGAATTTTCAGCTCAGCATCTCAATATTTGCGCCTGTGAAAAGGTTGAAAGGTCGTGTTTTTGGTCCGATTGTGCCCACTTGCAAAAGGAAACTGGAAGAAATTTTAGTGTGATATCTTAACTTTTGCGGACAGATGGGCTAAAACGACTTTTCTATTGATTCTGATCAAGAACATATATATACATTTGTGGATGTGCCCCGCCCTCTTCTGAAACTTACAAACGTTTGAACAAAAACAACTTACCCCCATATCATTATAATAGAAATTCATTGAAAAAATAATACAATATGCAGAAAATACAATACAATAACGCTTCCATGATTGAATGTACAGTTATGAAATATTTTGTGAATTTTCTTTTTGGTTGAATACAAATAACAATAAAATTAAACGACAATTCGATGCTACCTGTACATGGAAACGCAACGCAAGTGTGTCAGTTTCGACTGCGCTGAACAGTTTTAACACGTTTGACTCCGTGTAGTATTGGATGCGAAGAGGAAATGGCAAAGCAACAAAAGGAAAACTGAAAACTTAGGGTACTTTCATAACTATGAGTGATTTTAGATGCGCGCCGAGTGCGTAAAGAGATGCTTTGCAAGCACAAATAATAACAGAAACTTGGTGAAAAATATTTTATAGGATTATTACATCATCCAGCCACCGTTCAATGATCAATATTGCTATCCTTTCAATCCCAGCAACGTTTGCAACACCCGGAATGAAGACACTAAAGGCCTACCAAGTGCATTCTATTGTAAGATCGGCACGAAAAGGAATTTACTTCAACCGCTTATTTGTACATATAACCACCATCGCATATGGAAATATATTAAATGTATACGTAACACATTGCCGCCTAGAAGGAAGCGCCGCAGACCCTACAAAGTAAGGGGTGTCGAAACAGCATCCAATACTGAGTCGATCTAGCAATATTCGTTTTTCCTTCGTGCGCGTGCGCTACTGAAATTTAGCAGGATTGGTCAAGATTTTGCTCGTAACGTACATGACATATATTGACATAAACACTGCCGGGGAAGCTTTGGTTCATCGATGGTGGGTAATCAAGATTTGGCGTCAACCAAATATAGATTTTTTACTCCTTAAAAATTTTTTTTTTCAATTTCTACATATACTCGTATACTTTTTACCATGTGTGTCTGTCCTGCTAAATAGGATAAATATTGACAGGTTTTGGGAAATCGATGTCAACCTTGCCAAAATTGGTTCATATTCCAATTGAACAAATGAAACAAAGGACCCGTCTACAGGGCAACTTTTTAAGAGATAAAATAGGTAAATTTGGCAACCACGCCCACAATCTTGAAGCATTTTGATTTAATGCAGTAAGATGATGAATATATAGAAGATTTGAACTGAGCCAAATATAACTTTTTTGCTTATTATTGTTGTTGTTGTTGGTAGTGGTGTTAGATAAAATATAAATATTAGTTCAGTTATATGTTTTCTTTCCACGACAGTTGTTATTGTTATACAGTACTCTACTACTATACAGTAAAGTTTTGCTACAATTTTTGCCATTTTATTGTGTACAAGTAGCTGCCTGTGTTGTTCTCAATTCAATTTTCTGTTTTCTGGGCATTCACTTGGTATGTTGTAGTTTTGTTTTTAGAGTTGTGCCTCATCTTTTTCGGTATACGCAAAGAAGAGGGAATGCAAAAAAATACACAAACGCGCAATACATAAGCATATAAACGGAGCAGTCAGTGTACACAGCACAACTATAACACAGCCTTCAGTGGTATAACATTTGTATCTGAAGCACAGACACGCACACAAACACTGTCGGGAAAACAATCGAACTGAGAAGAAAACGTGTTTCAACGGATGGCGCTTATGCTCATAACGTGTTTGTTGCTGCAGTAGATACAACAGATAGCCAGGAATTTTCACATTGTAACGTTAACATTAAATGTTCATGCATGTGTGCTTGTATACACATATATTGTATTTCATGTACACTTGCAGGGATATAAAAATTCTCATTTCGTTTCATTTCATTTCATTTAAATCGCATATTAAGCACAATATAAAACAGACATTGGATGGCTGATTGAATATACGGAAAAGAAACAATAAAAACAACAACAACAAAACGTAACATCTGCATACACGTAACATCGGCAACTAATGCATTGTATTGTATACGTATATGTACCAACAAGTTTTATAATCAAGATCCGTTTGACCTTTCTCATGGCGACCTTTAGTGTGTAAATATTTTCTCTTCTTCTATTAATTCTACCATTACCGTTACCACTCATGCACACACATTCACTCACACTACCAAGCGCTATTTATCCCAAACATTACTTATACAGCCTGTTAATCCATATTCTGATAGATAAATTCCAAATTGCTTGCCGTTCTTTTCTTTTCCTTTTTTCTTTTTGTTTTGCTTAAGTTAATCTTATTTTATTGCTCTCTCATTTTTAACGGTAAATAACGCAATTCAATTCGTTTTCTACTTCACATGATTCTTATTTCACTTCTTACTTTGTTTGTTTGTTTGTTTTTTTTTATTTTTATTTTTTTTTTTTTATTATGATTGATATTTGTTGCACATTGTTATGGCAGCAAAACGAGCACCAGCGCACTTTCGCCTTTAAATGAATTTATTGTTGTATTTAAAGTGTAATTTGTGGGAAATACACATGCACGCACACACGACACACGCACGCATGCACAACTTCTTACTCACTTGCAATTAAGCAAATTTCATGGGAACGCCGATCTCATTTGCATCATAAATATATCATGGTGTGTGGTGGTGGTTGGATACATGGGAGATGTATTATATACTCTAATACTGTATGTGTCTGTTTCATTTGCCTGCTGTTGCAATTTCTTGTTTGCTAAAGACAAAGAACGACGGATGAACATGAAACTGGACAATTTTCCTTCACAAAATTTACCTTAAATTTAAATCTATCTCTCTTTCGCTTTAGCAATCTCACATACACATCGATGCATTTACACAGACACAAAGATTAAATACCCGATTTAACATTTCGTTATTATTGCCACTATTTGTTATTAATATCAACCGTTTTCTATTGTTTGTTTTTTTAAATGCACAATACGATTGCCGGTATTATTATTCTGAGGAGTAATGTATTAAAAAAGAATATAAACTTTAACTACACACCTACATCACGGGCGTTAAGTACTCTTGTTATAAATTGAAAATTACTTTATTACTACACCGCAACACGACCAAACTGTTAAATGTACAAAATCACACTAAACTTAACTCTGGCGTTAACAGGACAACCCTCAACTATACCAAACTTCACTTCTTCTACTCCAAGTTTGTGGTTGCTGTACGTTTCGGTAACTGTCGAAAGGTTGGTGTGGTGAATTTTAATTTACTAAGAGTAAAAGAGTAAACTAAGAATAACTGTTATACACTTCATTATGCATTATTTTAATTATAAATTATTAAATCATAATAATATTATTTTTAAACCTATTCATATTATTTATAGAAATAATAATTTATTAGAAAATAATTTACGTAAACAATAAGCAATAATGTTAATATATTTCCATGAATAGCATAAAAAGACAGAAGAAGAAGATCATAAAGAATAAATCGATAAGTTTTAAATATATTTTATCTTCACATATCTAATAATCTGTATTATCAAAAAGAGGAAGACTGACATTTAATTTGTTTATTTTGGAAGTTTAAGAAAGTTTTAATTAATACACTCTGTGATTAAGAAGGCTGCTACTTAATTAATATTATCTGTGATGCAATGGAACCCGCTAGAAGAAAAAATACTTCTTATATAATACTGGGGTTTTAAAATGGAATAACCGCAAAGATTAAAAGGAACATACGAAGGAATGTTTCCTAATCGTATAAAGCATTCAAATTAATACGAAAAGGTGCTACAACAAAATTTATGTAGAAAGTGCTTGGAATCCACGTATATGGCTCAAAAATTGCCATAAATAAAAACCAATTGTTTTTTCAACTCCATTATTTTGTATATTAAGAAATAATAATAATTTATCACAATATTGAAAGAAAAATTGTAATGAAAACTTTGCTTCTTGTTCTCATTTATGATGTAATTTGATAATAAAAAAAGCGTTTTTCTGCAGCTTAAATGAACAACATGGTGCAACTATTGTTAATACATTCGTTTGGGTCCTAAGAGTGAAAAATAATAATAATAATGGTAACGTAATTGTATTCCGTCATGTTTAGAAATTAACTTAATAAATAATATACATACGCCGATTACAGAAGCGGCCATAATAACCCTCAAAACATTTACATTTATTATTGGTCATGCAGTGGCCGAACCTGCAATTATCTTTACATGTTGGTCGTTGCTTTTGGCCAATTTCACAATGATCGCCACTCAACCCAGGAGCACATTTGCACAAATTGATGCCTATACAGCGACCGCCATGCATACAGGATATTTCACATTTAGCTAGAAACTCAATGAATCAGTCATGAAGAGAGTCTCATTAAATACACTGGACTTACAAAATTCACAACGTAAACCATAATAGCCTCGGGGACATTCACACTTATCCTTTTTAATGCACTTGCCACCATTTAGGCATTTTTCAGCGCACATACCTGTTTGCAAAGCAGACTTCAAATTGGCAGTACTGTCTAATACCTTCATAATATACTCACCACCCTCACATTTAATACCTTGATAGCCGTCCGGACAAGTGCACACTGACGGTGCCGTGCAATTTCCACCATTCATACACTGTGGAAAGCAAACGGGCGTCTCGCAATACTGTCCTATGTAACCAGGATGGCACTGGCAAACATTATTATGATTGCACATACCATGCTCACCACACTTCAAATGACATTCAGGATCTGGACCTAAACCGTACAAAATAATCAAAATATTTGGGAAAAATGAAGGTCGTGGCAGAAGAAACTTTTACCATACAATACAAGGAGAGGAAAGTGAAGGAATAGTGAAGTATAAACTCAAGCAAACAAGCAAGCAGGCAAATATGTGTTCGAGCAAATAATTAACTGTAAACGTCATTATGTGTGTATTATCAGTATGCATAGTGTAGGCGTAAAGATGTGCATATAAGAGAAAAACGCAATAGCGGGAATGAAGCATTTAATTAATTAATTAATAAAATCGGCATGTGGGGGGACCTTTATTGCTGTCTGTAACATGTATCATTAAAACCTTTACTTTCCGTTCTTTACTGCTATAACAACTCAATTGAAGTGAACGTGAATTTGTCTCGATTGAGTTGTCACAATTGCTACTGTAACACACGGTTGTGATTAGCATACGTATACACTACCTTGCGGGGAGGAGTTTAGTGCAGAGTTGGAAGAAGCGTCTAGGTTATCATACACACCTCTATGTGCGCAACCCTTTTTAAAATTTAGCCTAAGTGGTGTACCCGGCAGTGGCACCCCTTTACGATTGTGAATAGAAAGGCTGATCTTTACAATCGCTGTACCTGAATTGTTGCCATTACATGGTAAAAATACGCTGAAATCTGTAAGAAAACGGTCAAGGGTGCACTCATTTCAATTACTTTAAAAAGCTTCACGAAGCATAAGTAGGTATATGTCGATAGGCGTTAAAAGAGAATTCTCTATATAACAACTTACTCTTCTCCTCTTTTGGTATACGTCCCTTGGTTTTAATGGATAGCGTTGGAGTTTTCAGGATGCTGTCATTTAGGGTTTCTAAGCGATCAAAATTATATGAATATTTACGATGACCCGATTTCCATGTGAAATTCACGTAATTCACTTCTGGCGGCAATACTAAATATTCCAGATATTTGTAAGCACTGCCATCTAAAATATCGTACAGCACCGAACCATTTCTTATGGCATACATGCGACCAATAACAGCGGCACGCGGAAAAAACAAAGCTACAAATAAAACTAGTAAAAAATGGAATTCCGCACAAAAAAGTTTTGTTTTTTTTTTGTAAATTAGTTGTAGATAAAACAAGTGAGAAAAATAATTTGGCTCAGGCCAAATCTTAAATACCCTACACATCTGTAATAGTGGGCGCCCTCTAATCGCGTATGTGTTACGTACGAGCATGGATGTCTGATTTTACGTTGAGAATCGTTTTTTGTAAATTGTGGGCGTGTCTGTTATTCGACCATGCCTATTTTTGGCACATCCATGAATAAATATATGCGCCAAATATCACGTTTATGTGTAAATTTTTATGGTAGAGATATGTTTTGGTCGATTGTGGGTGCGCTTGTTTACCGACTACGCCTACTTTTGGCACATTGATGGATGGAATAACTGTAGATATCTATACCAAATTGTACCTTCCTAAGTCAAATTTGTAACAGATATAAAGATTTTTATTGATTGTAGGCGTGTCCGTTATTCGATCACGCCTATTTTTGGCGCAACGATGAACGAATTATTTATAGGTATACGTACCAAATTTCAAGTTAATACGAAAATTTTTGTGGTAGGTAAACAGATTTATGTTGATTGTGGGCGTGAATCTTAACCGATTTTTCCCATTTTAAATAGTGATCTGCCTGTATAAAATTTCAGCTCAATATCTCAAAATAACAAACACACATGTCTAGATCAACTCAGTTTTTGATGCTGATCAAGAATGTATATGCTTCTGGGTGTTGCAAACGAAGGAACAAACTTTATGTGTTCCAAATATCAACTTTACAAATTTACGACAGTAGGTGTCAACAAGAGATGGACACCCAGACACCCGTACGGACATGCCTAAATCAATTGAGATGCTGAGATGCCAAGGCCTCCATCTGGGCGTTGCAAACGGAAAACCAAACGCAAAAAAAAAATGATAGAGTTGCGAAAAATGAAAATCGTTTACATGTAAAATGATAAGGATGTACATATATGTCTCCATATACATACGTATCGTTTATACAAAGACGTTACCAGTTAACATTTTTAGTTGCTGATCGTTAATCCATAAGGAAATATTTTCCTCGTCTGCCAGTGACGAACGATGATGAGGCCTCTTACGATGTTTTCGCTCTTTCCTTACAATCACTGCTGCTGTCGTACTGCTGTCGATACTTTCCTCCGCGTATAAATCCGCTAACCGTTTGTGACTTTTTCTATTGCTGTAATGCGGAAAAAATAATTCGTACGAATTACTGTAGGTGGGCACGTGTGACTCCTTTAGGTGATGACCCGGCTCTTTTCTGCTGTAGACACTGTCGATCCACAGGCAATGCCATAAAAATATTAGCACATGAATCAGGCACACACATGACATTCTATCGCGAATGCCGCAAAACATACTACCACTGCCACTGGTGCTCTTTCTGTTATGGCTGCTACTCTGGCTGCTCTAAATGTTGCAAACGGTGAAGAAAATAAACAAACGAACAATAACTGACGTTGTAAATTTTTGATTTATGATCTTTATTGTATCAAGTGCTGTAATAAAACTAAATCAGTTTGCGGTATTTGCGCGCGCCTCCATGTGCTACATGTAGAAGTAGTGCCGTTAAGCTTGTAAGCGGTCGCGTTTGCACATATGGACTAAAGTTCAAAGATATCAATCGAATAAATAAGCGATCGTTTGCTCAATAATGCAATAAACACGAATGCCGGCACTCAATCTGTCCATTGCTCTGGACAATGAAAACATGCTTCGTGTTTGGGAACAATTCAACAATATGTGCTTATGTGAGTAAACCTTCACTAAAAGATGATTACGGAGACAAACGTCTTCCAGGCTGCTATGCACTGAGTGGGAAATTTTTTTAGTGAATTAAGTGAAAATGTATCCCACCGTACCCGAGCATACAAAGAGATGTGCAGCAAGTAAAAAATTTATATTTGGCTGAGGCCAAATCTTGAATACCCACCATTGATGGAGGTGAGCTTCCCCAGACTCTTGTGTGTAGTACGGAATATCAAGACTAGGTTTTATGAAATGGATGTTTAAATAGTCCTGCTATTGTTATTCACTTTAGCTTTGGGCTTCACTTGGCGCAATATAAACGAATCTATAAAAGAAAATATTGTTAAAGGTGCAACAATGCTTGAGGAAGAATTCGATTAAATAGTGTTCTGTCAATACTTAAAATATGAATGTTGATTAAAAAAACTGTTAACACAGCTAGCATGTCCTCTTGTTCTGAGGCTGTGAAGAACGACAACAGCAGGAAGCTGTTTTGTTTCGTTGTATCTCATGATTCTTGTTATAAAGTTTTTTCCTTTCGTTTTTTTTATTTTTATTTTTTGTTGTTCTTGTTTTGTTGTTCCTACACAAGTGGTTAACAGGTACGATATACGGCGTATAAAGATGAAATACTGTGTTGGCCGTTTCTTGCTTGCTTGGGTGTTGCTTGACCGTTCGGTCAATGCGTGACGTACGAACAACACCATAAAAAATAACCAGTAAGAAAACTAAATTTGGCTAAGGCCAAATCTTAAATACCCTCCACATTGCAAAAGCGGGCGTGACAGGTATATTATTACGCCTACTTTTGGCACATCGTTGGATGGGAGGACCATAGACATGCACACTAAATATCAACTCGGTAGCTCAATTTTTGTGGCAGATATATAGACTTTTGTCGATTGTGGGCGTGGTTCTTGACCAATTTTTTGTCCATTTTAAATAGCGATCTGCGTCTGTACAAAATTTCAATGCAATATGTTAAAATTTACGCCCGTGAGAATGACAACAACGGACAGACGTACGGACGTACATGTTTATATCGACTCAGTTTTCACGAATATATATACTTTGTTGTAAACGGAATGACAAACTTAGTACATCCACCATCGTACGTGGAGGGTATAAAAACATTCACACGAGTTTAAGGTGTTGTCGTCTTCACCATGGTCACCCCTTTTATTTTTTCTCTGCTTTGTACAATACTACACACATGCATCTGTGCCTATACATACATAAATAATACTGGACGTGCTGAAATTAACACATTGACTCGACTTTCGTTCTTGGCTCGTTTATGTATTTATGCATCTATTTATTTATTTATTTATTTATTTACTATCCGGTCTGGTAATTGTTATTTGATGCATGGTGTTGCGTTGAGCTGCGATAATTCTTACGATGACTTCTCGTAATAATAAAGAACATACAAATTGAACAAGCAACCAAACTGCACTCGCAAGCATATGACACATTATCTTAGCATCAGTGTCATCATCATCACAGTAGGCAGCCTTTTCCCCTGTCCCCCTTCCGACACGCACCCAATTGCATGCATGAACAAACAAAAATGCAAACAAATGCTTACAAATTAATAGGACAACAGATAATGAGTGCGCCCATTTAGTTGCTCAGTGGTCAATAGGGCACAATCAACCAATCAACACGCACGCACATCAATTTACTTGCAACTACACAACTACAACCAAAACGTACCTAAGGTCGAGACGGACAAAGCTTCAAACCCTACATACACACACACAATAAAACCTTGCAAGCTCTTGTGTTGGAGAACAGTGCCCTCAATTGATGCCTTCGGCAATTGCTTATTACCAAAACAAAACCTCCTTTGTTACTATAATTCAAAGCACTCATATCAAGTGTGCAACTCAATCGGGAAACGCGTAAAAATATTTACATGACACATATGTGGCATGAACAGCGCAAAGTGTTCCTTCTTCAAGAATCTTTGCGTCGTTCTCACCCAAAACCTGAGCTATTAAGTTGATATCTAAAACATACACCATTAGAGGGCGTAACCATATACCTGCCACGCCTACCATGTGTATGTAGATTTGGAAGGCATTTAAGATTTGGACTAAGCTAAATATAGTTGTCTTATTTCACGAGAGTAACGTCGAATTTTTTCAGGATGAGGTGTCGAAGGTGGCTCAAAAATTTACCTAAACCATCAATCTTCCATATATGTTATTAAACTAACAATCCTTATTACTGCGATTTACTACGTTTGCAACACCCTGATCATTGCCAATTGGATATGCAGCAAGTCCACTCAGATTTGGATGCAGACCAAAAATATACGCATCTATACTCTAAGTGAATTTTGAATCGATTTTGCCTAATTAAGATGCACCACGTAGGAGTTATGTTTGATGAAAATCAACTTGACTTTGTCAGTGTGTGTGCGTGTGTGTGTGTGTGTGCTAGTGTTCAAAATTTATACTCAAATATGGCAATATTTTGCTTTTTGCTCGATTTATATGAAGTTAATTCCTGAGTGTTATGGTTACGAGGTGTGTATTACACGACGGTTATTGGTTTGAAAGTGTTGAAGCAAATGCACTTCTACGCACAACCTTGTGCCGCAAGTGCCACGCCAAACATCATCATCATCATCGTGATCAGCACAAATTTTCATTAGTAAATGCTCACGATCACCGACCGCCGACACACAAACGTGCGGAGCACTCGCGCACAATCGGAGCAGAACGTATCAAACGAACTATCGCACAAAAAATACAATGCAAACAAAAACACTTGCTTTCGAACTGTATTGAAAGTGATCTGAAAGATGTTCTCTGAATTGAGGAAAACGCACGAATATGTATTTTTCCTTTTTTACGACGACCGTCGACACTTTGTCTCCTAAGCGTTTTTGACAAAGCAGCCAGATTTATAGCTACAATAATAATCTGCTGCTCCTCCCCTTTTGGCCGTCCACCATCCGACCATTACCACCATTGCCACCATTGCATTTGAAAGGCACACAACCGACCAGCAATGATCAGCAGCACTGCATTTTGCACCACTCACTCATTGCTTCAACCGCAAGAAACCACATGTCTGTACGCATACACTGGTCCGTTTATGTTTGTTTACAACGGCACACTTGCATACATGTATTCTATTATATACACAAAAATACACATGCACTATATAAACTGTATCACATATAATAGGTATCCAAAGTCGCCCTCTTGTACTTTTACGGGTTTACGGGGAGTTCAAGATCGTTTGATTGATTTCGCAATTTCTTTCACATCGATTCTGTTAAGTGTCTGTTGGTTCGTATGCTTGGGGTGCACTTTACAAGTTTCTTGTTTTTGGTACAAATCACTGCACACCAGCATACTGATTAGCAAGCTTATATGAAAAAACCGGCAAACACATGCACAAGCAAATAGCAAATAGACAGGCAGTCTGCTGCGAATTCACATTCACGCATTTTATCCGCCTTGCCATTGCGACCAAAATACACATAAACGCGCACATGCACTCACACAATCGTTGTGTCGCCCAACACATATGTATATAACTTATAACTTATAAAAATTATTAATTATGTGCCATCATTTAATAACCAAATAGAGAACATCAACAAACCCTTGCGCACGCATAAGCAGCACAAGGCGTGTGAATAAATAGCTAGTTAACGTTTTTAATTACCAATTAACAAGCAAATCTCGCTTCTGTATAAATGACAACCATTACGGAGACACGAAACAGAACCACACACAGCCCAACAGCAAAGAGTGCAAGCAGGCAAGTATATACAAATGCACGAAGAAGCAAACAATCAAGTGCGAAACCAACTGACCGACAGAATGTCTGCTCGACACCGAAATTGTGCGCTGAAATTGTGATTTAATGTTAACTTTGCGTTACACACACACGCGCGCTTATGTATTTTATATACATGACATATTAATCGTTCGCTAAACGGACAACTTGTTCAATTCGAGCCGTGTTTAAAACTAAACTGAATTGAATTTTTCTTACTTGTCTTCCTCTATGGATTCACGCCACAAAGCGCCAACAGATCACGATCATGGTTGCAATCGAACTCATTCAGAGGCCTACCAATCCATCTATGGATAAATAAACCTGTAAATGAATAACAGTAAATATGTACTTGACACTGTTATAAGTAAACACAAATGTAAAGCAAGCAGAACCTTAAACTTTTGTGTAAAAAAGCTATAATTGCCTCAGGTCAAGTTTTGCATATCCGCCACATTTTCAAATATCCCGTGGGCGTGGTACACAATGCATTAAAGCCTAATGGAATATATGTTGCATTTAACCTCTAAGCTTGAATTCTGCACCAATAAAGGTTTTTCTAAAAATATTCATTCAATCCTTCATGTCCATCGAGAAAGTGGGCGTGGCCACTAACGGATTTATTCATTTTGGGAATTCGATATTTAAATTTTTGCGATTTTCAGCAGTCCAACACCAACACGACTCAGATTTCGATGTTGATCAAGAACATATACGCAAGTTGCATGTGTAAGAATTGAATAAAAACCCACCACCCAGGCTTGAACCTAAGTTGCACTACGCTCCTCATTTAAACGTAAATTCTTGACCTGATACAATTGCACAATCTTTTAAAAAATACCAACAGTGCGCGTTTGACTTCTAAATTTAACAGATGTGCCCGCACTCAAATATTTAACGGGATACGCCTCTCTTTTGCACGATTTTGTGCTTGTGTTTTATTTATAATCTACTTCATCTAAATCGGATGTGATCCTGGCAGTGAAGGCTGTTGGCGTCTTTGTCAGTGCGACTTACTCTGGCTATATGAGTCTTAGTCACTCGGCCATATCAACTTAATACGGGAAAAAGAATAAAAATAAAAAATACCAGCGTACGTCAAAAGTCAAGATTTGCGCCAGTTTGTTAAGGGAGGAACCTGTCCACTAAATAAATGTTTCAACATTATAGTTATAATTTTGTAGCCATGAGATATATATGAATTTAGCGCTTTCAAGTTTTTTTGCTGGTTTAAATAAGTAACTTAGAATTTCTGCGTAATCCATGCTGCGGTGAGAGTTTCAACAAAGCTCTCGCAGACTAACGGACATAACTACGATGGCTCAGATTTAGAGGTTTTGACGACTACGCTCAAAAAATTCACTTTTTCATGCAAATAATCTGACTATTATTCTATTATTAGACTATTAGAGAATCTTCTTCTTTTTTTTTCTTCTTGGCGGGCAACTACAGAAAATGCTCTGTGTGAAAAGAGATAAAGATATTAGAGAATCTTGTTCACATTTTCCAAAAATTCTTCCTCTTTTTCAGTTAACTGTTGCCAATCATTGTAATTTGAGTACACAACGTTTTATAACTTTGTTGAGGTGGTTGCCTCATAACAAACGAATTATTTTCTTATTTTTTGCATGGTATTAAATGATGAGGCAATTAAGCAAACGTGTGACTAAAATACTGGATGTCAGTGTACTCCAAAATTTTGCTCGAACATTTGTGACCTCAAATTTGTGGTACAAGGAGCAAACCGGTAAGAATTTCATGCATATAATTGGGCATTGAGCACATAAATCCCATGTTATGATTATTATTTAAGTTTCTGGGAAAGTGGCGGTGGAAGTAAATAAAGGCGAGGAGGAAAACACGGTTTTAGTGGATAAGGATAGAAATATAACACTAATTGGAATTAATCGGCCGCAGCAAAGAAACGCCATAAATGGTAAGACAGCGGCAAAAATATGTGAAGCGTTTAGTGCATTTGAAGCAGATGGTACCTCGCCTATTGCGGTGTTATACGGTGTGGGCGGTTCCTTTTGTGCTGGTTTCGATATATCAGAGCTGGCTGGCGGTGCTGAAGAGCAGGTATCCGTAGATATGCTTATGATGCCAGAAGGTTCGGTTGGTCCAACTCGACGAATAATCGAAAAGCCGGTAGTATGCGCTATTAATGGTTACTGTGTGGCCAATGGCTTAGAATTAGCCCTAATGTGTGATATGCGTGTCATGGAAGACTCTGCAGTACTTGGCTTTTTTAATCGGCGCTTCGGAGTACCGGTATTAGATGGAGGTACGGTACGTTTACCGGCTATGATTGGCTTGTCACGTGCTCTCGATTTAATCCTAACGGGACGACATGTATGCGCTGAAGAAGCTCATCAAATGGGAATGGTGAATCGTATTGTGCCGACCGGTGAATCTTTAAACAAATCTTTAGAATTGGCAAACAGTCTGTCAAAGTTTCCTCAAAGTGCTTTGAATCACGATCGGCGATCCCTGTATTCGGCACTTTTTGAAGCTGGCAACTTTCAGCAAGCTATACAAAATGAAATTATGTACACATCCCGCGACATTATCGATCAAATGCAAGATGGCATCAAATGGTTTAATAAAAGTATGTCTCACTCCATCCCAAAACGGTTTAACTTTGTCTTCCTTAATTTTAGCTTTCGCGACGAAGGGGGTTACAGAGAGTTGGCTGAGACGTGATAAATCAATGGCTGATTGGTATGATGAAGAAGTGGCTGAAGCCGCCGCCAAAGTAGAACTTGAAAAGCAAGCGAAGGAGGCGGCTCGCATCGCAATTGAACAAAAGTTGCAAGCGGAAAAAGAAGCCAAGTACAAGGATGACCAAGAAGGGAAAAACTCAACCAAAAATGGGAGCGACCCAAACAAATTGGACGAATGCAAACATCCGACGAAATCGACAAAAAATGACTCAAATAAAACTAATTAATCACCAACCGATTGAAAACGGTTTTTGGAAAACCAATAACTATTTGCTTTAGAAGTTAATGTCCATCGCAATCGATGATAACAGATGATATCCAATTAATATTTATTGATTTTGTATATAATATGGAATATACACTTACAGATACATATACATACATAATTGAACAAAAATACCATTTGCAATTCTTCCCAATCGAGCACTGAGATGGAAAAATGTTTTGTTTTCATTTTCGGATCACATTTGCTATGCTAACAATTATTGTTGTAGTTGCAGTTGTTTATTGATTTTTCCATTAATTCGAAAGACAAGTGCGTGGTGTTGGTTTTGTACAAATGTGTTGTATTGAGGAGTGTGTTCGTGTGTGTGTGTGCAAATATGCAGACATTTATAAAAAGCATAACAAATACATTTACAAAAAAAAAATATTGATAGAAAGTAGTGAAAGTGCAGTTTAAGGATTTCTCCGTATTGTACAATAATTAGATGTAAACGAAAGTGCTGTGTGTTCAGTTGTGCTCAAGGCACAGGCTTTCCAATTAACGTCCACGATCATGCACTTTCACCTTTTTACTCCCTGATATATTCCGGATGAACGTTAACGATGGTGCTCCAACATATTTGGGACGTACTTGGGACACCAATACTTGACTCGCTTAATTATCTTTCCTGTTGATAATGATGGCATTCTCAATTTCATGACGCGGTTGATCCTTGTCACCCCATCCCCAAGTGTGATGAGTGCCGTCTCCCGTACGTTTTACGCGCTGTCTGATGATATCCGGCGATACGGTCTTCAAGTCATAGGCCCAACCGATTTTCGCAAAGAAGTCAATAAAAGCTGTGGTGAAGTTCATGGAGTACTTGCCGAACTCTGCCGTCTTGTAATCCCAGGGGAAGACATGATGATAATTGTGCCAGCCCTCGCCAAAAGCCAACATAGCCACTGATACATTCTCCGAAGGATTTATGTTTCTAAAAAAAATTCATTAAATCGTAAATAACTTATGAACTGGTTGTAGATAGACGCAGTGCGCGGGTAAGAATGAACAGAACTTTTTTGATGAAAATGTTGACATTTTCACAGAGTTCTGCAGCGCTTTCGTCATGACGACTGCTTCTTGCTTGAAAGGTGGGCGATTCTTACTTGTCATAGGGTTTGGCACCGAACATGTGCGCTGCACTATTCACCAGCCAGGTAACATTCAAAATGAAACACCAACGAAACATGGTGGCCACGAACCAAGAATTCATCAAATTTTCATCCCAACAGTAGATGGGTACCAGGGTGGGTATAATAAAGCACATCAAAGGCATCATAATCATATAGTATCTAAAGCAAAAGGAAACGCATTAGAAACACATTGCCATTGATTTTAGTGGCTTTCAGCTTTCCGCGTGACATACTTCTTCTGAAACATCAATATGGGATCGGCTTTCAAGTCGGATAAATCGACACCTTTGCCTTTGGCTTTAACTTCGGGGTGCTTCTTGCACAACAACCAACCAATGTGAGAGAAGAAGAAGCCACGGGTAGCATTGTGCGGATCGGCATCAGTTTCGGAGTATTTATGATGTACGCGATGATCACGAGCCCAATGAAAAGCGGCATCCTGAAAAGCGATCGTATTGAAGGCAATCAAAATCACACGTAGAGGCCACTTGGCCTTGTACGAGCGATGAGCCCATAAACGGTGCGCGCCAGCTGTTATGCCTAAACCAGAGACCACGTACAAAGCGAAGGCTGCAAAAGACAAAACAATAGAACGAAATGGCTGTTAGTTAGTACATTGGACAACGTAAAAGCATTTGAATCTCCATTCTTCCATTCTCTTCTAAAAACAACATTCTACACCAATTATTATGATCACACGACATTGTGTTTATTTATTTATTAACACATCTAACGATCACAATAATTTGCACGACATCTACTGTCTAGTTCATATAAAAACGCGATTTTAAAGCTGTTACTTCCGATTTTGCTTCTTTTGCCGAATCTTTAGGTGTTAAGGGCGCAGCTGAAAACCTTTGAGGTGTGGTGATCTTTGAGGATGAACATTTCTTCTCATTGCTGCTTTTCTTATCATCCTCTCTTTCATGTTTAACTTCTGCACTCGGTTCTCGCTTTATTTCAGTTGTATCCATCGCAACTTCCGTTAGTACGGCATTTTTCAGCGACTTTGTTGTCGAGAGAGTGGCCAACATAAAACCAAAATTTGAATTGTTAGTCGAAATGGTCTTCTTTTCGAAAATTTCACATAAAGTAGCGCCGGATTCGCAAGGGTTCTTCATTCGTACTCTCGGCAATCTAAATTTATGTCCCTTATGATCCAACTTTTTGTTATTTGTGCGCATTCGTTTGGGTGCTCGTTCGTATTCATCACCCGATAACGACTCTGTGCTGTGCGCTACATTACGCTTATTCGGATCTAAACGGCTGCCACTGTCCGGTTGCGAATCCTTAAGGAGCCAAATGGAATAAAAAAATTGCAACATTCCAAAAATGTATAAACGTTCTTACATGCTTTGGGAATAGTCTTTTTTGTGCCACACCAGCAGGTGCTCCAGGTGGAACATGTGCTGCTACCGAGTTCAAATGGGCGTCAATGGAATAACAATTCGAGGCTGACTTTCTAATTACGCCAATGGCGCTGAGGTTCTTCAAGGATTTCCGAATAGTTGCTTCCATGTTATGCACCGGTATCAAGTTTCTCATCTGATATATCACTTGATTTATTATAGACTCCGTGGACACTTTATATTTGCTGTTACCATAGCTCAATATGTTTAGAGCTTTTATCACATGACGATTGACTTTTTTGGGTACATTGTAATTGTCCATATTAGTGATATTCGGCGTCAACGATACTTTGTAATAATTACACCAACACATAAACAAATATTTTGCGCACAATTTATGCAATTTTGTAAATTTTACAAGAAATTTGGTTCAAAAATTTTTTCGAAATCCCTTCTTAAATGAAAATGAAAATAATATAATATAAAAAAAAAACTGCCACGTTACAAAGAGAATGAAAGAAAATTCTTTGCGGCTATGATAGATAGCAAGTGCATGTGAACGTTTACACACGCGTACAGTACATACCCAGCGCCACTGTCGGCCATTTGGCTGAAGTAACCATCAAGTAAGCGCCGTAGAGTGCGGCCAAATGCAAATAACCAAAAGCAATTATATTGCGCCACACTAGCTTCAATTTTCGTTTTTCAGCCTTCTTGAGTTTCTCAATGTCTTTGGCCAGACCACCGTCAAAGGTTTCAGCATCATGTTCAAACAAAACGCCAGTTGCCTCCGCTTTCGAACCTTTAATATTTATATCTTGTCCCTCTGTTATTAGTTGAGGAGCGGCTATAGCATTTGGTGCCATGACGTCGTTTCTGGAATAGTATAAATAGATAAAAGGTAATCTGGCGAATTTCGCTTCCTTCTATTTTTTGTGTAACAGCTCTAATATAACGTTTCACCAGAAGACGCAATTTTTCACACAACAATACACACACACACACACACACACACACGCACACATAGCAAAGCAAATCACGTTAAAGAAATCTTCATATGAGAACAACGAACTTTTTGTAGCGTAGATAATCGATTTTTCGCACGAAATATTTAATATTAATATTTAATAACAAATTACGCGAAAATACTGTACTTGGCGATTAAATTGCCGGCGAATCAGCAGTTACAATGTGTCAAATAAGCGATTGGTTCACTCAACAAAATATTATTATAATCATACGATGCACTTTACTAAGTTTACTCTCAAAAACAACAACAACAATAAGAACAATGCAAATTTTCTTTACTGATAGAGAAGAGAGAGAGAGAGATAGAGAAAAAGAGTATATGGTTTTGGAGAGATAACTGTTGTGGTCATGACTGGACCGCACTTTGTTCATCCTACACGTGATTGTATATTGTATGTGGGCAACGTGGGATGTTCGTAGATATATATTAAAGTAATAATTTACCAGGCTCTGCTTTAGCTTATACCTTTTCAATCGTAAGGTCTACCAAACTTTTTATATCACCTACTGGTGACGCGTGCAAATGTTATTTAGCTTTACTGGTGTTATCAGTAAATTGTAGCTCTGTGCCATGTAATGATTTACTTTAAAAGAAAGCGTTTTCTGGACTTTGTACGGTTAATTGTTATACAAAAAACTGGTTCTTTATCAAGAACCAATTTGGAATGTTCCCCTTATAAAGATTTATTTTAAAACACGGCAGGAAGTCTAAAAGTTGTTCTATTTAGTCCATTTTCAAAAAAGGTCATTTTTTGGTTAGAGCATGTCCTTGTATAAAATTTTTTGGATTTATCTCAAAAACGCGATTTGGAGCTTATGCAAATGATTTATACAGGTAGAGGGCAAGACCGATAGACATGGCCACATCGATTCAGTATTTGATACTCATTCAGAATATCTGTATTCTTTATTAGGTCTCCGACTCAATCTTAAAAGGAGGCGTCAGAGACCCCACAAAATATAAATATTCTTGATTAGCATCAAATTCTTATCGATTTAGCCATTTCAGTATGTTTAAATATTCTCCTGGTCGCAAAATGGAAGATACCGATTTCATATCGATAGGACAAAGGCCACGTCCATCAGAAAATGTTGAACAATAACCAAATGTTTCGTTTTTTAAAGAAGATGCATAATAATAGTTGAATGTTTCACATGAAAACCCTTTAAGACCACGCCCATAATTAATGACCATTGGTTTTTTTTAATGGCTTAAGATTATGAGTATTCAAGTTCTGGCTTAAGAGGCAAATGTAACATTTGTTACCATTTAATTTTATTTCTTTTTTACAACATTCTTCAGAGTGAACGCAAACATTGTGATAAGTGACATATACCCCAGCCGAATACATGTCAAATTTGCAGAGAGTATCTCTTTGTAGTGCGAGTATCGGTCACGTGTTTTAGAAGTTAATAATATTTAGAAAGTATACACGCTCGCACATAAAGGTTTATATGTACCTTGACGTATTTACATTACAGTTCAGTGCGACATTCTTAGCAATAATGTGTTTATAATTATTGAAATGGAAATTTTATTGCTATACAAAGTATGACAACGTGGGGCTTTGAATTGAAAATTATTCCGATTCTTAATTAAAGGAAATCGATGTCTTGTTAAGCAGTATGTACGTCCTCATATATTTTTATTTATTTATTTTTTTTTTGGGTGTAAAATAAGCATAAACCGAGACAGCAGCTCATATGTCCAGATTCTTGATGCTTGAAGCTTGAAACAAGCAATTCAAGCATTTGACGTTCCTTTAGGAAATATCTTTTCACTTCAAACAAATATTTATTATTAACATTTTTTGCATTGTTCGAAATATACTTTTAGATTGATTAAAATTACGATAAATGTGTTTAAGCACGTGTTATTTAAGTTGAGGTTTACGTTACACGTCCGTCAGGTCCAAAAGTCAAAAACGAACGTACTTATATTTATTGTAAACAAATGAAATTAATTATGGGCGAGAGTACCGCCAGTTGACGTAGTACAGGCCGAAGGCGGGGTTCATCGACTTGCAACAAATACGTAGTACTACACTATTTCATTGTGCAGTTGTAGTTACTGCACGTAAGAATCCAAATCAAAAGTCGTTTTTTATTTAGCGCATGATTTGTTAACAAAGACGAGGAAGACGAGTGCAAGAGGAAACATAGATTGTGCAAAGCAATGCTTTACGCTTCACTACGTGACGTATTGTGACATTTATTTCACAGTATGGAATGTTAGTGGAATTGAAAATGTTAGGTTTGTAGCGTACAACCACAAGGTCAAGGTCAGGGTCTCGCCTAAACACTTTCAATGTAATTAGTTGCCCACCTGTTGAATTGATTGATTTTTGCTCATGAATGATATTCGAGATGCAACTCTTTTATCCGAGACTTTCTCCTTTGGGCTACAAATGTTTAACAAAGTCTTTTTCTATGCTTTTCAGGAATCTGTGCCACGACATAACTGGTCACATGTGCACGTAGGCTTTATATGAAAAGATTGAATTATAATTATTATACCCTCCATGTCAGGGACCCTATAAAGCTTATAAACTCTTGATTAGAATCAAAATCTGAATCTATCAAGCCATGTCCGCCGTACATCTGTCTGTTGTTGTTAAGATGTGTTTGCGGTTTTTACATTTTTTATTTTACCTTTTCTACCAGTTACAGTTACTTGTGGTTATTGAGTTTTGCGTGGACCTTTAACGTTTTTATTGTCATTACTTTTTGAAATACTAAAAATATTATTCAGAAAAAAACTTAAGGTTCACAAAAATCAACTTGTGTTCATATGGTTCAAGTCTAATCCCTCACTCCGTATTGTATAAAAAAGCGATAATTACAAATATATCCTTTTTATAATCACACTATCGTTGGTAAGGGAGTCTTCAAAATTTTCGTTTCACTTTAAACACTAAAACAACGCAACATTCGGTGTTTGTTGTTTGTTGTTTGGTCTTCTTGAGAATTGTTTTGCTTGTTGGAAATTTCAATTTACACTCATGTACTAACCTCTGTGTCCTTTCCCGGGTATGAACAAACGATCGTGACAGACGTTCCTGTGTTGTAAGGTGTTGACACGGTGCTGTTACAATTGGAACTATTCCGTTAAATGAGTTGGATGCTAAATAATATCAATTTGTTATGACAACAAGTGAGCACAACGAAAATTAAATACGTGTCGGTACGGTCCCACCCTTCGTAATAATGGTATATTAAGTTCGTCGATCTACTTTCACACAGAAGTTTCGTTGACAAAATGAAGCTGAACACATAAGTAAGGTAAAAGAGACAGTTTCCGAGAATATAGATAAAACTGCATGACCGCATAGCAGTATTTCTGCATTCTCTTTGAAATTAGTTCGGGGAAAATCGAATAGCATCTGACAACATTCCATTTCAAGGGATGGCCCTCAAGACCATAGAGTTCAACTAATGTTTTATTCCATATGCTAATGTTCCCCATGTTACTTGAACTTGTGCAATAATTCGACTTAAACCCAAAATGCAATTTCTTATTCTCTTTGTTTGTGTATGATGTTTTTGTTTATAAAAAATGACTCTCTCTCATACACAATTTGATTGTAAACAAGCCGCTGTTGATCGGTTAATCGTTATCTAAATTGCACATTTAAGCTAATACTTTAAATATGCTGTTATTAGCGTAATGTTCTTTTTATAACTTCAATATAATGACGGGTGAGTGTAACACCAGATGGACGCTTTAGGGGCCTCACAGAGTGATCTACACTTATTTCTAGACACTTATATACACATATTCTTGATCGGCATCTAAAACTGAGTCAATTTAACAATGTGACTCCTTGTGACTTTCACGGTCACCCAATATTTATATATTTGGTGCAGACATTCATAATCCACGTTATCTAGGTGCTAGATCACTTTTTAAAAATAGATTAATCGTTTGACCGCTGCTTCTACAAAAGTGGAAAATTTCTCCCGAGCACAGGAATAGAAGAAGACAGCGTTACAATGCGGCACAAAAATTCTCTTTTGCTTATGAAATCAGCCCATATTGATTGTTTTTACAATCAATCGTTACATACTCATCCCCTTTATACCTGAATAAAATTATCTGAATTCATTCAGTGACGTTGGTGAAAATGCTTACTAGACTAACTAATCCCTATTGCGTACTTTGCAATTGTAGCTGGGATCAATTTTATATAAAAAAGGGCAAATCGCCATATATCAGTAAACCATTATCGGGGTGGAATTTTGCACGCCCAATGTCTTGCTGATTAGTTAATATTTGAAATTATTTTAAAAGTTTCGTAGTGAAATTATTTTAGAAAAGCTGATAGCGTCGATTTTATAGTTGTAGTCGTACATATATAGATACCTAGTAACAAACAATTATTAACAAGTAAAGAGCCAAAAATTTAGAATAGACTCAGTGAAAATGTTATAGGGTGACAAGCTTGACCATTTAATACCCTACATCACTTAGCTCCACAGATTATGGCACAATTAGTTTAGTTGTGTCAGTAAACGTGAAAAGACGTTTAAAAAATGGTCCGTTCGCGTCCAAATTGTAAAGTTAATTAAGTACGTTTTCTGAATTTTGTTAAGAAATATTAAAAATTGTGATTTTTGGCATATAAAAATGTCTATTACAATAGGACCTTAAATGGGGAGGAGTTTGAAAATGGTTCGACTCGGTTCATATTAAATAGGAACCAAATCTTAATTACCTTGCACATCTACTAATAAAGGGTAGACGTTGCCCCTTCTAATTATTATTATGTATCAGTTTGCAAAGTGAGTTTTACGCTGAGTACGTTTTTTCCTAAATTGTAGGCGTATCTGTTATCCGAAGACGTCTATTTTTAGCACATCGTTGAGTAAAGGAATTATAAATACGATGCTTCAATTTCTGGTGTAGGGTATTACAAGATGAAAAGAAAAGCTCAGCAAAGCAGATTAAATATTATGATGGATCAGCAATTGCTTAATCGGCAGAATCAAATCAGTAAGAGGAAATAAAATGTAGTGTTTGTTAAAATTTTTGAATAACAAACGCCGCGGAATAAAAAGTTCATTATATGAAAGTTTAATTAAGTCGTACATACGAGTGAGGCGATCAGGAGGAACGTTACGCGTGACTTTTCATTTCATTATATTTTTTATTAAGTAAACCTGGCGAATCAAAAATACATCGATTAAATTAGTAATGCCATCTCTAAAAAAAAATTTCCTGTTTTGCAAAGAACGCTTTCTTAAAGTAAATCAGGATCAATCTAAACTAGACCACAAAAAGTAACCCTATTCTATCGTAGGTCTAACTAGTCTAGAATAAGCACGTTTAGAGCTGACAAATGCTTTTTACCATCGTTTAAAAAACCTAGAAGATCTTTAGGTTTATAAAATTAAAGTTTAGAGTCCAGCGAAGCACCAAGATGAACGAGTGATGAAACATTTTCAAGTTTAAAACGATCAACGAAGAATTCAGTAGGAATTGAAGAGTATCTAGACAAAGGAAGTTTTTATACTTACAGAGGGCTCAGATCGCTTCCCTGTGGGTCACCGGATGTAACTAAAATATTTTCTCTTAAATAAGTAACCAAGATAGAGGAAAACCAATTGGATTGGGTTTGAACAATGAATTGTTTTCATGATAAACTCTATCAAATGTCTTTTGAAATCCATTTAGATTGTACAGACTTTTACACTTTTTAAACAACCTACTCTTATAAATTTAATTATGGAGCGCAAAAACAGATTTGTGAAAACTATATTAAACTTTTTACAAACGTTCCAACGAACTAAAAAGGGCTTATCTATGTAGTGCAGGGCTTTATCTTTTTTTTAAAAGTTGTCAATAGAATCGGACTAAATGGTTTCATTCATAAAATAACACCTCGTACTTATTATTCGAACAATTGAATGAATAATTGCCAAGTTCATTAGAATAAAGAACATTAGAAGGTAGAACGTACGTAGACAATATATGAATTAGATATTTTAACCTGCACAAACTAGGGATACTATTGAAGATTTATACGTTCGTACTAATACTACTATTCGTTAAGGTATTAGGCAAATCCACTTTCACATTTATTATCTATTACTTTCACTTAGAAAATGCACCATTTCGACTATGATAGTGCATGTAATGCACGTATCAGAAGGTTGAGTTTCTGATTTCGCCCATTTTTGTCGTATTGATGGATGGGATAATTAGGGACATGTGTACCAAATTCAATATCAACTTAATGGCTCAATTTTTGTGAAAGATATAAATAGATTTTTGATGATTGTGGGCGTGAATTTCAAAGATAATTCTTTTATTGAATAATACATTAAGTGGTGTAGGGTATTTTATGGTCGGGCCTTACCGACTATAATATTTTCACTTGTTTTCTTATAATCTGTTAATACGGAGTCCTCCGCTTCTGGTTTGGTACTCTTACGTGGAGAGGAGAAAATGGCTAGACGCCCCAAGCCATCACGTATTTGAAGGACGGACTCTAACCGAATTATTCATATGAATGTTTGTGCATATATAAATCTATATAATAATTATGATTTTTAAATTTTATGAGGTAATACACACAAAACCAAATTTTCGAGTATAAATGTATTATACATAACTGCAGCTAAAAAGGGATAATCGATGTTTCCAATTTTCTCATTCTCTCTAACATTATAAAAACGAAACCATCTGAAATTGACGGAAGCAAGCTCAAAACATATGATTTTCTCCTTCCTCTTCGGTTTAGGTATTTTGAATCACTCTTGAAAATAAACCTTATCGGTCCATTATTACAAACGTTACCCATATAGCACAAATCCCTAAAATGAGTCCTTTTTTTTGAGCTCACATGTCCAGATTCTTAATGAAGTTGAGTACCGTTGTTCGAATTATATTATCCACGTTCTCATCTCTTATTACTGCATTAGATTCGATTAATACAAGTATAAAGATCAAAATTTCTCGACACTTGTTGTAATAATAATTCATGCAGTCCTGCCATACGTCCAATAAGTCCAAAAGCCAAACACGCACTGCAAAATCAGTCCTTATACATATAACGAAAATTTTGCAATTATTTATGTTCATTAATAAAATTTTGTGAAAACAGCAACATGAACAGATTTGCAGCTTCGGGACTGAAGAGGCAACTTTTCTCCACCGTGTAAACACCACCGTGCGTTGTCCAATAGAATAGAAAAGGAAGGAAAATACTTTAAAAAAGAGTGTAGCGAAACTTTATAATGGTTGATTGATAAGTTTAGGTGCGATAAAATGCAACACTTAAAGGTTTGTGTCTTAGCTAATTTTTATTGGATTTATCGAAGTCTTGTAGAATTGAAAGTTGCTGAATAATATGCTGCAGAATTTGTTGATGAAATATTTTGAAATACGCTGCCAGTTGTTGGACAATTTAACAATCATTCAATCGGTCCCATTCTGATCTTACCATTAACGTTATTTACTTATATAAACACGTCTGTTGATGCAGATTTTCGTTCTATTAAATTTTAAAAATGTTTGCCTTAAACGAACCTACACGTGTAGTATGTAAAAAATTGTATTCAAAATTATTTGCGAATAATTATAATTATAAATATATTTATGCATGTGAGACGACCTGCGCTTAATGTTGCTGTCAATAAATATCCTTGTGTTTAAATTCATTGGAGGCTGTTTTAAGGACATTGTTTTTTAACGACTCTTGCATACGACAAGCTGCAACAATAACAACCACAATAACAATGTTGTTCATGCTTCATACCTTTAATGGCATTCTAATTATTTCATCAATCAGCGAATTTTACTACATACGCATATGTAGCAACGGCAGTATTTGCCCGTGTCCTGCATGTATAAATGAGGATGAATTTCTGTTGTGTAGTGTGCTTTTGGTGTCGATATCCGTATGTAATGGTTTCATTATTCATGCATTTGCATATAAATTGCGGGCTAATATGTCAAGTGTTCGAACTGCCTGGAATACCGAACTAAACACACATCGTATTATTGGCACACACTCGCGTACATCTGGATATTTCAACGAACACATTGCTTCACCTTTGCGGAACATTGTTGGTCATCATCGCAATTCCATAGAATTTATGGTCGCGTGTGCTTTTATTAATGTTGGTATTAATATATAAAAGTGCGTGCATATGCTGAAGCACAGACAATCCGTTTATGCCCCTCATCTGAACGTTTGTAGCATATTGACTTTATCAAAGCCTACGTTGTTCATACTTGAAGGCGACACATCTTCATAATAAGAGTCTTGGCACCTTGCACCGCCTAATTGTTGTCAAATGCATATTACTTTAAGATGGTGAGAGACTAGTCTGGTAAAGCGTTTGCCATTCCTACCAGCAGCTTAAAAATAGGCGTTATGTCGTTCTATAAAACGTGTGCTTGCAATGCCATCCCTCACATTAACACTGCCCTTCACAAAGCAAATTCAGCGAATTTAATCGACCAAACCAAAGCTTTCAAACTCTCCATCCAAGGCGATGTTAGAACAAGTTTATAGGCCCAGCCAAAAAATGGGCACCCAAATGGGAATCCGCTATTTGTACTATTCCGCTTTGAAAGTCTACGCTTTCAGGTATGTAAAAAATGTTTATATATATTGAACATCAGCATAAAAATCCGAGTCCATTTAGGGATGTCCAGATGTCCATTTTTGTGCACTACATATGTGTTTATAGGTATGCAGTGCACTCTTTCATTTCAGTTGACAGCCTCGCCTGCAATGAAAACTGAGTTATGCAGTAGTACCAATACATATATTTACGATAAGGCCACCCATCTATACGTTAGAAATGGCAGGGATCGGATAACGGGTACAGCCATGATGTTCCAAAAAAGCCTTATTTGATGGCAGTAGAGTGCCTTGCCCGCACTTGACGAAAAGTACGTGCAGGATATGCAAATATAACTTGGGTACCACATCTTATGTGAGTACGTCGCAGACATCCATTTTCACACTCACGCCTTGAACAAATTTGCGCGGAAGCAAACGTAAACCCCTGGGGAACAGCCTATAAGGTGGTTACGAAAAAATTTAGCAAAGGTAGCCCCCAGCCTACGGACCCAGTGGCAGTAAGAAGTATTATTGACACCCTTTTTCCAAAGAGACCGGCTCGACCCGAGATAATGGTTGATATTTCGGGTGAGGAAATACAATCTATCACCATTGACGAGCTTAGAATAGCCACCAGAAATATAGCCGATTCCAAGGCACCAGGACCGGATGGTGTTCCTAACAAAGCACTTAAAGCGATGATCGAGGACAGGCCTGATTTATTTGTCGAAACATACCAAAAATGTCTGGAGGAAGGTACTTTCCCAAAATGCTGGAAGAGACAAAGCCTGGTGCTTATACGTTACGTTACCATAACTTCCAAACAAGCCATCAAATACTTGGGTGTTATGCTGGACTGCAGATTAAGCTTCAAGAACCATATAAACTACGCATGCGACAAAGTTACTAAGATGCAATCAGCCTTATCTAGGATGCTACCCAACGTAGGTGGACCAAAACCCGCAAAGAGGGCCCTGCTAGCAAACGTAGTTACCTCAAGGCTTCTCTATGCATGCCCAGTATGGGCCCACTGTCTGAAAATCAAACAGCTGAAACAAAAACTGTGTTCAGTACAAAGGATCAGTTCGTTAAGAACAATTAGTGGATTGCGGACGATTTCTGAAGATGCAGCAAACGTCATAGCAGGAGCTATCCCAATGGACATATTGGCAGATGAAATGAAGCGCATCTTTATAAGAAAGGCTAATGCTTCCCAACAGGTGAAACTTATAAAGAAGGAAGAGCGTCAAAATTCTCTAAATCAGTGGCAAAATAGATGGGATACGTCAACTAAAGGAAGGCGGACTTACAAATTGCTGCCAAGTATAGATACCTGGATAAAAAGGAACCTTGGGGAAGTAAATTTTTACATCACGCAGTTCTTATCCGGTCATGGAGTTTAGAGGAACTACTTACATAGGATTGGAAGATGCACGTCTTCTCTGTGCTCATCTTGCGAGGACGAGGAGACCGCGAGCATGTATTTTATTACTGTAGGCGCTTTAGAGACAAGGCTTCCTCAATGCCTACAGTGAAGAACACAATTAAATTCATGACAGAGAATGCGCAAAACTGGCTAATGACCAGTGACATAGCTGCATTCGTACTCACAGTGCTACGGAGATTGGAACAACAATCCAGAGACTAAAACATGCGTAATGGCAAATCTCCTCCTGCGAAGGAATATCTTACGACTGTACCGTAGGATTACCTAAAGTCTCGAAAAAAAAAAAAAACATATTAGGAATTATAAACTGCCGCTCAAGTTCAAACTGGATACCTCTCGGTAGGGTTCCCTTTAATCCCTGTACCACGTAGAATATTTCCAAAATTGCGACCCGCAGCTTAGACAAATCTTAAACGGACACATAGACGAACATGATTGAATCGGTCCATATCTGGGTTCTGAATAGATCGGTTAATGGAAGGTGGGTGTGTAGGGGTCCGCATAAACCTAAACCTAAAATAGCCTCTGACCATAAACCAAAACTCACTAACTATGTATTTTCCATTAGTATAGAATATTATATTATTATATTATATTGTTATACGTATAATATTATTATATTATATTATTATAGGATATCTATTAAAGATACAGACAGAGAATGACTGACATGATACGTACGATTTGAGCTGAGGCTCAGACGGTTCTCCTGACGTAATACTTAACGGTAGTCCCAGGAGACCTGCCGTCGGTCGTTAAAGGGGTTTTAGTGGGTGAGAGTCCCACACTGACTGGGTTTTCAACGCTTTCCCCTTCGTTAAAAAAAAAAAAAAAACACTCACGCCTAATGCAGTGCAAACACGAGTGCCTACCACCATATGAGTTCGGCCATTTGTGAATGAGCTTATGAAAATAAACAAAGTGATGACAACAACAAAAACCAATAATACAAAAACGAAATTGAACTTTAACAAGAGAGGGAGAACACAAATTGTGATCGGTGCTGTTGTTGCTGTTGTATAGTGAGTTAAACGAACTTGTATGATGATGAGTTAATTTAGGTGTTTATTAAGGCAACAACTTGGTCTCGTACATGTATTGTAATATTTATAAGAATAAATGAAAATTGTGCTTCCAGCTCGCACTTGAGGTGTGTTGTGATGCCTTTCCGTTCTGCTCACACTAAGTAAGTAAAAAGTTGCTTTTTAATCAAACCGAAACCTAAAAACCAGAACGTCATAAAGATTGAAACGTAAGCAAATGATCGACACCGAATAAGGAAGAAGAAGAACCGCGCAGTAGGAAGACGAAGAAAAACTCATCTTAGGTGATTAATGACCTAATATTTATAATATAAAATACAATTTTAAAAACACGCCTCAAGGTACTGACTTCATTGGCTGCTCTCGTAGCCGATCAAGCCAACTAATAATGACTGACAACTCTTTTAAAACACAACGTACACGATGTGATGACCAATAATGACTATGATATGATGATACAGATGATGAAATGTTAGCCAGCATGATTAGTATTCATTGGCGCCATTATTCGATCATTTCTGTAATTTTATGTGCGTGCGTGTGTGTGTGTGTGTGTGTGTAGAGGAATATTTTGCTTCACTTTTATTGCGTTAATTAGAGCATATGGAGAAATTTCTGACAAATTTTCTCACTTTTCACGTATTCCGTATATCGTCGACTTGCCTTCTACACCCTGCACAACATGTGGCAAGAAGGTATATTAAGTTTGTGCAGATGTTTGTAACTTTTAAACGGCAAAGATCGCATTCACCTTCTATTGTATTGATCCACTCAGAATAAAAATCTGATTCGGTTTCCGTTCGTCCGCTGTCTGTCCAAGTAAATTTGTGCGCAAGGTTTTTGTGCGACTTTTTAAGACACTTAAGATAAAATTTGGCACCGAGGCGTGTTTTGACGCCAAATTGTGCGTTTTTTAAATTGCACAATTTTAGGACCCCTCGCACTCACTGATACAACTAATATATGTATGTATGCATTACATTGTCGGGCTTGATCGACTACAACATTTTCACTTGTTTTTTAATAAACATATGAAAAACATCCAACATGTTAACATTAGGCATCACTCATAATCTGTTACCTTAAACGCGTTGTTCATTCATTTAATGCCTTTTTCTTTTCGAGCACTTTGTTTTTAAATTGCATGTTGAGCTTTGTGCGCTGCACGTTCTACAGATACATTTCATAATGCGTCGTGTAAGTGTGCATTGTGTTATAATCCGTTTAAATTAATATGAACACATTAAGACGCAGTTATCAGTTGGCAAATGGCAGCTGTTTAACGACGTCTGTTTGCCATGTTGTTTATGAAGTGATAAATATGTTAAGCTTGAGACAAACTCTCATCATCTTCACCCATATGCCACATCATTAAACAACAGATAGAGCTCTTCAGTGGAGTTTGTATTCAAAGTGCAATAATTCATCGAAAGAAAATAAATAAAATGGGTGAGATTTCGAAATTGGTAAAATCGTTTCTTGTTTGAAAGAACGAAATAATTAAGTTAAGAGATATTAACAATCCCACCCTTTTTATTTTAGAAGGAAGCCTCTGAGTTCTAAAAATGATTCAAGACAACTGAAAATGAAATTTATCTCAATGATGAGGAAAATAATTGTCCATGTAAGGAAAAGAAAGAAGAAGGTCCATTACCTAGTAGTGCCCATGCTCTAATCAAAATCGACTTTCTCTAATTATATTAACAAAATATTGTTGAATCGGTTCAGTTTATGTCCAGCAATCCGTCCTGAATTGATTTAACATGATTGGATTGGATTCGACTCGATCCAACCATGCCCATTTTCAACACATTGATAGATACAATACAAATATACGAACTAATTTTATTCCCTGAGATATTTTGAAATCGGTGTAGTTTATTGCCCTATCAGTCTACTTTTAGTAAGGTTTTTCTCTGGGTGAATACATATAATTTCATCGAAATATCTCACATTTGCATAATTGGAGGTGGGTGTGGCATTTGTCACTTATACCCTTTGCTCTAGTAGTGTAGGATGTAATTAGGGCATGGGAGCTAAGTACTCTTTGTGGCCATTACAAGATATTACATAAATTTTATATAATATTTCCTCCAAACATTTTATAAGAAGAAAGCATCTGTACGAACTGAAATGAAATGTTTTTATTAGTTTATAAGTGCAACCAATGCCTTTTCACGTGTGTTTCAATGCACGATAGCCGTTAAGTAGGTTTGTTTAAGATAAATAAAATATACTTCACTGCTCCACTTTCTTCGCATCTTCTCTTTGTTTTTGTTTATGTTGTTATTGTTGTCGTTGTTGTTCTTGTTACTTTGTTGGTCGCTTGGTATTTATTAAAATATATTTTATGAATTTTACACATAGTTTGCCATTTTGCCACTTTAACATTATTGTTATTATGATAAGGCAACAAGAGCAGCAACAGCAGCAGCAGTAAAGGCCACAGTTAAGCAATGAGCACATGTTATGTTACATTGTTTTCTTATTGTTTATATTTTGTTGCATCGTCGTTTATGTGCCGTTTATCATTGAATTGTTATTTTTTCATTTCTCGCTGTTACTGTGGTTGTTGTTGTTATTATTACGTTTTGTTGATCTTCCAATTGTGAGCTCAACTGTAATATTTTTTGCATGCACATACGTTTCATTCTTTTTCATCCTTTTAGTCTGATGTGTTTATTGTCTGTCCTTGTGTGTGTGTGTTCATGTACGTCTGTATTCATGATTTTTAATCGTGTTCTTATAGTTTACAATTTATTTTGTTTGTGAAATATTTCATGATCGAATGTGCGGAGAAGGGAGGGAAAGAAATCGTACACACATACAAATGCAAATCGACGATTATTTTGTATGCATCGACAGCAAATACAGAATGTTGTTGATTTTTTCACTCACTTCTAGTAATTGTAAAATGTGTTCGTGGTCGTGTCATTTGTGTATGTGTGTGTGTGTGTGTGTGTGTATGTGTGGGTGTGTGTTACCTTCTCTTGGGGCCAAAGTGTGAATATAATTTAATGTGAGCAATTTTCAATATCTCAACTTGAAAGATTATTTATTATCCCTGATTGGTTTTTCAGCGATTATAACATAAGCGATCGTTTATGTGTTTATTGTATCGTTTTTATTATCTTTCAATGTGTGTCTGCGCGTGTGTGTAGAGGCATATACCATGGTGTGTTGGGTGTCTCCTCTTTGAAGGAAACAAGGTTAGGACCTTTCGTCTTCTCTCGCTCTTTGGCCATCATATCCATTATTTGTGTATCAAACTGCTCTTACAAGTACGTATGAAGAATGTATGCAGGTACGCGATTATGCGTTAAATGGCATATATTTTGTCTGGCTTTTAGCAGTTGACGTGCCATAAAATTGTTTGAAATGTTGATTTAATGTAGTACAATAACTTTGAGATCAACGACATCGTGCTTACAAACAGATGCCAGACGGTCATCCACCATAGGGATGCACCACACACTTTATTAATTTGCCATTTGTTATAATAGAGTTTAAAGCATCTCTGTCTGTCTCTTACATTGTAAATGCGTAAATGTGTGTGTATGCTGTTGTATATAATTGCCAATCAAAAAGTGCTATTGTTCATTTATGAGTGTTGTTGTTGTTGTTATAGTCGTTTTGGCTGCTGTCGTTGTGAATGCGTGCGTTAAATTGATTTTATTTGCAATTTTAGTCACGCTTGCTATTTAAAACGTAAATTGTTTTGTGAGGGCGTGATCGTACCTTTAAATAGACAAATATTTTGCTGAAGGTTGTTAAGATACCAAAGAATTGGAATTGATGTCCAATTTATTTTAAATTAATGAGAATGTTAAAAAGAAACAAAAGACTTGAAATACAAACTGCGTGTGTGTAAGCAGTACCTACTCACAGTACAGTGAGTGAACTATAAATGAGAGCGGATTGTTTAAGTAACAAAGAGTAACATAGCTCTCAAATGTTATAAGTATGAAATTTTGATACATCCTTGGAAGGGGTCCGCGCCTGCAAATTATTGTCACCGAATGTCAATTTTCAATTAAAAATGAAGAGATTCCAAATGAAATTGAAAAAAACTCAAACAAAATCAAAGTGGTTCCTTTGCAAATGAAAAAGAAAAACTTGTAAAATTTGTTGCACCTTTACCTTTAGAATAGAATATTCTGTTATTACGAGATTTTCGAATTTTTCAAAAATTTATACTAAACGAAAATACAGTTTTCACTTTCAGTTGAGATATTTTCAACTTAAATTGAGAATTTCTAATATTTCTGCCGTGTGTGTGGATTCGATAAGCCAACGTCTTTAATCGGAAGAGTGTTTTATAGAAGCGACCAAACGGACATGATGAAAAATAATTACAGAATTGATGCAGTTTTGGGGTGATGCTGGGTGTTGTAAACGTTTCGACAAACCATGTGAGTATAATGAACGTGCATATGAATAATTTTATCTTATATCGTTCTCTATATTTTAGCTTCTGCTGGACACATTTAAATAAGTAATCAACACACATTTACGAAAGTTTTTGTCCACGTTAACGCGTTCGCTCTGTCGTTCATTTAACAACTTGTTGTAAGCAAACAATTTAATTTGTTTACTACGCGACGAACAAGTATTTTTATGCTAATATAGTAAACACATTATACGTGTATAGAGAAAGAGAGGCTTGCTCATAATACACACAGTAGTGCTATGTACCTTCGTTGTGTTATATGTGTTCGATTATTATGTTAACGTGTTTGTGCGTGAAGAAGTGCTTATATGTTGCTATTCTTGTTGCTTATATTACGTTGTTATTATTATTATTATTATTATTATTGTTGTTGTTGTTTTTATTGTTGTTATTATTCATGTTGGTCAATGTAAATATTTGCGCTGGCTACGTAGAAGGCATTCATTCAATAAAGTTTATGAGCGGTTAATGATAATTGTTAAGTGTGTTAAAAACGGAAAATGTAAATTGTTATGACAGAACAGCCGCAAAAAAGAAGAAAAATAAAGTGACCGTGAATGCCTCCACCTATCATTATTCCTCCTTCTAAAATTGTTGTTGTTAATGTTGTTGTTATTATTATTATTGTTATTATTTTTATTATTATTACCGACTATGGCCTTAAGACAACTTCACTTTGCTTTACCTGGTGTGCGAGCGAATATCTTTTTTTTTTCATCGGTTATAAAATGCACTGTTTTTGTGTTGGTTTCTATGAATATTTCCTTATAATTATCGTTACTCTCGTTTGCTATCCCAAATAAATAAATTAACAAATGTGGAAAATGAGTAATAAAAGAAAAAAGAACAAGAAGGAGAGAAAAAACTAAATTGATCTCATATTCGCATATTTATGGACAATATTTATAATTGAGTTTTGTTAAGTGCATTAAATCATTGTAATTACGTTAAAAATATTGAAGAGCAAGCTCTTACGCGCTGCATGCGAGTGTGTGCCCTCATGTGTGTATAACAATGTTGTAGATCAACATTGATGCAAACATGCTAAAAATTTAACAAATTAATGTTGTAATAAATACTTGAACACACACGAACACAAACACGCACACGCACTCATACTCTGTCTTCAACAATATATACATACGTGCAGTGGCCTCAGTGGATGGGGACGATGGGCGAATAATAAAACACATATAAAAAAGACTTCAGTAGTTTGGGCCATACTTTGGACACCGTCACATAATTCTTTATTTTGCATTGTTTCGTAAATTGTGGGCCTGGTACAGTCTATATTCAACACATAGATGGGCATGGTAGCAAACCGATTTTGTACATTCCATATGGGATGACAGCGCTATACATTCAACAAATATTCTTTGAATCCATCTATTAAGCGTGAGCGTTTTTAAGTAGACATGCGGACATAATTAAATTAAGTCCGATTTTGATGCTGATCAATAAGCCTCGTTCTATGCAGTAGCAATTATAATGACTAACTTAGTATGCGCTCCGTTTAATTGTGTGTGCGTAGAGGGCATAACAAAAGCAAATCAAAATTAAGCCAAACGCGACAGGAAAGCTGTATACGTCGTTGTATTCTCGGCCAAGCCTCTATATAAGTGGTCTGGTTAAAGTTTAACACGCATGCGTATGCACATACGAAGAGACATGTGTAGTTGTGTTGTAAGCTCACATGGTTAGGCGGGCAATGCGGGCTTAGCAGGCAATCAGGCGGTTACGCAGGTAGATGGGTAGGCAGGCAGGCAGACAGGCAAGCAAGCGTACGGTTTTTTCCAGGAACAAATATTGTTTTGCATTTTAATTCCATATAAATGAAGACCTGCCGTTCATGGTGTGTCCGCTCATCACTACACTCGGATCATAGTGCCGGTGTATTCATTTTATTATACTTATTTGTAACAAACCAAAAATATTCAAATCAACATATAGTCAGATGTAATTTACTGGGGAGTGGCTGTGCACTCTCATCACCCTCTTTACTGACCTACATATGTAAGAAAAGTGATCTGTCCCATATGATAATATGCCATCAGGTACATGAGTTCAGTGCAGTGTGCCCATAGGTCGCTGATGTTCGCTGGTAAGTCTTTAAAGTTTTCTTCTTGAATCGTCTACTGCCTTGTTTCTGGTTAATAACTGCTTTTTAATGAATAAATCACCGAATGATTAAAATCTCTTAATAACGTTCCCTTAATGATACGACTTAACGACTCGTTCTGTACGCGAATCTATATACATGTATGTATATGTACACAGTATGTTTGTGTGATGTCTGTCTGGTATGTTTATTGCTTAAAGAACTTGTATGCTTAAGAAATTAGTATATTTAAGTTGTTGTTGTTATTGTTATTGTTGTAATTAATAAGGATTTCATACCTGCTCATAAACGGCCACAACTATATATCTGCGCGCATTTGTATTTGTACGAGAGTAATAAAACATGTGTTATGTGTGTGAATGTATGCACGTGCATTTGTGTGCATATTTGTATTCGCCACTCTTATTCAATTTAAATGAAATTATGTTGATTTGTTAATTTTACGGAAATTAAGTGTATTTTTGCTCTTTTGTATTCCACACATCGTCTTACACATTAGAGTTAAATGGCTCAACAATGTGCACGTCTGACGCGTCCGTTTGTCTGCGATTAAGAAAATAGCAATAGAGTAACAGAACATTACCCATAAAACACACACAGCTGTCTTTCTTTGTCATTCTGTTTTATTCTATTCGGTTTAAACAACCGCCACCGGTATGCGTACAGTGCGCTATACCAATAAAAATTATGCAACCTGCAGCGTACACTTTATGCTATTCATATAATTATCAACTTGTTGGTGAGTTGCCCCGTCTATATATGCAATATTTGGTATGTCTTATATTACACGCTTGCAGTGGTTGCTTAGTTTGCGAATTGCTAAAAGTATTCCAAACACGCAAAGGGCATAATGCAGACCTATTAAGCATAATCACATAATAATGTAGGTATGAAAGGTGCAGCAACAACAGAAATCAAATGCAATCAAATTGAATATTTCAAGTTATCTGGTGGTTCCAACATTTCCTTAGAATTAAAAAATGCAGCTCTTTACTGCTCTAATAATATAGGTTGGATGCACCAACATTGTTCCTCCATTTGCAGCACCTAAAAAGGCTTTCGCAGATCCCAATATACATAAAATGTATTCATTATAAACTAATTTATTTCTGGTGAACTAAAGGATGAAGTGATAATTAAATAAGAAACGTGAATAAATAATTTTCGGTCCTGAAACTCTACTAGCACCAGATCCATTCTATTCATATTTATGCGCAAATGGATTATGAGTACAATAATATTCATACTTCTGCCAACACAACTAAAACCTCCACCATTAGAATATTTTACTTGAAATGTGTTTTTGCTATCCTCAGTTCATTAGCCAAATGGAAAAGCTCACGACCGCAACAATATTACGACAGACGGACATACAGGCGTACAGACATATATTGGGTCTCTTATGCTTATTACTGGACGGTACAACCCTTTCGACAAAGGGAGTGTATTCCCGGCCTTAAGGTGGTGGGCATAAAAAAAGGCCCATTTTTCGATACTCCCTAATTAACTATTGTCTGATAGACAAGAGCAGATAGTTGACAACCAATAATGAAGCAGAAAAGCTTCTTTAGGGCGAAAAGCTGTAATGATGTAAAATCAATTTTCTTCAAACGTGTCTTATCTTATGAATTAAATCATCTGTGCACCATTGTTAATGATTAATTAAAAACTTCTAATCAATATTGTTTTAATTTTTATGTATCTGTTGCTGTTGCAGTTGCTGTTGGTATACACTACATGGATTGCGTCAACGCCTTAATAACTCTTAATTGATCATTAGCTGTGAGGAGCAATTTTCAAATTAATATTATATTCTACACGTTTTCTGATTAATAAAATGCAAAAAGGCGAATGGGAAAGAGGAATAGGGAAAGGGAAAGGGGAAAAGGAATTTTGCGAAACCTAAAATTAATTGTTTTGGCAAATTGCAGTTATTATGGAATTTGACCGCAAGTTAAGTAAACAGTTGGTAACAAGACAATCATAAAAAACATGTTGCTGCTGCACAGCAACGCACACAAGTGCGGATGTGTTAAATCTGTACTTTAGTGAATTTTGTGCACATTTATCCTTACGTATGGATTTATTCCGAAAACGAATAGTATTTATAGTCGTGTGTGTGCATGTGTGTGTTGTGTGTGCACAAAGTATTTGCGTTTTGCGAGTGGTAATTTTCTTGAGTTTTTTTTTATTGCAAACGCCAGACACTTGGGCGTTGCGTGGCTGTAAATTCATTTGTTAAACGATGTGTTCATAAAATTCTGTTCACCTTTGCGTTCTTCGTTTATTTTCATTCATATCCTAGTCTCGTCTGCATGATCCGTTTGTTTAAATGTTAACATATAAGGCATGCTAGCTAGCTGGTCACTTCCCGTTCCTTTGGGCTGTGGATCTGCAGTCACTGGTTTCATTCATTGACTGGCTGCCAATCCAAATCCAATGCACAGCGTACGTGTATGTGTTGCAGGATCTTCTTCATTTGGTTCGGTTGGTTTACACCAACTATCGTTTATAATTATATGCATGAAGTGCACACAGTTCTCGATTTACATGATTAATGGAAGGAAATTTATGTCAATTGATTACAAGATGTTGAATCTTAAATTGTGTCATTTATGTTTAAAACCGTTCTGCTGGACTTCATTAATGCAACAATTTTCCATCTTTGCAGTTTTCGGTCACCTTAATACATTTATAAGCGGTTTTCACTGTCGATAATAAAAGAATTCTGTCTCACAGTACAAGTGCGTGTGCATGTGTGCAGTTAAAAATATAGCATCCAAGAGGCGTTTATTGGTTATAGTTCTTTCATTTGGTAGAGAAACGATTTGTACTCCACTTTACTTAGACTTTTACTGAATGTCCATACACAAACGCACACACCCTAACTTGGCCTGGCTGCCAATATTGGGGACTGCGAATAAGGCGAAAACAAATTAAATCGTTTCAGAATTTACGACGAAGAGAACGAACGATGACTGCAATATACAATAAATACAATATATACTATACGTACGATACACACTATGTGTATTAGCACAAATGCACAGGGTCGTGTATATATTCGTAATAATTTATAAATCTTGTGCAAGGTGATGTGACTGCCTTTGCAATGGCAACTGGGAAATGTATGGCATGGCATGGCATGGCAATGGCGAAACGGTCCGACTTGTTCATTTATTGCACCAGAGGCATAATTCATTTGGCGATTTGTTAGCGTTGTGTGAATTGTGGAAGCAATAAAATAACCAGCTCAGGCAAACAAACAATGCAGAACAAGATCTTCAAGATAGCAGAAGTCCACTATTATCATCACCAACAGCCAACAACAACAACACCGCCCTCATCCTATATGGAAGTCACCTACTTGGGATGAAACTATAATAAATATATTTACAAATAGTTATGAGTTCTTTAATAAAACCTCCAAATAAGAGAGTATGATACAGAGAAAGAGAAAGAGAAAGCGCAAGAGGGAGGGAGTTGATATATAGTTGATCGTTTAAGTTGAATCCTTCAATTGTTGTGCGACGCCCAGGTACACGCATTATTTTTACATGCATTGCTGTTATTATTGTTGGTATCTTTCTTAGAGCTTTTAATTACTCATGCACCATTTACTGGGAGTGGGCTTACGTAGAGCAGTAACAACATATACAACGTACAAGAATAAAATCCATGTTTAAAACAAATATGAGTGCAAATGTCTGACGTGACTGGCATCGTGTTAATTCGACATGTTTTGTGGTTTGTGTTAAGTTTTTAGCCAGAATCATTTAAAAGAATATATTTACACTGAGCAAAGCAAGGCTGCGATCCATACAGCAACGCCTCACGACGTATCCTTCAATTCGCGGAAATTTGTGGGGAGGGGTGAGCGCGTAAAAAGAACATCAAATTGCAACACCTTCAGGCGATTCATTCTCCATCACAGTATGTGTGCATGTATCTCTCTCTATGTCGTTCTCGTTCTCGTTCTCGTTCTCCTTCTCATCCACCGATGAATTGTTGGTGTGAATATAGTTTAAGTCTGCTGCGATCTTCTGCTGAGCATACCTCACTGCATTGTTAGGGGAATTCATAATAATTGCGTATCTGGCAGATGCAATTTATCCGTGAATTTGTTTTTAATTTTCAACACATTCGCTAATTTGATTTTTAACTCTCATACCCGCGCCTCCACTTTCAGCCCATACTTCTGCTAGCTGCAGTTTTGTTGGGGTTATGTGCTCCCCTCAGTTTGTGTATCTGTGCACGTATAGGCATGTACGCTTGGGTGCTCGTTCTTGTTATAGTTGTTGAATTGGTCTTGTTAAATGTATAATTTATGTAACTTCAGATGCTGCTGCTGATGATGTCGATGACGGTGCGGTATCGGTGGTAGTCGTGGTAGTGGTGGTGGTGGTGGTGGTTGAACACAATCATCACTTTAATGCTGGTTAGGTACATTTATAAATTTCCATTCTCGCTACGATTGCAATAAAGTTGAAAACTGAGTACGTATTAAGATTACTCATATTCAACATTCGCTGTCCGATATATGGGCTGCGTAGGCGCAACTTAACAAATCGATTTTCAACGGCTTGCATGTTCTTCTTTCGGGCAAAAGGCATTGTATCCACTTTTGCATTATTGTTGTATTTGTTGTTTGTTTTATTGTAGTTCGGTTGCAGTTGAAATTCACGGTAAGCGTGAAAACATTAGAGATTATTAGTGGTGCACAAAAGGGAATGAAGTAACAAAAAAGAGAGAATGAGAGAGTCATGTGTACCCAATAAAATTAATACAGACGCAGTGCAAATTTCCTGGAAGAAGAAATGTTCACTGCCAAGGGACGCAAACAAGACGCACACTGGTATGTACAAATGTTGCAAAGCACCCAATTATGTTGTGGTTCGTTTGATATTTATGTTGGTGCAAAAATTATTGAAAGCAACCACGAAAGATTGAATGTGAAGAAAATTATTAAAATAATTTTATTACGATGAAGATCGATGACATGCTAAAATGTATGTCTGGTGCTTAGTGATCCTTAGTCGTTCTTAAGTTTAGGATTAATGTCTTCACTTTGATTTCATTGAAAATTCTTTCCATTTACATAACATTTATTAAAGTCCTGCAGAATTTCAGAAGTTGAGTATTTCAATGAATCGTTTAATCCAATCGATGTTGCGGTTCTAACTTTACAATGGTTACAATAGGTATACTACGACTATACAGCATGTTTGTAACACCTAAACAGCCGGGAAAGAATATTGTGAATCAGGTTCGTCAGTCCCATTGTTTGCCCGTGAGAATGCCAACAGCTATAGACGGACACACGGACACCCATGCCTAGATCAAATCAGTTTTTGATAATGATAAAGAATATATATACATACATACATAATATATATATATATATATATATATATGTTGCAAACAGATATAAAAAAATTTTGGTCGAAATAACATTATATCGATTAAATTGTCCCAAGGATATAGCCATTTCAAATTTGGCATGCAGTGGTTATTATATTTAGCAATTATGGGCGTACCAATCCAATCTCTATAAAAGTTGTTCAGTGAATGCCGTTATAATGATGTGTACTAAATTTTTAACTGCTAGGATCCATATTTTCATTGATAGTTACATTTTTCAATTGACGGACGCACGGACAAAATTATTTTGGCAATGTGTAAATGTGCGGCGAAGAAACATTTTAAATTGCTCACTTGTAAACTTAAAATACATATAAACGTGATTCGTGATTTTTACTTTTAATTATTATTTACAATATATCCAGCGTCTGCAATATAATCATTCAAGGAACAATTGATTTATGCGACTCAGTCAAGTAGTCTGTTCACTTAGATAATACGTTAAAAAACCTTGTTAATATATATATATTATTAATATTTTTTAACGGTCATGAAGTTTTGTTAAAAAATCAAGAAAATTAGTTTCAAAATATAATGCAGACGGAGCAATCATCGCATCAAATATGTGGTTAAACATAGTCAAAGTAGTTTGCACATGAATGCGTGAGAGCGTTATTTTAAGACGAAAGCTGCACTATTCCAACTAGTGAAATAATAATATTTTGTAAAGGGATTTCATTCAAGGTAATTGTAAATAGGTCATCGTTGGCTTGTTAAACGGAAATCAAAAGACCTGTCCACATCGATAGCACGCTCACACACGCGTACGTATGTATAGCTTCCCATAGCCACATGTTGTGTTTACAGTAAGAAGTTGCGCAAGGGCATTCAAGAAAAGTGTTAGCTGCAGCAGTAGCAGTAGCAGTTTGTGGTATATTATGGAGAAGATCAATTAAGATCCTACTTACACTTGTATATTTGCGTTTGTACAAAGATGAGTGCATGTACTTGCACGTAAGCGTCATCTGTGAGAATGAAGGGCAGCTGCGCTACACCATTGCGGTTCAATTTATTTATTTTTTCAGTAAATCTGATTAACGAAACCATAATTGTTGTAAATATTTTCAACGGAGATGCAAATCAAATCATGGTTAACGAACATTGTTAAGACAATTGTGTTTGTGGCCAGATGGAGAAGTGATTGTTGTCACATGTTGTTGGCTGATGAGGAACGAAACTTTGTTTGCGGAGTACAATTTGTTTCATATCCCTGTTTAAACTGTTATTTTGTTTTATTCAAATTATGGGCGACTTAACGAGACGAAGGCGTTTAAGAAACGCGATTTTATTGTGTGTAAAACGAATTATTACAAAACTCATATTGACATGTTTAGCATTAAATGAAACCATTGTTATGATGATGAGGTTTTTTGTGTAGTTGTTGTTGCTTGTATTCCCTGTAAAAATGTCATTTTTGCTTTACTGTGCTATGTGTCGATGTGGTGTGGTAAGACATGCATTATTTTTATACAATAAACGTAACCACCAGCACCAGCAGTGGCTGTTAGAGCTACAGCAGCAGTGATGAAGGTGATTGAAACTGAGATAAAAATTTATAGAGGGTTCGCATCAATTAGGGCACTCCGGTAATGGTCAGTGCACTTGGCTCCTCTGCAAAGACTTCTTTGAATTTGGTGTAATTCAAACTGATGCCGCACATAATTCACGAAGAGTTGTCGTATGCGCGCGATTGTAGCAAATGATCAACAGCGTTTATTTCCTCGCATACACATACATAAATACATACAGTATATATGTAAACATCAAAAACGGGGAAAAAATAAAAGGTAAACGCGTAAAAAACGGTATTTGGCTTAGACCAAATCTGGATTGCCCTCCACATTTGAATGTGTATGTCACATATTCAATACAGCATGTGCTATATTTGTCATTACCACATGAATTCTACGCCACTTCATATATTGCGGACGTGTCCATTACGCAGCCCCGCCCATTCTCTGTAGTACCCGATTTCCATTTTTTACCTTTCTATGAATTTTATGGTTATTTATAACTTTTGTCTATTGTAGGCGTGTCTCTCTCAAACATTTTCATTCAGTTTAAGGGTCTGTCTCAAATTTTGATCTGATCAAGATATGTGAAGAAAAAATGTTGCGGACAGACTGACAAGGTCAGCTTACCTCTGATTAAATGTGGGAGTAGGAGTAGAGGACGTGAAAAGATTGAAGCTGAAAAAATTACATATATACGACGTACGTATAGAACCTGAAATGTAATGAGTTTTGGTTCTACATTGGTCTTGTGGAATATTTTTTCTTTCATTGTGTGATTATACCTCTACAGTCACTGCGTACGGTACGGTTGGCGATGGTATGGTTAGAGAAAAATGCCACATTTTGAGGAGGACGTGTACATATGTGTTAGGCGTCCTTGATTTCTTTTCAAAGCTGAGTTGAGTTGCGCGGCACATTTATGCGATCACTTTCACACTGAACGAAACACAACATCATCAACTGCATTTTCTGTAGCTATTGTTGTCGTCATTATAGCTTCTACTGATCTTGTTATGTATTTTGTTATTATTATTGTGTTTTCTGTTGTTGTTGTTAATGCTATACGTCGATCATGCGTTCATGTTCATGTGACAGTTTTTCGGGCATAAATTTGTGCTTAACTTGGCATTATTGCCAACCAACGGAGATGGATTAGCATCATTGTGTTGTTAGTCTGTCCCTCTGTTCTTCTGTTATTCTGTTCTTCTACTGCCTGACTGCCTGCTTAAGATCTGTTGCCCTATGGGTGCTTGAATGCTGAGCATAATTCATGCGTACAAGTATATAAGGACAACAATGATTTGATGACAGTTTCAGTGTTTTAGCAAAGATTGATATTGTTTTTATTCATGTCAGTTGTTATTATTATTATTACTGTTTGTACGTTCGTCGTGTTTTGGTAACCGTTCTCTTCATCTCACAATTTGTGCAAAATTTCTTGGAAATAATTGCGATTCCGATACATGTACACAAACGTATGTATTCCGCCACAAATTGTGTACACAAATTTAAATTGATTTTTGGATTTATACGGATTGTCTGCTAATGCCGTGTACCCTGTTATTTTATGTTATATACTATCTTTATGCATCACTCTTAAAGTAGTTACTCTTTCTCTCTTTCTTTCTTTCTTTTTTTCACTTCTTTTATTTCAGTTGACCCAAAATTGTTGATTCAAAAGTGAAAAAAGCGGCAATAGCTTAATGAAAATTCTATAGAATGCGCTAAGTTTACGTGGATTAAGTGTAATCATGTTGGAATTTGCCAAAACCGCAGACATTTTGGTGTCTACTGCGTTTAATATTCTTGCAGTGCAGATTCTTTTGCGCGATGATTTGAAAAAAGACATCATTCTCAAATAATGATAGATTGAAATTTAGGAGAACTTTTTTTTGTTTTCTTTAAGTATTCGAAGCAATTGTCAGAGTTTCCCATTTTCAGCGGCATAACTACATTATAAACACTGTGATCTCGCAATTACAATACGATTAACTTGTTTGTTTTTAATCCATTTTGAAGGGTTTCATAGTTGGGCTTAGCAGGAATGTCTTTTCAAAATATCATTCTCATGGTAAATTTTTTCTTTGATTTAGAAAGTGAGAATTTTTTTGCATTAAATTTCAGTTAAATGCCTCAAAAATTGCTCTCAATTGTGAGAGTGAACAATAGCCAAAAAGCAGTTCGGACGGGCATGGCTGGATCTATTTAGATATTATAATTGTAAATGTAGGGTCTCTGACGCCTCTTTTTGGATACATCTATTGTAGTAGAATGATAAACTTAGTAGTAGTTCTTCATCTTTAGTGAAGGGTATAAAAAAAGCTCTAAAAGTGAGCTCATCGGGCCCAATTTTAGCAAAATTCCTAAAATATTTGCAGCAAATCAAGAAATATATTTGGGTGTATATGTTACATGAAGAGCAGTTTCAAAAATTCTTCTATTACTGAATTTTATCGAAATATTTTTAATAATATTTAATGCTTGTAGTTAAATACTTTCCGAAAATGATTCTAACATGATTGGTATATATAGTGGGATCTGTCTTTAGCTCCAAGCTCCGAGTTGCCAAAAATGGTGTAAATGTATGTCGATAATGGTGAGTTAATATTGAGCGAATCCCTTTACTTACTCGTACAATTCATGCTAAGCAAAGTAACAAAAGTTCAACTCTACACAGATCGTTTAGTTACCGTTGTGATAAATAAATAGCTTTAAATTTTTTCTAAAAATATATGGGAGATCATGCATGATCATATCTACAGCCTTTTACAAATTTCACTCTCCTGAGTATTTCTCTGAGCAAAATATTTAAAATAATTCATTTTAAATTAAAGCTTATGCTTTAATACTTTGCTACGGAATATGAACACTTAAGACGGGTCGTATCAATATTCTTATTAAGAGGAATCCATTTATCATAAAATACAGCTCCCAACGCTATTAATCTAGATTTAAGGAAATGACTTATGGCAACCAGTGTCCATGCCATTTATAATATAAAATATCCGTAATTAATTTAGCTTATTAGTACAAAAGCTTAAATTGTATGAATAGCTGCAGTGGACCTACAAATCTCACCAAACTGAATAAGTAATATTGGCTTTTACTTTGTGCAAGCGTTTAGTTAAATGTGAGGTCGATATTTACTACTATGATATGTACAATACATAGTATATTTCTATAGTTTATAAATGAAAGCAGAGTTTGAAGGCGAGACTAATTATACTCCAAATATATGAGTCGTTGAAAAGGGGCATACTTGTATACTTGCCACTCCCACATGTTTAATTGTACAGAGTATTACAAACATCTTTTTACTTGTTGAAAACTAAAGTTCTGAAAGTTTTTACTCCATTTATTTATTTGCAGAACACTGCCCTTGTGCCACCAAGGTAGGGTATGCTAAGTTTGTTCTTTCGTTTGCAACACCCAGAAGGATGCGTCAGAGACCCTACAAAGCATATATATCCTTGATCAGCATTAAGAACTGACTCGATTTAGGCACGTATGTCCGTGTGTCCGTGTGTCTGTCTGTTGTTGGTATTCTCACGGATATGAATTTTGAAATATTGAGCTGAAATTTTGTAAAGACACTTTAAGTTTTTGCACGCAGATCGCTATTTAAAATGGGTAAAATCGGGCGAGAGCCACGCCCACAATAATCAAAAATCTATATATATACCACAATATCTGAGCTATAAAATTGAAATTTTGTCTACATATTAATGGTTATGCCATCCATCGTGTAGACTAGACTAGCAAGCTGATACGTAATATATACACTACAAAAGGGCGCAATATATATAAATATTTGCCACGCCCACTGTTTAAGAGGTGAAGGGTACTTAAGATTTGGGCTAAGCCAAATTTAGTTTTCTTACTTGTTTTTTAACTCACAACACACGGCATATAAAGTTTATGCGAATATTTTTGATGTGGAACTTGGACCGTTGAACAATCTAAATCGGATTAACTCGTCTAGGGTTACTTTTACTAAAAAGTAAAAAGTTGGGCTCTATCGATTTCCTAGCCATTTTCGTACATTTTTATAAAACTTGATCACTTATTTGAAGTCTCCGGATAAGGTCGATCGACTGTTGTTTTAACCGAAGATTCGAATTTTCTCCAGTAAACTGATCGTACACTCTAGTATGGCGTTCGTATGTGTTCACGTGTTGGATCGTTATGGAGTTATTATGATCAATAAGACAAGTTAAATGCTGCAATTAAGTCAATTCGCTGAATCCGTTTACATTTGCTTGATGTTTGTGTGTATTTTGACTGGTTGACTGCTATTGAGCGCGTTTTCATTCCAGTTCCGTAACAACGGCGCAGAGCCACAATGTTTTTTGTATGTACGTTTGTTTGTATGTTGACGGACATTGGTGTAGAGAGATGTGTAGATGTCTGATTTGCCTGTTGGCTGTTTTGCGTAATTGCGCTTAATTTTCCTGTGAGATCATTTAATTTTACGAGCAGGCTCAATTGATTATAATGGGGAGCCCATCAAACTTTTACAACATGCTAAACGCACGCATGACGATGATGGAGCCAATCTCTCACTGCCGCATCCAGCACATTGAAAATGTGTATGAAATAAAATGCAGTGCAACGTGAGTACACCTCAAATGTGTTTTTTAGAACAAAACAGAAATTTCATCTGTGCCTCTGATAAAGTACGAAGGGCAGTTGACGTTGATCAGTGATGTTAATGATAGAGGATAATGAACAGAAAACATCATCATGATGCTGCTGATGGCAATCATGATATCGCTGATATGGCATTTTCCTTTATGTTTATGGGGCAGTTATTTGCATGCTGCTCGTAAGTCATATCAATTCGCCCTAACTCTGTTGCAGTTATTTGCACACACCATATAAACACAAACAAAGGAACGCTTGTGTGTATGTGTTGTGTGTGCTTGTAATATGATTCTTTTCTCCTGGGTTTACTATACAAATATAATTTAAATTGTTGCTGTTACTTGTTGTAAACAGTACAGCTATTAGCTAAATCAGTCAGTCATCCATCAATCACAAACTTTTTTCATTTTGCAACAGTTGGGTTTAAATATTATTAAAACCTTCTTACGTATAAAAATAACTTTAAACTACATACTGAAAACAAGCATACTCTGCACTGAAGGCATGCTAGCTAGGTGCATCGAGAATATATAAACAACGAATTTTAATTTTTTATAGCACATGAGATGGATGGAACACTACTAACTTCGCCACAGTGTCGCCAAATACCAGAGAGGTGGGGTAACAGCCAGGCTAAAAAACTCGCCATTACATTAGGCACGCACATCTATACTAAGGCTACCTAAGAATGTCTATAAGAAACGGACTGTTATTCTTCACAATATCAAAATTATGTTAAAAAGTAATAAGAATTGCAAAATGTTCGTCCTATAAGGGTTCTACTGGACGTTCAGGTCCAGTTTCAATGGTGATCGCCTTCGACCCTAGTACTCACTTTGATTCTAAATCGATCGATATAATAATTAATGGTGGGTACGACATTTGCGTTAAACAATTACAAACATTTGGGTATACAATTGAAATTTTTTAGTCAGTTGTACTCTACCATTAGTTTCACAAATTATGTTATACAATAATTAGTTTAGTTGTGCCAGTAAAGGCCAGACTATTACTTTTGATCAAATATTTTAATTTGGAATTGCGATACAAACGTATTTGAAAAGGTGGATTTTAAAAATTTCCCAATCCGGTCCGTTTTCGATATGTATATCCTTTCATTAACATATCTCGACAAATGAGTCACGTAGCTTGCGTACAAATTTTCATGGACATATAGACGGACATGGTTAAATCGATTCAGATTTTGCTTCTGAATTGAAGATGAGTGTGTCTTTTTCCATTTGGGAGTTATTAACATCTCTGGCTCTAGTGGTCTAGTGGAGTAGGGTATAAAAAAAGTTTATTAATATGATGATGACCGCAATTTTTTTAACAAAAAGTGGCGTCAAAGATTTACCAAAAATTATGTCCGTCCGTAAGAGGTTGAAATAATATTTAGACATTTCTTGATTCTGGACACAGGTAGTCAAAGTCGGAATTGTATGAGTAATACAATCGACAAATTTCTATCTACAGCCGCAAAAATTGTTAATGAAATTGTAAACCGAATTTACTTCGAAAGGAATCCAATCGATACTTGGAAATGTTGGTGTCACATTTGATCCCTGGGGGTCCAATTCATTTTCTTTTCTTTCTCAGTTAATGTTCAAACACAAGGTATAGTCAGCGATCTCTCTTTAACATACAAAAGACAAAAAGTGGAAAGGCGTGCGATCTCTCTAATAGTTGTTGTATGTTCTTGTAATAATGAAAAAGATTTTCACATATTTCAAACTTCTGTTACACATATTTGGGTATTCCTCTCTGAATTACTGTTGTTTAATTAGACTTTTAAAACCCATTAAAGTACTTTTCACCAGGAGCCTCACCAAGAACAATTTGACAAGAATGAGAGTAAAGATTACAGCCGAAGTATAATTAAGTTCTCAATCATTATCATTTGCTTCACATTATTGCGCAAAGCAGCAGAACGGAGAAAATACCATAAAGAGGAAACAAAAAACACAATCAGAGTAAAACACACATCTTAACTGCACGCATAAGCATACGTTAACATGAACATTAGCATAGAGAGATGAATGGTGTATGTGAGAACCAGATTTATGGTAGAGCAGTGCATGGGGGAAAGTCTTTAGTATTCTATTCAAATTTGATAAATTACATTTGTAACCCACCAAGTGACTTTAACCAGACACGACACCACTTCAAACAAGCAATATTTAATACTTTTTTAAGGACTTTTCATAGCGTTATCTTATTTGGTTCTATCAACATTTCGAAAATGTTGTATTCTTTATATATCATCACTCACTTAATCCCTATAATGATGTGGGGGTGCATTGGCCACTCAGAAGGAGGCATGCCGCACCCGATGGAGAATATTTATTCTTGATCAGTATCAACAGTCGAGACGATTTAGCCCTTCTAACTGTCCGTGGCTGTGTGAAAGCCACTCCGGCACTCTCACTTTTATGGTCGCAAAAGTTAAAATATTGAGCTAAAGTGTGGTATTGAAAAATTGTTATGGAAGTGGGCTTAAAACACAAAATAATTGCTTTCTCTAGCAGTGAGTGACTCTGTATATATCTGAAATTTGATTTCCTTCTTTGTAAAAATGGGGCTAATTGGTTAGTTAAAAACATTAAACATTACACGCTGAATTTTGGTGGGTACCATAGATTTGGCGTACGCCTAGTGTAGCCCTTTCTTACTTGTTTTCTTTTATCTAAGGTTTGTGCTCCCCTTGAAAATTCTGATACCACTTTTAAGCCAGCATTACTAAACATACAATATTTCACCCAAGGGAGCACTTAACAAGTTCGTTACGTTACCGTACTGTTAATAATATTGTACGTACGTACTCGCTCGCGTACACTTTATACGTGTGCGTATACGTAGACAGAATTGTAAAAATCATTTCACATAAACTTGCATTAATCAATTGGGTATATAAGACTTTATGTGCATGTATAAGTACATATGTATATGTATACAATACACATTTTAGAGAATTTAATAACTTCCACAATACACGCAATCATTGACTCCGATCTATACTTCAACGATGCCCAAGCTGATTATTAGATGAGGTGTTATTTATGTGAGTTTGGAAAAAGAGGTGGGCGTGAGTGTGGGTGTTTCGAACTTTCTATGCGTTGAAATATATCCTATATAATGCTCATATTTCACAACAATTCCAGTTAATATATTCACTGTTTCGTAATGCAATGCTGATTAACTTCGAAGTAGTTTCTTTGTTTCTTTCTTAAGAACAAATCATACGAGTTTGTAAGACTTGGAATTTGTCGCTAAATACAGTATGTAAGGGAATTAGTTAAAGAGAGTGAAGATAAGCCAATTATCAGTTCTATATCCTACTCAAAAGATGGAGTGTATACTAAGTTTGCCATCACGTTTGAGACACCGAGAAGGGGACATGTTTTGCTATTTGTGTCGTTGGAATTCTCATTGTCGTAAATTTTGAGATGTTTAGTTGAAATTTTGTTTGCACAAAAGGGGTAAAATCTGTTTACGCCCTCAATCGACAAAAATCTATTTATCAACCACCAAAATTGGTCTACGAACTTGAAATAAGGGATTCTTATTCATAATGAGGCGCGGTCGCATAACGGACACGCCCACTATTTATAAATAACTTTGTTTTTGTGTATAATCTGAATTGTGAGTTAACGTACAGCATTAAAGGGCCCAATGGAGTATCTGGCACGTTCACAGTTTACGCATAGATGTGGAGGGTATTTAAGATGGCCTATGCCAAATTTTGTTTTCTTACTTGTTAGTCCTCAGAATTCCTTGTGTTAGATTTATAATAAATAATCAGTTTGGGTGAACAGCTGAATTGTAATTAATTGCTAACAAATTTAATTTTTCATTTTTTTATTGTGGTAAAAAATTCTCACATGTATAATATATGATACTTTCGTACAAGTATATCTGCTAATCATGTTTTCTCTTCGTTTTTTTTCTTTTTTTTTTTTTGCCAATTAATTTCAACGAGAAAACTGTTGACTTTCAGCAAACAAAGGATCACTGTTGTATTCAATATCTTAACTATCATTCGGTTATGAGTAGAATAGGAATTAGTGTATATTAAAAAAATCGAAGCGTATGTAACACGTATGTAGCTCGTGGGAGGAGCTGCATCGAATGGATACGCAGTGTCGATGTATAATTGTTTCAACTGTTTTGTCATATCTCCAACTGTCGCGACATTATGTGAAGTGTTACAAATGATGGTTTTATGGACAGTGGGACAGTATTCCGTAAGAATGTTGATAAATGCCGCACTGTTCTGTAGCTAGACAAAACTCATGAAGTTCAAGTTCCTCTTCAAGCTTTGTTATTGGACCAAAATGAAATTTATACTAATTATTATTTTTTCGTAATAAGAAGGATCTTAGCTTTTTTGAAATTCGACTCAAATCCAGTGTTTTTCATATATTGTCACACATTTTACACGGCAATATAAACGAGTCACAGCAATGGGTATGTTTCTCATTCAAATTTTAAAAAAACACAACTAGAGACCATCAAATAAGTATCTTAACACCTGAATGCCCTTTCTGTACAAGCACACTACCCTCGCTATAGAAACCTGAGCGGAGTGTGTTTGTGTTATTTTCCATCCCCTCAAACATTTTGTGTATTAATTGTTGTTAGAGATTTCCAACAAAAGCAACAACAACAATAACAATAACTGAAAACTCTTAACGTGAATATTTGTCCTCTACGGTTTGCAGGCTATTGTTCACGTCATTGTTGTGTTTACTTTTAATTGTTTCACTTTCTGTTTTCCTTGTTGACTTTTGCTATTTTTTTTCACTTACTTTTCTTTTAGTTGTTGTTTTTGTTTTTGTTTTTTTATAATGACAAGAATATTGTTCGCAATTATTATCGTTTTTTATGATGTTTTATAGGCCAACAGACAAACAAAACAAAGAGCAACTCAAACAGTTATGTTGGACAATAGCAAAGTCATTAATTTACAAAGCAGGCAATCAAGTTTTAATTTAGTTTAAAGGACTTCAACGAATTTCAGCAAACAATGAAGCACACAATAAACGTATGAAGTGCAATAAATAAAGTACAACGATAAGGGGGTGTGCGCTATTATAGAGAAATCAATGGAAATGTGATTAGAGAAAAATTTGAAATTTGTCAAATCATCTATTATGAGAACATCTGCTGGCGTTATAAAAGAGTCCAGTTGTTGTAATCATTCAACATTCGAAACGATAATAGAGGATTTTGAAGTATGCTGGGACAAAACTAATTAACTCCATTTTTAATTGGATGGCTGGCAATAACAATATCAATCTTTACGCGTAACACTGGATGAGGTTCTTTCTCTAAATTCTAAATAATTTGAATAATTTATTAATATCGGTTCTATTTATTTTCTGTTATTACCACATGGAGTAATATGGTCACACAATTCAATCAGATTCGAAAAACAATAGGAGATGCGTTAGTGGTACACTGAGAACATATTGGAGTTAAATCAGGAATTCATTGGAAATAAAATCGGAGTAAAATCAATCTGTATTTCATTATTATATGAATTCGTAGTAAAATCACTACGATTTACATTTAGAATTACTTCAAAACTTAGGATTTAAGATGAAAAAAGTCGGAAGGGTCAGCTTAATGTAAAAAACTTTTATCATGTATTCGAAATTCGTTTAAACATTTCGATTCGAAGTACATTTGAAATGATTTCGAAACATAATTTACAATATAAACTAAACTCAAGGTAAAAATATTGGCCACAGTGATGATAAAAAACAACAATTATTTGATTATAACATTTTTCAAAAATAAAAAAATCCCCATTATTTCTCAACAAGGCAATGAAAAATTTATTTATTTATTATATCGAAATTAAATTTAATTTATGTGCATTTGTGCTTAACAGAGTTACGCGTTTTTACAATCTAGGTGCCTCACACGTCCTTTCCTACATATTGTTTGAACATGCATTTTACGCCATATCAGAAATTGCAAACAATTAATTTTGTGTCTTTGGAATATGCAATAATTACATTTGTGGAAAGCAATTTCATACACTAACCACACATTTTAAAATATCGCTGCGATTGAAATTAATTTGCATCCTCATGCTATTTGACACACACACACGCACAGATACATACTGTGATAAATTATTAATGGTGGTGGGGTGGTGGTGTTTACTTTTCACCAACGATTTTCAAATAACGTGCTGGTGTTTGCTTAATGGGGAGGGGCGTGCCTCATAAACAAACATAAAACGCACGAAACAGAAAACTTTTATAGCTGGTATACACACATAACGTATGCATATAGAAAAGTAACACCTCTATCTGTCAACAAGCACCACACGCTCACATTTCAACCAGTTCTCTTTGCTTTTGTCCAAAAGGAACGTCTCATCCATTTACTTTGTTTATATATGAAGTACTCTAAGCGATTGCGTATGTGTGCAATATATACTACAGATGGCGATATGACCAATGTTATGTGATAACCAAACCATGACGCCCCATTCAAACAGTGAGAGTGCGCTTTGCAAATACCAGCCATATACCTAAATGTGTGCCAACCAGCATCTCTCTATAAGAGTTTTACTCATGTTAAGCAGAGCAGCCCTAGAGAGAATCGAAGAGGCACTACTCTAATGTATTCTTCCAGCTCCAGCCAGGTTAGATTATCTACTATTCGATAGAGATTACACACAATTGAGAAATGCCATTACAATTTACACTAATACCAATACATGGATCGATTAGGTAATATTAAAATGGGAGTGTCCTTTCTAACCAAACTTTAGAAAGTGCGCATGAAGCCATCGTATCATTTGTAAACATAGACGCGTACACAAGCACACTTTCCACGGTGGTGGGGATGGTGATGCTGCATAAAAGCCTTTGAAAAGCGTTTACATGATAATGGCTGTGTGTGCAGCTTTAAGTTAGACTACTTTAATTTAATGATAATTGTTGGCCATTGGGATATAAAAAAATACACGTTTTGCGTTCATTTAATAATTGCATAGTACCTCAAGGTATCGTTAGCCATCGTTTCTATTCCGTTTGCGTTTCAAAGGAATACATAAGCAAAACATAACGTAACGTAACTTATTCATACATTAAAGTGTTTTGTTGCCAATTGTCATATATTTTATATTTTTCAAAACACATTTCAGCAATTTCCCTGATTTCAAAAAATATCGTAATTACACCAAATACCCCGCAATTTGTCACGTAACCGTCCTCTCGTTCAAAATTATAAACTTGTGTCAAGTAAAAAAACTAAATTTGACTTAAATACACTCCACTTACAAAAGGTGGGCATGGCAGGTTTCTAATTCTGATCTTTAATAGTGTATGTATGATGTAGCAGCGTAAAAATCGAGTTTTCTTCGAATTTCTTATAAGACCCCGCCCATTTTTGGCATTTGACAGATAAATAGATTTTGTCGATTGTGGGCGCGGCTGTGAGAATGCCAACAACCGATAGATTTATGTCCGATATATGTTTAAATTGACTCAGTTTTCGATGCTGATATACACTTTGTGGGGGATCCGGCGCTTGCTTCTGGGTATTGCAAATAGAATGACAAACTTAGTGTACGGAGGATAAAAAGATGTGCTAGGCTTCAAATCGTTTTTTGATCAAGTTTTAATAAATTCATGTATCATCTCGTTTGGTAAAGTTATTGACTTTAAAACCAATTCCTTTGGTTTAAAGTTCAATTAATAATATTATTATTCCTGTTAATAAAGTTCAAATAAATTCATTTGCATGATAACATTTTCATTTCATTGGAATATGTTCCACAATTGAAAGGTATGCAGTCTCACATACGATGCGTGCAAAATGTAAAGCCTTGGAACGGGAGCCTGCGAAAAAATGTGTATTTTAAACTAAATTCTATCTAAGCGGCGTAATATTTGCACGGAGTGTGCATTTATAGGAATTTTCTCCTCAGAGTCGTTCTTATTATTTAAGACCTAAAATAGATAATTGTTTCTTATTAGGTAGATCATAGTTTGGACCTCGTTAGTATTGAAAAGTTTTATATCTCATTAAGGAGAGACTTTTGAAAATCGAACCAACTCTTTAAACCCATCCTAATTTAACTAGCAATTAAGACAAAGTTCGGGCTTTCCAACTGCTACCTTTTCACATGTTTTTACCTCGTTTATAGAGTGCATTCGGTTTTGCACTAAGGTATGATCCAAATTGCATTTTCATGACGCTTAAAACTAACTTTCTTCCTGTATATTACGAATACAATGTACAGTAATGTTGCTGTAGATGCAATCTTAGATTCAGCTTGTTCACTTGTTTGTCGTATTGGGTGGTCTTATAAAGTCGACAATTATTGGAACATGCTATGTACCCAATTAAATAATTGTGCGTGACGGCCTGACATTGTAATGGATTTTGACATTATCAAGTAAGTAAACAAAAAAAGAGAAACTCCAATATCGAAAGGTCCACTTCAAATGCTACACAAATTAAGTGGCATTTGGAGTTGTAGTACGTATTCATGTATGCTAAGTGAGCACGATGAGACGGCATAAAACCTTACTGGATTAAGACAGGAAGCGTACAAATTTCACGGTAATTATGGTTCAAGTGGTAGTTTGTCAAGCGCAATGATTCTACATTTCTTAAGTAGATAATTATAAAGTTATAAAAAACAATATATGGTGACTGCGTTCCATGTTGTGCGTAGAGGAAATCAAGAATGGGCTCTTTAATTAAGTGATTAGAGAAAATCAATTCGAAGCGACACTTTTTGGTTCTTTGCTACCAATTTCAATTGTATTTGTATCTCACATCTGCGACAATAGTCAATTTTTGTTTAAGAACAAGCATGATAATGGCTTAATAGGATTCTACGTAAAAAATACCAATAACAAATTAGCACAATCACACCAATAACATAATGGCACCCAGAAAATTTATTTTAATAAAAGAACGTATACAGTGGTGGTGGTTGAAGCAACCCTCCCAAGCAGGCAAATGCCTGCACCCTTCTCTCTCTTTGGCAAATATATACGTGTATTTATTTTATGATATTGCCAATCAAGATGGCTGAACAAACAAAATCTACACACATACTCGGCTATACACGTGTTCAACACTCAAATGCTGGTATGTCAGCAAAATCCGTTTTTCCGTTTTCTTTCTTTTTTTACAAACTTTGAAAAGGATTCACAACGGCAAGCATCATTTCCTGGCAGTAACATCATGCTTGATGTTTATTTAGTATCCGTATAGATACGAAAGCGTATACCTATGTATGTTCATTCAAAGGCTATAATGTTATGCGCTTGGCCACAGACCCTAATAATGTCACAGCCACATTTACATATAAAATCAATGAAATACTTTGTAAACTTGTAAGAATATGCGGACCCGACGTTTGCATATTATTCAATTTGGTCAATGATTTGGAAGCAAATTGAATTCATTGTATTGAAACGAGTTCTGCTTCACATTTAACTGAAACATTTTCAATTTCTTTTTCCTTTTGCTGCTCTGTCGTTCTTTGTGGGTGATTTTGTTGATTTGTTTTGCTCTTCTAACCATAATGGCGATTGATTTTGATTTTGGTTCAACTGTTCCTTTGACGGTTTAAGCTCACTAGTCCCACGCTTTGCAAATGTTTTGACAAAGTTATTTATGATTTTGATTGATTTAATTGTGGTGTCTACAGAAACTTCAAAGCTCTCCCTGGGGAAAACGAAAATCATCTAAAATTATTATACCATTACGCAACAGTAAAAACTTGTGAAGAACATCTGAAAGGCGCTCTTCCACGATTCGTAAGCCCAGAAAATTTTTCAAAATCTGTTTGACACATACCCCATACGCATCCCAATATGACATATATAGAAAAAGATACACGGAAGCACGTAGATCTCTTAAAAAGGCAATAAAAGTTAGCAAGGACAAATGTTTTAAGGAACTTTGTGATATGGCTGACTCTAATATATGGGGTGGAGCATACAAAGAAGTTATGGCAAAAATTAGATGCTCTAAAAGAAGCACACTTCGCACTAGCGAGGTGTATGCAAAGTGTGGTCGAAACGCTCTTCCCGAGACACATGCCGTTCGAATGTCAGATGCCGCCAGCTGAACAAGAATATCAGGGCTTAATGCACGACGAAATCAAAGAGGCAGTTAATAAATTTGGCAGTAATAAAGCACTCGGCCCAGATGGAATACCAATGGAAGCAGTAAAAGTAGCAATATGGTACAATACCCCTCTTTTTTCGAAAGTATACAATAATTGCATGAAAGGTGGAATCTTTCCGCATATATGGAAGAGGCAGAAACTCGTTCTCCTGCCTAAGCCCTATAAACCTGAAGGAGATCCTAGCTCTTATCGTCCTCTATGCATGCTAGACACACCTGGAAAAGTGCTGGAAAAAATCGTATATAGTAAATTGGATATGCTGATGATATTATAGTCACCATTGTTGGCAAAACACTCACAGAGGTGAAGGTCACATGCGCCAGCACCGTTAACAAAATGAAAGAATGTGCAGAACGCTCAAAAATTGCAGACTTAATTATGGAACCGAATGGCGATATAATTCTGCACATGATTAACGATGAAAAGGTGTGGTCCTGCGTCAAAAGCGTCAGTGCCGTTATCATGAAGAAGCTCAGAGTGGCAGAAAGACTACGAGTAAGACAGATGATGACTGACATCATACGAACGAATTGAGCATAGTCTCAGACGGTTTCTCCTGGCGTAATACTTAACGGTAGTCCCAGGAGAATTGCCGTAGGACGTTCGAAGGGGTCTTAGTGGGTGCAAGTCCCACACTGACTAGGCTTTCAAAGCTTTCCCCTTCGTTAAAAAAAAAAAAAAAACATACCCCATACGCAATCGGTATAGATGGCGTTGTAGGGGATTTTTTTATAGAAACAGCGCAATATTCGTCACAATATATCAGTTGCTTAAAGAGTGACACAATACATAGACGTGTCTCTTTTCATCACTCAATCAAATGTGACGCATGTGACGTATGCGCTGTATGTGCAATATATTTAATAAAACGTTGAAACTAACACAATTAGCAATGTTGTTGTTGTTGTTGTTGTTGTTTCTGTTATTGATAACCATATATGGATAATCAGATAAAGAACAAAGTTGTGTTGGCACCGAACGGTAACTTAACAGTCTGTCTGGGGTCTGCCCGTTTGTTAGTCTGTCTGCTATTTGCACAGTGGCAGTCATTTTGTGAGACTGTCTTGAAGTCAATCAGTCAATTTGTTCATTCCGTTCCTTGGTATGGATAACCAGCTCGCACATTTCAACACCATCTATACTGAGTGTGATGGCAGCGTTTGTGGCAGACACTGGGACGTTTCTTTTCATTTTATTTATTTAAAACGTTAAGCCTTGAATGTTCAGCCGACATTCAAGTCGATTTGACTTTTTTTCGCACTTCAGATTAACTATGCGCGCACGTTAATCTTAAAAATAATACAGTAAAGAAAAAACTTTTTGAATTACAAATGAGTTGAGGAGACAAAACGGGGGCCTCATCATCGCTACCACAGTGCGAACAATGCGTCCAGCAATGTTCTTACCAATGGTCGGCAGTTAAGGTTTTGCTCTTGTGTATCATGTGCAAACGTTTGTGTGTGTATATAAGAGGAATATAAGGCGTTTTGTAAATATTAGCTATGGTTTTACTGTTTACTGCTGGGGTGTCGCACACACTCCATAAAACTTGTGCACACGCACAAATTACACATGAGTGAGTACATGCGTTTGTTTTTATGTTTAGTCGTTTGATTCTCTTTTTCGGAATTGCTGCCCTTGTGTCGTTTACACTCAATTCAATTCAAGTCGATTCAATTCGGTTCGACTCGATTGGATTTAATCCACCTTTCATTGCATTTGTTCTTTATAACGATTGCGTACGCGTGCGTTTATTATGCGGTTGTATTAACTTTACGAAGTATATACAACTGCGGTATTTGTGTACGTGTGTAATATTATAATTCATATTGTTGGGGTTTATTCTGTCTCTCTGAAAACACATTATAGTTTTGCTCTAGAGTGGAACTAAAAAAATGCAAGCACCGATGCGGTGCTACTCTACTCTCTAAAGCTACTCTACTAACTTCCGTAGGGTTACGTCAAACTCTGCTAAACAAAATTGTCTGGATTGGTGCTGAGTATCCAAAATTTGGCTAAGCCAAATGTGGCCTTTTTTATGTGTATTGTTTTTTTTTTTATTCGGACACATTTAATTTTTGTTGTTCTGTTCACTTTCGTAAAATTCGCATTGAAGGAAATTGCTTTTATGACCATAATCGACTAACGAGGTGCTGAATGTCTCGTTTGCACTCGTCTTCTCTGTGTGTGTGTGTGTGCTGTTCTCGATGCTTCATTAATCCTGCCAGCTTTAGCTATAATGGAATGCTTTGTTAAACTACACCACGTACGTTAGTATGCAGTAGTGGTAGTGGCTCAGGCCAGGTTGTGGTCGTTATTGTATTGGGTTGTGCGGAATGTAATTTTGTTTGAATTTGAAGCTGATGAAAGTTAAATGAAAGCACAAACCGTACTCGAATAACATCTCGCGAGATTGCTTAGGGATTAAATTTATGGGATTCGAAAGTTCATAATGGCGTGACACGCCTTGGTGTAATTTCAGGATTTGACGTACGGCTTTCCCAATGTTCTTAATTGGAGAAATTAGATCCATCACTTCGATGCTCATGAATTGCTTATCAAACGTCAACGTGTAAGCGTATATCCAAGTGGAAGAAACAAAACATTTTTCATTCACAAAAAATTGGATTACTTTTCGAACAATCCAATAATTTCGCTTTAGCTTTTGCTGGTGTTGGATTTTTTTTGTTGGAATACAGTTGTCATGTTTTTGTCGCTTTATGGACTTCTAATCGAGCGATGCTATCACAAAGCTCACGCACCTCTAATAAATGTTTATGTGGTTGCTGTTGCTGCAGTTACTTTGGATGAGTATAATAATCTGCACCTACAAATGTCCCCATATAAACACAACCGACCCAAAGATACAATATACTTCATATGCCTGCCTGCCTGTCTGTCCATCTGGCCGTCTTTGTGTTACTTATCTTATAAGGATACTTTAAGAATCTCATTCGCACCTCTTGGCCATCATTATTAGTGGTGGTTGGTTGTGGTGGTGGTATGAACTTCTAAATTAAGTTATTTAGATTTAGTACGCGCATGTTAAACAATGTTATGTATGTGTGAACAAAATACATATTGTTGTTATTGTTGACAATGACAATAAACAGAATTTGCAATAAACACTTTGAAGCCATCCAGACAGTGACTAAGTTTGATCTTTTTTACTGATTTGTCTTTCTTTATATAAGGAACTAACCAAATGGAAAGAGTGAGTTCCTCTTACACACAGTCAGCGTCACAAGTAAGCCATCATACGCAATTTAAAATAAATATTTTATGCTAAGAAGTAATTGTGAAGAATGTTGTTTTTAATATTTATTTTTTATTTTAAACAGAGACCAAATAAGGAGTATATTCCTTTGATGCTGGAAGTTTCTGGGGTCAAGTAATGCAAATTTAATTTAATAACAGCGTTGCATTTGGGATGATGAGGGTTACGCTGTTCTACTCAGTGTATTAAGTTCCTAAAATATTTAGCACGATTTCCCATTTTTATACACATCGTCATAATGATTGGGGGTATATTGTTTTTGTTTAGACACTTGTAAGTACGAGAAGCGGTCAAGCCACACCCCCAAATGTATATATATTCTTGATCAGCATCAATAGAAAAGTTTATACAGTCCATCTGGCCGTATGGAATTATATACATTTGTGTTGTAACCCTCGCGGGGGCAATAGTTAAAATATCTAAATTTTGCACACGCAATTTAGAGATTTTTTATGGTTTTCCATTGCAATAGGGCAAAATCAGGCCGCTATGGCGTACTAAACTTTGTACCCGTGGCATCATCAAAAGTATTTTATTTAAATCCGGCAAAATCAGTTCACTGACTGGTTTACAACTTTAAAAAGTTCAAAGTACTAAACTAAGCTATATATTTCGGTTCCATTTCGATAAATTCCGATTTTTTTGTACTTTAGGACGTATAAAAAATGACCACGGCATCATTTATAATAATAATAATTTAGGCGTGACTAATATGAACAATGTATGCGTTTACGTGCTTGTTTACTTTTGTCCAAATAATAATATGTAAACAATGAGACTTATAAACCTGAAATTTGGTAAAAATCATTCCTACCTATCTAGGTACCTTGGTATTGAAAATGGGTTAAAGAGGACTTTCCCACAATTTTGCAAAAAGTATAATTTTTATGTTTTAGTTTTCTTACAGACAAAGCATAAGAGATACAAGAGCAAAATAACGAATTATTAATTATAAATATATTTGGAAAAGTTAAAATAATCGCGCCCACCTCTAATGTATGTAATGGGATCAGTTAGAATATTTGGCGTAAGTGACCCTGTATTAGTATAAAATTTACAATCGATCAGTTAACGTATGTGCCACTTTTTACTTGCGTTCAAAGAATTTTGATATTTGATATTATTTTCTAACTGTGTGGAGGAGATTATTGACGATGGGTATCCTAGATTTGGCAAACGCCTAATATAGCCCCGCTTTGCTTGTTCTTTCTATTTTTCCATACTTTATTTAATCTGGGAACCAATTTTTTCTATTCTGCCACATTTCGTTCACATTCTTCAGCGTCAATTCAGTGTGTGATGTACAATTCTTTTCTCTTGCATGATAGTCTCAATGTGCTTTTTTACCACTAACGATGTTGTCTTGTTTAGGTGTCTCATATATGGTAGCGGTTAAGTGCTAATTCGCAACCAGCTTATTTAAAAGTATTTTCGCTAAATACACAACTTCGTTATTTTGGAGTCAGCCAAATGTGTGGGTAAAGTTTTGTCGGGTACATTTGTGTCGTAGTGATTTAATTGTTTCCTTTAACTAAGAATGTGTTTATTAGGAAAAAAAACTTGGCTGAATAGTCAAATGAGCATGGACCGAATACAACATAGGTGTTTGGATTTCGATTTGTCCACTTAACGAAAGCAGGCTCATTCTTTAAATGTTTCAGATGTTTCACTATGCGGATAATCTCTGATTATGCCGCAAATATTTTAAAAGTTTTGTTTACGTAACATCGACATGATAAATTTTCATTTCATTCGACGGAAAATGCCAATTGTACTGGAGGAGGAAGGTAGGAAATTTTTTGTAGAAAGAAATCTCTCGCTTATATTCAAGCTCCTTTGCTATAAGGTGTCGCTTAAAATTCTACATGAATTACAATATTTTTAGGTTCAATAATTTGTTATTTTATACTCTGCACCACCCTGTGGCAGAGGGTATATTAAGTTTGTGCGGATGTTGTAACTCCTAAACGGCAAATGCCACACCCCCTTCACTTATACCGATCAATTTTTGATGGGATCGGCCCATGTTTGGAACCCCTTCCCATAGGCCCCTGTTATAATGGAGGTTCTTATACATTAAGTGGTACAGGGTATTTGATGGTGGGCTTGACCGACTATATTATTTTCACTTGTTTAACCTTAAAATTTTCTTGAGTGTATATGTGTATATATGCTATTAAATGGTGTAAACATTAACCTGATGTATCTTTGACTTAAATGACAACAACAACAACATATGTGATTGGATTCGTTTCACATAATCTTGTCATTTCTATTGTGGGTCATTTACTGGTGGGGTTGATGCCAATTTTATTGTTATATTTTTACACACTCTTTAGACTTTTAGTCCATGTCGTTACGATGAAATCAATATACTTACTCAGTCCATTCATCGAAGATGTATTGTTTCAAATATCGTTATCAAATCGAACATGCCTATAATGTAGACAAAAAGTTCGTGGGGAAGAATTTAACTTTCGAGTTAAAATAGATGAATTCATGTATTCATCTGAAATGTTGCTTTACTTGTTTAAGGGTATGTTTCCATTTAAATTACGATGTTGTTGCTTATATCGTTTTGTATGTTTTGTATGTTGTGTACATGTGTAAATGAACAACATATGTACAGACACACATATACACGGGTTACGAATTCTATCAACTTGGGAATCATCTGATACAAAATTGATTTTTCAATGTATTCCAATTCAATTCTTATCATCACTTCACTTCTTTTGCACAAAGAATAATCTTAGATGGCACAGTTTGGGTTTGTTGTGTGTTTACATACGAAAACAACTAAAATAATAGAAAACAAGTAAAATAATAAAATTTGATTTAGGCCAAATGTTAAATACACTCCATATCTACACACAAGCAGCGGGACCTTTAATTTAGGGTATGTACGTATAATGCATTAGCTGGCAAGTCGATATTTACACTGAATACATTTTTTTGTCAATTGTGTTCGTTTCTGTTCGACCACGATACTCGATGGTACATCGATGGATGCAAGTAATTGAAAATATCTTCAACTTCATAGCTCAACTTTTTTCAGATAGATATATTTTTGTCGATTGTCAGCGTGATTATTGACCGGTTTTGCTCAATTTTAATAACGATATGAAACGACATGAAATGCGCAGAAACTAACGAAAAATTCTTAAAATTTCAACAATAGACAGAATAAATATACTTCTCTCTAAGTCTCTGACGTCTCCTTCTGGATATTACAAACGGAATGATAAACTTGGTATACTCATCCATCTCATGTGGAGGCTATAAAAATATTTAATTTGGTGTTATTATTATTTGCCTATGCCACAAGAAATGTGTTTTTCTCTGCATAGACGGTAACAATGTAATGATTTTATTTGTTTATTTATTGAAATGCTTATAAATAAATTGATTTATGATGATGTCTGGAGAAATAAATTAACCAGGCGTGCAAATTACTGTCGTATTCAGCACGCAGTTCCAATAACAAGCACAACGCCACCATCACCGCCATCACCATGAGCAACACCATCATCGCGATATCAGTTTGTTAGGTAGGTAACATTCAATATAATACAATAGTGTAGCGACTGAAGCCATAACCAAAGCTATAAACGCTGCACATACACGATATATGCATACATGCGTTGTGTGTGTGCTTTTGTTTCGCTGACTACAAACACGCCAGCAAAATTTTCAACAACTGGCAAAATTTATGCACCGCGTTTGTGTGTTTTCGTTTGCATGTTGTGGGTGTGATAAAGCCGTATATACAGCCATCAGAAACTCGTCCAATTAGCTTAACAACATCAACTAGAGTTAAATAAAAGCCAATAAAAAGTGCAAATTAAATTGAAAAATATAATGAAGGTACAAGCCAACGAAAGGAGTAAAAGTGTACGAACGACAGGAATGGAAAAATAAGTCAACAATTGCTATAAGATCGGGTTCACAATACATAAAGCGACATGCAACTGGCTAAAGTGATTGAGCTTGAGATTAGCATATATTATATGCATGCATACGCTGATTGCGGCTATTCCACGTTTGAGGGCGTAACAGTAAATTATTTGCCAAGCTGCTACTCGTATCTCATGCAAAAAAGTGGGTAATCCAGTAAAAACAACAAGTTGATCACTTAATTCGACAATTTCAAGTTGGCAGTTTTTTTAATTACGGACTTATAAGCAAATGATGGAAAATATGTAAAGATGTCCAAGCATTCTGCATATAAATAAGGAAGAATAAGTAAAAAAACCAAATTTGGTTTAAGACAACATTATAATTACCCCACACCATCTCATCCATAGGAGGCGTGGCATAATTATGCTTTATAATAGCGTATACATTATGCGTCAACGACGACAAGACGACTTTTACGCTGAGTACGGTTTTTTGTAAATTGTGGGCTTGTCTGTAATCAATCCACGCTCAATGCTCGATTGCTAGGATAATTAAAAATATGCATCCTACATCTCAACTTCATAGATTACCTTTTTTTCAGATAAATAGATGTTTGTCGATTGTGGGCGTGGCTCTTGACCGTTTTTGCAGAACTTTAATAGCAATCTAGAAGTGTCTTAACAAAATTTCAATTCGTAGAAGTGACATGCTCACAACAGGCAGATACATGGACGGACATGTGCAGATCGACTCAGTTTTTTATTGTGAGATCTAGAATATACGTTTTGTAGGATCTCTGATGCCTCCTTCTGAGTGTTGCAAACGGAATAGCAAATTTAAGATACCGATACTATACGAGAAAACGTATGCACCTAAAGCACGATCAACTTCCATTAAACTTGAATCAAGTCATTAATATATGTATTTCTTCTTAGTAGCTCAGCTTATGATTTTAAATTAAAAATTATATCCAAAAAAAGTTCCTTAACTGTATATGTATTTATATTTGTATGTATATATATTATTTTAACAACACAGTACAGAACCCCACTGTGATTCAACCTTAATTGCTGAACAGTGCATAAGTATCCAACAGCGCTTATCTTTGTCTAATATTTTAACGAGCTGTAAATTTAGTTAATTTCGAAATGAAATCGTTAAACAAAGTAACAATATTATTAATTATTAACCGTATTCGTTAATAAACACAATATTGGAAAGAATGTTGATTTAGGCAGAGTTTTGATCATAAAATGTTTCGAGAAGTAAATGTGTCATCTCTTAAGTGCTTAGAAGTTTTGAAACCATAGGAATGAATTTGTGGCACAAACACACCTACGAATAGACAAATGTAGCTGTAGTCAATGCTGCTTCGAAATACAAATTGATTAGGTCTGCATCGACTCCTTTCTGACAAAGGGATCAGCCTAGCAATGGTTTGTAAAAAGGACCGAAATGGTGTTTTAACTACTCCCGAATCTTACTCTTTGCTAGGTGATTTGATTCTACATCAAGTCGAGGTAAGAAATCGAAATCGAAATCGAATCGAAATTATTTTCCCTGCCCGTGACCAATGCAACATAGTTTAGCATACTCAACTTTTACATGCTTTCGTGCTTTTTTAGAAAAATTCATTTGTCTCTTCAAGAAAAAACAAAACAGAGCACTGTGCTGAAATATATATTTTGTCTAAGATTTTTTCGATATTCATGTATCGATAATTTATGTGATTTTAATTTGTAACATTAGCTTGCTTGAGATTATAATACATAAATCATTTCAACTACAATACCTACAATAACACAAAACACGGCTATCGAAGACCATCGGTTTTCACCTTAGAAACAAAACCATTTTTTTTGTACCCTGCGCCACTTATGGCGAAGGTTGCATTAAGTTTTGTGCGGTAGATTTGTGTACAAGGTTTTGGCCATAGATTTTAAGATATTTCATAGAAATTTGGTACAAGGGCGTGCCTTGGTCCAAAGTTTTGCGTGTGATTGAAAATGGTTCAAAATTGACCATTTTAAGACCCATCCCCGAATAACGCTGTTATGTGGAATAAATGTTTTTATGAGAAAAATGCACAACTCTTAATACTTTATGACTTTTGGCCTCGATCGAATCGCTTAAGCTTTTTAACAAAGCATGATATATGATAATAAACTAAATATATATTTAAATTATTTGTAGAAGTGATGTCGGGTACTAAATGATCAAGCCTGACCGACCATCACCTTTTCACTTGCTGTTTGTCCGTGCGTACGTTTCTATCATATGCTGTGTTCCAAAATTTATTTATAAACTATAATTACGTTATAAAGTGTTAAAATCTTCAACAAATTTAGACGATTTTTAAGCCACTTCAACAAGGCAAAGAGCGAGAGGGCAGACCAAATAAAACGAATGTGAAAATCAAAATGTTTCGTAATTTATCGCACCAACGGATGCCAACATATTAATTTTTATAGTCTGACATTTTAATGCGCTAAACTCACTTCAATACTTTTCAATCCAATTTCATGAGAGATTTTGATACAATACAAACATACACGAATGCAGACATACATACATACCCTACATGGGTAACCACCATAGCATATGGAGGGATAGCTGTAGCAATAAATGAAACTTTTATAATTATACCCACCATCGTATGTATATGGTATTAAAAATATATTGATCAGCGTCGAATACTGAGTCGATCTAACCATGTCTGCCTGTCCGTCTGACTGGCGTGTAAGTGAGATGGAATATCGATTTCAAACTTGACAAAAGTGTTGGTAGAGTTCACATGCTAGTTGGTATGGAAATTGGGCAAAATAGGTCAAGCGGCACGCCTACAATATAACAACGTCTGAAAAATTGAATTTTTGAAGTAAATTTTCCACATTACCTATAAAGAGTACAGAAAATATATCCGCATATATACTCTTTGGGTATTCAAGAGTTGGCCGCAGCCAAGTATAGTTTTTTGTACGCGTACGAATGCATATTTATTTATAAAAGAGAAAAAATCTTCGACATTCAAGTTCTCTTACTCATCGAATCACTATTATACACATAAGGTGCATACTTGCCCGGTTATCTGACATTAGCTGTTTAAGTATGTATTTAATGGGAAAACAAAACGGTATTTGTTCACAGTATCAGGACAAGCCAGACCAGACCAGGCCAGGCTCAAAAGGTAGCTTATTGGCGTTTATATGTGTGCTTACGTTTGTGTTTCTTTTTATTTAATTTCATGTCAAAATCCAAATAAAATTTATTGATATGCAAATTTGGTATTTTATAGCCAATTAAGGCATTCATTATATTGTATTTAAACTGTGGGCTTGTAAATTTATTAGTCGCTTACGCGTGAGCTTGTCGTACAGTCGGGTTCGGGTTCATACTCGTCCGGTCTGTGAGTTAAAGCTTTACATGTATAAATTAATCTCTTTATTATTTTCCCTCCTCACTCGTTCACTTTATCCATCTAGTCAATGGAATTTAATTGCTTCGCACACATGCATACATATTGTGTATACGTGCTACTAACAGTGAGCGTAGCACCAACACCAACACCAACCATTATTTACCATTTGATGATTTTAAAGATTTTGCCACAATAAAATATCAATTGATAGCTCGTTTGTAGCTCACAAAAAGATTTAATCTTAGTCAAACACAAACAAGTATAAATACATTGGTGGATGGATGTGTGTTCTTTAATAAATTATTATAATTAACGTGTTAAATCAATCTTGCGATCAACAATTTAACCATTTTCAACATTTATTTAATCGCTCAGACTTGTTATTTAGACATCAATTTATAGAGTTGTGACCATAATGGGTCCATTAATAACTGGAGGGTATAAAACCAATAATAAATTTCATCATCGATATTTACACTCACAAACACACACACACATCCATTCATATGCATACATTGCATTGGAAGTTCTCCTTATTATTAATTATCATTCATTTGGTTTTCAATAATTCAATAATTTACTTGACTGTTTAACATTTTGTTCAGGGAACAAATAAATCATTGCGACTATAATCATTTATATGAAGAAATAATTTTATAAGCTTAGAGGTAACTTTTTCCATCTTCCAAAGCAAACTGGGCTAAGTTTGTCGCATCGTTTGTAACTACCAATAGGGAATATATATATGGTACATATACATTCTTCATCAACAACGACGAGATTTCTAAGGGCAAAATGGATTAAGAATCTCACCCACATTCTAATGCGGCCACAAGCAAGCGCACAATTCGATGTATAAAGTGATGTATGAGAAACACTTGGGTAGCTATTTACGTACATTTAAAGAAGGTAACTCTAAATTGGCTTTAGCAAAATAGAGCTTTTTTACATGTCCTTTCTAGGTGGTGGTAAGAAGATGTACGAGGATAGCTTCACAATTAACTGTTCTATGCGTACTACGTCACGTTAATCAAGGATCAAAGTTAAAAAAGTCAAAGTTCCAAATCTACAAAAGAGCCTTGGGAGGTTTCACAAAATTTATGAATGTGGAAAAAATTTATCATCGATTTCTTTAACAATAATTTCATTTACAACACTAAAGGTCAAGTCTCAATCAAATTCTAGCGGGATTTTACTTCGCAGTAGTTTCTCTTTTATGTTTAATTTCCAAAAATTCAACGAACTAATGCAGTTATGAACACAGAGGCAGTGATCGAATGAAAACAAAAGAAAATTGAGGAAGATTTAGAACTGGATTCTAATAATTATTCTAGGGCGTGGAAAATTTCTGAGAATTTTGTGGAGGCAATGAAGGCTTTGCTTTATAGATAACAAGTGGAAGAAAAAGAGGAAACATTCTAAAAGGATTTTATAGTTCAATGGCGATTATTCCCTAACACAACGGATGTATATTTAAATAATAATAGAACAATACTAAAATAATTTTGCACGTCCCTCTGTTCTCAGCTTGAATAGCTTCCAACAAAACGATAAATAGATAATTGTACCAAAAAGTTCGACTTCACTCATTTCCAATGAATTCCTTGCAGTAATTTAAACCAAATAAATTGTCAGTGGAGCAATGCCAGTGATGACTGTGTGATGGTGGTGGTCGTCGTCATCCTATTAAGTGCAGTTTGTGATTGTCTAGTAGACCGATATTAAAAGAGTAAATGTTTTAAACGTGTTGTTGTCATGTCATACGTCATGTTCGCTTGCATGTAAGCTGATCTAAATATTTTCCATTTCTATTACACATATTTCTTTTGAACAGAATGTGAAACGAAACAAATAAAAGCCAACAACAAAAGCAACCCCATAAACACTCTCAAGATGACACAAAATCGAAATGTCTGTAATTGGAACATTACAAAAAAAATAAAATAAAACATTCATAAAATAAATAATACACAAGGGTGACGGCGTTGGTAAAAAACCAAAAAATTAACAAAAAACCAAGAGCAGGTACTCATCTCTCGTTAGTATTTATGTGCAATAATACAATATACGAACAGAACGTGGCTGGCTGGGGCTTTGTTGCTTCATTGGTTGGTTTGACCAGCCAGAAACCAACAATTTAAACTTTCCAACGAAAACATGACATGACAACTCATCGAACAGCATCAGAGTTGTAATGCGATACTTAGCACTTGATGGGCTCGTAAATATTTTCACTCTCTGTGTAATTTCATTGTTTTTAAACGAAATAACATTATGTTGTTGCTTGTTATTGTTATAGGCATTGCTCTTGGCTCCGTTCGCCACAACTATGGCCTTTATTTTAATATTGTTGTTATTCTTGTTTTAGCTTTGAAGCTTGTGTTATATATCTTGTTAACAACAATTCCAACAAAATACCATTTAGACGTGTTTTATTTGCTCTGCTCATGTGACATTTTTTTTTTGTTGCGTTCTTTTCACGAGTCATGAAGAAAGGGCGACATATGTATGTATTGCAGTTTCTACATTAAATGTTTGGCAGCAAATGAAGCGACAAATCTGGCACTAAGTCGCAGCCACAATGAAAACTTCAAAGTTATCAAAGCGCAAAATCTGTAACTCGGCAGCCGCCAATTCACAAAAAAATACAGACAAACAAAAACAAAAACAGAAAAGCTAAACGAATACATTCTCTATATAAATGAAGGTTCCGCTGCTGGTGATGAGTTTTTTTTGAACACACAGGCACACAAAAAATATTCATTTGGCCTCCACAGAAATTATACTTTTATATTGTTACTTCACGCAATTATAATTGTGCGTTCAAACATGTGATCCGAAGAAACAATTGCTGCATCCATCTAAAAAAGTATCAAAGCGAGGTGGCTAAGTGGCTGGCCGAAGCCACCACAATATGCATTGTTTGTCAACCAACTTATTGCAATAAGGCAATTGGACAACAATAACAACAACAGCAGTTTAGTCCTATTTGTAATATTTGCCACACGCATAGCATAACGCACGAGCAAGCCTTCCATGCCAGAGCTTTGGCGGCGGTGCGGCGACAACCACCAGCAATATCATCACCACAAACTCATAATAATATTAATATAAATGCATACAAAATGGACTTGCTAACAACACTTTTTACACAATCAACTAAAGCAACATACCAACAAACCAACCAAGCAACCAACAACCAACGGCCAAGCCATCCATCGATCGATGGCACGCAGCACTATTGAACGCTAACATATGCAGTGCTTTGCTTACAGGTTCACTTCACGAGCCTACGCCTTTGAGAAGTTTACTTTTTATAGGAATAAAAAAAAAATATAATTCAACTAAACTGAATCGTTTGAACGATTGTAACCTAAATTATACGTAAAGCGTCGTCATACAAAAAAATTTAATACCACAGAGCTTGACCACCGTTGTGTCATCAATGACCGCCAAGTGACCGCTGCGCTTGCTGGCGATTCAAAGGACTGCTATTATCATGTGTTATTGTGTTGCATCTGGTGCAAATATATCGAAATTGATATGCGTTTTTAGCGCGAAATAAGAACTTCAGAACGCTTTAAATGTTGACAACGACCTAAACAACCCGTACACGTTGTAAACTGTGTGCGCAGTATCTGTCATACACGCATGCCGATATGCATGTATGTGGCAATAGTAACATATTACAAACTGTGTAATATAATCAGAGAAAAAGAGAGAAACCTGTCTCAGAATGAAATTCTAACTAAAAGCTCGTGCGTACGTTCGATTCTTTATTATATCCTCTACGCAATAGTAGGGGGTATTGCAAATTAAGTTTTTCGTACCGTTTGCAAATGTGCAGGTCGAGATTACCGAAGCTTCCTCCTTTCGATCGGCAACATAAGCCTCGAACGATGTGGATATGGCTGCAAAAGTTGAGTTGGTCAATTACAAATGAACAGATGCGCCTAAAATTTACAAATTTTGATAAGATCGAGTTCTAAATTTATCTTGACTTTACTCTCCAAAGTCTTTTTGCATCAATTTTGCATCACTATCAAGTCCATAAAGTACAGCATTTATAATGCGATCCTAGTCAACCATATCACCATAACTTGTTCTCATTGTGCATTCATTTTTTCTGCCTCATGATCAACATGTACAAATTGTTGGAATTTATGGAAAATCGGTATTTAATGGCACATAACTTTTCGAGATGACACTGTGCCTGTGGTCTTGAGCAAAACATTTAACAAATCTTCGAGTGTGAAAGAGTGTGAAAGACTCTTGAACATACATAACAGCTGTAATTTGTTTTGTCAATTAGAATTGAATATTACCGTGTAAGGATGGCATGTGATACGTGTGCGATTAAACTTTAATAACTTGGGGGTAAATTGATTTTTGGTACTCAAGTTTTATTTTTGTCCACTCTATTACATATAAAGACATTTTTTTCATGACTTTACATGGAAAGTTTGCATTATAAATCGAACTATTTAGTATTCATTAAGCAGGTCCATTTGTCTTTCCCCTATCAGTTTAAAATCTTTCTATGTATGCAGCAAAAGATGCTGCATTATAATCTTTATTTAATCAAGTTGTAGTTGTAGTTGTAGTTGTAACTAATTGTACAGTTTTGGTAAACATTTCCTATGAATTTAATTTCTGTTTAGTTTATCGGTAAATGAAGAATCAAATTACGACTTGCACTTGCACTATATGCCGTACACTGTGTCACTCTGGCGATCTTATTTATGATTACAGGTCACGTTCAGGTGTTTTGAAATAAATCCATTCCTGTATTTTACAACTTCCTTAATGATGTTAAGAGATATTTCTGAAGAATTTCTGTTTACGAACAACATGAAACATGTGGCAATATATTAACGAATGTCACTAAAGTGAAGACCGTTTTATCCTTTCTGGAATCTTTCATCATATTTATTAATATCAAATAATAACGATCCCATAGATGACTGTGTGCTGCTCTTTAGTGAAGAATAAAATTATTAACTCATTCAACACAATTTAATTTAAACGAATTCATTAATGAGTGTATAGAAAGCTGTTCATACCACCCTGTCACCCTGTGGTAGGAGTGTGGCATATATCTAGAACGGATTCAGTTTCAAGAAATTTAAACAAAATGCCTTAATTAAGAGAGATAGAGTAAGGATTGGAAATCCACAACGTTTTCATTTTTTTCATTTTCTTTGTGAAAGTTTGTTGCTTTCTGTCGTCAGTCACAAAAACTGAGCTACGAGGTTGAATTTGAGAATACATACGAGTATTCATAATTATTACTTCCAACGATGGGAAAGGAGAGGTAGTTTAACAGAAACGCCCGCATTTTACAACAAACCTTATTCATGCAGTATCGAGTGTGTAAGTTGATACATATTGTATTCTTCTTCTTCATACCTTCCACGCCCACCTAGTTGCTTACATATATCATCATCATCTTTTTAAATAATTTTTTGGTTTTATTAAAAATAAATGTGGATGGTGTCTCAAAATTGGCTGAAGCCAAACATTGCTCTCTTTGCTTGGGTATACAAAGTAAAATTTAGGCTAAGGCCCCTTTAACCTTAACCTAGTGATACATTACATTATTGTGTATGCACACGGAATCAAACGATGATCACGATTTTCTATCTATAAAAATTTGTTTCATCGTTCAACTCAATTAGTGGCTATTAATTATAGTCTGCCTTTTCCATGTATTGTCTTTTATGTGCGTCCTAGGTACGTTCAGTACAGTGGACTTCCCTAAACGAAAACTTGTTTGGCACGAAGAGTACAATAATTAAAACTACATTTGGCTTAAGCCAAATCTTAAATACCCTTTATCTTTCCCATGTACATATAAATAGTGGGTGTGGCAAGTGCATGATTACGTCTTCTAATAGTGTACGTAAAATTGAACATCTGGTTTTCGACCTCGCCCATTTTTGGCACATCAGTGATAGTGGCTCTTATAAATCTTATATCATACTGCGAATATCGTAACTTAGCTGTTGTAGTAGATGTGTCGATTGTGGGCGTGACTCTTGACAGAGTTTGCCCAATTAAGACAACGATCTGCGTGCACAGACTAGAAGTGCGCTCAATATCTCAAAATTTACAGCAGTAAGCATTCCAACAGCGAACGGACACACGTACATACATGTCTAGATCGACTCAGTTATGATACTGATCAGTTCACAATTATATGTACGTAGCAGAGTGTCATTTAAGTGGATTGTACTGTAAGTATATTGTGAAAACAAGATATAAATGGTTTGGTGCCTGATTATTGATTCTTGCCTTGTATAAAATGAAACATATTAATCAAGGTTTAATTTTCAGGAATTCTGGCGTACAAGGTAACTCTACCACCACAATCGCAACGCAACAGCACCAACGGCCACGTTAATAATAACAACAGATCATACTTGTATTGTGAATAACAAGTTGTTTCTTTTCTAATCGTTTACTTTATTTCCAACATGCGTCGTGTAAGAATATGAAAAGATCTTCTCACCTTACGTGCCAACAAAATGAATCGTTCTGTGTGCACAGTTAAGACACTTTTGGATAGAAACGCATATGCACAGCATGCCTGTATGCATATCCATGACATACCATGCAACCAACACCAGCCATCATCAGAGACACATGCACATCCCAAAAATATGTTCAATGCTCAACTCAATATAAAGCATGTAAAGGGACTTATTGTGTAAGGTACGGTATGTGTATGTGTTTTGTGTTGTTCTGTGTTTGGTTGAATTGTGTGTTATTCTGGCGCTGTATGTGTTGTTCATTCGCGCGCTCACATTCCTCACCTGCTGCGCTGATACCCAGTTTTATAGTATGTTTAAGGATCTCATCGGAAATCACTTAGATCCCAATAAATAACCTAATCACTCCCCATCCTGTGCTTGTATTTATTTACTTTCATATGTTGTCCACGCCACCAGGCTCTACGAAATCCTCATAACAATAAATGCCCACAAGTCTGAGTGGCTGTAAAGAGAATTCACCGATAGCTGTTTAATTTTTGTGTTTGTCTGATCATGATTACGGCGATGATGATGATGATGATGATGATGCTGATGCTGAGACGCTGATGCGAAGCATGAAAATAATACTATGTCGCAGTATTATGTATGTATGTGCGATACAATATAAGCGCTCGTACGTTTCACGTTAAATGTGTCCATTTGGTGGAACATTAATTGCTCGTTACTTAACTTCTAATATCGTCTACAAATTAAGTTGTTGACTTGAACATTTATGCAAACTGTCGTGCTGTGTTGCCACATTTGATTGCTTTGCGCAGAACTGCAATCTGAGCTCCTTGCTCGCATTGTTACCACAATCTGCCACAGCGGGGCCACTCCGTTGCTGCTAACACGCAAACCCCAACCAGGAGACATTTGTGCAGCGCGTAACTATAAACGCGCATGTGCATGTAACCGGACTTGTATTCTGTGTACCTGTGTGCTTAAGGGAAGGTGCTAGATGTTGCCTGCCAGCCCAAACACTCCAACTAGATGGCTGTGTACTTACCTGTGTTATTGGTGTATGGTGGAGTTGTTCGCTAAGCTTACTCATAATGTGGCAGAATATCAAGTTATGCGCGCGAAGATCGTTAAATTTCTATATTTAATAATTTGTTTAGTCTGCATAATTGAGTTGTTATATGTAGGACTCTTCCATGAAAGCTTGTCGCCTTTGTGAGTCTTCCACTGTAGGACTGCCATTGCTCATATTTCTAAGAATTGCTTTTTAAAACACAACTAAACACAAAAGCTGATAAAAATGAAGAAAACTTGGTTATTCTTGAATAGTGTAATACTGATAATTGTTAATGTTTGGATTATCTGCAAACGCCTTATGTACTACTTTACATGTTCATTAAAGAAAAATTTCCGAAATAACGCAAGCTTTGCATAAACAAGAAAATTATCGACGGATGTGAAAAAATCATTTACTTTCTGTGTGTGTCAATGTGTTTTAATAATTTGCTCTCCAGTGTGAATAACACATACGAGTGAAATAGTTATTTCCTAATATTAAACTAAACGCCCGCCACTGTTACTGAGAATTCTCTGTGGATACCATTTTGAAACTGGGCCCTTCATCGGCAGTACACTTTATAGTGATGTCTCTCCTCCGCATTTATACGTAGCTCGTAAGCTTAGCTTGTAAGTATGCGTTGCTTAACATATTACCTCAAGGGGCGAACAACTGGGCCATCCCGCCCATTTTCATTACATCCATGATAAGAACAAAAAATATATTTACTGAATTTCAACTTTATAGCTGTATTTGTATTAATTTTAGGCGTGGTTTTTAACCGATTTTGCATATATTTAAAGAGTAAACTAAAGAAGGTTCGCTCGAGAAGCGTTTCAGCAAATGACACCCACGAACGCATCGACGTTAATCAAGAATATTTGTAGGGTCCGTAAAGTCTCTTTGGGGACAACAAATATAATATAACTTCCACAAATATACCACGTTGTATATATATTACTTTTAATAGTTGTTGATTTTCAAGGTGTAATTAATGTCAAAATTTTGTTCAACAAAGTGTTCAAATTGAATTATTAAAGAAATCCTCCATTACGAAATATTTAAAAGCAAACAATCGAATAACGCGATTGTTAACTTATTCTTACCGGTTTCACTTGCTTCCGCACCTCATCGATGCCTACTTTATTAATGTTAAGTAAGCGGTCGGCAACATTTTTATAATAGGCGGCATAGCATTGTAGTGTGGTAGAGAGAGAGAGAGAGAGAAGGAGCGATGCAGCACTTTTCGTATAATTCAAAACGAGTTGCAAACTTTACAGGTTAAGAAAAGTTCTTAAACTAAACTAAAAATCTTAAACACATTTCGATTCAATATTAATGCTTAATACAATATAAAAGTAAATAGAAGGCATACACGGTTCCGGAGTTTAGATACATTGCCGACCGCTGCTTTAGATACATTTTTTATAAATTATACAATAAGCGAATATATTATGCATGTACATATTTTACGTGTATGCGTGTATCATTATACCGAATATTTGATTTGATCAATGAGATAATGTCGTTAATCTGTTTGATTTATGATTCGATGAGAATGATTTTGCAAGTTTTTATATTAATTTCACCACCAAATATTGTTTTTTTTTTTTTTTGTTATAAGCAGTGAAACGGTTAGGTTGAGATTTTCCGGTTTGCGTGTGACTCTGTTAATGTTATTATCGTGTGATCTTTCCAAGTTAAATGTTTGCATACGTTTTAATTTAATGAAAGCTATCTGTCTGTTTCTCGTTACTTCTATCCCCGTCTCTGTCTATTTGTATCTGATTTGAATAAGCTCTCATTAGAAAGACGTTAAATTAATTTATTGCTTTATTTCATTATTACGAATTTATTAGACTTTGAGCGGTAGATGATCATGTGGTCGTAAATTATTAAAAAAATAAGTATAAAAACTGAATTTGATTTAGGCCAAATTTTAAATACACTCCACATGAATGTAATGTAAAAAGTGAGCGTGATAGGTTTCTAATTCTGCCCTCTAATATTGTAATGAGGTGTCAGTTTGCAAATAAACTTTTACGTTGAATACGGCTTTTTCTTAATTGTGCACGGGTCACGCCCATTTTTGGCACATCAATGAAATATTTATAAAAATGTGTAGCAAATTCTAACTGTACAGCCTAATTGTTGTGCCAGATAAATAGACTTTTGTCGATTATGGGCGTGGACCTTGATCGACTGTGCCCATTTTAAAAAGCTCTCTGCATGCAGTTCAATATTTTTCATTTTATAAATAGTTTATATATGTACATACAGGTCTAGATGGACCAGTGGTTGATGCGGATCATTTAAAAGATTCTCTAATGCCGCATTCTGGGTGCAAATAGAATGACTAGAATAGAATGGATGGAGTAAACGTATAGCTCTTTAACAAGCTTTCATTCGCCTGTCCAACCAACCTAGACTTTCATTTCGAATTCCATCTGAAATTTTGTTCCTTTCATCTCCACCCGGATTTGAACCCGTGTCTTTGGTTACAGAGTTTACTCAGACAAAGCCTTAGCAAAGTTTCGTTAATGTATTGTACGCTTTGTAAGCTTTCTTAATATTGGCTTAATAAGTGCGAATGTGCATGTTTGCTAGGTACCACCTGTTCACTGAGGTGCAAGGCTCTCAAATTTTGCGTCCATTATTGGTGGTACACACAAGGAGTCTCAAAGCCATTAATTTTAGAGGCTGCCAATTAACTTAACTAGTGCTACCATCTGTGAATAGATTATTATTTCTATCGAGTACTAAGTTTGGGAAGACTTGACTTATGTAAAAATTGTTTTATTTACGAAAACGAACAAAGCCATTGGTCGCACATTTTTATGCAGCTACTTGCATGAACTGCGCCTATAACAGGTACTTACACGTCAACTTCAACACTTCCAAAATGCTTGTGTTGTTCAGAGCGATGATAAATAAATTTGTACATGAACAAGCGTAAAATTAAGTAATTAGAAACTAGTTAGGTATGAAATTAGTTAAAGACTGTGACTTGAAGAATTTGCCTGGACAGTGGCAGGCAGTTGTTGGTTTGCGTAAAAGAAGGTGCTTATGGAAAATAAGAGAAAATAAGGAACAGAATGTGTTTAAAATCTTCTCTTTGTTGTTTTAATTGGACACAATATGCGTATTAGGGTGGACCGAAAAACCACTACAAATGAAGCGTGAGAGACCAAAAAATTAAAATTTGTGTTAATTGAATGACACGTTTTGTCCATCTGTACGTCTAAAGCGTTCACGGTTACAAAGTTTGAGGTATTGAACACACGATTGCCTCTACTCTGCTATGTGAAGTGATTAAAATTGGTACTAGCTATGCCTTCAATTACCAACTATAAAGAATTGAGAGCTTTGCTTCGAAATGGAGATTTAGAGGTTACAAACATTCGCACCAACCTAATAGTTGTGTAGGATATAAAAAATACATTCTTCAACTTTACCTTCCTGATCCAACTGTTAGTTGCATATTTGTTGTTAGCAGCACCATACCTCTGCATACCACTGTGCCAACAATAAAATGTTTTCGAAAGTGAATAGGTTGATAATTATCAGTTGAAATATTCACTATCCTGCAAATAATCAACTGTCAGAGTGTTTGGGTTACGCCCGAACTAGAGCCAAAACACCAGCAACAACCGAAAAGAAATTAAATAAAAAGTTGACACTTAATAAAAAAAATTTAATTCATTTCTAACAACAACAAGTGCATATAAATTAATCATTGAACTGCGAACTATTGTATTGAGGGGAAATGCAGGAAAACAAATGGAATTATATCAACACACTCCCTTTCCATACTTGCACAAGCTTGTTGGTAAATAGGTCTGACGTTCGTATTATTTTGACATTTTCTACGGATATTAGTGTATCAGTTATAGACAATCTTGAAAGGAACCTACATCAACAAACGCATACCGCAGCATTGTATTTCATTACCGTTATGCAACTATACTTCTATCTTTTTCGTTTTATCTTAACCTTATGTCGCTCCGTTTTCGTTCGTTCATTTGTTTCTTGGAACAAACCCTGCTGGTGTTAGCGCGTACTCCTGTTGCTGTTGCTCTTGCTGTAGTTTAGCCCTTATTTCGCACATAGAGGCGACGAAAACCGATAATTACAAATATATGTCATGACATCAGTTAATAATGAAATATTGGGTTATGCAAAAAGTTTCTTTCTCGAGAGATGGCTATAGCGTAGAGTTGCTTAATCGAAATCGTTTATGAACTAAGCGAATGAATTTTGGCAAGGCGTTTAAAATGGAAAGGAATGGAGCTGCTAAGCAAACGTTTCCATTCCATTCCATTCTCTGCTATCAACAACTAATAAAAAGTAAAGCGAAAGAGGGAATGCTTTCCATCACTACAATGCCAGACCACAAATATTTTTAATAACTGCTGGCAAAAATTGAAAGGTTTGACTGAGAAGTTTTAGCTTTGATCTCTAACCTTACGCTTCAGAATAACATTTTTTACATCAAATGATAATGAAATGCCATCAAATGAGATGAATGGAAATTATTTCAGTTTTTGTAAAAACGCGCCCTAGACTTTTTCCTTTACCCATTATACTGATACTCACACATGTATACAAAGATATATTGTGCGAACTTCCCGGAATGTTAGGCTTCACGAGTGCATTTATTTCTTTATAATTCTCCCTGTTGTTATTTGTTCCAACATAAACAAATATCCGTTAAATGCAGTCGTCAATAAACATCATGTTGTGATGGCCATTTAAGATAAAATAAGTTAAAAGAATTTCTTTTCCTTAACATTGTATTTACCTGTTTTTACCCTACACCACATGTGGTAAGGATCTGAATTAGGTTTGTGTGCGTGTTTAGAACTCCTAAACGGTAAATGCCACACCCACCTTTAATTATACCCATCGGCTCAGAATCAAATTCTAAATCGTGTCCTTCTGTTGGTCTGCCAGATGACTGTCTAAGTATATTTTTGCGCCAGTTGTTGGCCATAGTTTTTAGAGGCCTGCGCGATAAAGCAAATGATTTAATTTGGACAATTTTTAGAACCTCTTCCCGCGTAACGCCCTTATATAAAATGGTTCTTTACGTGTCGAAAACTCGCAATTTTCAACGTAAATTATTTGACAAAGCTTGGCAAAGCTTTATGAACTAGTTTAATGAATGATTGCGTCAAATTTGGACGCGATTCGACCATTTTGTGATTATTGTCCTACATAACGTTTTATTATAAAGGAAGCCATTCTCTCGCATGGCCTGCGTGCAGAAGCTAGAAATGAGAGTATTTTATAAACCATAAACCAGTGGGCTTGAGTACATCACTTGGACTGAGTAATCCTCATATAGCTGGTGAGCAGTTTAGCAGAAACGCTTCAGCATTATCACCATTAAATAAGTTACAAACTAGGTGTTTACCTTAATTTAGTCGGTTGTCATTAATCGTAAATAGCTTTAATGGCTAAATTTAATTGAACGATAAGCAACGATAACGACTGCAAACAAACAATCTCTAAGTAGGTATAAAAAATTATATACGATGCTTCGATGAGGCATCGAGTTTGTTGCATCTTGCCACGCATTTGAATTCATAGTACCGGTGTGCAGTTAGTTGCATACTTTATGGGTGCCATATGGTAATGCGGCCGTTGTGGCATCTCAAGCCAAAGGGCAACATATCCAGCGTAGCGCTCCATTTGCATATCCGTACACATTAAATGAATTTTATTGCTTTCTGTGGTAAAGCGCGAAAATATCAAGTTACTGCTGCCATATATTCGAACTTAACGACATTTTTATAACCATAGCTATGTCCTCATAATCATTTATTGCATGTACGTAATGGCGCAGTTGCAGTGTTAGAAAAGTTGCCTTCATGTTTTGTCATCTACCTGTAACTGGAGCAGAATACAAGCCGCACAGTCAATTGGGAAGATGTTTTTACACCTAACATTCTTTTATGTAGTTAGTTAATGAGCTCGCAAATGGGGCCAATATTAAGAACAATAAACACATATAAAGAAGTTTATTACAGTTTCCTAGGAAAGCATCCAACAAGCGAACGAACAAACGAGCGAACGAACCACTCCTCTGTCTCGTATTATAATGAATGAATAAATTAATCCGCTTTAATCAACGATAGCCAATCGTGATGATAATTTTGAATGTTAATTAACGACCATAAAACAAGCGTTAAAGAAATGTTTACAGTGTCGATGTGTTACAAAACAGAACAGCTGATAATTTACCATTTGTCGGAACTATAAATTGTTAATAGTCGTTAAAATAGTTGACACCGATGGCCGTTATCGTTTACAAAATAAATATTTTTATATTGGATTACCGATCTTGCGTGGTGTTTGTTTAGCATTAATTGATACATGTCGTTTGACATTATTCGTTCTCAGGCCTTTGTTTAGCTTTAGCTGAAGTTATTTGGTTTCGCTTGGTAACTGAGCTCTGAGCTGACACACAAGAAAAAACCTTGCCAAAAACATTGCAGATTTCTTCTCTTAATCATCACATCAGATATCTTTCTCTCTCTCTCTCTCTCTCTCAATGTTAATTGTATTGTAAAATGTTATTGTTGTTGTGCTGGGCTTAACGATGGTATTGCCAAAGGCTTGCCAAGCAAATCCTCACTCCGACTGTTGATGAGGAACTGCTGGCAAATTGAAGCAAATGTTGATGTTTTCTCAGTCATGGGGATAATCACTGACACAAGAAATACAATAATAACAATAACAATGAAACATACAACTAAATGAAGCGGAGTCATTTTAATCTTGTTTAAAGTAAAAACATGCCGAGAAACGGTAGCCTAAAATTGGCTTTGTGTATATATAACCTTGTAACAAGATTATAGTTTGGCAATCCACAGTCTCGAACCAAAAATCTTGTTACCTTGCACATGTTGAATCATTGAAATGATTGCCACCAAACCCATGCGTACTATTATCATAACGTGCACAAGTATTCTATGATTCTTCCAAATATCGAATAATCTCTGAGGAACAAGCAAGATTTAATCTTGGAATATATTTACAAATAATTCACTAGTATTGACTTGTGCCTTTTTACCCCATAAAGTCAAGCTGAGCTCGAAAGTTGTGTTAATCATCTTTCATTTCGTTCCTCGTACATAAGCAAATCACTGAATAATCCCAATGTAAGATATCCCATTATTTTAAATACTACAACGACAACGACAACGACAACAGCAACAGAAACAGAAACAGTGCAAAATTGAAATGAAGCAGCAGCAACAGCAGGTACAGGTGAAACTCATTTAACGTGATTACCAATTCGTATTGTTCCACTCGTTAGATTTCTGTTTTAATCTTCGAGGATATATGACGCGTTACTGTATGTGGCTCAGCATGTGACCTTTAGTGCATTAGTCATGGTTTTTACCACATTTCAACTCGTTTACCCATCAACCTTCAGCTTTTGCCAAAAATTCATTCTACAACATTTAGTTTTGTGAGAGGCGTTGACCACATTTAATTAATGCATTTGAATTGTCTGCTAAAGCGCTCTTTTTTAATTTGAATTGTGTTTTCCATTTTTGTCTTATTTCCATGTTGCGGCTGATTAGGATAAGGATTGTGTAGAGGTGGGCGGGTAAGCAGATGATTAAAATTTCCTTTATGCGCTGTTGTTGCTTTATTTTGGTGCCGTTGAAACCCCTCTAAGCCCTTTTTGTATTTTATTATGCGCGCGTTCTGAAAGACCTCGTGATGCTTTGCGTTGAATTGAAAGAAACGCCCATCCTCATAGGGCAAAAATAGGTCCATGCACCATAATGTTTCATTCAAATTTGACGAATTATTCACTACTTTTTTAAATTCCATCGAAAGATAGTTCGCTACGCTGATTAAGTGACGCGTTTCCTACCAATTTAGTTTTTATCATACAAATTGTTCACAAATAGAAAAATCGTTTTTCAAAAAATCTTCAATCAGAGGAAGTTTTCAAAACGGTTCCATCGGGTCCAAATTTAGCACCATCCAAAACAATATTTCAATAAATGAAATGTTTTCATAAATCTTTGTCAAAGGCACCATTCGTTTGAAGTTGTTGAAGTTGTTCATTAAATTAAGACATAGAATGATGCAGGTGATGAAGAGATCGCTAAAAGATTACATTTATCGAATTCGAACATTTATGATCGCGCGACAGCTTTATTTTAATTTTTAATCTCTTACAGAAATAAACTTGTTGCGTCGCATAGACATGGATGATTGGTTGCTCAAACATTGAAAAACTTGTCCACTTTTAAAGCGAATTATCAGGAGGGACCCAAAATGGTTTTAAAAGTCAATCATTATGGAGTACATGAGATGAACGGCCGCGAATACCCATAAATATCCATAAAAGATGATGTTGATGATATTTCAAGGCAATGAAGTTCTTCCGTATATAAAATATACTACCACTGGGCGAAAAAGTCCAGAATTGATCCGCGGAAGAGGTGTAATGTTCCTCCAAGATAATGCAGATTTTCCAGTTTGAATGTACTACCACACTCAGCATTTCCTTTCACATAAGTACTTGTTTTGGACCCTAGAAAATATTTTAGAGTACCTCTTAAAAATCTTCACTTCAACTGAAGGTTAAAAATGATTTGAATAAATTTCAGGTCAGAAGTTTTATGACCACGGAATCAAGGTCTTCCCAGAGAGATGGCAACAATGAAAAAGCAATTACTTCATGAACAGCACAATAAGAAGAACTATTTTTAAGGACACACGTTAGAGAGAAAGATTCTAAAAATAATTTTTCATGTAAAAAACTGCGACCTTTAGATTGAGCATTAATAAGCGAACATCTGTTGTCTACTATCGAAAGATTATGTCTTGGCCCTTAGATGGCTTATAATTTTAATCCGTAAAGTTTGGTACTGCTAGGGATGCAACAACGGATGTGGCGCACTTTGGATGCCCACTTTTTAGAGACTCTCTGGAGTCTTCTTCTAATGGTTTCAAATGAAATGACTGCGTGACTATAGCCCCGGTAGTGCATGAAAACTTGCATGATTATGAAAAGCTTTTTTTATTTAGTATTTTACTACCTGCTACGAAACCGGTGCAAGCATAGTAAGAAATTCAGCTTTTCCGCCGAAGTTTACATATTTCTGTGTTCATTAAATGTTGCATGCAATCGCCCTACTGTGTTACGATACAATGTGACTATGAATATATTTAAATGGATACCTCGCGCCATGTACGAGTGCGTACGTATGTACATACTAATGATTTTAAATGTTTCACGATACTTACCTACACGTCTGCATGTATAGCTCAATTAACTACAACATGACCAACTTGTAGTCGCCTATGATGATATGAGTGCATTTAATGCTATGGTTTAACAAATTGTTAAATGGTGAGAGTTGTAATGGAGAGCTGGAGCAAGAGGGGGGAGCAAGAGCATAGCAAACAATTCGTATATTGGACACTACTTATTAAACAAATATGCGCGCATGCACGTACATATGTATGTGCACTAATATACATAAAGTTGTAATTAAATATTTGTTATCGCGCCAACAGTAGGCGAACTACAACTTATTTATGATGCAATGCATACCATTCGTAAGAGTGTGTGTGTGTGTGTTGGCTCATGTTTGCGTTAAATATGGAATGACGGCCAAGAATTACAATTGCTCATTAGTTAATTGCAAGTAATTTTCTCGCCTCAATTGAGCAGGAATGCGATTATGATGAAATGACTGAAAAAAAATTATTAATATCATAACTTTTTTGTTATTATTGTATATAAATACTCGGTATGGACGATTCGATACTGATCACTTACCTAAAAAATGAGAAACCAAATTCATTATAATGCATGTTCACTACAATATCTTGTGTGTGTATTGCATGATGTGACTCGTTCGTATGTTGTGTGTTTGCTTGTCCGGTGATAATACGCGGAGAAAACATGACATATAATTGTTGTCTCTAAATTGATGTTCGAACCTTCTGCTATACCTTGATGGTTATTTAAATACCACGTATGTGTGCGCGTGTGTGCATGCAGACCTTTCGTATGTTGTGTTTTGGTGTTGCTGCACCCATATCGTGTTGTTGTTTTTGTTGTTGTTGTTGTTGCTCATCTAAATGTTTTATCAAAGTGAAAAGATTCACAATTAATTACTTAATTCCCTCGAAGACACACTCACTGCTCACTACTACGGCCACATTGCTCCATTGCTGGAATTGTATTCTTCGCATGCCCACTCCAAGTATGCGTGTATGGACGGACGAACAATGCTAGCTCGGTCAACCTGTTGACTTTTGTAGATATAGATATACTCGCACACATACAAACAAACACACACACACACCCAACAACAAACCAACAGGCCCATAATATAAAACACACAACATAACACCAAGTGTGACTACTTATCGAAGAGTTTGTTGTCGTCAGTGGTTCGTCTTGGCCTTTGGAGTTTAGTTGATTCTTGGTATAGAAGTAGTTGTAGAGCGCAACGTATCGAGGTGTGTTGATCATATATAGTATAAAACAAAAGTGGAGAGAATACCCAGATAATATAAGAAAACTGAACAAAGCAAAACAAAAACAAAATCAAGCACATAACGTAACAGATTAGTTACCATATCCCATATCAGGGTAATTATTGTTAAATGCGATAACAATCTTGTAGTGTGGTGACACTTATTTATATTCTTTAATTTTGTTGTATTAATCTCCACGACTACACTCACTACTTAGGCCTATAACTGCATGCGTTGGTAAACAAGTGTACTGTGTGTATACACATACTCGTACATACAAGCATTAAGATAAATGAGTAATCTCACACAAGTTTATGAATAACATTGATAATCACACACATGTATGCGTACGCATAAAGAAGAAGAAGAAGAAGAGAATAACGTTATAACCAAACGGTGTCTTCAATAAAATATTTATGTATAAGAGCTCATCCATCCTCATCACTATGTCGTTAGTATGAGTCTGTTCCTCTTTTTTTCATTCCTTCTTCAATGCTTGAGCCTTGTATTGGTGTTGAAATCGATATCACAGTTTTCTCCAACTTGAAATGAAATTTTTATGACTTTTTATGACACTCACACAACAAATTTAAGCAAAATGAACAAGTAAGTAAATAAGTAAGTAAACAAGTATGTAAAAAACTACAAGCAATCAATATTAAAATTGAGGAGTACAAGAAACTCCGATTAGATAATACGTCAGTGTTGGTGAATTGGTGGATTGGACGATTGACTGATCGATTGCAGATTAGTTTTCATTACTCAAAGATGTAGTCATCTATCAAATCTCTTTTCAATAACATGCAAATCATTGTTAGTTTGTATTTACCAGTGCGAGTTAGCACAGTGGGCTTCCCCAAAACATTTCGAACGGTTTTATATGCATTTATCTGTTTAAAGAAATTTCTATTAATTAATTATATCCTCCGCGACAAAATGGTGAGAGCGGTTCATTTTTAGAATGCTTGTCTACAAAGAATCGACTCTGCCCCAATTGTGCCAAAGTATGTAATAATATTTTTGCAGGTGCTCGAAACTCCTAAATATATACTTTTACTATACAGATCGATTTAGAATCAAAATCTGAATCGATTTAAGCATGTCTGTCCGCCCGTCTACCTATTGTGTGTAGATTTGGACACAATTTTTAAATTAATTTGGTAAAATTTTCGTCTTAAACCAAAAGCGTGCAACATTTAATAATGGTTCCCACTAAATCAATCTTAGGACCCTTCCCAATATTCTATATAAGTTTTTATATGGCAAAAAAATCGCAATTTTCAATATTTTTTTGGCAAAATTTTGTAAAGAATAATTAGCTTAATGATTGGCTGTGTCAAAGTTGGACCCGATCGGACTATTTTTACAACCACTTTCCCAAAAATGATATTTCACGAAGGGACTTATATGTCAATACCTCGTGTTTACTGATACAAACAAACTAATTATAGCAGGACTTGTGGAAAGAAGTAGTTAGGGCATTAACTGTCGGTCTTGACTGACTATAATATTTTCACTTGTTTTACTTCTTTATAAATGTAAGCATTTCAGATTGAAATTTCTTGTCGAGCAGCTTGGAGTAGGTTAATGAGACCAACAGAATCCAACTTTACCTTTGACACTTCTACTGTAAATAATTCCAGAGATTTTGGAAGAGTTCTGCTTAGACCATAAATTATAAATGTTTGTAGAAGTAGTAATATTTACACATGCTTTGCTTTTGACCAATTTTTCACAAACACACTTACAAAATGCTCTAGTGGGGAGTATATTAGCTATTAGAACCAGCAGCGGCCGCAGCCGCAGCATCCAACACCATTGGTAGTAGTCAGACCCAGGCTAAGATTGAAGCAGTAGGTGTAACCCTATGCTGTCCGTTTCGTTAATTGCGCACATGTCTCAGCATTTGACGTATGATTCTTGTCTGGTTGTTTGTTTTGTTGGACATTTTCTACTCAGCACCCCAGCACTCATAAACACATTTCGACCTGAAGTACAAGTTTTCTAAACTACACATTAACTCTCGGTTTAACACAAATTTCAAGAAACAACTTGAGCACAAACACGAACATTAACGGGAATTAAGAGGAGTCAGAAATATTTCATAATTTTCATTCTTCTGTGTTAGGGGCTTTATATGATTTTCGAGGGGGTTACACTTTGTTATTGTAGCTGGTATTGTTGTTATTATTGTTGTTGTAATGTTAGTGGTTTCAGTTGTTGACTTGACTATGATATTAATTACCTGACGTTCATTTCACCTAAGTATATGTAACTGATCGTAATGTTGCAGTTACCGCTTTTAAAAAAGTGTTGATTTTAGGCTTAAACATAAACATAAACATAAACATAAACATAAACATAAACATACAAATTGTTAGCGCGTCTTCATTCATCCATCTTTATAAATTGTTTTTCGTGATGGCCTGAGAACACACTACCAGAGGTGCTTACCATGCACACGTACACTCCGGCTTCCAAGAAATGCGTATATTTATTATAATTGTCGTTAATTCACTGGAATTAGCTCATTAAAAACTAGGCTGAAGCGATGAGCCGAAACAAAATTATTGTCTCAGTCAATCATAAAGTTTCATATATTTTAGTTAATGGAAAAAATGGGACATATCTCTGGAATATTAAAATGGAATGGTTGTAAAATGCAACTTGTGATAGAGAAACGAATTTATTAAATCGTAATAAAAAGTCTTTACTTCCACGACGCCATTACAACTGTCTTGGTTTAATAAGAAGCAATTCCAATATATTTTCAGAATTTCATTCTAAAACGTTTGTTGCTTTTGCAGGATAAGCCCTAAGTATAAACATCTCAATCTTCACAAAACACTTTCTTACATTACTTTTTCAAATGGACTTCATAAGGATTTACTTATGTTACTTTATCTCTATCCCTCTCTAGGAAACAAATTTCATATCTTGGCTTTTTCGGCGCCTGGCGTTCACAGAGGATTGGCGTTCAAGTAATCGTACGAGGAGCGGCGTGGAGACATTTACACATAAGATGGAATATTAAAAAATACATTATAATCTCAAAGCGATAGACAGCATTGTTTGAGCATAGGTACGTCAAACATTGTTTAAGCACCAGAGAACTCAAAATGCAACGAATCAATCGATCAATCATTAGATAATTTTTGATAATTCAACGATATTTTTCTGTAATTTCAGTTCCGTTAACACGGGTACAAATTATGAATGCGCGAATGCAAAAATATCTTAAAATCTGATCAAAATCGATTACATCTCCTCTTTTACGACATGTAAACGATACTTTTGAGTGAAGCTAACCTACAGTTGTGTGTTTTCTGGCATTAGAGAAACAAGAAACCTTATAAATGATATTGTAGTGGGTGTAACTTATTATTAATTACGAAACGCATTAAGACACACACCCGCTAATAAAGGAGAAACTTTTCAGACAAAGCAAAATCATTAGTAACAAAGTTTTTTTTTGGTTGGTTTCTCCCCCGAAAAGTTGAACTGGTTGCAAAGCTGAACACACGTTTCCAATAATTAAAAGGTAAAGGAGTACAAAACTCTATTTGGCTGAGATCAATTCTGAGACACCCTTCACATTTACACTTAGTCAGTCATGTCTATTAACGTCTATTACCTCCACTCCAGTAAATCGACCGATAGAGGTTGGGTATGTATATCTATGTAAATTCCAAATTTGAATTTTGTACTAAGAGTGTTTCAGCTAAATTTCAGATCCATACCTCAAAATTTTGTGTGCTGATGGTTTGAGTGGTCTCCGACACCTCCTTCCGTTAGTTTCGAACGGAATGGCAAAATTTGTATTCTCTCCCTTTTATAAACAATAAAACTAAGGTCAAATCTGTCTTCTATAGTTTCCTCCCTGTCTTAAAAGTTCTTCCACACATATCTTTCTGTGTCTTGCAAAAGTTTTGAAAAAAGTAAGGGAGCCTACTTGTACAATTCATCTGCGGGGGTAAGACTGATTGCCACAATTATTGGGTATTGTGGTTTGAATTTATTTCCCTTTTTAAAACCTGCAACTACGAGAGAATTCTGTGAATTTAGTTTTTATTTCATACCCACCTCAAGTACATCGATCGATTTAGAAACTCACAAAAACTAAGTAAAGAATATTTAATTGGCTTAATATTTGACTGTGCAAAATTAAAACCTGATCGAACCATTTTTAGTACCAATTACCTGATGATATATCACGAGGAGGCTTTGCGTCGCGTATACAATTGAACTAGTTGAAGCATAATTTAAGGAGCTAAGTGATGTAATAAATGGTCGGGTTGGACATATACTTTATATTATGATTTTTATTGTACGCACAGGAAGGACGCACATCGCTGTGTGTAGACCAATTCCGCTTATATTCAACAGGAATCAGCGTACTAAGTATTCAAAAACTTTTGAAATCGAACAGTGCGCTAATTCTTATAACAAATAAACAAAATTATTGCACAGGGACATGGTTACAGTGAAAAAAGCACTTTGGAAGCGTTTCATTTCATTACCCAGTAACCAAAAAGACCAAATATTGAAAATTGCTCCATGGATTCTTTAGAAGGTTATAAACAAACTATGTGTGTATCAAAATGCGAGGGTCGATTTCATTTACAACAACATATTAAAAGTAATTTGTGATGATTTTTTTTTATATCATAACGAGAGTTACGCCTATAATTGCACCTTTAAAAATATAATTGACCACGAAGGTGTGCATCCAAGATTTTACTTAAACGAAGCATAGTTTTTTCCTCGTTTTTTAACAACAGCACACATGTTCCGGAATAGGCACTTATATCTTGACGAATAACTAACAGAACCTAGGTACCAAGTAAAAAATTTAATTTAAAATATGACTCCTTCTTTCTATTTAAACCCAACGCGGTCTTCTCATACTGCCCATTTTCTCCTTTCACTTTTATCCCGAGCCAGACTCATTATACGGTGGTATTAAGTTCTTAACACACTTGCTTACATCTTATTATTGGCCCTCTGACTTTATACATATGATGAGATCGAAAACTGTCGGTCTTATCGGTCGATGTTAAGGGTCTTTCTCTCTCTTGCGTTGAAGTTAAAAATATTGTAGTAGTAGTAATTTTTAATCGGGCAACTACTGTCAACTTCGCTCTAGTTTCTGATGATGGAACGGACTTGGTCTTTAATTTTATTCATTGAAGGATTAAGTGAATCATCTGTTGGATTAGAGTTAAATGGTGCGCTTTGTGGATGCATTTCACGTTTTAGTTTCCCATTTCATTTTGCTTATAAACCTGTTCCTTATTATATCATAAAGCAATGTTCGATCATGAGAATATCAACGTATTCGCTCAAATATCTAAATCTTCTGTATTTGTGCCCGGTTTAAATTTCTGGTTTAATTATAATAAAAACAAGTGTAAGCACCCGATCTCCACACCCACAGAATCGCATAAAACACCCAGAATTATTCAGAGTTCAGAGGCATTTAAAAAAAAAAATTGTAGAAGAAAAAACAAAACAAAAAAGAGCGGACAGAACATTCACTGCGTCAGTGTGAAGTATTGCAATTTGTGATGGTGTTGAGATGCCCTAAAGGACTAAAAGGTGAGTGCAAAGATTTTTATGTTATGTTATGTGAGTATCAGTTGGTCGATGGCATACCCATCACGCCATCATCAAAGACACAATCAATTTGTTATCGGCTATTAATGTGGCCAACAGCACCACACTTACACTTGCGAATATCACAACTGCGTCTACACTGACATGACCAACCTACCGTCGGCCTGCCAGTGTCTACAGTGTCGTCCGAATTGGATCAATTCAATCGAAATAGAAAATAGACGTTTATTTTTTTGTTTGTTTTGTATTTGTTTTAAATGAATTAGATTATGCATTTGTCTATATATTACACTTAAACTTAACACTTACACGAAATTACTTATCATCTATTTAACGGCTACTGTATATTTACATTAATAGGAAAAGATTTATAAAATCTAAACATCCACTATTTGTACAATAATACACAAGACGTGGCAACAACTGCATGTCCTCCGTGTGTAGAAAAGAGTGTGAATCATTTGAATATATAACACGACATGTAAGGGAGTGGTAAATCTATTTCCATCTCTATGTCTATCCAAGAATATATCACAAGAACGCAAACACAAGAATCGATAATAGATAAAGAGATGAAATATTCTCCGCACACACACACATATGTAACGTGGCAAGGAAGATAAAAAGGGAACACTCGCCTGTTAACCTCAGGATATTTACAAAAAATTACTTCATTTCAAATTTATTGACTGGCATCCAGTTCGGCTTCATCGTCGCTGGGGCAATCGTCCATTTCCATGTCGATTAATTCGTCATCATCTTCATCACAGCTGGACCTTTGAGAGTTACGCTCTGAAGAGTTGCCACCCTTTTCATCCTCTTGTTGCATGCGTTTGTGTTTGGTGCGGCGATTTTGAAACCAAACCTTAACCTGAGTTTCCGATAAATTTAACGCTTGCGCGAGTGCCTTACGTTCTGCGCCCACCACATATTGATTACTCTCGAAGGCGTGCTCCAGTTTTAGTAGTTGTGATGGTGAAAAGGCAGTGCGTATACGCTTCGGTTTGCGAAACGGTTGTAAGAGAAAATCTGCAATAATTCATAATAAATGAATTGAACGGATTACCACGTGAAACCAATAAATTGTTTGAGTTCTATTTGTGTCCCCTGTATACCCCTGTCTGCCCGTTTGTTATTATAACCTGAAAGTTCTTTAGTTATTTCCGTGAAATTTGACACCATAAGCTCTTTTAAAAAGGGACCAAATACTGAATTAAAATGTGTGCCTGGGCCACCTTTAAATCAAGCGGCCGATACATCCTTCAACATTTTCTACACTTGAACTTGCATGCAAGCCTAAATAACAAAATTTAGAAATAGGGTCTCATGTATCGGTAAAACTTCTATTTCGGTCTTCACAATGTTTCGCAAACTGTGCACGCTGAGGTGCGCGAATTTTAATCCATCTGAGAAGCACTTTAAGCTCATACGTTGCGTTGGACTTGTAATCCACCGACAAGGAAGAATAATATCGCGATGGGTTTGAAGGGGGAAGCTTATTATGTTATGAACAGACAGACAGACGACAAACAGACATTCAATTCAGAACATAATGCTATTTAAGAATTTATTTACTTTGTCGGCTGACCCTAAAAAGTATTCTTGAACAGAAATGCATCCAATAAAATCTTATGGGAAGAGATGTAACGTATTCATCAATGATTTGTCTTTACATCCAGCACAACTTAGGAATAATAATTGCCCTTAAACTTTCTTAATGATTTCACCCAAATGTAAATTGAATTTAGTTCTGCCTGGAGTCGATTGTAAGATTTGTTTATAAAACATTAATAAAATTGTGCTTTCATTGTGTACTCACTTCCTGGAAAGCGATGCGGAAATATTCTGCCATGGCGGCTAAGTAGCCAAGGATACAATGGGTAACTGTCACGCGGCATACCGGGTGCGGTTATAAATGGTCCAGCGTGAGGGGGCAAGCCTGCCGCTGCTGCGGCTGCTGCAGCTGGACCTAACACATGGCCCGCTTGTAATGCAGCCGCCATTTGAAATTGTGCAGCAGCTAATAAGTGAGGATTGTGTTGATGAGATGGTAGCTCCGGCGGCGCATTTATGTAAGGTGGTAAAGCTTTTATGTCTGGCATGCCCTGTTGGGGTTGTTGCGATGTATGTGCGCCCAAGCCGACGGGTCCCACGGGAAATGGCCGCACAATGTTTGCAGGTGGTACGCCAGGTACTAATATGGGTATAGATGGATGGCCAGCAGCCGGGGCGGGTACGGGTATTGGTTTGGCGTAGTGCTGAGGTATACATGGACCACTACCAATTATAGAAGAAGGAGATGGCTGCGGTAGTGATGGTGCTTGTAGTTGTGCTTGTGGGGGTGGTGGGGATGGTTGTGAAGATTGCGGTGATACTGATTTTGGCGGCGTATGTGGTGGCTGATGCCTTTGTGCTGGATTCTGAGTGTTATTTGCAGGAGAACGTACACGTTTCAAACTACCGATCTGTTGAGTATGTGCTGATTGTTGATTTGCCACAATTTCTGTTTCGGCTGAAAGTGGTGTTTGCGGTGAACAAAAACTCCCGTTACTGGAGCCCAGATGTGCAGCAGCGGCTGCTGAATTGTGCAAACGTTGAATGATATCCGTAATGTCGGGCTTTAGCGAGTTGGACGACAGATGCTGGTGGTGGTGATGTTGATGCAGCTGCTGTTGCTGTTGTTGTAGCAGTAAATGGTGATGCAAAGCTTGTTGCTGCGCTATTGTCATTTGATGACCAACATTTGAACGATGTCCAGATAAAATGTGTGATTGAGAATGATTGGCAATGCCATCCAGTGCATGGAAAGTGGTTGGCGGGGTTTGAGGCGGGGAAGAGGGTCCATTACTGGTACTGTGTGTAGAATTCTGATCCTCAGAGTTCATGTTATTTGAAATGTTTAGTGAATCATTGCCGCCACTTACACTGTGACCACCATCGTTGGTGTGTGTGTGGGCGGTAGGTGTGGTTGTGGTGGCATCGTTACCAACAATCGACTCAATACTAAAGCCGATCTTTTGCTTCGGTGTTGGCATCATCACGGCTGAAGTGGGTACCGGCGGAATCATTTTAGTCATATATACGCGGGCTGACAAAGCGCTATGCGTTTTAACACTACTTTCTTTCAATTTATCTATATTGGCAGAAGTTCTCGTATTAGAACAAATCACTTGATAACAGTTAATTAATTTTGCACTATGTGTACGAACGTGCCAACGGCAACGTTAACTGAAGCAACTTTTATTAGAACCTCTCTTTAAATATTTTCACACATTCACGAGTATATATCAGCACATTTTCTTTAGCACAGTCCACATTAAAGTGATTGATTTATTTTGTTGCTTTTTAGCTTACAGTTGATTATTAATTTTAAAACGAACGCGCTGTTAAAACAAAAATGCGCACTCGACAACAACCGCTGACAGAATAATCCACAAACAATCCACTCGCTTGCTAAGTACACGCAATGAGAATATATTGCACACGCTCTATGCTCACTTTGCGTTCTCTTCCAAGTCTCCGACCGGTTTTACTTATGCTCTCGTCCGAAATTAGTGCGATGCTTGGGTTGCTCCTGTTGTCTCCTTCAAACCTGAACAGTGCTAATGCAGAACGATTTGAGAGTCATATTGTTGGTGGTTATTTCACGCACACATATACGCGTTTGCGTGCACCAAGTGCGACTGAAAGCACGCTAGCAAATTTAGTTTTCCTCTCTCTGTCGGGCAGTCATTAGCACTTTGGGAAATTTGAAAAAAAATGGAATTTTTACATATTTGCGCTGAACAGTTTTTCGAAGGGGGCGTTCCTTCACTACTTAAACATAATAGTTACGCGCTAGTTAAAGTGGCTGCTTTTTGCTTTTTGCTTTTCCCATATAACACACAATGTTGGTGGAAATAAAATTTACTGCTGCCAAGATCTCTTTCTTATGATTCTTTCTGTTGATTTTAGGCTGCTTTATAGAGGCCTAAGTAAACAGAGTGTCATTCATGGGTTGTCGTCGTTTAGTTCAATAAGCGAATTAAAGACTTTCATTATCGCCGAGTGCCTCTTGCGACTAACATAAGCAGCCTTGCAAAACACATCATATGCGGCACGGCGTGGTTGCTGATTGTGATTGTAACGTTAATGATTGTAACGCGTGATGGTGTTGGTGTTGAAATCGACCACTACTAATGCAGCTGTTGCCGTGACCGGAAAAATGGAGGTTGCCATTGTGGTTATTATTATACTTTTAAATACAACAATACCAACAATCGCAACACATTTAATTGGTGCCGCATTTAATAGGAGCCTTTACATTTGCATGCTGGCACTGTTAATTTTTCCTCAATCAGTACAATTATTACTCTCATACATACATACGTGTTTCGATTTCTATACTTTAGTACGGATATATAAATCTCACAGCTTGTTATCGGTTGAACCAAGGCAAATAAATTAAACCAAAGTAGTGAATTTAGGCAACCTATCTAGTCGTATTTTATAATGAACTTTCAACAATCAATCTGCCGCAAATGTTTACAAAAAAAAAAAAAAAGCCTTCTAAAATAGAAATTATTAGCGTGCATTCTATATTAGCTTCCAAATACTACATGGCGTAGGCACTAATCATAGATTGATATGCTACATGCCAAGCCAATAAGTATGTTGATCCGGCCCAAACTTATAATACCACGAAGTTCCACGAAGTTAATGAACGACAATTGAATTAAAAATAATTATGACCCGCGCACAAGCCTTTAGTCTTTAGCGTGAAAATTTTACTTCTGGGGGCTTCTTTACTAAAAAGCATCCAATCTGGTTTAAATTTAGATCATTTACATTAAATTTGTCATTCCATTTGCAAATAAAAAGCTTCAGAAGTATTTATCTACAAAAAGCTTTGAGCTAAAATGTAACACATATATGTGTGACATGAATAATTCAGTGTTTATAACAATTTTGAAATTTTTTTCTCCTAATATTACAGTGTTTCAGACGTAGCTTAAGCCGAAATGAGGCTTTTGTACATTCCAGCATCAAAATCTAAGTCGATCTATCCGTGTGCTTTTAGGTGTGACTGCTGTGGGCACTCTCGTGGTGGTAAAAATTGTAGTGTTTAGTTTAGGAGAGGTTTCAATAGGTGCCACGCCCCCAGAAATGTCGTTTTGTTGCTGAAATGTTGTTCACACTTTAGTAGTCATCAATAGAGGGTGCACCTATGGGCGTGCTGCAGCCAAAGGATCCATTTATCCGTGTTACCTAAAATTTCTCACTTAGTTAAATATTCAAATGATTTCAAAAATAGTCCGATCCGAGCCTGCTGGAATAGATAGTACTTTTTAGTTACAGATCGTCTTTGGGTCAATACTTATAAGAATTACTAAGTTTGTCAATTCATTTACAATATCTAAAAAGGAGACGGCAGTGGATATATTATTGATCCACACCTGATGTGGTCACAAATTTGAAATTCTGAGTTGTTCTGACGTTGACTACATGATGTAGGGTACAGTGCAACGGATTTTGCTTTTAAATATTGTATTCTTTGATTTAAAATTCGTTCAACTTCTTCTATACTATGGATGTGATGTCGCGAGTGTGAAATGTTTTATTTTTTAAATATTTAAAATGCAAGCGAGTTAAGTCATTGTGAGGGTAATTTGTGTGCAAATGAATTTGCAACGATCATAAATTTTATCAACTAGTCTAATATAAAAAATTTGTTGTTATTGTTGTTGTTATACTAGTAAAGAAATACAACCCAACTGGCATTCTGTATGTAGCACACATTATAGGTGTGCGAGTTAAGCAAAGTGTACGCACAAATAATTTATTTTATATATAAATATGTATATGCTTGTTTATTTGTGTGTGTGTGTGTGTGTAGTTTATTAAACAGCATAAACGATTGTACGCTCTAATTGTATATTTTGCTTTTGTGGCACATGTTCAACTTGATAATGATCACCGGTACAATATTCGAATTTTGACAGTTTATCTATAACATGAAATTTATGGCGTGGCTTCGGTTTCGTGTTCTGTATGATTTACAAACTTTTATGTAAATCGCGTCCACAATTTCAAATACAGCTATTTTTTTATAAAACCGTCTCTTATATCCGTTGTGTGTGTGAGTTTAATAGGAATGTAAAAAAGTGTTTGTCACACTCAGAAAAGACAAAAGAACTGCATTTGGCTTCTCAACATTGATTTTAATGTTTATCTGTCTGTCTGTGCGCCTTTCGGTCACGGCCTTAAAATTGGAAGTATCCACTCCAAATTTATCCACAGAATATACAAATAGACAACACTCCAACCACGAACAGTCCAGTAAATTGTACAAATATGGGAATGCGTGCTTTCCGGGTTATAATGAACTTGAACACACACACGCACTCTACTGTCAATACGTTATAAAATCGAACGAAAATGCTTAAAAGTGTTGTTTGTGTGTTTCATCTACATGCAATGTGTGTGTGTGTAAGGCCCGAATACGTCTTCGAAATATTTCCTTATACAAGCACAGACAGACAGACTCATACTTATGAAGACACATATTATTGTTTGATTTATTTCTTTAATATTTTTTCCAAACACACACACAAACGGTATGAAAAGAATATAAAATCTTAAGCAATGTTGGCGAAAATTTTTAAAACGTTTTTTGGCTTGTAACAATAAAGAGAAAGACACGACATCTTGTTAACTGCACAGAGAGCTAAGGAGAATGTAAGTATTGTAGTTAAACGAAAAGTGTACAAGTAGCTGAAATTTTATGGCTTTTCTGGTATAATGCGCTTTCCGTTTCTTTATCTACGTATTTATCTATCGCAATAAAAACAAATAAAAGTATTACAGTCGCTTCTGTTCAACCATCTAATACCCTACAATTTATGCTGCAACTAGTTGAGTTGATTTATTGTCACATAAGTCACAATGGTCCCTTCTGGTCCTAATTCGGCATATTGGATTGGGTTCATTTTCGAGCTAACTAATTGCTCTTCCTCAATATTTGCCAGTAAAAATATTAATAATTGAGGATTTTTGTCAACAAAAAACTTACTTTAAAATAAATATGGGAAGGGCGCTAATAATAGAGCGTCGCGTCCATTTTCAGTGGTGACAGTCCATGGTGCAAGACGCGTTCTTGTGCCGAATGTACATCATATACAGGGACGAATGGACATGACTAAATCATCGATCGGTATAATTAAAGGACGGTATACCCGTTGGTGGTGTAGATTATAATTCAGCTCTCACATAAATGATGGAGTTGGAACGATGTCCTCCTGTTGCGTTATCCAAATCATTTCCACATTGGAATTTGATTCGTTCATGATGGGTGCTTTCAGAGGCTAATGAAGGGCCCACAATTGTACCAGTATCACGGTAAACACCAAAAAATCAAGAATCGCTGATAATAAAACTCTTTAAAGAACACTTAATTTTTAATGGAATATTAAACTTATGTTATCACTTCAATACGAAGTGGAGTGCACAGGAATAACATTCCAAGCACATATTTGACAGATTTTTCTCTCTATCGTTGACTAAATAATCAGGTAAGGAGAACAAGTCTAATTTCCAAACAAGTCGACTCAATCCTTTTAATTGTTACACCCCTTTATCAAATTTCAAGTTTCGTTATTTTTAAAAAAGTGGACTTGGATCATTTTCAAAACGAAGCTTCCTTATAGTTATTGTTGTTAAAGTCAAAAGTCGCAAAATTACATTTTTCCTTGCAGCTACCATAAAATACGCTCTGCTTTCTGAACTGCGATTTCTAATTTTTATTGCTATGCGCTGCCTATTACGAAAACGCATCAACCATTGCTTGCAGACCGTATATAACCATTGGAAAAAGGATTCAGAATCGATTCAGTGAGTAATACTTGTGCAATTAATGCTTTGGAACATTTTGTTGACTAATGCGTCACTTTTACTTCGATTCTCCATGATGATGAAGATAATGGGAATATTATGAATGTTGTGTAATTACTTTTGACAATTTTCAGACACATCTTGCACAGCCCACGTAAGGGTGAGTCAGATTGCTCTTCAAAGGAATAATTTGTGTTTTTGAACTTTTCTTTTTCTCTCTCACATAAAATTCTGAATTTCAAACCCATCCCCAGTGAAACGTTAATCGAAAAAGCGTTACGTACACGCTATATGTGCCTAAACCAAATAAGATGTTCTCATTTACGACTACGTGAGACCTTTCTGATGACATATCTGCGTACTCATACGGTGATGGTGATGATGATGCGTGTGCATGATGGATGCCACTTAAAACTTATTTGTATCGATATCACATCAAACAATCGAGTACGATTGCATTAGTTGCAATTATACCGGAACTACCCTCAAATAATTCCCAGTATGTCTGTCTGTCTACATTTTATTACATCATTTATAAGTGCAGTAACACTGCAACGAATGTAACATTTTCTACGTAGTTAAGTTACTCAATAAATGCATTTTGAAATATTTTCCCTGCTCTCTATATTGTGTTGGGGGATATATTAAGTTTGCTGGGCCGGTTGCAACTGCCAGGGGCAGGCTTCAGAAGCTTCGTAAAGTGTATAAGTGTACACACGTCGAATGATAAACCGAATAGAATTAGAATTATTTGTAAAATTGTGGGCGACTTCTCTCAATTATAGGCGTGGCTTACATGTGTACTAAATTTCACCCTGTCTTGACTATTTTTGCGGCTGAATTGTTGATGTTGATCATGAACTTTTGCGTAATTTTAAATGTTTCGGATACTGCAAGGCAAACCTACTAAACGTCCCATTACAAGATTTGGAGCAATACGTCTAATTCAATAGTCCTTGAAAGGCCACAGGTACACGTTCACAGTTTACACACATGTAACGAGTATCTTGGATTCGACTCAACTCAGCATGAGTTTTCGTTTTACTCGTTTCCCCATACATAGTTTATCTATTGCATAATTGAAAGTGTTGCATGTGGAGTAGAAGAGCTCTTCAAGCGCCAAGTCATCATTATCAACGCCATCATCATCATCATTAAGATGGATTTCATTGTTTTGTTTATTGTTGGTGTTGTTGTTGCTTTCCATTATTTATTTGTTTTTCTTCTTCTTATAAACCTCGTAACAATGAAATATTTGCCACGTTTCCTTTTCGCTTCGTTTTATAAAATGGGTGGAAAAATTGAATTTGTTTGCTTTGGCCATACATCGAACGAGTGGATTGACTGACTCTCGATAACTGGCTGACAGACTGACGAACATACAAAACAAACAGAGAATCCCATTAGATTGTAATTTTCCTGTGTTTCTTTTTCTGTTTCTGTTTCTGTTTCTGTGTCTGTGTGTTTTTTTTTATATTATTTTATTTCAAGTGTTAACGAAATTGTGCATATTTGTTCTCAAAATGGTCTTTGTTGCTGTTGCCTACTTGGTTGTTGCAACAATGTGCAGTAAATCTATAGGAAAACAGACAATTACATCATACTGTGCCGCTGCTGCGTTTATGGGTAAGCCTACGTTGTGCTCTATTGCTTCTCATTGCAGTTGCTACATATTAACAAACGATATTTTCGTTGTTCACTCAGCAGTTTGAATGTCTTCGTATAGAGCCCATACGCCACGGGAGTACTATAGTATTTGACACCTTTTCCACTTTGTTATTCATACGTTTGGCAATTGTGCCTTGAAGTATGTCTTGTGTGTGTGTTTTGTGTCTATTGTTTCCTTTTGTTCAATTTCTATTCTAATACAAGTATTTGGTCATTTTGTTGTACATTTTTTTTTTGTTTCGTTTTGTTTGTTCTGATTAACTGGAAAATAAAGAACAACATAATTTAGTATGGTTTTCAATTTAGCCAAAAAAAAAAAACAATAGAAAATAGTTTTCTAATTTCAAAAATCAACATGTCAGAGAGATATATTTTGGCAAATGAAGTTTCTGGTACTACTACTACTGCACCCTTTCCAGCTGTACTTAAGAAATCGTCAATTGAATGAATCGTCAATCGTTGGCACGCCTTCTCCAGTTTTGTACACCAAGTGTTTGCAGGACATCAACACTTGGTCCTTCCACCGGAATTTCGGCCTGCCTCTTGCGCGACGTCCTTCTGGTTCCCTTCCGAATGCCATCCTAGCTTCGTCCAAAAGGCCCAGATGACTGAACCGTCGCAGGCGTTGAATTTTCATGCGTTGTTCGTTTGCATTTATGTTGCCCATCGCGCTTGGGTCCCAGAGGACCCTGCTTCAAGATCATATATAGAAGATATAAAAATTAAAAAAAGACGATTATAAAAGGGGATGCATTTACTCTAGAATACGGACTTTCGAGAACGTTTGTAAATAATGAAAAAAAAACTCTTTTTATTATTTAAAAGAGTAGTAATACAGAAAAGAAGGCAACAAAAGTTCAATGCTAGCCGCAAGTGCTCCTTCACAGGATTTATTCTCGCTTTAAAGAAGATATGTAACGTCTTGTTTTTCCTTGTGTGACTCTCAACAGGGGAGGTATTGTTGCTATCGTCCAGCTGTGCGCATTATAACTTGATTTTCACTTAATTCTCCAGGATTCTTTTTTAATTAATGAGAAATTACATCTGATTTATGGCAAACATACAATTATGCACTTGTACAATTATTTTAGTCGATAACATTGAATTCAATGAAATAAATGAACAAGTAAAAAAGTTGTTTTGGCTTAAGCCGAATTGTAAATGCCCTCTCCTTTGTGTGAATAAGGCTGTATGAACATCCCAGAAAAAATATGGTAATAAAATATTGCTGGCTGATTAAGGGAATAACACTCTGGTTCAAAATTATATTACCAGATTAAGCGATTTAAATATCAGTTATTAGGTTTTATTAGAAGATGTAAATTTTGGTCATATAAAGACATATTCGAAAATTTGACACTATTTGGGGAGGGCGCTAAAAATATACTGATCAGGTCCCTTATAATGGTTGTTCTGAATCAAAATTCATCCTTCAAAAATTAGGACTTCTTGACTCACTATAATAAATATATAAACGGACAGATGGACATGTTAAAATTCATTCAGATTTAGATTCTCGGCCGGTCATTAATTATACGCCACCACGTAGTGTACAAGTGGGAAGCCTTAAAAGTTTGTGTAGAGGGTATGAAAATTAACTGAAGGCAGATGTACTCTCAACTGAAACTACTTTTACTATTACGTTGCAATTTCCAATTTTTTAAAACACAATGACGCTCTGAACAAGTTTAGCTAATTTTATTTCTAATTGTGATTATCTTTACTATTATCGTATTTACATTATCAGAAAATAAACTTTTCATAATTTTCATTTACAAGCGTTACCCACCACCATCATTATCATTCCACCACCACATTCATAATTATTACACACTTATGGCATCATAAAATGAACTAAAAAACCCCAGCGATATAACGGGATTTGTTAGTAAATTAACACCGGAAGACTCTATTATGCGTAAATTAGATTCTGATTTCCAATGAATTAAGTTGAGTGTACGTTATGCTCTGTGAGCAAACAACCCCTTGCACGTTTGCCAAAAGCACGATGCGCGGAAAAGAGATTGTAAATTACCAACCAACCATTAGACGCCATTTTGTTTTTGTGCTAGGAATTGTAATTTTCTGAATTTTTGTTGGCACAGTATGATACATTACTTCTCTTTTCCCTTCAACGATTTGTAATATTCGAACGTGTTCGTCTGCGCTTTTGTGCCCTCCACATAACATGGGCGGTATACTAAGTTTGTCATTCCATTTGAAAGACCTAGAACCAGGCATCTTAGACCCTGCAAAGTACATACGTATACCCTTGCATCAAAAACCTAACCGATGTAGACACTGATGTATATCGGAGTGTCCGTGTGTCCGAGTTGTTGGCACTCTAACGATCATAACAATTGAGATATTTATTTATTTTGTTCAAACACTTTAAATTTCAGCGTGCGGATCGTTATTTAAAATTGACAAAATCGGTTAAAAGCCACGCCCACCAACTACAAAAATCTACGCACCTGCCACAAATATTTACCCATTAAGTTGACATTTGACGCACAAATATATATAATAACTCCATTCATTGCTATGGCAAAAATGGGCGGATCGCAGAACAGATCATTTACGAAAAACCGTATTCAACGTAAAACTCGACTCACAAGCTAATACGTACTCTGTTAGAGGGCGTAATAATGTACCTGCTACGTCCACGATTTCTATGTAGATGTGAAGGGTGTATAAGATTTGGCTTAAACTAAATTTAGTTTTCTTACTTGTTTTTTGGCGCGATGCCCTTTGTCCTGGTATAGTCATAAAATAAATGAATTGTTAGATTGTTGTTTGATTGCCTTGCACAATTTTTTTGTCCTTTAACTACATAACTAGCATGTAACAAGATGAAAGTGTAGAGGAAGGGAAAACAAACGCAAATTTGATATATGACGCTATAAAGAAAATTTAAACATAATGAAGGGTATATGTAAAAGGGTGCGTGAAGAGTGATACAATTAATGTTCAAATATTTTATTCGTGTAATCGTTTTTTAGAAATGTAACTTTTTGGCAATATTTCTTGTATAAAATATGCAAAAGGCTAGACTTTATATCTCGCGTGGTCGCAGGCATATTTCGATTGCACATAGACACGAAGTAAATCTTAATAATGGATAATTTCATAATGATTGATTAATATGAGCAAGTTTGCATTACTTTTGAGTGTTCTGAAATTTGGCAAATTCCTTTATATTTAAAATTGTCTTTATTTGCCTGACCACGCCCCTTCTAAGGGGCTTAAACTCTACTTAAAAGTGAACCAGAAGACTTGTAATCTTAAAATTTGATTTAAATCATCCAGAACCTTGGTATTGAAAGTGGGTTAAAACCCTCCATGTGGCCCTTTCTATAACTTTACAAAAAATAGTTTTTAGAATTTTTCTTACAGACAAAACCAAAAGAGACGCAACAAGTAAAAAGAGGGACTATATACGGCCAAATGCCAAATCTAGGACATCACCTGCGCATCATCATTATATTCCAAATAGTAAGGAAATTATATAAAAAATTGCTTTGAATAACTGCGCCACCAATGCCACTCTCAAAATCCTCATGGGTTAAATACATCCGAAGGTACAAAATTACTTCTTAGAAACAATTTTTTATTTGAACCACGCCCATGTTTGCAACTTTGTTCCGGACGAGGAAGAATCATTGTAAATTGATAATCTTCTAAGAGTCACTTGCGCCAAATTTTCTAAATAAACATACCAACATTCATAGGTGGGCGTGGTTAAATCGACTTTTCCAAATATATAAATAATTAATAATAGGTTAATATTCTTGCAAATTTTACTTTCGTATCTCTTATGGTTTGTCCGTAATAAACGAAAAACCCCTAGAATCATACATTTTGGAAATTTGGTTTTATGTACGTAGTATAGTAATTATTGAAAATGGTTTAAGGATCCATCTACACTTTGGTGTTTGGGGGTTGTCCTAAATCAAATTTTGCCACAAAATTAAAGAAGACTTTTTATTTATTTAGAAAAACGCCCACTTTTAATAAACGATTAATTAATTAACATGCAAAATAAAAAAAAGTTACTTTTAAGATTCAAATTGTCCCATGGAATTATTTATACTAATCCTTGACCAACTCAGCCTTAATACTCTCATCCTTCTTCACATGCATTCCTACTCGTTCAGTTGATTTGTCATTATGCCACAACCACTAGAAAAATTACAATTTCCGCACTACATACAACTGGTAAATTGTCGTAAAAGAGCAACAGAAGAAAATAATAGATTCTGTTCCAACAGCAACAACAATGACTTCAAATGCTTCAACGCTAAAAGCAAAATAAATGTATATAATAATAATAATAATAACAACAATAACAACAACAAGAATGGCAAGCGACAATAAGTAGCAGAATGACAATGCAATTCACATTTTATTACCCTCGTCATTATAATCTTCGAATATACGTGTACGAGCACTGTTCGCATTTGTATTAGTGTTAGTGTCCCGCTGCCATTATTATGCGCCATTTAAATAATAACAGCTCATGCTGCGCGACATTTCATACTCTCATACTTTAATCGAATCGTATGTACGAACGCGCGTATCAATTGCCTCGTGTGCCTCATAATAACTGTAATAAAGCAACAGCAGCAGCAACAACAACAACAACAACAACAAACGTTAACGATAACATTTATATGAAGTTAATTTACCAACACCATCAATAACTACAATTTAGGGTGTTTGCCTAAGGACTGTATACGATATGGAAGCATGATGTGTATGTGGAAGGGGATTAAGTAGTGAATCATCCCTTACCACTCTCGCTAACATTTTAATAGATTTATGCTTATAATCTCTTTCCTTCTTTTGCTTTATTGCATTTTTTTTTTTTTTTTTTTTTTGTTGTTTGGCTTCCGACACATTTTGGCATCGTTAGCTGTGCGATCAGAGCGTATCATCAACAATTTGATTGCGACAAATAATGTACTGCTTACCACCACCACGTCACCACTACACCACTTACCTACAAACTTGGCTGCTCACTCTTTCTGCTTTATAAACGATTTTTAACACTGTCTTCTTCTGTTTGTTTTGGGAATTTTTTTTTTAATCTTTTTTTTTATTTTTTTGGTAATATCATGAATATAACGACAAATGATTACAATGTAAAATGGAAACTGTTTCAAATTTGGATAACAATGCCGTTCCGTTAGCATTGCTTATGTATTGTATGTAAATGTAATTGATACAGCATGTTTCTTACATAGAAAAGGGATTTGCAATGATATAATGGACAACGACAACTACAACTACAACTACAACTAACAACCACCACCAGGATGTAATATTAAAACAAAACACGCAGAGTCGAATGCAGACAATTATTATTCAAGCAACTTTTGCCGGGAATCTGGAAGCTGCACTTACCTTCAATTTCAATATGTTGAAAAAAAAAACAAATTAATGAATTTACAAAATTACAGCAACAAAATAAGATATAAATGATATGACAATCATGGGAAATTTTTAATAACTTTTCATTCGTACCTCACACCTCTTATCTCTCTTTACAAACCTTAATCTAAACCGCGTTTAAAGTATACCAAGCAACCGATTAGTAAACTTTGAACTTTCAACTGTAATGTAATATCGTTTGTAACTGTATCTCCACGCAGTGATAATATTCAAATTGTTGTAGTCTTCACCTATGGCCTTCCAAAGTTTATGCATAAATGTTTTTTGAATCAAAAACTTTACATCTGTCCACAGACAACTAACATTTTCAACTTAAATTATATTTTCATAGCCATTTTGTAAAATTCGAAGTTATTATGCGATTATTCAGTTGGCAATAAAACCGCAGAAGCGTGTAGAGTGAAGTATCTAAAGGGCGAGTCTAAACTTTCTTCTTTATTGTGTATATATGTAGTCATAAGTCATAAGGCCCCCGAAATTTCACTTTTGACGAAGCTTGACTTGAAACATACGCAAGTATATTAGAACGAAAATATTACGTTGTCTTCCAACAGTGATCAAAAGCCTTCACATTTTTTATGTACACCTTGTGCTACATTTCGCTTCATTGGTCGAATAACTTACCGAAGTATTTTTTTATAAATTGTAGGCGTGCCAGTTATACGACCTACAATCAAATGATTGAATATTTCAGTTGAATATGTGAATTTATCCGAACGCGAATTATTAGTAAAGACAGATAAACCCGCATCTTTAAAAAATGCAAATCATTTGTATGTTTCATTGTGTGCATTGTAGAATAATGAGCAACACGCGGCCAGCATTTAAACACAACAACAAATTCTCAATTAAACTACTTCCCACACAACTAGAGTCTAAAAAATATTGAAGACCGCTGATATAAGTAAACATCCATGGACGGAGGAGTAATGTTCACTGGATATTGAGACGATGTTTTTGTACGACTTCATTTTTTTATTTAGTGGTATGTGAAAAGGTTGCTCTTAACAGTATTAGATATTTTGAAAAACATTTTCAAGGAATGTATTACATGTGATCTCATTAAAAGAATCACTTGCAGCACAATATGTGAAAGTTATGGTATTATCCTGTTAAGAAAACCCCCATGTAGACGCACCGTTCTCTTTTCGTATCTTATTGAAGTACGTACTCATTGTTGTCTTTGTTTTATTTACATTTTTTCATAATCTTTTTTTCAATAAATATCTTTTCTCATCAGTTTAAAATAATGATCTAAATTGGCTTAAATGAAGTCAACTATAAAGTCTCGATGATGTTCTTCTTTTCTATACACACCACATATGCATATATATATATATATATATTGGTGCTGCCGGGGTATACTCGTACGTTGTGAATGAGTTTATAATTAAGTCGAGTTATTGTTAAAGGATTATCTCTTTTTAATAACTTTGCCCTCTTGCTTCGACATCCGTTACGCTTCAAGTGTCCCTTTGTGCGTACATTTTATAAGAGATTTTAGCTCGAGTGTTGCTATATTTTGACTTTATCATAATCCTAATGAATTTTAATTGTAGTACTCAAGCACAACAGTTTGGTGCAGTATTGCTCATTTGATAGGTTTTTACGATAATAATGGCTGAGTGTAAATTCTTTATTTTGTTTCCTTTTAAGTACTGTACGTATTATATTTATGAAGGGATTATTATGGAACACAAAAGGGACCACCTAAATTCAAGACTATTACAATATATGTGTATACACATAAGTGCCTATTACATGTGATAGATAATCAAAATCAAAATGTTTGCGGCAAGAGCTTATTACAAGTATGCTTATGAGCCGCCTCTCAACTAGATAGCTTTAATCAATAAGAGGGAATAAGCATCATCTCTCTTTTGAATATAAATATTTATTATAATCCATTGAACCGTGTCCCACTGTACAGCGTAGTATTTCTTGTAATCAACCTCCAATTGCCGGGTAAACGTTGTCCTTTAGCTCACAAACTGAACAAAATTTTGATAATAAATATTTTGGAATTAATTCATCTGTATATTAAATCAATTTCTCTTCGTCCTAAAGACGTTTCAAAATGGAAAAATGCAAAAAATTCCATTTTTTTATATTCCTTAATAAAATTTGGTGAAGTATAGTTTAGTTTAGTTAAAATGAACTGAACTAAATTTGTACCCAATGATCCACATGTCTGTTTCTTATGGAGCGCCTTTTATATGACAGAGACTGGTCCAACTCAAGTGTTATAGAGCATTGGGAAGTTGGGAGAGCTGACCTTGTTTCCCTGTTCAATGTATGAGTTTAAGGATTGAGAACACGCTATACTCATTAACGAAGACGGAATCGATCAATCTTAATCTATGTGCCGTACACAAAATAGCAGAAACATGAAATTTGTGCAGCAGTCGCTCTAATTTCTTTACAGTTGTTTCCTAAATAGAAGCCTATTTTAGGGTTTCCTATAACTCGGAATCGCTTTGGAATTAACTCAAGTTGCGTTGAAGTTGCAGCGTTTTTGACCTCAAAGAAAATAAGTCTGATGAAAAGGAAAGGAGGACAAAGCATTCACTTCTAAATTATTTTTAAACAAATTTAGTTTTTCCATAAAGCTTCGTTCCAAGAAATAGTAGCATTTCTTCTAGAAGCAGATAGAAACTCTTTTAATCAAATGCACCGTTTCTGCATAGACAATAATTACAATACAACGTCAATTTTAGTGTTACGCACAAGAGTGCATGTTTATGCGTTGGTGTATTAAATTTATATTTTGACTTAATTGTTGATCCCCAGTGAATGATAAGAGCGACACAACGTACTGTCACAATTTATTAGTTAACGGTTTAATCCAAACGCACACCCAAACCCAAACCCAACCCAACAACGTCAACATTAATTGTTGCTGTTTGTTAATTAAGACATTTTAACGCACACCGCACACACTATTATTGTAACCAACTAATCACTTACATCCGTTCGCTGATTTTGTTCCGAGGTGCTTGATTGGTTCACCGTTCAGGCGCTTATCTGATAAGTGAGCATATTTATTATCTTTTAAAAACATCATCATTGTCAATATTAATTTGATTATATTCTATTCGGCTCCTTTTCTCCTCTTTGGACTCTAAATTCAACGTGCATACGCAGCTTAGCTGCACTGCGTACTTATAAGCGATAATAACTTCATTTCGGTGAGCTGGAGAGATAAAAGTACCTGCCTACATACATGTGCGTACATATATGTGTTGCGAAAAATAACACACGCGTGGTTAACAAGACGGAAAAAAGTTTTATTGAAATCAGCAATGAAATCGAAATTATTCTTCAATTATTTAAAATTCTTACAACAGAGGTTCTTTCGACGAATTCTGCAAAGGTTTTTCTAAAAGATTAAATCCTACTTGGAGCGAAAATTCAATTTGCATTAGGTCAAATTTTGAACTCCCCCTTCACATCTACATACTAACTTTGGGCGTGGCAGGTAGCTAATTACGCCCTCTCTCTAACAGTGTACCTCAACTTAGACGTCGAATTCTCGCGAACAAAAAAGTGCCAGCAAAAGACGGTCTTAGTTTTTAAGGTTCATCATACTTTGTAGGTCTCTGGCTCTTCCTTCTGCTTCTTGCCAATGGAAGAGCAAACTTAGTATACCTCCATCTCATTTCTTATCATGTAAATAAAAACTTTTCAGTACGAACCTACTTGAAGAGGTAATAGTAAGCTTTTGCGGATCTTTGTAAACCTTGTGAAGCTTCCTATTTTTTAGTTGATGAAATCGAAAGAAAAGGGAAGGTTTCGACCGAGAAGTCTGTCTATTATAAATATGCAAAATCGATTGATTGATTGGTAGATTTGTAGCGTAAAATATATTTCAACTTAACTTGACCACATTGTGATTTTTTTTTAGAAAATGATTGATGAAATGAAAGTTTAAATGATTCGCTGGTAAGGTTTTTGGATGATAACATTTTAGTGAGATATCAGAGAAAGAAGTGGCTGTTGTTTAACTGTAAGAGTACATAACATTTGATGGACTGTAACAGTAACAGCAAGTAACAGCATAAACTTAACATACTATGCCCTGTAGCACAAGTGTTGTGGTGTATAAAAATGGTGGCCTTTAAGTAAAATTTATTGTTATTAAGCAGTCAAGTCACGCGTACCACATTAATTTTGACAATTATTGTCATGAACAATGCACAGTGGAGCTGTCATTGGGCAATTGCCTGCAAAATTACTTGTGTTTTTCTTCTCTTGATTATCCTATGAATCTCAATTGGTTGTAACGATGAATGCGTGCATTAGTTTGCTTCTGTCTCTGCCGTTTCCTTCCCCCCTGATTATTATTATTAGTTGCTTTATTATATCATAATTCTGGAAAACGCAATCACATTTCTCAGTGTGCAGAGCATTTAAAGAATATTCATGACGTAAGAGTAGAGATGTGAAGAGCTCCTGGGCTTATCTAAAATGCAAAACACAACCACACGCACATAAATTATAAATAATAAATTCTGTTGAAATACTCCATCAACTGGTCAAGTCCAGGACAAGGATAACATTATAAGTGAGTGACAATAGTTTGATATGACCATGCGGTACAACATTAATCATTCATATGGTTGACCATTTCAACTCTAACCCACATACACACATACATAAATATGAAAAGAAAGAACGAGTGGTTGAAGTTTACGCGTATAATCCAACTAAGATACAAATGCGATGTCAAAGTAAAATTCTGCAGCATCACTCAGTCCAGTTCAGTTCAGCTCGAATCAACTAAACCCAAATTAAATTTAACCGCTAATTAAATGGATTGCACGAATTAGAGGTGGAATAAATTACAATTGACTGTAATTCGTGGCTTAAACAAATAAACAAATAAACAAATAAACAAATAAACGCTGTTAAGAATACAATTAACATTTAGGTTTTCAACTTTCTACACAACGTTCACTGTCTCCCTCTCTCGGTTATTTCAGAGCTGTTCCTATTAAATCCTCGCACTGTTTTGTCTTTCTGATCATTACTTGACATCCGTTCGGTTGTACGTGCATATAGATGTGTAATGTAATTGCGACAACGTTTTACCAACAAATCAAATTGATGGCAGTAAATGTGAAGAAAACGGACAGTTAGGCAAATTAAATGTGAACTGGAAGGCTAAGATGGCGCACAAAACAGCTCAACACCACGACTACCGGTGATTTAACTTAACTTGCACTAGGCTAAGGTGCGCACACACACACACACACACATTGGCGTTGTCAATAATTATTATGTAATCAACTCAAGTTGTAGGAGTTGAGAAGTTTGCGATTGTGCGCTGGGCTTATTCTGTGAGTTAGATCTCGGTTGAAGGAAAGAGACAGCAAGCTGTATTTGAATAGCTATGCCGATGTGGAGGGAAAGAAACAAACAAATTAACAACAACAAACAAACATGATTTCAAAGTGAGCAACATTTAAATTGATGAAAATTGGTGAAAAATTTACAAATCGTGCAAAACACATTTTTTTCACTTCCAGTATAGGCAGCAAGCACACAAACCAGGCTTGAACAAACCAACAACACAATAATAAAGTATGGCAGTGATTGTGTGTGTGTATAGATGGAAGAACTGACATATACTCAGGCACATGTCTATGTGTGTATGCGTGCATAAGTAGAGTTATAGGCCAACCAACATAGACAGGGAACGGTTGCAATTGCTGTGGAATGTAAAACAGTATTTTGGGTGGTAATTACATGCAGTGCAACAATTCAGTAAAATAGCTATAACAACAATAACAATGAAATAAAACAATAGCAACACACAACACAAACAGTGAATGGTGCATCCATCCAATTGCTGGCAACCATTATTAATATTACCATTAGATGTTGATAGTAACGCTGATACGGATACTGAAGCTAGTGCCGGTGATGTTGTTATTTGGGTATGCAATGTGCCAGAGGTGCAATAAAATGTTTCTCACTTGAATTTAAACACCGAACAGCCAAACACACATTCTCATATACGTCTGAGTATTAACTCATTTTGACCGATCATGGCTAAGAATTGAATACGTGCGCACTCACAATTGTTGTTGTAGGATGCACCAACAAGAGCAATATAGTGCATTATATAAAACATACAAAGAGATAAAGGAAGAAGACAAAGAACGACGAAGAAGAAAGGAGGAAAGAGAGAAAAAGCAGTGATGGCAATTAGAATTTTCCACTTTTCGTTCCAGTAATCCATCCATGTGTGGCTATGCATATAACGGCTGCACACATACTTACATAAATCGATTGTGAGATAATAGTGGCTTCAAGCACAAAGCATCATCAGTTTTATGTACGTCTCGTACTTGGAAAGCACGCTACGGAGGTTAATAGAAATTTGGAAGGATGGTAGCAAATCTTAGGATCCTGTTACATATCCGCGTAATGTGAACATGTCCACATAGAAGCATACGTTTATTATGAGAACAGAGCTCATTTTGAAAAGGATGTGTTTGATGTCATTTTATTTCTGGAATCGAAGATTTTCCCAAACTTAAAGCGAAAAAAAATGTCGTACGTATGTAAAATGTGATTTATATGCACATCCTTAATATAGAGGTGATAGAGTGTGTTTCGAAAGCTTTGCGCAAACTACTAATAGTGTTCTTGGGAATAGGTACGAAGATAATGATGATGGTGATGGTGATGGTGATGGTGATGGTTGATTGTTTGGTTGATTGGTTAGTTGTTGGCTGGATAGTTGCACACTTAAATAAACGCTCAAGCCGATTATTTGCTTAAATTGCTGCTAATAACATGACATGGCATCAACTATTCTCCCCCTGTCTTCTCCCATACATGCCATCCTTCAACGAATTTCTTCTCGTCTAAATACCTTTTCTTTCTTTTCCTTTATCCAGAAATCTTCATGTCTTGCCTTTGGCAGCAATTTTTCTAGTTTTCTCAATTCATTATTTGTACGAATACATGAAGTTTGTTTGTACGATTTGAGCCGATTTTTTAACGCCCACTTACTTAATAGTTCCGTTCGAAACTTGTCATGTTACTTACACGCATTCCCTACGCCACTCGTTCTAAAGGGTATATTCTGTTTATACGGATGTGTGCTGTTTCTGAATAACTAAGGGCAGGCCCCACACTTTTTTAAACTGTGTCAAATTTTAAATCCCTTTTATCGTGTATGTCTGCCTATCCACGAAAGAAAATTTATTAAATTTTGTATGCATCCGGTTTTATTATCTCTTCCCTAACAAAGGTTCTGCTATTTTTTTTAGGGCAAAGTTCACTGAAAAGAAAAAAACTCGAAAATTGTAAAAAAAAATTTGGGCTCGATGATTTGGGCTGTCTTAACATAAATGATCAGAATGCTAATAATAATCACTCAGGTTAACATGAGATAGGTCCAGAAGTGCGATCAATAGTATTTCCCAAGAAGTACCTCATTTTGAACTTTGCGTGTGCCTCCCCACTCCCATACAAATTACGATTTACTTTAGTTACAAATGCAACATTCTCTATAATTGTTACGTTTTCCAAATAGAGAGAGAGCATGCAGTCAAGTTGAGGAATGTCACTGTCACTGGAGATATACATAAGAGGAACAAAATGAATGCAATGTTTGTAGAGGCTTCTGTTCGAAACAGCCACTGTTGCGAAGCAATTCAAATGTACGATATGTTGTGTGTGTTTGAGTTTGACCATTACATTAGACACAACAAATAGCCCCATCACCAATGATGAGAACAGCCAACAACACCCAACACACGTATGATGGTACATACAATAGCACGGCACGTACAACAACAATATTTAGAGTAAAGCTACAGGGCAGTAAGCATTAATGTTGGAATCATGCTCGTTGCATCGTTTTAAGAAAATCCACAACAACAACAACAACAACAATAATAATAATAATAAACAATTATAATGTCATTGTTGTATATATTGTTATTGTTTAGAATGAAAAAGTGATTTTACTGTTAAACTCGGGGCGGTGTTGTGATATCTCGTACCACCAACGATCAACGAAGAAGAAAATTTAGAAAATAATCACAGATGTTAGATTGATTGCTTTCTAACCACACACTACCATCCAGCACCACACAAACAATGGTCATTGAAAATGTGAAATGATATTTTTCATGCACTTGTTCAAAATGAAAATTGAACTCAGCTGAAAGGAAAACTGACCTGACTGTCTGCGTTTGACGAAAATTGATCGACACCGAAGCCCGACACTGACAATTCCGTATTGGAAATTTCAGTGGAGTTGACACGCAAAATACCCTACAATTATGGATAATAAAGGAAGCAGGTGCTGCATTGTATATCTCGCGCCACATTTCCTATAAATTTACATTTCGTACGCCATGTATATTTAGCTGGACGTACACTACTCCTAAGTAGCCCACAATATAAGTGATGTACATATATGAACTGAACTCCTGATACCATTTTACAATAAATGAAATAATTAATAAGTATGTACGTTACCGTGTAAAACGTGCGACACATGAACCACCTATTTTTTGGCCTCCAACATTCTTAATTTAATTTAAACGCGTCCATTTATCCAATTGATCTGTTTGGTCCATATATATACATACCTCCTATCAATATACCAAAACCAAAACCGGGCGGGATCGCATAACACTGCATTTCACAAAAAAAACAGATTTTGTGCAGTAATCGACTTTTGGGATGAAATGTTATTCATAGTCGTTGTAAGAGGGTTCAATTTTATAAATGCGTCCCACTCTTACAGCGTACACAGAAATGTGAAGGTTATCTGGCCTAAGCCACCTGCGCTAGACAGCATTTGTCGCAAATTGTACATTACAACAAACATACGCAACATATAAGAAAGCCGTTTGATCAATAAATTATAGCCTATTCCCTCTACAAAAACAACAACAACAACAACAACAACAATAGATCGAACTTCATTTTGGATTAAAATACACGAAAATCTCATCATTGCGGCATTCTGGCATTTGTTTGTTTCGTTGATTGTTCCATGAAAACGCTGGCGCTAATCTTATATAATTACATCTTTTGCCTTTTGGCCATCGCAAGCAGCAGTTTAAGTCGACGTTGAACAACATGTCGTGCAGGCAGTGAACGTTTTCAGCGGTTTCAATATCATAGCGGCGATCATTTCTCAATTAGTTGAGCTGTCACAGCGATGATGAACTTCTAAATTGATGAGGGTCCCAACCAAATTCAATCAGGTCATTCACATACATCTAAAACTATACATTCACACGCACATTAACTCATTCGCTTAATTCTCATATCAATAATCTTTCCAACCATGCATTGTACAAATGTATAAATGTGTGTTTATGTGTATGAGATCATAACAGAAAAACATAAAAATATCTATAAAGCGTTGATTTGTCACAGTTTTCGTGGGCACTGAGTATGAGTTGCCCACTCGTAGATATGTTATGATTTTTATTTGCCAAAAGAATTCGAGGCATGCTGGCATGTGCGGCTTTTTGTTTTAAGACGGCCCGAAAGAAAACACCAGATAACCATCGATAATAATGCGAGATGCGGATGAGATCTTAATGAAGTTACCACACAAACCAATTACAATGAGATACAATTGTAGCGATAGAAACTGTATTTTATGTGTGTGGTCATCAAGTGTTTATTTTTTTTTTATTTTTTATTTCAGTTTTTAAGTAGTTGACTTGTGAGCGAGTGAGTGTAACATCTCGAACGTATGATGTGTGTGTAATCACTTAATATTCACATAGACCACAAATGCTTTCAGACTTGGCAGCAGGCTCGGTACTACTTACTTGCTGACGGCGGTAGGTAGAGCAGCAGGCTACCCTCACATTGTAAGATTTAAGTTTTTTTTATTCTTTTAGTGGTTTGTTGACAGTTTCTAGTGTCGTCTTAAACTATTCCGTAGTTAATTGCGCAATCATGTAAATTTCACGCATCTACAAATTGAAGTTGATTGAATTGTCTGTTGTACGGGGCTGATGGCAAATGTTATGTAGATTTGCTGCCAGTCGTTCTTCTACTTCAAGTAATAGTAGTTCAAGTAATTACGAATACACACAAACAAACACAAATTGGGATGTTTATGTTTGCCGCTGGCAGCACCAGTTCCAGTGATACTTACTTTTTTACGGTGATTTTGATATTCGTTGTTGTGTTGCCTGTCACGTATTCATGTATAATAAAAAAAATGGGAGGGTGTGTGGTTAGCGCGAAAAAGACCACCAACGTTGATGTTTGCCTTATTATTGTTTTTAATGCTGTTGATCTTTTATTAAAGATGATTTTGATGAAATCATTCTTTCGGTCGAACGAGGTCAACCTTTTCGATGGGGGTACTAATATTTAGACCCTACTTGAAAGTTAAATTTTCTAGTACTAATGCATTATATGTCTCGCACTTAATAAAAATATCTGTGAGCTCTCCTACTTGTTTACATTGTCGGCTCTCCTTTTTAGTTACAAATCTCATATTATTTATGTTAATGTTTAGACATTTAATTCGCAGATATCACAACAAAAATGTATTTTTTCAACGCTACAATCATTAGTGCTTGCCTCTGTGTGTCATTTTGTATAAACATTTGTGGTGGTGGGTTCTTCAAAGCGGCCCTCTGTTGCTGATAAGCTAATGCACTTGCCTGGAGCGTTATGTAGCGGCATTTTGTTTTCGTTTTACATTCAAATCAATGATCGAAACGATACTTTGTCGCTACGTCTTGTTATAGTTGATTTGGCATATATGATGCAAACGTCAAGTTTAAAAGGTTACAATCATTCCATTCGAATATTGAATTATCAAAGAAACCATTCTCGACTTCTCCGAAATGAAATTTGCTCCAGTTTGTTTATAAGAATTTGTAATTATACAATTACTTAAATAAAGTCTATACCAGTGATCGGCAACCCGCGGCCTACCTTTATTATACGCTCCCCAGAAGACGGTGGTTGTTTTAAGTTTCTCATTCCTTTGCAAGACCCAGAAGGGGGCGTCAGATACTCTACAAAGTATATATATTCTTGATCAGTATTAAAAACTGAGTAAATGAGTTGTTGGTAGTTTTACGATTGAAAATTTTAAAGTTTCTAAACACAGAGTGCTACTTAATTTGAAGAAAGGCAATCAAGAGCCACACCCACAATCAAGAATAGTTTATCTATCCGATACGATGGAAAAGCTAAAAATGGGCGGGATCATGGTTTGGAAGAAATTTTTTTATATATTTCCGTTTATACTAAACCACAAAACTCCGAAAGTTCTTCACCGAATGGCTCCGAAATTAAAATTATGAATTCCTTGAAATTTGATTCTTTGAGGTAAAAAGAAGATGGCCAACCGCTGATCTGTACTAATCCTCAACGACATAGCCGTTGATAAGCAGTTCAGTACACTTTGAAGTGCTTCCAGAATGGAGGCTGCATGTGAACCTTATTATAACGTTTTATTATATTTTCGTACAACTTCAAGGGAAAATATTTCATGGTTACGATAAGCATCAGTACACGCCGACACATATTCGCGTAAGATTCATTATATTTATACTCAAATGTGTTTCTCTGTATGGTTATAACGAGGTTAATTTCCTCTAAAAAATGGTTTGTGTGGGGCAGGCAACACATGCGCATACGCGGCAGCTCTAATTAGACGCATAAATGAAATTGAGGCGACAAACGAGCATCTCACCTTTGCGCTAAGAAGAAAAAACAAAAAAATAACTCAAAAATTTTAAAACAAATTGCAAAAATGTTACGGTTTAAAGGAAGCCAACACTAACACATACGCAGACGTACCAACTTTTATTTAGTGTACATCCGTATAAGCGGACAAGCATTTGATGGTACGTGATGGTATGAAAACGTTATTTTTTCATTGGGGCAGAATAGTGAAAGAATTGATGCAAACACAGTAAAAATTCAACATTTGAAGAAGAGAGAAGATGAGTTTAAGATTAATACCGCGCGAAATTTTAATGATTTTTTTAGCTGCATTCTGCATTGTTATTATAGTTGTTAGTTGTGAGTTATTATTATTGTGCATCTAGTTGAGTTTATGTATCATGTGATTATAGTGATAATTTCCCCTACTTGCGAAATGCGTTTATGTGAAAATTCCACCAATTATGTATTTACGTCAGGTATTCTGGCCAAAGAAATGCTTACAGTTGTAAAAGTTCGATACAGATGTTCGCAATGCTGTCTAAGATCAACACTAAATTTTAACATTAAATTTTAATTATCAAGTAAGAAAGCTGGATACCCTCCACATCTACACACCAACAGCGGACGTGTTAATTAAGTGATTACGCATTCTCATAACGTACGTATGTATTGCAATTTTTACGCTGAATATGGTTATAAGTAAATTTTGGGCGCGACTATTAACCGACCACCTAGGTGGATGAGTAAAAATTTCAACTTCATAGCTCAATTTTTGTGACAGATAAAAAGATACAAGTTTAGGATCACGATATCAGTCGTGAGAATTTATAGAAAAATACGTAGAAATGAACACGGAACCCGGATACGGACACGGACAGAAGGTTAAATTGACTCAAAACTCAATGCTGAGCAAGAATATATGTACTTTTTGGGGTGTGGCTCGCCTCCTTCTCCTATTTATAAACGTTTGAACCAAATCAAAATACCCCCATATCATTATGATGATGAGTATATGTACTCCTCCATCTCTTCCACAGTGGGCGTGATTATTTGCTAAGACAGTGAGCGGGGAGATGCGCATTTTTAGGACATCGATGGTAATGGCGCAATTTTATATACGTGCACTAAATTTCAACTTCATTTGTCAATTGGGGGTGTGGCTCTTGACCGATTTTACTCAATGTGAATGCAAAAAAATTAAAAGTCTGTACCAAGTGTCAGTTCAATAACTCAAAATTTAAAACCGTGAGAGTGCCAACAACAGCCAAACTCATAGACACAGGGTTTAAAAGTCTGGCTTCTCATGATTTACAAAATATCTTATGAGATATATAGAGATCGATTTATACAATATATGCGTGTTTACTATGCAGCAAGGAGTTTTTGAAAGTCATCAACTCAAGCAGGACTTAATGGATTTTGATCACGTCATGTGGCTTCTTCTTCTTCATACGCGGATATTTATTTATAAACATGAATCTTTAAGTCTTCGGTTCCACTTTCCGTGTGTTTAGTATTCAATTGAAGTCATCTTTCGATATGAGTATAGATATAATCTTCATTTCTGTAGAATTATTATTATCAATCAAACTGCGGTATACGTACAATGTAAGAAGACGTGTCACTAAAATTGACTTCATCGTTACTCTGTCCACCATGCCCATAATTTAATGTGTAAACTGATGTCATCAATAAAAATTTCCAAACTTGACTACACATTCTCGATGAATAAGCGCTCGTATCTATTCCATCAAATATTTTGATATTGAATGCAGCAGAAAAAAAAATTAAGTAAACAAATTAAGGCAGGTTCTCTCTCGAATTCCTTTATGAGGTTGAATTAATTAAAAATTGTAAAAGGTGTCAGTTAATAATGCACATTAAGTGTGTTGTGGTAAGGGAGGGTGAACGTGACAATTCCTGATGATTTTTCGTTAATTTAAAAATCAAAACAAGCACTGACACTGTGTTTGGCTAAAGGGGAATTTAGGATACACTCTACACTAATGCGTAAGTTGAGAAGCGCAAAAACTCTTAAGATATTTATACAAAATTTTCCATAACAATCTCACGGAAGCAGGGATGGACATGGCCAAACCATTTTGAATCTTGAGCCTGGTTATTATTATGGGGGTGGTGTTGAATGCCTCCTCCTTTGTTTGTGTTGCAAACGGAACTACAAACTTCAAACAAAGTCTCCATTTACTTGGGATTGGTACAAGATCTACAATAACAACAAGAAAGCGCTTTAAAAAAAAGGCATTAAAAGTTATTGCATGGTGACAGGATTTAAGAGTAATGTACAAACATATACGCATACGCACAGCTGACTATCGATCATACACACATTCTAAGCATTATTAGTGGTTGTGTGTGAGTGCTTAAGTGTGCGTTGTTAAATATTGATTTATGACCATAAATTTGAAGTAAATGTCTAACGACGTATGTCACCGGCACAAATTCCTGCAGTTATATCTTAATACTCCTCTCAGCTCAAGACATCAAGTGTCAATTACTTTTTGTGTGCACCAGCACTCAACACTCGGTGCGTACCTCCGACTACATAATCGTATACATTTATGATTTGTAAGTGTGCCTTAAATTAAATGTTATTAATATTATGCTCTATGCAGTACGTACTGATTGTTACCTAACACTAGGGGTGTTACGGTAGCCAATGATGTGTCAAACACTCTATTCAAACCTCCAAGACAGCTGTCATAAGATAATTGCTTACTATTTAGTGTGGTGTGGTGCGGAATTTTAAATTCAATTTCATTTATATTTTCATTCAAATTTCGGATAATCATTGTCCGCAAGTCAAACCAAACGTACGTGCATGCGTTCATTGAAGTTCACGTGTAAGCTAGTAAAGTATTTATTTAAAAAGAAAACTAATAACGCGAAATGTTGCTCATCTGACTATTGGACCCTGATCCTTGAACATCACTGACATCTGAATCAGTTTATTATTAAAATGCTGGATGCTGTCAAAGACCCACACAAAATTCTCTCGTAACTTGCAACATTGATTCGAATCTGCTTGTGTGGTAACCCTTTAAACGTTTTGTTCAATTTATGTGACATCTAATTTAGATGTAGGCCTTCGGACAGATGCTCAGCAGTCGCCATATTCATAGATTTTATTTATTATGCACACGAGTATACCTAAACGAGTACGAGTACGTTGTAAGTTTCGTGGTAAAACTCTAATATTAAATATCCACAAACACTCTGTGCACTGATTTGCCAGCCTTCACTTCTTTGGTCAGTACGTGTCCGTTTTGTAAATTTACGACTGTGATGTCAATTAAGTATCAAATTACACGTTCTTGTAATCGTTTCCAGTTTTCAAGCGCATGATACATTATAAAGTTGGTGCTCTCTCTCTCCCCCACACTAACTTTACTTTAAGTGCTTTTCATTTATTCCGCAATACATTACGTGGGGAATCTATCGTAGAACTTATAAAATTCTATAACCTTCGCAAAAACATTCAAATGCTTTTGATTTCGAATATTTTATGATGCAAAAATGAAGCACAATAAATAAGTAGAAAACATACTACTGCCGAAAAGACATCACATGGGGAAAATGTTCAAGGAAAGGAGCGATAGGAAGCTTGTTTCGAGGAAATCCTTTGAAGGGACTCCTCAGTGATTTTGTTTAAATTGTTTTAAACACAAAATGGTCACATCACTCATTCAAACAGTTAAAATATAAATTACAAATGAATTCAAAATTAAATTATAGAATTATGCCAACCAATACAATAACGAACAGATTTTTGGTCGAAAAAGCCGCGCACCCATAGGAAAAGCTTTTAACTTCAACTTCAACTTCAACTTCAATCAACCGCAAACGATACTTTTACTAAATATTTTAAAAACAATTCGAAACGTTTTCAAACAGTATGCAAAGTATTAATTTTAGTTTTGGCAAAATTCACGAAAAAAACATGTTTTTATACCCTCCACATAAAGTGCGGGTATATTAAGTTTGTCATTCCCTGTTCAACACTCAGAAGAAGTAAATCAACGTTTATATATTTTCTTGATTAGCATGAAAAACGGAGTTCATCTAGGCATGTGTGTCCCCGTGTCCGTCAATTATTCGTTTAAACACTTCTTGTACCTGCAGGCAGATTCCTATTTAAAATGGATAAAATCGCCAACAATCGACCAAATCTCTACACCTTTAACAATCAAATAAAATGAAGTTGGAATGTTTCACATAGAAACTCATCAGCGTTAGGATTGGAAACTGTACCAAACCAAAGCAACATTTCTAACAATTTGAGCTTTTGAAAGTTATAATTTACCCAATAATTGTTGTTGTTTGTTGTAATTCGTATACTCGTATAATGGATGGTACCATCTAACATGGGTTAATGGGATAATGATGATTATCGTCATTAGTAAACGATTTCGTAACATTCACGTTATGTGAATCAAATTGTGAGTGATGGCCATGGGAAAGGTTTTATTTCCCTTGAAGCAAAGCATTACAAATCTTCTAGAATAATTTATTACCATCAATTCGAAACACATCGACCAACTTATTGATACACAAATGAATCGATTCAAAAGCAAGCACATAAATGACTTTACGTTCAAATGTTTCAAATGATACATTTGTAAGCTGAGATTGTTTTAACGCTCAACATTGTCTTTGTTATATTATAAAGTCAACCAAAAACATAAAAGTTGTAAAGCAACCAAAATTTTCCAAAATTCATGGGCGGAACACCTGCCCCGTTTTGCATATATCAAATCTATAATTGAATAGTAATGTAAATTGCAGAGCTGTTCTTGGGCTTCTCTAGAAAAGAGCACTAATATGAGGGTTATAACCTCCACATCAGTATTTTGTTGGTTTCCAATTTAAACCTTTTGTGCGGTTGCTTTCTTCGTTGTTTCAAATAATATTGAAAGTTAGTGTGAGAGAGTAAATTTGAAAGATTTCCATAATTCATAAATTAATTTTCCAAAGAAATAATTTAAGGCGTATCATTAATTCACAGCAAAGTAACGATAATGGTGGCTGCGCCGAACAAATTTCTTAATAAAATGTTGCTTTTTATTGCTTGCATTACTTTGCATACATTCGCGTACGTTCATACAGGAAAAATATCTATCACACACACGTGTACATGCCTTTTACTAATCCCATTAATTTAATATGTTCTAAATTTACACCAAATTATCAGTCTTCAGTTATATGAGAGCTGGCAGTATAATCTGCACGCATGTGTCTATGAATCCATGTTAAGTGCCTCTATCAACACTTGGTAGTTACGTGTGAGTGTGCATGGTTTACAAAATGCTACCAAGTATACTTCATTCTTTGAATGGTACAATATATCGAGTGGTTCAAAATTCAGTTCAAATTTTTATTACCCCTCAATCATATGCACAATAACGCAATAACGCAACAACAATAATAATGATATGTTTGCATGTAGCAGCAATGCAGCAAATGGTAAGTGATGACAATGTAAAGTATTGGAAAGCGCTGCAATCATAACATTCACACGTCGTATGCACAATGAAGGAATGAAGGGCGTCTTCTTTAACGATTACCAGCTGTTCAGACTGCTTTATAAATGTCTTAGACAATTGCCCATCAACACTTTCTCTGGTGCCTGTTGTGCATTTATTCGATCGCAGCACATATTTATAAAACATGAAATATGGCGAAAACGAATTTCGCAGTAAATTAATTAGAGTTCTACACACACCGCATTCGAAATAATGAAAATGTTACGAGGGGCCTGTGGTGTGCCTTCACATCATTTAATGACCGTTCAGTTATTTACAAAATCACAAAATCATCACAGAATTACGCATATGCATACGCACATCAATTATGATTCAAAATCAAATGTAATCAATCATCAATCCAAAATTTATTTCACCAGAGGTAAGCAACGTGCTTCCATTTACATACATGTGGAATTTGCATAAAAAAACTTTTCCAATTAACGGACGTAAGCTCACGATCTGTGGCAAAGGGTGTATTAAGTTTGTGCGGATGTTTGTAACTCCTAAACGGGAAATTCCACACCCACCTTGATCGATTTAACCATGTTCGTCTGTCTATCCATGTAATTTTGTGCGCAAGCTGCAAGTCGCATTTTTTGAGATATTTCCATAAACAATGGCGACAATGACATATATTGAAATTCCATTAAAAATGAACCGATTTGGATAAGATCCTAATATATTTTGACCAAATTTGGTGAAGAATAGTTAGTGGCTGTGTCAAATTTGCATCTGACCGGACCATTTTTAGACCCCCATGCAGTGCCCTGCGTATGCAGACACGACTAAACTAATTGTAACATAATTTAAGGAGTTAGGTGATGACAATCAATTATTTTGGGTGCCTGTTGGATCTCCATTGAGCTTTTATATATATGATTGCAATAATCACTTTAGAATCAATTTTTATGCTTTACGATTTCAGAAAATCGTACCTGGCACAACTAAAATATATCATAAGTATTCTATTAGGCGTGCGCCAAATCTAAGATACCCATCATCATCATTAACCTCTTCCAAATAGTTAGGAAAGAATATCTCAATTTCTTAATGTAAATTTTGTATTTATATAAATAAATACTAATTGAAAAATATTGCATTGAGTGAATGATTTAAAAACGATATATTGTTGGTTCGATTACTGTCGTAGTCTTTTGATATTTCGCTGATTTTTATCAATTTTTTTTTTTATTGTCATATGGTGTTGTGGGTCAGCCAGCGGACGGATTTTGCCAACAAGATTTTTTTAACATTGATGAAGAACTTGTGTACGAAAATTTCAGCTCAAAATTGGCGACTGCGACATTACTGAAAGCTCTGGGTGCAAGGTTAATGATCTCATTGTGGGCGATTTCATTGGGAACCACGTGTATCAAATCTCAGTTCGATTTCTCAAATTTTACGACTGTGAGAGTTCCAACACAAAAGTGTATTATTCACACGGAAACACGGACAGATAATTAACTAGTAGTTTTTGGAGTGTGGTTCGCCCGCTTTTTGTACGTACAAACGTCTGCACAAAAACAACTTACCCGCACTTCATTCAATATTATTTTCTTTACATATTTTACTCATTTTTATAATTTCCACACAATATGGGGGGTACAACACCCAGAAAGAGGCGTCATAGACATTGTAAAGTATGTATATATTTAGATATATTCTTGATCACCTTTAAAAACTGAGTCGATGTTGGCATAACTGTCCGTGCGTCTCTGTGTGTGTCTGTTGATGCCATTCTAAACTAATCTCATATCAAGCTAATCTGCACGCAGAGCTCTATTTAAATTAGGCAAATCGGCCATGCCCACAATCAACCAAACTCTTTCTACAAAATTTCAGTTATGAAGTTAAAATTTTGTGTACATGTTTATAATTACCCCATCCAACAATGTTGCAAAAGTGGGTGCAGTCGCAGACAACAGACATGCCCACAATTTACAAGAAAACTAGACTTGCAAGCTGATACGTAATGCATACACCATTTGAGGACGTAACAATATACCTATGGCCAATGTCCATGTCCATTTTTTACATGTAGATTTGGGCCAAACCAAATTCGGTTAACCTACTTGTTCATTGTCAACCTGTGATGGGTAGGATGTGCATATATTTTGAAACCATTTACCACAAATAATATATTTATGATCAGCAAGCTATCAGCAAAAACAAATCTACTTGGAACGGAATACGATAAATATGATTTTCTGGCTTAAAGAGAGTATATACTGTGGAAGAATGATTTGGAGTGATTTGTTTAAAACCTAAGGAAACGGACACATAACCACTAAATATTTACACACTAATAACCGCATTTAATCCAATTAGTTGGTTACCCATATGCCTGACATGTGCACCTGAGATTACTACCCGAACTATCTGCAATATCTAAACAAAACAAAAAAACAAAAAAACAAAAAAAGGATACAAGTAATCCCTCACGTTTTAAGACACACATCAACTTAAACTCTTCTAAACCTCATAGCAATTCTTTTTTACACAATTTCGACGAACTTCAGTCGTTACTTTGGTATATTTATTGGTGATTATTATAGTATTTTGTTGATAAATTGTGGGCGGGGAAAAGGATTTTCTTTCTCTCAGCAAACTGGAATATTTATGAAATTATCCGCAGGCACCGTTAGGATTGTTAGTTTAACGAATGGGCCAAACAATGCGATATACACGCATTTACATTTTAATAGAAAAATATACTGTGAGTACTACATAAATTTGAATTTGAATCGATGGGTGTTCGTAGAAAATTCTGCGGTTTATAGTATAAAATAGTCTGTGTGGAGTTATTGTTGTAGCAGAGGAAAACTTTCATAAAATATGAACACACTGAAGTGGAAATTCGTTACGCTCAATAATAATACAAATACAGATCACCCTGCGGTAGATTTTCTTTTCAATTCGGAAAAGAAATGCCCTTCGATGATAGAGTTTTTGTGATATTTTAAACGAATATTTGGTATAAAGTATTTGATGTGTTGAAACTAGAAGTTTTTGTAAAAAATATCAGTCTTCAATACCAATGCGACCATGAGAATGCCAAAGACAGAAGGATATACAAACACATAGGCGGGTATATGACATGCGACGTAATACTTAACGGTGGTCCCGGGAGATGCAAAGTCGGACGTTCGAGGGGGTTTTAGCGGATAGATTTTAATGCTGGGTGTTGTATACTGAATAGCAAACTTGGTACAACCTCATCACTGAGATGGAAGGTATAACAAGTAACACGCATGAACGATCTCATAAAAACGTAAGTAAAGCGTAAACGAAATTTTTCTAATTTCAGATTATAAATGGGCGTGTTTAAATTAAATTTTCCAAAGGCTTTTTTATATTTCAACAACATTTTTGAATAACTCATGGTTTGTGTGTGAGAATATATATATTGTGTCGAATTTTTGGCTAAATAAGGGTGGATCTGTTAACGCCCTGCACATCGATCGATGCACTACTTATAATTAAATTATATTTTACTTTGTGGGGTTCCTTGGGCCACAATCTGGGTGTTAGAAGCGGAATATAAAACTCCCATCTTATGTGGAGGGTAAAAAAACTGCGGCTTTTACCAAAATTTTAGTTTAATACCTCACTTATTGCGACAGTGACTCTTGAGACTTCCTACGCCAGACGCATTCAGTGTAACTCCCATTATAATATAGAGGTTATAATGTTTATAATTTGTGAAATCGGTTAACGGACACGCCCAAATTCTAGTTGTGCGTTAGAGCGTCATATATACCCTATTAGAGGGCGTAATAAATACCGCCCACTATGGGGGCTATGTTAGTTCTTTTCAATTACATTCGTATTCAATTGTATTTTTTTATTTGACCTTTCATGCTTTTCTTCATCCAAGTTATAGTTTTTATAAAGAACAATTTGTTAAGCGGCACTCTCATTATGTACTCTTCATTGTTTTAATTGTAATTGCTTGAAGCGAGTAGTTCATCTGTTAACCCATAACAAGTACATAATAAGTATTACGATAACAAGTTTTCCATGAGTTTCCTTTTCTTATGAAAACCATTTGTTCGTGCTTAAGTTATGGAGGGAAATAACACAACATAAATCTGTCCCACAGAATAACGTTTAGATGTGAAAATTGACACAAACTGATTGTTCCTCTAGAGGCCATCAATCAATATCATCCACATCGTTATTTATGTATAACATTAATTTGTATATAAGTGTATGGGATGCATTCAATCAGTAGGTTAACCAACAAGGCAGACATAATCTTTGAAGATTTTTACAATGTCTGGTTTGTGTCTATCATAATTGGGACAGACATAAAGCAGTGATAATGAGTTTAATATAATTTGCAATTATCAAATGAATTGTTCAATAATGGCCGGCCGTTCGACTATCCTTGTCACATCCAGCTAACTGTCTTAATAAAGATACCCCTGCTGCATACACTTTCATACACGAAATCAAACTCACACCAATAACAGTATGCCGAGAGTGGGGAGGAGAAGCCACATAAAAGTTTATACAGCTGAACTCTTCTAACGCACACGTTCCAAACTTCAGAGTTAAGCATCTCGTTTCAACGCTTTATTTATATTTGCCAACCAATCATAACGTGAACGAAAACCAATTTATTCACAACAGCGTTCTCAATGGATTCGTATCCACTTTGTGGATTGTGTTTTGTTTTAACTAGTTCTCCAGCTAAGCGATGTGTTTATGACTCTGAGACTTGCAACTTGGTCTCATTGACACTATGCGCAGTTTTTTTTTTCCTTCTTCTTGTTCTCCTTTTTAATATATATTTTATGTATAAAGCAATTTAATATTACACCAATGACCAAATGCACACCTTCATATACTATACAGAGTTAAACGCGTTTGTTGTGCAAAAAACATAAATTACTGTAATAAATAAAGATGAACGAGAGCAACACACCACACCACACCGAATACGCGTAAAGAGAGTATAATTTAGAAATAAGTATTAAATGACTATTAATGGCAGTATATTTGTGTTGAGGTATCAATCATGCCTGTGAACAAGAGGCAACTTGTGTGTGTGTTGGACGTTTTGTATTATAATGTAATTGAAAGCATGTAAAATAGCTGTACTCGGCTAACCCACCACCGATGCACCAAAGCCCTCTACAGTATATGTCTTAATTCTTTATTGCTCCTTTTTCACTTTTTGATACATTGTGTTCAACCGATTCTGCTCGTTTTCAATAACAGAATACGTCCAGGGATTGTCCATGCTCGTGCAAATTTTGGAATATAAGCCTCACATTTTGACGACCAATACCGGACGGACATATCTGATTAGCCTCGAAGCTAAATTTAGGAGTTGTGTATTCTCACATTAACGGCATTCGGTCACGCACATACTTATTGTAACATATCCTTTATCACAACTAATGATTCGATCCGGACCGAATTTGTCAAAACCAATTATTAAACCATTTTATTTATTTTATAATATATACATATTTTATATAATATTCTTCATAAAATTTTGTAAAAAACCATTAGGAATTGGGTATATTTTTCGGGAGGGGTCCAATTGGATCTAAATTCAATAAGGCTTGCCTTTTGGCTAAAACGAGTCCTTATACCAAATTTTATCAAAATTGCGACCTGTAGCTGGGACACAAATTTACATGGGCAGATAACACAGAGAGAGAGAGAGAGTTTTGCTATTATTGACATATTTTTAAACGGAGGATGACGCAATATTACAAAAATTTAATAGTTATCAACCAACAAAAATACTTTCGAATTTTACTCTAATTTTCCACGAAATATAAGCGCAGTTAAAAGAATTTTTTTCTAAATTTGGATTTTTCTTGGTGTATATATTACACATAAGCTTAGAAAATTATTTTTGCGTAGAGTATGTTTTTTTGTAAGTTGTGGGCGTGTTTGCTATCCATGACCATGCCCATTTTTGGCACATCGGTGGTTAGAATTATTACAGATAAGTACAGCAAATCAGGTCTACAGATAAATTTTAGGTAGCGGATATCTCGATTGTTGCCGTGCTGACCGATTTCTCCCATTTGAAATAAAAATATCCGCCCAAAATCTAAAAATGTCTATACAAAGAGTTTCAGTTTAAATTTTTAAAATTTATGACCATGAGAGTGCCAACAGGCAGGCATACGGACCCACCGTTACATGAACATGTCTAGATGGAATCAGTTTTTGATGCTGATCAAGAATAGAGTACAGAATAATAAACTTATTATGACCCCCATCTTATGAAGAGGGTATAACAATATATAAGAGATTGGCAGATACGATTAAATTTACACGTACCGCAATTAAAAAAGTGTTATATGGAGCGTATGCCCAACATTTTTACGCACTTGCAAAATAGAGCTCCACTACATCGTTTCTCCAAATGGAGCAAAAATATTTTAAACTTATTCAAATAAACGTATGTATAGTATAATATAATTAACACGTTTGTGGGCAAAAATTTCCCACACACACTACTCCATATCTGAATGTTTGCGGAAGTGAAAATGACAAAAAGCGTAAACAACGTACAAGTGTACACGGACAGACAGACAATCTAAATTTACTCGGCCATTGATGCTGAGCAAGAATATACTTTTAGGGATGTGGCTCGTCCTCGTCTGACACTTAAGAGCATCATTACGATGGTAAAACAAAAGCGTCTGAATAATTAAACATGGTGTCGGCTACTAATACAAACCAACAAATTCTTAATAATGCACTTGAATCAGATGACACACACATACACATCATACACACTTATTTATTACTTTATAATCAATCGAGAAAATTGGACATCCTTCCTTCCATCCACTGAGTGCAGTGCCTCATTGAAAATTCAGTAGTTTTTGCAAACGGAGTAAATGAGTAAAGAATGCTCCAAGTAATAGTAGCTGTCGTGATGTTCTGGCACGAATTTTTTTTAGTGAATCCGTAATATGTCTCAATACGTAATACGTATACAATAGAACCGATTCTGTCGGTGTTGTCTTTTTTAAATTTTTGCTATTAATATAAATATTTTAAAATCAATTTGTTACTGCAGTTGGCAGTTAAAGAAGAATGGCTCAACACACACCAGTACAATTTATTAGTTAGTTAAACAAGAACGTCCATTACTGAAGTATTCACTTTATAAATATCTGCCAAGCTTAAACGAAAAGTTTTCTCCCAATAACCAACAACCATCCGGCATCTGTTCCAGTAAATGGCTACCCAACCTTAAGTACATATATACATACGCAGCTAGATGCCATAGACATAGCCAAACATAATAAGCATTGGTTGCCGCCCCCTTTTATAAATAAATTTAACGCCAAATAAAGCGATAATGGAAGTGGTTTGTGTGAGAGACGTTAACGTTTTGCTGGTAAAAACCACGTTAACTTTCTATGAAATTGTTGTTGCTGCTGCTTCTATTGCAATTGTAATTGTTGTTGTTGTTGTTGTTATTGTTGTAAAATGCAATAACAAACAGTGTAATTGTGCTATTTACTCTGCGGACGCCCAATTTGTTTCTTTCTGCTGTCATAAGCTGGTGTGGAAATTTACACAAAATCTACACACGCATACACACATGCAGCTAAATTGTTGGAAGCAAACACCAACTATGTGTGTATGTGTGTAATAATTGACACAAGTCCCACCACAACTCAGCACCCATCATCAGCAACGATACTCTATAATTTTCAAACAAGTTTTACTCTCTGGCCTTATTAACCAGGAGAGTCATTTGAAGTAATTGTACCACTAACTCCCCTCTTAAAAAACCATACTTGAGAGTGTGCATTCGTGTGTGTGTGTGTGTGTGTGTGTGTGCAAAGCTTTTGTTGCTTTTCTCCTTCAGTTAGACGTACCTTAGCCACATAGGCTAGAGAGTAACAACTGCTGTTTTATTCCTTACACATACCACCACCACCACCACCACCCATGCCACAACAAACCTATAAAATCACTGAGCACTACGAGTATAATAAAATGAAATGAAATTATTTGCTAACAGCAGCATAAAATCTGGTTGAGTATATCAAGTCAATTATAGCAACTCGAACCTTTAGCGCGACACCGGTTGACGGTATACGCGACCAGCGCGTAACACTGAAAAATATAAAAAATTCTTTTAAAACAATCGTTCTAGAAAAACGTAAAAAACGGTTCTACGCGAAATGCATCCACATGTTTATATGTAAATGGAGGAGTGTGTGTTTGTGCGA